>CM060888.1:102700467-103900467 GCA_030762935.1 Hymenopus coronatus | reverse complement strand
CGTACATTTTTCCTTTCGTAAGACAGACACTAGTAATTATTTCAGTCATTAAGTTTGAACCAAATCAAAAGTGTCTATCCGTGGTCGAGTGGTCAGCGAGCTGATTTCTCACCCGGAGGTCCCGAATTCGATTCCCTGCTGGAGCGGGGAATTTTTCTTTAGCCAGAATTATTCCGTATCCCCCACTGAGTCTGGAAGTTTGTATGTGAGAGTGAATGTGTGTGTGTGTGTGTGTTTGAGTAAAATGAAATGATTCAAACCAACGTAAAAAGAACCTACAGACCACGAGTTGTCTCAATTGCAAAACCCCGATATGACTTAGACGTTAAAGGGGGCTATATATATATATATAGTTCCTGGTTTGCTTGACATTTCCCATGGGTAAAATGGCAATTTAATTAAGCTAACTTACCTTCCTCCGCGTTCCTTATTAAATTATTGTATAAAATAGTTTTAAAGAATTTAGAGTGAAGCATCACTTTTTACTTTCTCTATACGTGCTAAGAACATAGTGTATAGAGAAGTATTGCATTCTACCCAAAATTTCAATACCGAGGTTTCACCGGAAATTCATGTTTTAGGCTCCTCTGCATCCAAAGAAACTATTTTCAGAGAAAGGTTCGCGTTTGTGTGTGTGCCTGTGAACACGATAACTCAAAAACGAAAAGTCGGTAAAATACCAAACTTGGTATTTCAGTTTAGTATCTTCCAGGGATGCGATAACAAGATTTTAAGAAAAATCAGCACACCTCAAACTACCCTTTACAGAGAAAAAATTTCGAAAATATTGATTTCCTTAAAATTGGCTGTAACGATTTTCATTAAATTGCCGTATATTAAAGATATGTATATATCAATTAAAATGTATATCGTGAATTTTCTGGGAATAGCCTCTAAAGACCTCTTTATTCTAAATTATATTTTCTGAATTTTACGTAACTGGTGAACCGTGAGAGATAGACAAAAACTTACTTTACAAAAGATGTAGATCACGATAAAACACACAATTTATGTCGTATACCTATTTTTCGTTGAATTGACAATTTCTGAGGTATTCCTTATTATTTGTTTCAGATGTAAAATACTTAAACTTTTCTCACACAGAAATTTGTAAACTCCTGGCCTGTATAGAAATGGATTTTATTCACTGGAAATTGGCTTTTGAAAGATTAGACAATCTTCTTAGCCTTCTCCTGACAGTCTTCAAATTCTGGATATATTTTATAGCTTATAAGTTTGTTTAGGTGGTGAAGCAATTATCACAATGCTGAAAGCAACTATTTAGACAGTCATGGAGGATAAAATGTTAGCTCGTTATCCCACAGTAGTGTAATATCACAAAGCATATACACATTCCATTTAATACAGACACTCTAACAATCTACATCAAACAGAGATGAAGTTTAAACATCACAAAAACTAATGTTCTCAATTTTGAATTATAAAAGCTAATTATATGCATTTCTGTTTTATGGCTAGTTATAATTTTCTCCGTTTTATCGATTAACCCGAAATTGCAAGAAATATTAGTAATAAAATGTTTAATATATTTAAGTGTGTTTTTATTGTGTGTATTTTCATATTATACTGGCATTTAGCAATAAAATTAAAATGTTTTAACTATTTTATCATAAAATATATCAATTTATTTCAACATTATGTTAGTGTTTTTAGAACAAAAAGAAAAAGGCATATAACTGTAGCTAAATGCAACCCCGAAGTCATCCACGTGTGCTTTCACACCAGTTATTTTACATAAGGCCTCCCTTTCCTTTACCATAGGTGCATTTGACTGCAGTAAAACGAAACCGTATCTCATCCATCACAAGGTTATTCTACGTGGGCCGTACCCGTTCTTTACCACAGGCACATTTGAATGAGTAGGGATTCGAAATACCGAACTTTGGCTTTGAATGGATAGCCAATGTATTACCTGTCGCCTTAACGATCGTATTCATTCGAAGTGCTTACCCTAAGTTATAAGGGACATCTAAACACCTGTCGATTCTTATTTGTTTTACTGTGTCAATTTCTAAATCATCTATTCACATACATTGAAATAAATGATTTGGAAACTGTTTTATTTTTACACATATTTTCTGTGGTGTAATAACCTTCTCCCTCTAGACATTATCAACAAAAATGTAAAGCTCTCTTAATAAGTATATTGTTGTGTAATCCAAAGTGTTTTTACTCTAACATTTTCTCTATTTTATTTTTACGTCGCTTTAAATACGTGGCCATATCGCAACGGATCAGTTGCAGATAATGTATGGAGCTGGTGTGACAGAAAATTAGCCTTCTAATTCTCATCCTTGTATCATACCATCTTGTTTCGTCATGTATTCAGAGCTGCCTTAGTGCTAGGTACTGCATGTGTGCTTCTGTTCATAACTGTATACGCGTTACAGAGACATTTTTATATCCAGCAACAGTATGTAGCTTCTACGTGCGCCGGGAAAATGGCATTAACATGCCCTCCATTTTACCTACTTTCGTTATATGGGATAATAGCAGTGCACTTGCTGTTGTAATTCATTTATATTTATTATTGTTTTAGAGTTAATATAAGTTTTCTGGTTCGTGATATTCAATATCATATCCAGTATTTACTTTATGGTCAAAGAAAACCACGAAAAAGCCCCAACAGATTAGTCGACCCTAGAATTTGATCCCAGGACTTCTGAATGCGGGTCACAGACTTTACCGCCTGAACTATTACGCTCGGTTGTTCGCATTCTAGTTTAAATAAGTTTTAGTCTATGACAATTTACTTACAACGAAGGGGTATAATAGTCCCATAAAACTTATTTTTATAATAGGTATTAACTTAAACATGATTCTAAAGATAACTCAAAATGTAATTAGAGAAGTTACATTGAACAGATATTTTAAGCGTAAACTGATTGAGTACCTCACCTTTAAAATATAATGTGGGGATTTCCTCTTGAAAGAGGAAAACATAGATATTATTTTTATTTATTTATTTATTTATTTATTTTTGGCTGAGCTAAGGCATTTAGCCTTCTCTTCCGTTCAAGCAAATAAATCCAAATACAACTATAGTAATACGAGGTACGTCCAGAAAGTAAGTTCCGTTTCAATTTATCTCCGCTGCAGCGCTGCGATCGCAGTTCCGCACATGCGAAGTAGACGCTCTGTATCAAGGAGAAGAAATGTGCGCCATTTTGAGATCGCTGTCAGCCACATACGCTTTGTTGTGCTTGTTTACAATGTCGGTGTTGATTGAAAAACCCGCCGCTTGTGAAATCAGATCTGTGATTCGTTTTCTGAATACTAGGAAAGTGTAACCACTTGAAATTTATCGGCAAATTTGCGAAATTTACGGACAAAATGCGCTGAGTGATTCAATGGTGGCAAGATGGGTCCGACAGTTCAATGAAGGACGTAGTGAAGTGCACGATGAAGAACGAAGTGGGCGTCCATCTTTGGTTACAGAAGAACTGGTTCACGTGATTGATGACCAGATCCAGGAAAAACAAATAGTGCTCCTAGCGACTTTCATCTGTTCTTACATCTCAAGTCTTTCCTTGGCGGTCAACACTTCAACAATGACGAAGAGCTGAAAGAAAATGTTTCCAACTTTTTGAAGACACAGGCGGCAAACTTCTATGAAGAAGGTATACAAAAGCTTGTGCCACGCTATGACAAATGCCTGTAAAATTTCAGCAGTTATGTGGAAAAGTAGTTTAAGAGTTGTAGAATTTTGTGCAATAAATAATTATTCTGTATCTGTACACAATTAATGTTATTTCTAAACGGAACTTACTTTCTGGACGTACCCCGAGAATAACAAATGTTTCAAGACCAATAATTAATTTAAAATGTGCAGAGGTGAAACTAATGGATAAGCAGTAGAAATAGCACAAATATTAGAACAAAAATAATTAATTGAAAATATACAGAAGCTAAGCAGAAATAATGAAGACACAATAGAAATAACATAAGTATTAGAGAAATAGTAATATTTAATTGAAAATATACAGAAACCAAAATTAAAATAATTAACACACTATTGCTAGAACATAATTATAATAATAACAATAATAATAATAAATATAATAATCACCATTATTACTATTATTATTAATAATATTATTACTATTATTATTAATATTATTATTAATATTATTATTACTATTATAATTATTATTATCATTATTATAACAAGAAGATGAAGATATAGAGGAAGGAAGTCAAACTAATGAAGACGAAATAAAAATCATACAAATATTACGAAAACAACAATTACATTAAAATAGCGAGAAACACGGTTAGAAGTATTAAAACCATAAATGTATACAAAAAACTATTTATTATTATATATATATATGAAGTGTTCACTTGCAAACTGCGTACATTTATTTTTTGAAAAATATTAAGTTAATGACAATTTTGTAATCCTCATGAGGTTTTCAAAGCAACCTGATAACTTAGTTTTTCCTTGTGTAAATAAGCTTCAAATATGCATACTTTTCAAAACTTTCTCATTCCATCGTATGTACTGTTATATAACTATCTTGTACTTTATATCGGTTTGCTTTCAAAACGTTCTTAATCCTTTTAGTTTTCATGTTATATATATTTAGTTTGCTTTCAAAAATCTCGATTCTTCTCCTTATATCCCTACATCATTCTAGTTTATTATTTTAAAGTGGCAGTTGTCAGATTTGATGAAAACTTCTTGCAATAGCTCATGTCTGGGCCTAATAGTCCATAAAGACATTCTACCATGACATTAAGAGTATTAAATATTAAAATTAACCAAAATATTAAAGTTGTTCTTTACCTGTTAGAAGAATATGATTCATCCGCTCGTTCCACATCAGTCTGCCTACGTGAAGTCCTCACAAACATGCAGACAATTAGATAAAAACTTCAAAATAGTTTGTTATACTACAATAACGGGAGAGGAGACCTACAGTGTTATAAAGTAAGTTTTATAAAATACCATTTCTGTATTTTCCCAGCTTGGTTGGAAAGTGGACAGAGAAGTTTCCTCTAACGAGTCCCAATCAAAAGGCATTGAATTCAAAATCAGGAGGTAACAGTTAATAATTAATTACCTATAATGCGTTAATGTCAATCATATCTACGGACTTAAAATTCAACTGTGATTAATTGAAAGCTTCATTTTCCAAAACATATGTTACTATTTCTCAAAAACTAAAAAGATACAAAGCTGAAATTTGGAAATAATCTATTTTTTCTATTGAACTAAGGCTATATTTTTTAAAATCTGAGGATTTTGCTTAAAAATGGTAGTTGCCCATGCTCTTTACAAGGAAAAAGGATTAGAGCAATAAAACTATTCGATAGGTAGAGTCAGATTCAAAAATACAATACCATATCCAAGATTTGAACCTCTCCTGTGCTACACACGGCTGCTGTGGGAAGAATAATTAAGAAGAAATGCTTTGCCATCTAAACATTCTTAATCCAGTGATCTGAGGCAGCATGTCTTCATATTTAGTAAACGTATTGGCATTCTGTTTCAATTGGTGTCGGAAAACTAAACTAGTATGCAAACATTTGCTCATTAAATAGCAAACCTTTAATACAAGTTCATATTTTTTCAGGTACGCTACCAAATACATATCGTAAGCATTTATAGAGAGATATAGACATACATCCTTGTGTTAATTACAACCAGAGGATATCTACATGTCCAGATAATGCGCACAATTCCCTTTCGCTTCGGTAGAAGTTCACGTTCAATGACAAGAATGAAATCTATTTTTCTGTGCTATAACTGCAGCTATTTGTGCTTCCCAATTTTGCTTAATATTATCAAAGATACTCTACATTTTTATAAGTAAATATATGTAGATCTGTATTTATAGTTTAAATATTTCATTAATGCGCGAATGGATATTAGTCTACGTGCAAAGTCTTTCAAACGAAGAAATGTGGCACTCGCCAGACAGTTGCAAAAGCCAACCAAACCATCTTCCTTGTATATTTTCTTAAGAATATCTTTACACTTTATATGAATTTAAAATCTGAATGCTTTATTCTGTTTAATCGTTCCAAATTCGTGAATAAATTAATCTAATACAGGTACACGCGCACCGTTTACTTTAAACACGTCACAGGCCCTAGTTTACAAGTCCTGATTAATATGTTAGTGGAGAGTGACTTTATCGCCACAATGTAGAATGGAGAGAATAGCCTCACTATAGTTCATTACACGATCTTCCTCAAAATACAGAACCCCTGCAGGGTGCACGGATAGGCCCCACATTCATGAGCTCAGTTTGCATTCCAGACAACTTATCCAAGATAAATGGGAACACTTCAACTGCTAACTATTTGACGTACACCACAGAAAACATTTTTGCAGTAATTTCTGATACTTAGATTTAATATCAAATAAGCTGAAGTGATGAATATAACACCACTTTTTACTGTCTTTTAACACTTTCCTGTTTTGATTGTTGATTAACGCATCCTCATGCTAATTTCTACTGAAATAAACCAATAGGTCTCCAAAGAACTCGCCCATAGCTAAAAACAGAACTATATATTTTAACTTGTAAATATATTATAGAATTTAACATAAAATTAAACAATCTTAATATAAAAACTCCATATGTAAATATTCATATCAGTATAGAATTATATTAATAAATTAACATTCATATTCACTGATGTATACTTTCCAGTTGTTTCACTCAAATGTATTCATTTTTTACCAAATGAATAAAGTATTGTAACTGCAGACTACAATATATGACAATATTTATTGTATTACATTTCATACTACTAACAATACTAAGTCACTATATCCATTTGAATTATTATCTTTCATAAAAGTATAATCACAGTTCAGCTTAATCTGATATGCCTATATATTCTACTGTAGGTCAGTAAATGTGTTAAACATAAAATATTAAAAATTTTTATTTTAAAAATGTACTTTTTCTAGAAATTTGACGATATATTTTTAAATATTTACATTTATGCATGGTTTTTACAAGCGTCTAAATTTAGTTTTATTAATGAAACCCAAAAAAATTATAACAGGAAATGTGTTGTTTTGAAAAATTTGAGAAAGAATTCTCTAATCCCATTAAAATATAGAGTATAGGAAATAGAAATGAAGTTTTATTTATGGACGCTCTTTAACTGCTACGGTTCTCAGTGTCCCATTCTATATTGGACGTGAAAAACCGCCTGATTTAGCTCAGAGGTCTTATTACGTAAATCTACGACACGGGACCAACAACTTTACTTCCCTTCCAAAGGAAGCCATGCTTAGAATTTTTACGCCCGGGTTTGAACTACGGACCTTGGGTCTATGAAGTTACATGGTAACCGTTACACGACGGAGGGCGATATAAAGTGTAGGTACGTATATGGGGATATAGCGCAGAGAGACACTCCTCGACTGCAAGCTATGGGCAATCTATTATGACTACCACTCCCCACAAGAGGGAGTTATGAAACGAAGCAAGCTCCTACACTTTTGGAAAACAGATCACAGGGTGTGCGGAAGTTCCAAATAATTCTTGACTAGAGAACCTGTTCCACTACTGAAGTTGCCCAGATAGGGCAATGAAAAACTCCTCGAACCAGAGGAATAATTATGTAAAGTATTTACTTTCGTAGCACGCAAGTACAGTATACATAGTATTTAGGAAGGATATTGTAATCCATAAAGATTTCGATACCGAGATTTTACCGCAAGCACATGTTTCGGGACCCTCTGAATTAAGAAAATCCAAATAAGTCAGTGTGTGTGTCAATGGATAGCATAACTCAAAAACGACAAGTCAGGTAAATACCAATCTTGGTGATTAGGTTTAATATCTTCAAAGGATATGACTCGATAATTTTCAGGTAAAGTGGCCCACTCCAACTTCCCTTTACGTGCAACACAGTTCAGTTTATTTTCTCAAAACTGGCTCAGAATGATTTTGATTAAAATCCATATACACAATTATATATGTATGTCTTGAATTTTCTGGGAATAGCCTCTAACGATCTCCTCATTCTAAATGAATTTAGCATAAATCGTAAGACATAAGAGATGGAGAAAAAATTACTGCATAAAAATATAGATTTCATTAAAACACAAAATGTATGTTTTTTTGTAGAGTTAGCCGTTTGCGAGATATTCCTTGTTACTGGTTTCAGTTATAACAAATTTGAACTTTTCTAAGCGGGAAATCAGCTTTCGTTTCATATTTCGAAACAACGAGCTTTTAAAAGATGGACTTTAGCTAGCGTATTCGCTTGTTCCTCTTATTTATAAGAGCTAACCGACAAGTCCATTTTGCTAATGTGTATCTGGATTGGCATGAAGTAGACAAAATAATAGCCTTTGTAAGAATAGAATATATGGAGAAATTTTTGAGAATGTAACTCTTTAGATTTTTTATAAACAATGCGTAGTCAATCATTGAAAATAATGTGGATATAATCGGTAAATTAGCCGCAAGCTGCGTTTACTGTCTCCCTGTTAATAAATGTAATGGCTATAATGCGTTTAATCCAAAAAATGCAACATTACTGCATTTGATGTATTCTGCATATACAATTATTCATTGATCGAGAAGTTTTAAACGCTCAGCATTATACCACTGTAACTATATTAGAGAATAAAGAAAATAACCAATAACAACAAAGTGAATTATAGTATTCTCTGGCAAATATGGTGGAGCCTTGCGGACATATGCCTTCGTTTGTTTCAGTAGACTCCCGCTCCAAGCTTCCAGACCCGGTTTAAAAGTAACACAATTTTGTAGAATCAATACAGACATTCTGCAACAAACGGGAACTGCGCTGGAGGGTTATGAAACCATTATTAATTTCCATTGCAATCTTATTCGGGAATAGATAATGGCTGTTGCCATTGCTGATTAAAACGTACAAAATGCAAGGCAGGCCTGCGCTCACAACAGCGAAACAATTGAAAGTCACTGTGTAACCACTGTGTCGAAGCTGCACGCTTGATGAACAGTTCTGCGTTTAACAACCGCTCTCGCGTACAAACAAGCGATTATGTTAATTTATAGCTCGTTGCGTCAAAATTGCTTTAAAATTCTCACGCGGTGAAAATGCAGAGTGTTGATGCTTAAATGAACTGCAGGAAAAACACATTTAAACAGTTGTTTTGTCACGATATAATACGTGTGTTTTGTTTCATATTTTCACTCAGTAGTTAGAACATTTTTAATGTTTACAGCTCATGGACAGTACCTTACTAACACCATTCGTAGTGTGAAGTATATTTTATGTTTGCCATTCACCGAAACCTTCAGTTAGATTTATTATCTATTGATTTAGAGCTGTGATCGTAAATTTTCTGAAACTGTCACCTTCTCGAGCGCTTTATCTCTTCCACATTTATTTCTGTGTTCAACAGATTTTATCCACTGAAATATCACAGTGTTTTATTAAACTTATTTATGTATATATTTCTAGTGTTAATCCTTCACATCACTGAGCAAAATATTCAGCCGTGAGTGTCTCAAACCCTTATTAGGGGGTCGTGAATTCAACCCCGATGTGATGCCTATTCTACAAGTGTTTTTCTACGGTTTTCCGTGGTTGTTAGACAAATTTTAGACCCATTAACCTCTTGACTCAGTTCATACCTTAGACAGGAGTTCAGGTTTCTGCTCCTCTCGTCTGGCTGAACCTGTTCAGATGGATAGCGGTGTAGGGGTTTGTAAAATTCACTGCATGAACCTATTTAAAGATATTTGGGGAATCCTCTCTTAGAGCGCATAGGTGGAGACTAAAAGCATTATAAAATTATATTGAATCAAAATTGATGGAATAACATCGCAAATTAAACACCCGTTAACAGGGAGGGATATGTGTACAATAGTTTTAAAATACGTTTTTCTTGGTTGTATTTTCTAAATTGTTTAGCATTATAATGCTCCTTTAGATCCAATTCTGAAACTATTACTACAAAACTGTATATTTAGTTTCCTCAATAAACAATTGAGAGAACTTATCAAACTTATCAACGATTACTATGTAATGATGTACAAACAATGCCAACAAGGTTGGATAAGCCTAAATGTTTGTGAAAAAAATCGTATATGTTCCATTCACATGAGTTTCTCTACCTGTTCTGCAAACAAACCTTTCTTGCAAAATATTTTTTATCTGCTCATACTAACCGAGATAAATATTAACATAAATTGCATTTTATTTGCTGCCTTCTAAGCAAAAGGTAAACAAGGGAATACACCAAGCTAAGCGACAGTCAAACCTTGTAAATAATTGAAGTTCGTTTCTCTTTGCGTGGCCTGAAGTAAAACAAAAGAGAGATTAACAAAATATGACTTCCTGATTGAGAAAAGTTGAAGCTTGAAGTAGGTAGTTTAACCTAAGAGATAGACAAAACATACTATACATAAATTGTAAGTCTTGTTAAAGACAAAATGTGTATATACAGTTTATGTGCAGTAAGATTTTGTCTATCTCTTAGGGTTTAAAGTTATGAAAATGTCATCCTGAATTTCTTCAGAGACTGTTCCCAGATAATCATTTCTCTGTCATAAAAGCTACTCAAACCTATGGTACGCTAATAAAACTCAAATGAGCTATTTTTGAGAAAATCGGAATTTTCAAGAAATGTTTCATGTAAAGAATAGTTTGGGTTGAGGGATTTTCTTAACAATCCTTGAACGATGTGATATTAAAACGGGATTTTCGTTTTGAGCTATGCTCCACAAACACTGACATGTTTCTAAAAACTCTTTTTGGATTCAAAACATGTATTTCCGGTGAAATCTCAGGATTGAATGTTTGAGTGGAATAGAACGCCTTCACTATCTACAGTGTACATTTTATATTGGCCTAGAGAAAGTAAACATTAACTTTACAAATGTAAAAATTATTTAACGAAAGGTTTTAGGTTCAAACATTGTAACCTAACTTGTTTTCTGGTTCAATAAAGAATACAAACCTGGAGTTTTAGATTAAAAGTATAAAAACTGCTTCATAAGGATCATTTTACATATATAATAGGTATTTTATATGTTTGTAAAGGTACACAATTTAGAAACCACTTGACATAATGCACCAAACCTTGCAGAATTACTTCTTTATACGCACACTGCATATGGTAACACTCTTAAAAGGATCAGTACTTCAGATTTTGTAACATCACAATTCGTTCCCTTTACGGGCGGGTTTCATTCTCCAATAGATTCGGCCGCTTTCTGTTCTCCCTACTTCAATATTCCCATCATCGGCCAGAGTGCTGATATCCCCTTCAGTAACCACCTATATTGACTTGCCGGCCCGTAATCACCGCACGTGCGTAAATAGCTTATTCCCCGCTATTGTGACGAATTGTACGTGCATGTTCGACTTTCTTCCACCATCATTGTGACACCTGCCTGAGTGAATACGTGGGTGTTCGGGGGCCGCTTTACGTTAAAGTAAGGCATTGAAGTACCTATGTGTGACTTTATGTGTACGACTGCAGGTCCACAAGTGCTTATAGAAGTTTTGTGTCACGTGATCGATAGGTATACGAGTGAGGAAACTTAGCGCAGAGAATTCAGTTTCGACTGTGAGTTCTGAGCGTGCATTAGAACAACCAACTCTACAACAAGAACAAATGAAGCTACAGGACTGCAATAAAAACTATTGTTGTAATCAGTTTGGAGTAATAAGGAGGCTTTTACAATCTATAATCATTCACATCAGAACTTGCAGGGAATTGGGCAGCACGAGTGGAGAGTACATAATCGATTAGATTACATTAGAAGTAATCTTCATGGCTTAATTGTCATACAGGGTGGACCACTTAGGTTGAGTCTGCATAAAATCTCCAAAACTAAGCGTTGTAGAAAGAAATTAGTTTAATAAAATCGCTTGATATTATAAGGGGAAGTGTTAGTTGTGTTTATTTTGGCGGGCATTGTGGTGGTGATTTTAGGGTCGATTATTACTTTCTCTACACTATACTATGTACGTGTATAAAATGTATAGAGAAGCTATTGCACTGCACCAAAACTTTGATACAGATATTTCACCGAAAATACATGTTTTGAGACCCCCTGATTCCAAACGAAACCTTGTGTGTGTGTTCTCTGAACAGCGAAAAGTCTGTTAAATACCAAACTTAGTAGTTAAGTTGATTATCTTCCAAGGATGCAACAAGAAGATTTTCAAGAAAATCCGAAACCTCTAACTACCCTTTATATAGAAAATTGTTATTTTCTCGAAAATGGCGCTAACGATTTTTATTAAAATACTTTATACATAAGATATTCTTATAACACACGAAATGTATATCTGAATTTTCTGGGAATAACCTCCGAAGACCTCTTCATTTTGGATGACTTTTGTATAACTGGCAAACTATAAGAGATAGACCAACACTTACTACAAAAATGGAAATCTCATTCAAACACACATTTAATGTTATGCTCACTTTTTTTGTAGAGTTAGCGTTTTCGAGATATTTTGCATTATTGGTTTCAATTTTAAGCTATTTAAAGTTTTCTCAAACCAGAAAACATTTATTTTCATTTATAGTTTGTTTACTCCTGGCAATTAAATAGAATAGAATTTCAATTTTTTCACATAGCGGCCGGCTTTTAAAGGACTTCACTATCACTTTAGCATGTGCATTCCCTTATTTCCCTCCTACTTACAAGGAAGCTAGTAATAAGACTAATTTGGCTTATTTTTATCTTAATTAGCGTGATGTAGATATAAGTTAATTTTTTGAATTAAAGGTTTGTTTGCTGACGAGCTAGAGAAAGTCACGTGGAAGAAATCGTTTTTTTTTTAATGCGAACCAATTTGTTTGTTATTTTCTCTCTCCTCATAAAAAGCTAAACAACATTGTATAAAGCACTTTGATATTACTCTTACATCAACGTAAATAACAACCAAAATTCTGAATTGCTATGTACGAAGAGCATAATTAGATATTGTACGGTCCCAATATAAATAGTCCATCGTATATTCACCTGCTCCGGTCTCTGTCATGCACTTCTTAGAAAGTCTACACACATCTCTATTTCCAGTCGACCGAATCTGTTTTCTGTAATGTTGTCAACATGCCACTTTCATCTCATTCTATTTATGTTATTGTTAATTGCAAATATTTTAAAGTTGATCTTGCTGTTTTATTCCTTATTTTATTTCCTTACGTATCTCATGTATGCGTGATCTATAGTTTCTTGTTATTTTCCATAATTTGAAACCATATACAATATGCACAGCCATATAATTCACAAAACTGAACTAAGGGATAAGCGAATAATATTCAAGAATGCGACAAAGACATGATTAAAAGTCTAATAATTTGTAATACCTGTAAAACTATATAAAGTTTTATTTTAATTTCATTGATGAATGAATTTGGTTAACACTCCTATCTTAGAACTCAACTTAAAACATTTGACTTCGTTAATTTAATCAGCAATACTCGAGAAAACACACCATAACGTATAGCATTTTAAATATTTGCAGTTTTCTATGGCTTTTAAAGAAGTAGGCTAGTCAATGGAAATTAGATTTAGTTTTGTAAAGCTAAATAAAAATAAAGTGAATATACCTATATATATATATATATATATATATATATATATATATATATATATATACATAATTATTGACAGAGAGGATATCGGTTTATCGAGACAGAGATTTTACAGCTGTTCCCGATAGCAACACTATTACAGAGTAACGTGAGTTTTATTTTAATTACCCTGCATTTTAAAATTAATTTTATATTCGTTATTATTATTATTATTATTATTATTAACACCAAACTCGAGTCCACGTAATGATTGTTAATGTTTATTTCTCGTAACGGATAGGAACGTGGTGGGATGTAATATGTTTTATTCGCATAAAGTTCAGTTTTAAAGCAGGCTAATTGTAGTTTAGACCACAGAGAATTAATGAGGTGTCTACTAGGCTAAAGCTATGGTGAAATTCTCAAGAGCTGGTCACTATGTGATGCATTGACATTCCGTTCTCTTTGGTCCACATGATAAAGAAAAACAAATAACGATTCGCCATTTGACAAATCTATACATATTTTAAAATTGAAACCGATAACTAGTAATATCTTCGAAATGATTAATTCTACAAAAAATATATACGACATTAATTGTGTGTTTTGATGATATGTATGTTTCTTGTGCAGTAAAATGTTACATTTTATCTAATTCTTTTATCAGTTATGCAAAAGTAGTCAGAATAATCCGGACTCTAGAGGCTATTTGGATAGACTTCAGAATATACATTTCATTTATCATAAAATTATTTTTAAGATATGATATATGAATCAAAATCGTTTCAAAAGTTTTAAGAAAATATAGCTATTTGATAAATTTCGCATACAAATTTTAGTTTGGGGTGAGGAATTTTATTGAAATTTTTTAGCCACATCATTGTAAAATGGTGAACTTAAATAACAAGTTTGGTATTTAATCGAATAATATTTTTTTTTATGCTGTATAAAGTATATTAGTTCGATTTATATATTATTAGTTTAATTTATAATTTACACAGGTTTAATATAAGAAATATATCTACTTCAGTAGCCAAGACTGAGCAGGTAGCAGAACACAAAACCTTAGGGCGAGAAGTTGCCATTGTATACGCCAAGGTTACCTTCTTTGTTCATATTACAACATAAAAGCGTTTTGTGAGAGCAAAACTTGTAGCGCATTAGAGACCTAAGTAACAGGGTATTTTTTTAAAGAAAGGTCTCTTCCCTAAAAGTTAGCAGTTCGGGACATTTTCATTATAAAGACCGGTCACGTGAGTCTAACACAAAGAACTTCCAAAATTAATCACGTGACAACGTTATTTTCGCGCTTCTTTTTAACCAATCAGGATTGAACTTCAAGATTAGTTATTTTAGGTATATGAGAGATGCGTTTATAAGAAATCAGGTTGCTGCTTGTGCTTTCTTCTTGTTGGTTCTCGTGATTCACGCGTGATGCTGTACGCGGTACTCTATGCGTTGTACGTACGTGAATGCGGAGATGTAAGTGCCCGAGTATATGATATTATTACGCGAAACATTGTATTTATCGCACGAGTTAATTTGTCGCGTAATATGCAAGTACGCAGTAGTTACCGATGGCCGTCGAAAACAAGAACTTTGTTAGCAGAAGAACATAACACTAGATATTAATATTTCTACGTGTTCAAGAATTATTATATCGGGAGTCGCTGGTACGATTAGTGCCTCAACACGTGCCAGAGGTGAATAAAAGCATTAATTCAATGGAATCTTAAAGTGAAGTTCTTCCGTTTGTAAGTCTACCCCGTGTCACATTCCCCAGTCAGTCTTTCTCCCCCTCAGTGAGAGTCAAACTAGAGTTCTTCGTGGACGAGCAGAGGCGGCTCATCAAAGAACTTTACATAGGTATGTACAAGCCCGTTTATTAAGTATTTCACTGGTGCTAATCCAGACCGACTCCAAGGTAGACAAGACATATTTGCGCACAACGTGACAGCGACAAAAGACACACATTATCTAAAGAGTTTTGAGTTCATGTATTTTCGGTGAAATCTATTTATCAATTTTAGTGCAATAATATACCTTATCTACCTACTATATACATTGTATCATTGTACGTAGATAAAGTAAAAAATCTGATGTGTTACACTCACATGACTTTTTCTAGCCGTTCTACAAACTTCTTACTTAAGATTACTCTTCTTTCTTCACCTTGTTAATGGAGGTATTCAGCACAATGTTATTACTTAGTTCCTTATAAGTAGGAAGAAAATAAGGGAATACACTAGGCTAAATCGATAGTCAAATGTTTTAAAAGCTGTCGTTAGCGATTGTCATTACAAATCGCTTCTTTTCTTGGCAAGGAGTAGAAAAAAAGGAACACGGCCACTCCCGTCTGAGAAAAGTAGAAGTACTTCACAACTGAAATTAATAACAATGAATACCTCGAAAACGGTAAGCTCCATGAGAAAAATGTACATGACGTAAGCTGTGTATTTAACAAGGTCTACATTTTTTGTATAGTAAGTTTTTGTCTATCTCTTACGGTTTACTAGTTATGCCAAATTAAGCAAATTTCATCCAGAATAAACAGTCTTTAGAAGCTATTCCCAGAAAATTCAAGATATACATTTTATTTGGCAGGTAAATATCTTTAATACACGATATTTTAATCAAAATCGTTAGTCATTTTTAAGAAAATCAAAATTTTCGAAAAAGCTCCATGTAAAGGGTAGTTTGGAGTGGGGGGATTTTTCTCAATATCTTCGTGTCGCATCCCTGGAAGATACTGAACTTAAATACCAAGTTTGGTATTTTAGCTACTTTTCGTTTTTGAGTTATCGTGTTCACAGACATACGGACACATGGTCACACGGACAAACGGACACGCGCGCACACACACACACACACACACACACACACACACACACACGGACCTTTTTCTGGAAATGCTTTTTTTGGATTCAGGGGGGTCCTAAAACATGTATTTCCGGTGAAATCTCGACATCGAATTTTTGGGTGGAATGCAATACTTCTCTATCCCTATGTACATTGTACATACGGGGCTAGAGAAAGTAAAAATGGAACATTCCACAATTTTGGGGAACAGAATCAGTTTTTCTCTTATTTAATTGATAGAAGGTTTAACACTTTGATGTTGCCAGTTTCTCGCTTTTTTGACCCAAAGTACTCTGACTGAAGTAATAGAGAAGAAAGATCTAATGAGTTACATTCACATAATTTGCTCTACTAATACAGCAGCAAACTACTCTTTCAAAGCTTATTCTTCTATCTACTTCACCCTTATTGGGAAAAATATTAGCATAAGTGGTTTTATCACATCTTATTTCCTTGTACAAGAGTAATAAGGAAATACAATAAACTAAAACTATAGGCAAATCTATTAAAACCCAGTCGCTCTGTGATGGTTTAGAAATCTCTCTCTTTAAATGTTAACCAATAACAATGAATATTTATAACTGTTTAACTCCGCAAAACAACTGCATGTGATATAAATTCTGTGTTTTAATGGGATTTACATTTTTACTTTCTCTATACGCATTATGTACATAGTGTATAGAGAAGGTATTACACTCCACCAAAAAATTCGATTCCGAGTTTTCACCGGAAATATATGTTTTAGGGTCCCCTGTATCCAAAAAAAAGTATTTTTAGAAAAAGGTCCGTGTGTCTGTGAACACGATAACTCAGAAACGAAAAGGCGGTAAAATATCAAACTTGATATTTAAGTTTAGTATCTTCCAGGGATACTACACGAAGATTTTGAGAAAAATCTCCCCACCCCAACCTACTCTTTACATGGATATTTTTTTGAAAATTTTGATTTTCTAAAAAATGGCTCTAACGATTTTGATTAAAATATCGTATATTAAAGATATTAGCTGACAAATAAAATGTATATTTTGAATTTTCTGTGAATTGCCTCTGAAGAATACTTCATTCTGAGTGAATTTTACGGAATTTTGCATAAGTGCTACACGTAAGAGAGAGAGAGAGACAAAAACTTACCACACAAAAAACATAGAGCACGTTAAAACACATAATTTATGTTGTACACATTTTTTTCGTGGAGTTGATTGTTTTTAAGATATTTCTTGTTTTTGATTTAAGCTATAAAAACTTATACTTTTCTCATACAGGACTTTGTGAACTCGTGTCCATACAAACAAAGGAACTTCATTCACATAGCAACCAGCTTTTGACTATCACTTTAACCTATGGTACTCCCTTATTTCGCTTCTACTTACAAGGAAGCAAGAAATAAGACTATTTCTGCTATTTTTTCTCGATTAGCAGGAAGTAAGTAGAAGCATAAGCTTTTTAAAAATAACTTATTGCAGAGATATAGAGAATGTGAATGGAACACATCAGATTTTTATAGTAATATTTTGACTATTTCTTACAGTTTATCAGTTATATTAAAGTCATCCAAGGTGAATAGGACTTCCCAAAAGTTGAAATATACATTTTTTTATGATGAAAATAGCTTAAACATATGGTATTTAAATCAAATTCATTTGACCCATTTTTGAGAAAAGAAAAATTATAAAATAACAATTTTGGTGTCACAAACACTTTCATGTAAATAATAGTTTCAATAGGCTATTTTATTGAAAATCCTGCACCCTTGAAAAATGCTGAACTAAAATACCAAGTTTTTTACAGACTTTTAGTTGTTGAGACTGTTTACAGACACACACAAAAACACATACACACATTTTAGGAAAAATAGCGAGTAGAGAAATTATGTGAGTGCAACATATTAGAACATTTTTTTTGCATTATCTTAATAAAATTATCTTTTCTATGTGTTCCTGTGGACTATTTTGAATTACTATTCATGGCAGCTTTCCTGTGTATCGTCTGAGTGTTAGTCTAATCCTAATTCTTCATTTATTCACTTTTTAACTTATTATTGCTCTTATGTTTGAGTTAAAAGTGCGGAACAACGTTTAGAAAGAAGCTGAGAAATAAAGTGTCAATTATTTTCAAACAGTTAAACAAAATTTTAACTAAATGCATGAAATTTACATAAAATATTAGCTAACTTTTATCTATCTCCTACAATTAATCCAATTTAATTTCCGTAATTCTGTTTAATTTCTCTATTTTAATTTAGGTAGAAGCTGTATCACCGTTTATATGTTCATTTTTATAATTTTAAAGATATAACAAATGGAATATGAGTTTTTTTCAGTTCATTGATTTGGTGTAGTTGTTTCCAAATGAATACTCTTCTAGAGGTATTTTTTTAAAAGATGTGGCGCCATACTATGTTGAAATGGTAAAATTTACGACTGCAGACCCAAGCATTTGCAGTGCTGGTTGACCTCTTTTGAGTGCGTGTGTGAGATGTAGGTTATTCAAGTGCTGACTCACTATAATCTCCACAGGTAGCACCGAACTGACTGCAACAATATTTCATCAAGACAGGATGTCCTGCTCATATTAGACAGAAATAGCCAGTAAGAAAACACAAGGGGATTCCAAATCTCCTACTTCATAAAATTGCATAAAATAATATTGTCGAGAGTTCAGAGACTCAGAAATATACAACTTTGTTTGGGATTAAAATAGAAATTAAATACATTGATATAATTGTTTTTTCACACAAACCATGTGTAGGACAGGATCAATGCCATAGCCAGGATTTGAAGCACGGATCCTCCAGTGTCTAGCTGATTGCTCTACCACTGAGCTACCATGTCAATATGTCGGTATAGCATTGAATATCTCAACTGACTCTCATGTTTCCCGGTAAACCACAAGGTGATCTCAAATTATTTTCAGATGTCCACCCGAATGGCAACTTACAATGTTGTAAGTACTTTAAGTCCCAGGAGTCATAGTTTAGCCAACTATTATGGTATAGTCAACTGTTGATCTGGTAGCTCAAGGGTAGAGTAACCGGGAGATCCGTGGTTCAAATTCCGGCTATGGCATTGATTTTTCTGTCTCACTACCTATCCATATCCTAAATATGTCATGTTTAATTTGTTGATTTACTGAAGAGTTTTAAAATAATATTAATATTACCGTTTGTAATATATAATTATAAGTAGAAGAAGAAGATTAGACTATTATATACGTTAATTTATATATACTAAAAATCGGAAGAATTACGTTCAGAACACCCCATGTACTGGTTTCCACAAACTATTCTAAAAACGGGAGCAGTCTTACATATATGCATAAATGCGTTTCTTACATATTTCTTACCAGGAATAAAGGAAAAGGCTGGCTTAAAGCGGTAGTTAAGAACTGTTCGCTCTGTGATAATTTGAAATTCCGTTCTCTTTGCTTATCAAGGAGCAGGAAAAAACGAATAACAACGATCCATTTGAGGAGGGATTTTAAAGCAGAAACATCTAAAAAAAAAATCTCGGAAATGGCGTACTCCATAAATGATATATTTGAAATAAATTGTATAGTTTAATAACATCTACGTTTTATGTATAGTAATTTTTAACTTATCTCTTACGGCTTACCATTGATAAAAGCCACCCAGAATGAGAGTTTCAGAGGCAGCTCCAAGAAAATTCAAGATATAAATTATATTTGTCAAGAAAACAACTTTAATCAACATCGTTAATCATTTTTGAGTATATTAAAATTTTCAGCAAAGAAAGTATGTAAAATGTGGCTTGATATTTTGTTGTTGCATCTTTAGAAGCTGCAGAATTTAAATATCAACTTTAATATTTAATCGATTTTTCGTTTTGATGTTTTTGTATTCACAGACCACGGACACACATATGAACCTTTATTAAAATGTTTTATTCAGAGCAATTACAACGGGAACTTTCATAATGGAGTGTCCTTTTCATTTAGATTAAATTTATTCAATTTTGGGCAAATCATAAGTGGTAAGAAAAAACTGGATTTTTAAAATGAAAGTAGTAAGCCTTTTTGTTTTTGTTTTTCTTGTTTTTTGTTTTTTTTTGTTGGTCACACCGAATTAAATGGGTAATAAAATACACTACTTCCTTCTTTATTATACCTTTTGAAGAAATTAAAATATTTTTGATTTAGGGTATATCAAAACGTGTATTTAATTAACTCGGTATCGAATTTTCGGATGTTATACAATATCCTATCTACGTATACTAGTAGATAAATAATAAATGCTTTGTTTGGGATCAGTGGTTACAAAACGTGTATTTTCGGTGAAATCTCAGTTTCGGATTTTTGGTTGGAATACAGTACTTCCACTACTTATAGTACGTAGTAGCGAAAATACCATTCGCTGCCTTTCAATAAACCTGCTCTCTAAATTCCCCTTCCCTTTAGCTGTTAAATTTCCAAATTATTGCTTTTTACCTTCTCTACTGTTGTCCTCCTTTCACATGACTTTCTCTTCATCTTTGTGACAAATTATTGTTAAAAAGCTTATGCTTCTATTTATTTCATGCTAATTGAGAAAAAATTAGCAGAAGTAATCTTATTACTTGCTTCCTTGTAAGTAGAAGCCAAATAAGGGAGTACCATAGGTTAAAGTGATAGTCAAAAGCTGGTTGCTATGTGACTGAAGTTCTATGGACAAGAGTTGACAAATTCCAGTATGAGAAAAGTAAGTTTTTCAAAAACAAGGAATATCTAAAAAAACGATCAACTCCACGAATATATATAAAGTGTGTTTTAACGTGATCTACATTTTTTGTGTCGTAAGTTTTTGTCCATCTCTTACGGTTTAGCAGTTATGCAAAATTTCGTAAAATTAATCCAGAATAAAGTAGCCTTCAGAGGCATTTCTTAGAAAATTCAAGATACACATTTTATTTGTCAGGTAAATATCCTTAATATAGATATTTTAATCAAAATCGTTAGAGTCATTTTTAAGAAAATAAAAAATTTCGAAAAAAGTTCCATATAAAATGTAGTTGGGGGTGCGGGGATTTTTTTTTTAAATCTTCGTAACCATCCTTGGAAGATACAAAACTTAAATACCCAGTTTGGTATTCAACGGTCTTTTCGTTTTTGAGATATGCTGTCTGCATACACACACACACACATACACATACACACCTTCAGACACACACGGACCTTTTTGTATAATTTTTTTGTATTCAGGGGCTCTTAAAACATGTATTTCCGGTGAAATCTCAGTATCGAATGTTTTGGTAGAATACAATACTTTCTCTATACGCTCTACTCTATACGAGTAGAGAGAGTAAAAATACGGCTGGCACCGTGATTTTGCTGAGAATGTTGCACGTTTGACAGCTACTCGGATCTTAGCACGTTTTTAATTTGTGCCATTCTGGTGCAGCATACCACGCGAGTAAGAAAATACAAAACCGATTTACCAATCCATTCCTTCACCTCTCAACCATGCTCCACGCTCCCTCAAAACAGATTCACGTGTGTAAGCGTGTATTAATTTAATCGACCATGTGCGCGAATTACCTTGGCATTAGAAGCTCAGTATGTAGCGCAGAGAAAAGATTAACCTAATTTTGTATCACCCGGTGACACAGGTGGTTATTACCAACCGTAAATTTAGGGATCATTAGCTAACATTTCAGAACTTTGTTTGTCGCAAGTTACGTTTCATGGCCAAACCTTTCCCCTCGCTAACGTGGTCTGTTCAATGCTCATAACAAATAGTAGAAGACTTGGGTGGAGTCAGCAAAAAGACCCCGTCTTACGATAAAATGTTCCATGCATATCTTTAATGTCTTTGAGTGTACATAAAATACCAAACAAATAAGTACTCCATGTACTTATTTGTACAAAGTATTTAGTTGTCGCCATCCGTGGTGTAATGTTTACCTTACTAGCTTTATATACCCAAGGTCGCGGGTTCAAACCCGACGGAGGACGATGGATATTTTTCCGGTGTAAAATCCTTAGCATGGCTTCCTTCGGAAGGGAAGTAAAGCCGTTGGTCCCGTGGTATAGATTTACGGCATATTAAAGAACCTTAAGCCTGACAAAAGAGGCCTCTGAGCAAAATTAAGGGGTTTTCACGACCAATATAGAATAGGAAGCTGTGCACTACAGTAGTTAAAGCGCGTCCATAAATAAAACTCCATTTCCATAGTATTTAGATCCAAGGATTTTTAGAAAATCCTCGAACCCCAAAATAATCTTTGAGTTTCTCAAAAGCGGCTCTAACGATTTTAATTAAAATATCCTATGTTAAAGATATTCACATGGCAAGTAAAGTGTATGTCTTGAATTTTATGTGAATAGCCCCTGAAGATTTCTTCTTCGTGGATGACTTCTGAAAAACTGGTAAACCATAAGAGCTTAATGTATATACATGTAGATTTCTTTAAAATACAATTTAGGTCATATACATTGTTTCGTGATATTTCTGTTATTGATATTGTAAAATACTTAAAACGTTTCTCATACGGGAATTTGTCAATTCCTACCATGCAAATAAATGAATTTCAATCAGATAATGACAAACCTTTAAAAGATTTGACAATCGCTTTAACTTAATATACTCCATTATTTCTCTTCTACTTACAAGGAAACTAGACTAATAGCATTTCTGCTAATGTTTATCTCGATTAGCATGAAGTAGGTGTAAGAATGAACTTTTTATTAATAATTTGTAGAGAAGGTGCAACCTAAGGAAAAATAAGATTAATCATAGATTAACTTATTTCCAATCAGTGGATGATTTTATTTGCTTTCCTGCAACCGGGAATTTGTATTTATGGTGAGTTTATTCAAAGATGGAACACTAATGTTTTAAGAAACTACTCTTAAAATGTTGCATTATTTTTATATTTTCAAAAACCTTAAACCTTTTTGATTAAGTACTTTAAGTCCCAGGATTTATAGTATTGCCAAATATTATGGTCAATTAGTATTGATGTAATTGTTTTTTCACACAAGCCGTATGAAAAAGAAAAAACTTAAATACTTACAAAATTGTAAGTCGCCATTGCGGTATGTCATCTCAAAATAATTTGACGTCACTAAGTGGTTTTCCGGGAAACATGCGAGTCAGTTGAAAAGTTCATTGCTATGCCGGCATGTTGCCATGTTAGCTCAGTGCTAGAGCATCCGGCTAGAGACCGGCAGAATCGTGGTTCAAATCCCGGCTATGGCATTAACTTTTCAATCTGAATCTACCTATCCAACTCCTGTCCTACACATGGTTTGTGTGAAAAAACAATTACATCTATATTAAGTTTTAGTTTATAGCAGAGAAATAAAAATAAATGGCATTGGGTTAGAGAAACAAGTGAATGAAACATATTTTTTCTTGATGGTAATTCACGTGAATGGTCAATTGACAAACTGATTTCTTTTATAAGAATATTAAACCTCCAGAAATAGAAATGGTGCGACAGCTTGACCGAGGATTCTCTTGCGTTTGAAGCTTATTCGTCATAAGTTGTGGAAGGCGGTGACGTTCGGAGTCACGAGTGAGCGCCGCATGTAAGGCGGTCACAACAAACAGGATTAACACTATGGAAAATAAAATGAGAGCGTACGAAACTGTACACTTTCTAAAGTATGGAACAAGTGAAATCCAGGTGTTAAACAAAACCTTCTCTGTAGTTTAATATCTGCCTCACATTAAAAAGGTCATAAATTCAAATTTCTGTTAGGTGAGTTAACTGGATATGGTTTTTACAGGAGTTTTCCCTTATGCTGAATAAATAATCCTATAATTCTAGGGACTTCGGGTTCATTTAAGCATTATTTAACACATTTAATTCAACGTTTATATGATCTATCAGGTTACAAGAGCCTAATTTCAACCATAAAAAAAATCTCATGTGTTCCATTCACATGATATTCTCCACATCTCTGTAATAAATTATTAAGAAGTTTATGTTTCTTTTTACTTCATGCTAATCGAGAAAAACTTAGCATAAATAATCTTATTACTTTCCTCCGTGCAAGCAGAAGGGAAACAAAGGAGCAGCATAGGCTTAGTATTAATCAAAAGCTTGTTTCTATGTAACTGAAGTTCCTTTGAATCTATGGACAGGAGTTGACAATTTCCCGTATGAGAAAAGTATAAGTATTTTAAAGCTGAAACCAATAACAAGGAATATCTCAAAAAGATTCATTCCACGAAAAATATGTAGATGTCATAAATTGTGTGTTTCAACGAGCATTACATTTTCTGTTGGGTAAGCTTTTCTCTGTCTCTTACGGTTTGCCAGTTATACAAAATTCCATAAAATTCATCCAGAATAATTAGTCTTCCCGGGCTATTCCCAGAAAATTCAAGAATTACATTTTATTTGTCAGGTAAATATCTTTAATATAGGATATTTTAATCAAAATCGTTACAGCCATTTTTGAGAAAAACAAAATTTTCGAAAATGTATCCATGTAAAGGGTAGTTGACAGTAGGGGGATTTTTTTGAACATTTTTGTGTCGCATTCTTGGAAGATACTGAACTTAAATACCAAGTTTGGTATTTAACGGTCTTTTCGTTTTTCAGCTATGCTGCCCACACACACATACACACACGCACACACGGACCATTTTCAAAAGTTTTTTTTTTTTATTCAGGGGGACCCAAAGAATGTATTTCCGGTGAATTCTCGGTATGCAAATTTTTGGATGCATGTAAAAATAGGGCTTCATACGTTTATGACGATAATAGGGGCATTCTTATATCTGAATCGGGCTTTTGAACTCCCTTTTTCCTTTAGAAGCTTATTTGTTCCTGTTTCTTTTCTTTATGTTAAGTAAGTGTGAAAAGCACCTAAAATTTTCATAAATGTAGGTCAATATTCAGAGTTGATAGTAGTACTCGCAATGCTTTCATTTGTACTTACTTTCTCTACACGTACTATGTACATAGTGTACAGAGGAGGCATTGTATTCCACACAAAAATTCAATATCGAGGCTTCATACCCAGGCTTCATCGAAAATATATGTGCAAAAGCATCTTCAGAAAAAGGCCCGTGTGCGTGTGTGTGCGTGTTTGTGGACAGCATAGCTCAAAAACTAAAGACCGTTAAATACCAAACTTGGTATTTAAGTACAGTATCTTGCAAGGATGCAACACGAAGATTTTCAAGAAAATTCGCCCCACCCGAAACTATCCCTTATATGGAAAACATTATGAAAATGTTTATTTTCTCAAAAAGGGTTCTAACGATTTTGATTAAAACATCACATAATAAAGCCATTTCCGTCACAAATAAAATGTATATGTTGAATTTTCTGGGAATAGCTTCTGAAGACCTGTTTATTCTGATGAATTTTGCTGAATTTTGCATAATTAGTAAACCGTACGAGATACACGAAACCTACTAAAAATGCAGATTTCGTTAAAATACAAAATTTATGTCATATAGAGTTTTTTTTAGAGTTAACGGTTTTCGAGATATTCCTTGTTATTAGTTTTAAAATACTTAAACATTTCTCATAAAGGAACTTTTAAACATATGACTATGCAAAGAAATGTATTTAAATTCAATAGCAACCACATTTTAAAATATTTCACTGTTTTGCCTAGTGTATTCATATATTTCCCTTTTACTTATAAGGAAATAAATAATATGACCGTTTCTGCTAATACTGATCTTGATTAGCATGAAGTATAAGGAAGAATGAGCTTGCTAACAATAATTTATTAAAAGATGTTCAGAAATTCTTGTGAATGGAACACATTAGATTTTTAAACTTGCAAAACCACCAGTTCCGTTGGCGTTTTACATTAATTTCCTACTTCTTACTTCTCCCACTCACGTTCGTTGGGTCTCACCACCTCTCACATTCCTTCTCTCCCTCTGTGCAAATTCGATGCAATGTTTTCTGAAACCGATAATAAACGTTAATTAAAGTTTATTGTTTTGTTTATTCAACATTCTACACTTATGATATTTGGGGAAGCATCTTTCCACCATGCTCTACCCACTTTTCTTTTATGTAGGTATAAAAGGTTCACAATCCAAATTCATGTCCGTTGTGAGGCTCCCTAAATAAAAACTCTGATATTTTCCATTCACATATTTTCTCTAGCTGCTCGAAATACAAAGTATTCTTACTATTCTTTTATGTACATCAAGGTTCTATTGCTTGTTTCTTCGTAAGTTGAAGGGAAATAAGGGAATGAAGTAGGCTAAAGCGATAGTGAAATACTTCAAACGCTGATCGCTATGTGAAACAATTGAAATTAAGTTCTCTAGGAGTAAGCAAAAAGAGAGACGAAAAGAAAGATACTTCCCGTTCGAGAAAAGTTTAAGTACCTTAAAACGGAAACAAAGAACTCAGAATATCTCGAAAACTGTTGACTCTACGTTAATACAACACGCAATTAAAACACACAATTTGTCAATACATTTCTTTCGTAGACCTAACGTCTATCTTTCACGGTTTACCATTTATGTAAAATTCAACACAATTCATTCAGAAAAAAAGGTCGTAGCAAGCTATTCTTAGAAATGCCATTGTATACATTTCGTTTATTATAAAAATAACGTAAACATTTGCCTCTATAATCAAAATCGATAGAGCCATTTTTGAGGAAGTCATAATTTTCAAAAAATCTTTCATGTAAAGGGTAGTTTGGGGGTGGTGATTTTCTTGGAAGTCTTCGTGTCGGATCCTTGGAAGATACTAAACTTAAATACTAAGTTTTGTATTGAACGGACTTTTTGTTTGGGAGCTAAGCTGCCCACTCACACACATGGAAATATTTTTAAGAATTATTTCTTTTTTTTTTGTTATATATTAGTATCGAAATTTGAGTGGAAATCTTATTATGTACATCGTACATACGTGCTAGAGAAAGCAAAAACCATATGTAGAAATTAGCGTGTGTGAAGTATAACTAAAACACAATTTTTGAAAACTACTAAAAGATATTTAGGTTCAACACCTTCCAAAATCTGACACGAAGATCTTCCAGAAAGTTACCCCCAGAACATCCTTTATTTTATTTAATTGTTTTTTCACACGAGCCGTATGTAGGACAGGAGTTGGATAGGTAGAATGAAAAATTCAATGTCATAGCCGGGATTTGAATACCATTATAGCAATAAAACATTGTAAGTCTCCATTGGGGTTGAGATCACCTTGTGTTTTATCGGGAAACATGCAAGTCAGTTGATAAATTCAATGCTATGCCAGCATATTGCCATTGTAGCTCTGTGGTAGAGCAATCGGCTAGAGACCGGAAGATCAGGGGTTCAAATCCCGACTATTGCATTGAATGTTTCAGTCTACTCTACATATCCTTTATTTGGAATTTTCGATTTTCTGAAATGATATTAAATCACTATACATTTAAGGAAGTTCATGACTAAGTACATCTTAATTTCTATGTACATCTTAACAAACTGAAATATGTTGCTTTATCCTTATAACATTTGGCGTTAAACATTTGGTTACACTTATTATACCGTACGTTTATTTGGAAATTATCACTCAACATACTTTTCTGACTGGCGGAGGATAAGGGTATAGTTCACGAAGGAATGGTTGCTGTATATTTCGTCAACTGTTTTCTTGTTTGCCAGATATCTGTGTGTTTTGTTGTTAGAAATGCGTGAAATATAACGTACAATAGCAGGGTACCAATTGCAAAAATATATATGTCATCGAGTGCATTTAAGAGAAGCTAGGAAAGACCATCGACGACAATTTGATTCAAAATAGCTCTTGCTGTAGCATTTTTTAGATATTCCTTGTTATTGGTTCGAATGTTCAGTATTTTAATCGTTTTTTGAAGTGCTTTCGCTATTTTGTTATGTCTCCAAATGCCACATTTCTAGACAAACATATATTTAGAAAGATTTTAAATACTTTGGCTTGCATTTGGATTACGTTTATTCCCCTTGTGTCTTCAATTCTGCTATGGTTTATTTCGATTAACATGAAGTGGAGGGAAAAATTAGTTACGGTAAGAATACTTTTCCCAGCTATATAATGATCATGATTTACTCTACCTCTACAACAAGTTATTCTTGGAAAACCCCATTCTGTTATTTATTTCATTATAAACAAGAAAACATTAACACAAATAGCATAGCCTGTTTCCTTGTGAGTGCAAGGAAAATAAGGAAATATACTAACTAGAGCGATAGTTAAAAATACAATGACTTGACTTTCTGTTTTCTTTCCATGATCAGGGATTAAAAAGGGGAAAAACGAATAACGACTTTCTACCTAAGAAAAGTATTGAATTATTTAAGCAACAACAAGGAATATCTCGGCAATTGTACTTTAGATAAATCGTATGTTTTAACGAGAGCTACATTTTTTGTGCAGTTAAATTTTATCTATCTCCTATGGTTTACCAATTATGTAAAAGTCAGCCAGATTGAAGAAATTAAGACATTTCCCAAGAAATTCAAAACATACATTTTATTTTCATATACATATTTTAACATGTACTTTTAAAGAAAATCATTTGAACTATTTTTGTAAAAATCGAGAATTTCTAAAAAAATTGCATGTAAAGCATAGTTTGGAGTGGGGGAATTTTTGATGTAGCATCCTTGTAAGATATTGAACTTTAATACCGTTACTATGCGCACACCTTTTCTTGGACGCTAGTTTTACGGGTATCGAAGCCCAGAGGGGAAAAGAGATCTCTCGCCTCTCTTTGCGCAGTGTTGCTAACCAAATACAGTTGTTTTTGTTGTGTTTTTTTTTTTTCTTTAGACCTGAAATTCAGAGCATGTCTCGTGGATAAACTCTGAGATCTAGACAGAATGGAATCTTAGCTTTGAGGCCACAGATGTCAAGGTGCATAGCGTTTATCTCTGAATATTATCGCTTTGTTCTGCTAGAGAAGACTAGGAGCCAAACGCCCATGAAAAGATGCGCGAATAATACTTAACCGATATTGGTTCTTTAGCTATGTTGTTCAGAGGCACACACACACACATACACACACAGACGCGCGCGCTCGCGCGCAGGCCCACAGACTTTCTTTTTCCAAAAAAGTATTTGCTTACATTCAGGGGTCCTGAAAACTAATTTGCCTATCGAATTTTTGTGTGAATATACACTACTCTAATGTAAACTGTGCTTGGTAGGTAAATTAATAAACGGTAATAGGTAGCGCGGCGGTAGCTCAGCTGCTTACCAAGTGGGAGACCTGGACTGGGGTGCACTCAGCCTCGTAAGGTCCCTGGGGGGCCAACTGAGGAGCTACTTGATGGAGAATAGCGGCTCCAGGTCATGAAGACCGCATTAACCGGCCGGGAGGGGCGCGAGTCGCTGACCACGTCTCACCCTCCAATACTGCACCCCATCCATGACGTCTGTAGTGGACCGAGATGGGGGACGCAGCGGCCGGGCGGTAGCCAAGGTTGCCCGTGAGCTGTCGTGCCACGGAGTTAATGGTAGATGGGGTATTGTGAATACATGTATTATAGCAGATATTTTTACTTTCTCCACAAATACTATGCACATAGTGTATAGAGCACGTGTTGTATTGCGCCCAAAATTCTATACAGATTTCACCGGAAATACACGTTTTGAGATCCCCTAAATCCAAAAAAATAGACACTGTCCATGTGCGTGTGTGTGTGTGTGTGATGACTGTGGACAGCATAGATCATAAACGAAAAGTTCGTTAAATACCAAACTTAATATTTAAGTTCGGTATCTTCCAAGGATGCGACACGAAGATTTTTCAAGAAAATTTCCCAACCCTCAACTACCATTTACATGGATAAAATTTCGTAAACTTTGATGTTCTCAAAAATTGCTCTAACAATTTTGATTAAAATCTCTTATATTTAAGATATTTAGATGACAAATAAAATGTTCATCTTCAGTTTTCTGGGAATAGCCTCTAAAGGCACATTTATTCTAATATACATTTTTTCGTGTAGTTGGCCGTTTTGAGATAATCCTTTTTTCTTTTTTCTTTTTTTTTTGGGTAGTGTTTAACGCCCGCTTTAACTATTTGTGGTACCGCAGGCGGTGACACTGGTGATACATGAATGATGATGGAGCACCAGTGGAATGCGTTGGAAAACCCGCCCCAGCGCCGCATTGTCCAACATAAATTTCACATGCTGTCGCTTGGGATCGAACCCCGGCCGTTTAGGTGAGAGGCAAGTGGTCTAACCACTCGGGCACGGCGTGGCCGAGATTTGTTTCAACTTTAAAATGCTTATACTTTTCTCTGACGGGGATTTGTCAACTCCTGTCCATACAAACAAAGATACTTCAATCGCAGTGCAACCAGTTTTTTAAAAGATTTTACTATCGATTTAACCTATGGTACACCCTTATTTTGCTTCTACGTATAAGGAAGTAAGTAATAAGACCCTTTCTGCTATTTTTTTTTCTTGGGTTAGCATTAATTTAATAGAAAAAGAGAAAGTTTTTAACAGTAATTTATTGTACAGATGTAGAGGAAGTCATGAGAATGGAACACACCAGATTTTTTTTAAATAAGTTGCGGGTATCCTGCGTGCAATGTGATCTCTGATGTAAAGTAATGATTGCGGGTAACGAGAGGACCTATGGTTTTTACCATGGCTCCTGATACTTTGAGTCTCAGGAATAATTCTTCACATGACCTAGTTAAGAGATGAAGATCGACTTAAAATTACCACCCTAGAGAGGGAACCGTAAAACACGATTCGTGAAGGAAACCATTGAGTTACAATTAATGAAAATTAAAACATAAGCAATAAATTCACACTTATGACCCTCTTAATTTTTGAGCAAATTCTTACAATAAAAATTCAGAACTTTTATGTATCAAATGAAAATTATTTAAGAGACAAATAGTACAAAGCAGAAGTTGATATACTGCAATAAATTGCATTCTATTGATGCTTGGTACAAAAAATTGCGTTTATAAATTTTATGCAACATATTTGTGTGGTTTGGTGGCATGGTTCTGCGTGCAGAACAGGTAACGATCCTACGGAATACGCTAATGGTAGATAAATGACAAAGATGAGGAGATGAAAACAAATGATGTAAGACACAAGGCTTCGGTTAGTGGGATAAAAGCTAAGATCAAATAGACAGCTTTAGCCACCTGGGATCAATCATTGATAAAAACAGAAGTTTTTCTTAAAAAATGCAAATAAATGATATTAATAGCATATAAAGCGTTTGTTATAAATCTTATGTGTTCCATTCACATGGCTTTCTGTACCTGTTCTAAAAATACAATATTGTCTCAGAATTATTATGTTAATTGCATCATGCTAATCAATTATAACATAGTCTTATTCCTTGATTGCTAGTAATTAGAAAGGAAATAACGAAATACAAGGTTAAAACTGTAATTAAATATTTTAAAACATGAGAAAACTTTTGAGAAAATCAAAATTCGGAAAAATGTTCCATGCAAACGACAGATGGGGGCTGTAGGATTTTATTGAAAAATGTTCGTGTCATATTCTTGGAGGGTGCTGAACTTTACAAACTTTTCTTTTTTTGATCCTACCCTCCCTCCCCCCCCTTTCGCCCGCCCTCCATCCCTCCCTCCATCCATCTATATTTACATATTCACATATGGATATTTTATTGAAAATGTTTTGGTTTTTTCATTCCTCAAATCACATATTTCTGGTGAAATATTGACATCGTATTTTTGGGTGGACTACAATACCTTCTCTACCTTCGCACATAGTATGTTGTAGAGAAAGTAAGAATTTGATGTATTACATGCATGTGACTTTCTCTATCCTCTGTCCTTATTAGTAGTTATTCAAACTATTCTTAGGAACCTATTTTTCTATTTATATTTTAATCGAGAAAAATCTTAGCAGTAAAAGCTACATTACACATTTCGTAATAGATACAAATAGATTATTTAAAAAGTAGACGTTATGTACTAGGTAATGCTTACCTTAAAATTCCATGTGTTTGCAACAAAGACTTACTGGACTTACAAAGAAAATTCTGATGTGTACCATTCACATGACTTTCTCTATATCCCTGCAACAAATTATTCTTAAAAAGCTTATACTTCTATTTACTTTATGCTATTCAATAAAAATTAGCAGAAATAGTCTTATTACTTGCTTCCTTGTAACTAGAAGCGAAATAAGGGAGTACCATAGGTTAAAGTGATAATCAAAAGCTGGTTGCTATATCAATGAAGTTCCTTTGTTTATATGGATAGGAGTTGACAAGTTCCTGTATGCGAAAAGTATACGTTTTTCATAGCAGAAACCAAAAATAAGGAATGTCTCAAAAACGACGAACTCCACGAAAAAAATGTATATAGCGTAAATTGTGTGCTTTAATGTGCTCTACATTTTTTGTGCAGTAAGTTTTTGTCCATTTCTTACGGTTTAGCAGCTATTCAAAATTCAATAAAATTCATCCAGAATAAACTACTCTTCATAGGCTATTCCCAGAAAATTCAAGATATACATTTTATTTGTCAGGTAAATACCTTTAATATACGAAAGTTTAATCAAAAGCGTTAGAGCCATTTTTGAGAAAATCAAAATTTTCAAAAAAAGTTCCATGTAAAGGGTAGTTTTTGGTGGGGGGATTTTTCTCAAAATCTTTATGTCGCATCCCTGGAAGATACTAAGTATTTTACCGACTTTTCGTTTTTGAGTTATCGTGTTCATAGGCACACGGACACACACACACACACACACACACACACACACACGGATATTTTTGTGAAAATTTTTTTTTTTGATATTGGGGACCCTAAAACATATATTTCCGGTGAAATCTCGGTATCGAATTTTTTGGTGGAGTGCAATACCTTCTCTATACACTATGTGCATAGTGCGTATAGAGAAAGTAATTAATAAAACTGAGGTGTTCAATTCATATGAATTTCTATATATCTTTGTAACAAAGTATTGTTATTCTTCTATCCACATCAAGCTAATTGAGATAAATATTAGCAGAAATTCTCTTTATTACTTGGTCCCTCGGAAGTAGAAGGGAAAAAAGCTAATGCGTTCCATTCACATGATGTCCTCTGGCTGTTCAGCATACAAACCTTATATCCAGAATATTAATCTGTTATCTACACCAAGCTAATTGAGATAAACAATAAACACAATTAGCTTCCTTTTAAGTAGAAGGGAAATAAGAAAATGAGCAGATTAAAGCGATAGATAGTCTCGTCCATTAAAAGCCTGTAGTTATGTGAAACAATGGAAATTCCAATATGTTTGCTTGCCAGGAGTAAACAAGTGAGAAACGAGAAGAAAGACGTCTTCCCGTTTGAGAAAAGTTTAAGTGGCTAAAATTTAAACAATTAATCCAGAATATCTCGAAAACGTTAACTCAACAAAGAATGTGTAATGCATAACCTGTGCGTTTTAATGAGATCTACATTTGTTGTATAAAAGGTTTTGTATATCTCTTACGGTTTATCGGTTATGCAAAAGTCATCCTGAATGAAGAGCTCTTCTGAGGCTATTCCCAGAAAATTCAAGATTAACATTTCGTTTGTCATAAAAATATCTTAAACATAATAATTTCAGTGAAAGTCGTTAGAGCAATTTTTGAGAAAATAAAAAATGTTCGAAAAATGTTTCATGTAAAGGGTAATTGGGGGTAGGGGAATTTTTTGAAAATCTTTGTGTTGCGTCCTTGGAAGTTACTAAACTTAAATATCAAGTTTGGTACTTAACGGACTTTTCGTTTTTTTAGCTATGCTGTTCACAGACACTCACATTCACACAGATGCACATGGACATTTTTCTAAAAATGCTTTTTTTGGATTCATTGGATCTCAAAACATATATTTCCGGTGAAATATTGGTATCTAATTTTGAGATGTAATACAATATCCTCTCTATACAATATGTAGATAGTGTATGTAGAGAAAGTAAAAAGGATTGAGTAATTCGAACATAATAATGGATAATGGCGTATTGATCTCTCGCTTATCGTATATTAAATATACAAACTCATCAATGAATTGCACTTCAAAGACCATTCCCAGGAAATGCAATATATAAATTTTATTTAATAAGTAATCGTTTTAATATATGGTATTTTATTAAAATAATAAATTGTTAAATAATTAAAATTGCTAAAAAGGAAGGGATTTAATTGAACAATCGTCGTGTCGCATCTTTGGCAGATACTAAACCTAAATATCAAGATAGGTATTTATTCGACATTTTGTTTTAATGTTATATTGCTCGAAAACAAACAACAACCATACCTACATTTTTTAAAAATATGTTTATTTGGATTAAATGGTCTTCAAAGCATGTGTTTATCAAAATATATCAGTGGAATGCAATTCTTTCTCTGTCTACTACGTATGTGGTAGAGAACGTAAATACTATGTATACTTGAGGAAAAACTAAAGAAGTATTTTAATTTCGCCTAACACAAAAAAATATATCAAAAGCATCTTTATTTAGCGATGAAGTGAGGAAAGGATCTTAAGTTATAAAATGGGGAAAGAAGTGCTTTAAGTTTTTGAATTCCTGCGTCGTTACGAGTCAATATACTGAATAAGCTAATGTCATAATATAGCTTATTCAGAATGCGGAATTTAAATTTGTGTGCAAAGTTGCATAAAAAAAATCAGACATTCTTGCGTGAAGAATGTTGCTCATCAGCCTTTATAAAAATGAAGTCGCTACTCAAATACATAAGAGCACACTTTTAAAGATAAAAGTATATATGGTTTCAATTTCAAGAAAATTGTCTTTTAAGGTTGAAACTTTACAAATTATGCACACAATTCAAGCTAAAGTGATAAAAAGAATGCATGTTTCACTTGCATGCATTTCTCTCCTCACTCTTCTATATGATAATAGTTAATATACTTAAAATGTTACTAACATTTACAATATCTTTGTAGATATAAGAAGGATGGTAAAGCAATATATTAAATCTTTAAAAATCTGATCCCTATGTGTAGGCATTGAATCTTTGAAACGAATCGAAATTTCATTTGAAAAAAATGTATTATTAAGTGAAATTAAAGGAAAGAAAAATAATATCTTGGAAATCGTTAACGCCATTAAAAATGGCATAGGACATTCATTACTTGTGCGCTTTAACTGATATCTATAGTTTTGTGCAGTAAGATTTTTTATATATCTTACTGACAAAATTAGTTGAGAATGAAACAGTCTTTACTTGCTATTCACATAAAATTAAAAACACACTTTTTATTTATTGTCTTTAACAAATAGCATTTATTAAAATCGTTTTTTTCGAAAAAAACAAAAATAATAAATTTCTCGCATGTATGGCGTGGAAGGATTTTCTTGAAAATCATCGTATTAATTCCTTAAGAGGCGCTAAACTTATCAGATTTTTGTTTATGAGTTTCACTGTGCACATACAGAGATATTTTTCTAAGTTTGTTTTCTATTCAGAGAGCCCCAAAACTGTATTTCCAGCGGAAGCTCGGCATTTAAGTTTGGATGGAATACTTTATTTATGGGTATAGTTAGACTGCGGAGGGGGACATCTAGCACACTGAACCAACCCAGATTTGTTATTGCTAACACCCTCTAGGAATAAGTGATGAAGTAAGGCTAAGGCAACAGGCACATAGGCAACAGAGACACACGGAAGTCTTTAATGTTTCCAGGCTTGAAGATCTCTTCCACTTCTGGGCCTATAAAATGATTATATAAAATAATGGAGAAGACAGAAATAAATATAAATGTATATATATATATTATTTTATCTTTATTATCCTTAAAGAACATTATATAGGTGTTCTCGGGAGGTACTCTCTGTTTCGAACATGCATCCGCTCCATCTGTCCGGCACCGACATACGCCACGAACATAGCACATCTGAAAGTTCAGGAGGAAACAGCTCAAGGGGAGATGATGGAAAGGAAATTATGGTAGATGGGAAACCACCCAGCATTTGCTTACAATCCGGAGAAATCACGAAAAAACCATGGTTCAGAGTAGTCGGTCAGCGGGCAGTAAACCAAGACCTTCTAAATAAGAGTCTCACATATTTCCGCGGCGCCACCTCGCTCTATAATTCCTCTACTTGTGGGTAAGCAGTAGAAAAAGTAAAAGTATCAATGTAATTGATATTACTGTTAGAATATAAAATCAGTAGGTATATTTATTTAATTCAGTTTGTGTAAATAAACACGCTAGGTATAGTTGCTTTAAAGCAAATGTGACCATATGATTGCATAGGTAAACTGCATTTGTTTTCATGAAGGGAAGTCGTCGAGTACATACATTGCAGAGATACCCTTGCACTTTCTGTATCCAGTTGAATGTCACTGATTTCCCTAGGAAAGTCGTGGAATTAAACACGCAGGAGTTCACCTAATGGAGCACATATCCTAGGCCCCGCTCTGTTGGGCATTTTAATGTATGGGAATTTAAAGCTCTTTAGCTCTGATTGCCCCAGTGTTTTAGCGAAAAGCCTTTGATCTGCAGTTTTCCCCGCTCTATGCGAGGGTATCACACATACACGTCATATCCCAACAAATGAATTGTGCTATAGGTGACAGCATCACATCAATAGCAGCGATGGAAGCCTAGTAGCTGAACTCTATCACCCTGTTAGATGAATTTCCTTTCACCTTCCATTAGATGCAATATATTGAAAATCGAGATACTCGCGCCTATATTAAAATAACCGTATAAGCTTTGAATAAGTGCGAATTAAGGCTAGAAACGCTTACGCATCGATTGAGCAAAGTGGCATCAAACCCACTTATATACTCCTGAGCTTTCACACACGAAATGAGATTTTGTGGTATTTAAACAATTCTTGTTATCAATTGCCAATAACAGAATAACTGTTGTATAAATCTACGGCTTAGGCAAAAATTATCGCGACCATCTACACGCTCTCGCACATAAGGGTGAGCTAAATCTCTTGACAGCGATGAGTACATACTCAAATTATAATATACCTTAAAATGAAGAACGTCTCTGCTCAATTACAATTTAATGATTAAAAGTTACAATTAGAGTTGGACTGAAAAATTCAATGCCATAGCCGGGATTTGAACCCCGGATCTCCCTGGCTCTAGCCGGTTGCTCTACCACTAAGCTACCATGTCAGCATGCCGGCATAGCATTGAATTATTCAACTGACTCGCTTGTTTCCCGGTAAACCACAAGGTGATCACATTATTTTGAGATGAAAAAAAAAACCAATGGCGTTTTACAATGTTGTTAGTGCTTTAAGTCCCAGGTTTCATAGTATAGCCACCAACTATTATGCACAATTGTGATAATTTTAATTGTTTTCTCACAGAAGCCGTGTGTAGGACAGGAGTTGGATAGGTAGAGTCAGATCGGGAGATCCGGGGTTCAAATCTCGGCTAGGACATTGTATTTTTCAGTCTACGGTTAATTTTCATTGCGAATGGCCCTTAATCCTCTCACAGCAGCATTTTCACCGCAGTTTGGCTGACCATTGTTGGCTGGCAGACGCATACCGCTTATTGCTGGTAAACTCGACTTACTGAACGCACAGCCGGTCTCCATGGCCGCGTTAGCTAAAGTGTCTCGCTTTAGTACTTCGTGGCGCAGGGAATCGTGGGTGCGAGTCCCGCCTTGAACATGGGTGTTTGTGTGTTTATAAATGTGTGTGTATTAGAAACAAAAAGTAAAATGGTAATCAAACAGAAAAAACAAAGGAAATATTCGGAAAATGGACAAAAGTGGAAAAATTGGGGGGAAAGGAGGGGAAAATGAGGGAATATGGTCCGGAACTGTGTTTAAAAAATCTGATATGTTCCATTGATATGACCTTCTCTATATCACTGCAACAAATTATTCTATTTACTTCATCTAATGGAGCAAAAATTAGCAGAAATAGTCTTATTACTCGCTCCCTTGTTAGTAGAAGCGAAATAAGGGGGTACCATAGGTTAAAGTGATAGTCAAAAGCTGGTTGTTCTGCGACTGAAGTTCCTTTGTTTTTATGGACACGAGTTCACAAAGTCCTGTATGAGAAAAGTATAAGTTTTTATAGCTGAAACCAAAAACAAGGAATATCTAAAAAAAACAATCAACTCCACGAAAAAAATGTACCTATATAACATAAATTGTGTGTTTTAAGGTTCTCTACATTTGTTGTGTGGTGAGTTTTTGTCTATCTCTTACGGTTTAGCAGTTATGCAAAATTCCGTAAAATTGACCCAGAATAAAGTAGTCTTCAGAGGCTATTCCCAGAAAATTCAAAATATACATTTTATTTGTCAAATATATATTTTTAATATACGATATTTCAATCAAAATCGTTAGAGCCATTTTTTAGAAAATCAAAATTTTCGAAAAAAGTTCCATGTAAAGGGTAGTTGGGGGGGATTTTATCTCAAAATCTTCGTGTCGCATACCTGGAAGATACTAAACTTATATACTAAGTTTGGTATTTTACCGAATTTTCGTTTTTGAGTTATCGTGTTCACAGACACACGGACTCACGGACACACACGCACCTTTTTCTGAAAATACTTTTTTTGGATATAGGGGACCCTAAAACATATATTTACGGTGAAATCTCGGTATCGAATTTTTTGGTGGAGAGCAATAACTTCTCTATACACTATGTACATAGCACGTATAGAGAAAGTAAAAAAACGCTCTCGAAAGTCGCTCTTTCACTTGTTCTACCTCTTTAATGATACTCGACCATGTATTTGCAGGCATTTAATGAAGAAAGGCAAAAGTAATCTTAAGTTTCCCTAAACGTTCGAGTAGATATGTTATTTATTTCAGACAACAGCGAGAGAGAGAGAGAGAGAGAGAGAGAGAGAGAGAGATATTTTCTTTTTAAGAAATGTACACTCTCTCAATTACATAAAATTATATCCATGTAGCAAATATTCTTGGAATCATACACGTGCACGGTTCTACAAATCAAGTGCTTCAGATAACTGCAGATACACACCGCACAGTTGTTGATTATGTCACAGGATACAAATCTTTGTTATCCTGCGGCATCGCTAAGTGCAGCTAAGAGCGTGTATGAAATTCTGCTTTGATCTGAACCATGGGACCAGTGGATCCGTCTGACTGACGTGCACCTGAGAGAAGAGCATGCTGGATCATACTTCACCCTATGAGTGGCAGGAATAGGCAAAAATGTAAACATTTTTCTCAAAATATTTTTAACATCTTTAACATCTCCTGTTATGTACTGAACTCTGTTGTTACGCACATCAGGATTTAACTCTTCTGCAGATGTAATTAGCACCCTTGCATCATTTCCCTTGCCCTCCAATCGCATCCACAGATTCTTTTTCATGATAAGATAAAAAAATCTCCACTGAATTAGGATTCCAAATATCCTGAAAAACATAGTTACTTTGCTTAAGGTTCCTTGCATCAAAAACGTTTTCATGACTTAAAGTAAAGGTAGAATCTTCGACAGTTGAAAATACATCATTTATTAGCCAAGTTGGTTGCTAATGTATTATATCCAAAGTAATCAAACCTATCCACCTCACTTTTCAAACCAAGCTACAGTGTAAAATAAAACCTGTGTTACTCCAATGAGGAGGCTGAATCTCATTTTGCTGCTTGCAGGTATAGTTTCTAGCGAAGTCTATCTGTAACATTGTTTTATTAGCAGCATTTTCTTTAGTTGTAAGTTTACTATAGCGATCTTGTTCTCTTAGACGCATATTTAGCCATTTTCTCGAAGATGCACTAGCCAAGAGCAATACGTAATAGCAAGAGCATGTAATGAAATGTAACCGGAAATCACTGACTTTACAACAATTGGTAAGTGATATTAATTCAGGATCTAGGAAGTTTTAGTTTATAGTCTATTTTCCCATCTAGGATAATGTATCCCTGTTCATCATAGCAGACTGACACTAATATGTAGTATGTATAAAAGTATTCGGAAAACTTTTTTAAATATTTATATTTGGAAGTGCTTACATTCTCTTGTGCATTTGCTAAAGGACATATATGAAAAACCTTGGTCAGCATTTATAATGATTAATAAAACTAAGTAGAATATATATGACTGATTTATGTCTGAAGATAGTCTATGAATCAATGAAGAGGTAATATTTGACGTAAAAAAGAAGATTTCAGGTAAATTCCAATATTGTCTTGTAAAAGTTCTGCGTAGAAAATAGAAAATGTTATGCGGTTTCCCGTTTAGCATTCATCAAGATCTGTAGCAGTACACTATCTTATGTTTTGCGTTTTATAAGTATTTAGTTAATGACTAAGAAATCCAACAGAATGAGGAATCCTTGTTGGCTGACTTAAAATGTTTAAATACTGAATTAACATCTTACCCCTCGATATTACATTTCTAAGGAGTTGCTCCACGGGGTTGCACAGCGGAGGAGAGAGAAGGAGAGAGAGAGAGAGAGAGAGAGAGAGAGAGAGAGAGAGAGAGAGAAGTGCCCTGACCGCAGTTCCTTTATCGATCAATAATAAAATAATCTTAAACCGACATTATCCATAAATACTCCGGGACAATTAAATCGGGTTGCTTGATTTAATCATCATGGAGGTAGAAATATACCTTTAAGAATTAATTTTTAGTTCAATTAAATATTTTGACTTAGGTTGAACAGAATATTTTGGTACACAAAACTTTTGTTTTTGATACACACGGTCGAATAACTTTGCTAGATGTAATCAAATGAAGTCAACAAAAAATCTAAGAATCTGTTGATGATTACACTAAAATGAATAAAATGAGAATTTTTAAATACCGTTGACCTATTTGTTAAAGATATAAAGGTTCATAAAATCAGTATATAATTAGAGAAATATTAGCAATAAATATTTATTTTCATCTCTGTTGTACAAATTATTCATACAAAAGATGCATTATCAACTTCTTTCCTGTTAATCATTAAAATATTGGCAGAAATATACAATCCATTGGGTTTTTGGCAGATGCGCTGAGTGATGCTTAGAATTTATTGACAATTTCGCAGAAAATGCCCACTAACCTTCACAGAACCGTCCGTATACTACCCCTGAAAATGTCTTCTTATTACCTGCTTAGAAAAATAAAAGGATTTACATTTACTATGGCTATGACTTCACATATGTAGCCAAAACTTTAGAACCTGAATTATAGGTATTGATGAGAAATATTATATTACTCTGAATGAGGACTATTTAGGCAAATAATCTTACATCGCTATTAATTCTTCACCTATGTCCTAATGCTATGCAATCAACTGGTTGTTTTCCCTTTGTCCAAGAATGTATAAAACTTTCCTCGCCAGTCGTTTCTTGCAGCTCGTTGAAAACAGTGAACTTTAAATCCATGTTCTCACTTCAGGATATTTTATTGAACGCTCACCTCTTGCCATAAATAATGTATGAGAAACGCATTTGAATTTTTCAGGTGATTCAAACTTTACAACCAAACGCTTTAATTAATTGAAATGTTTCATCGCTGGAATGGATTGGATTGAATTCATTCACGTAAGGATCTCCAGATACTGGAGCACCGTACGTAGGTCTCTGGGGCCCTCTGTGATTTCGTGACACTAGAGAGGGAGGGATGAGGGGTGAGACCCAAAAGGTGACCAGATTTCAATTATCACGGGCACAGTCATATTTCAGAAGTTATAATTTTATCCCACTAACATTTTTTCCACATACTCCAATGATTTATAAAAAAAAAACAAAAAAAAAAAAAACGGATAATGCTAGAAACATTTTCTTTTTACTATACTATATGTTTTCCTTCTTTAGGTTTTCCTTTTAATGGCTTTATTATATAAAGCAATAGAAATGATATATTATCCGAACTATTCTCTAACAGATGTCCCAAAGGGAAAAAACAGACATATTTGAACTGAGGCTACCTAAAACCAAAGTAATTAAGTAAGCGAAGTGTTCCACGCACTGGTTGCATTTCCCATACAAATCTCTCAAACCTACAACATTTTAGTAAAAATCCTTAAAGCTATTTTTGATCAATTAAAAAATAGTGAAACATGTTTACTCTAAACGTAGTTTGCAGTAGGATGGTTTTGTAGAAACACTTTTGCGTGACTTACTTACAAAAAGTGTCACAATGATAAACATTTTATTTGTCAGGCTTTCTATTTTAGACCCATACTGTTCAAAGACGCTGCACAAAAATACAGATGCGTGTACACACACAAATGATAAAACCTTATGTGTTCCATTCACATGACTTTCTCTACATTTCTGTAACAAATTATTGTTTAAAAGCTTATGCTTCTATGTACTTCATGCTAATCGAGAAAAAATTAGCACAAATAGTCTTATTACTTGCTTCCTTGTAATTAGAAGCGAAATAAGGGAGTAAATGATAGTCAAAAGGTGGTTTCCATGTGTCTTAAGTTACTTTGTCTCTATGGAAAGGAGTTGACGAATTTCTGTACGAGAAAAGTATAAGTTTTTCAAGGCTGAAACCAAAAACAAGGAATATCTAAAAACGATCAACTCAACGAAAAAAAATGTATATAACATAAATTGTGTGTTTTAATGTGCTTTACATTTTTGTATGGTAAGTTTTTGTCTATCTCTTACGGTTTACCAGTTACACAAAATTCCGTAAAGTTCATCCAGAATAAAGTAGTCTTCAGAGGCTATTCCCAGAAAACTCAAAATATACATATTATTTGTCAGGTATATATATTTAATATACGATATTTTGATCAAAATCGTTAGAGCCATTTTGTAGAAAATCAAAATTTTCGAAAATTTATCCATGTGAAGGGTAGTTGGGAGTGGAGGGATTTTCTTGAATATGTTCGTGTTGCTTTCTTGGAAGCTACTGAACTTAAATACCAAGTTTGGTATTTAACGGTCTTTTCGTTTTGAGCTATGCACACACATACACACAGACAATCAGACAGACACAACACGGACATTTTTCTAAAAATGCTTTTTTGGATTCAGATGGTCTCAAAACATGTATTTCCGGTGAAATCTCGGTATCGAATTTTTGGGTGCAATTCAATACCTTCTCTATACACTATGTACATAGTACGTATAGAGAAAGTAATAAAGAAAAATCTTGTGTGTTCCATTCATATGAGTTTCTCTACTTCTGTGTAAAAAAGTATTGTTAATAAGCTTATTCTTCTATTTACTTCATGCTAATCGAGAACAAATTAGCAGAAATAGTCTTATTACTTGCTTCCTTGAAAGTAGAATGGAAATATGGGAGTATCATAGGTTAAAGTGAAGTCAAAAGCGTTTACTAGGTGACTGAAGTTCCTTTGTTTGTATGGACACGAGTTGACAAATTCCTGTATGGGAAAGTACAAGTTTTTAAACCTGAAACCAAAAACAAGGAATATCTCATAAAACGATCAACTCCTCGAAAAAAATGTATATAACATAAATTGTGTGTTTTAATGTGCCCTATATTTTTGTGTGGTAACTTTTATCCATTTCCTACGGTTTAGTAGTTATGCAAAATTTCGTAAAATTCATCCAGAATAAACTAGTCTTCAGAGGCTATTCCCAGAAAATTCAAGATATGCTTTTATTTGTCAAGTAAATATATTTAATATACGATATTAATCAAAATCGTTAGAGCTTTTTTTTTTTTGAGAAAATCAAAATTTCCGAAAAAAGTTCCATGTAAAGGGTAGTTGGGGGTGGGGGATTTTCTTTAAAATCTTCGTGTCGCATCCTTGGAAGATACCAAGCTTAAATACCAAGTTTGGTATTTAACGGTCTTTTCGTTTTTGAGCTATGCTGTCCACAAACACTCAGACACAGTGACACACGCACACACAGATAAACACGGACCTTTTTCCAAAAATGTTTTGTTTTTTTTATTCAGGGGGACCCAAAACATGTATTTCCGGTGAAATCTCGGTATCGAATTTTTGGTTGCATTACAATACCTTCTCTATACATCATGTATATAGTACGTATAGAGAAAGTAAAAAACGTTTTTTCCGATTATTTTGATGAAATTTCTCCACTTAAATTTTGGTCATATCAGGGCGCCACCATATTGTTGACATCATCAAGATCCGAAGGGTGTGAGGGGCAAGCTGATAATGGGAATGAGCAGTTATACAATTAAAACATTACTAACCTACTAATATCGTCAGTTTTCAGAAGTAGCATCTATGCAGTTTTCTTTGCCTGACGTACTTCCGATTCATCGCCCTATTGTTCCGTAACTGTTTAGTTTCTCTTTTTACCGAAAGCATTCATATGTGCTCAACTTGTATCTATCAGAGAGACAGAAGGAAAATAAAAAGTTGAAATATCAGAGAGATTGAAAATAAAAATGAAGAAAATAATAATAACATTTTTAAAAACAAATTAATTTTTTGCCCCAGGATTCATTTCAGGATTGATCAGAGAATCGGCAAGACACGCACTGCAGTTAAACTGATAAATTACAAGAAAATGTGTGCGTTTTTTCAACTTAACTACAATAATTGATATTGCCATAAACATAATGGAGAAAATGAAAATGTAGTTCACAACTTCTGCTTAAATGCTTGTGAATAAATCCTCCACAACCCCATGTGTTGGCAGTATTGCCACGCATTTATCTCTTGTCGCCATTCTGTTTGTCATTTGTAAAATTACTATAAAATAATCATAGTCCAGCTACACAAGGTTTAGTTTACACTGCCTTATTAGGTATTTATTTCACTGCCTTAGAAGTATTCGAATATATTGAAGCATTATTTAATTCGTTCTAAGGAAACAAATAAGATGTTAATAAACATAAGAATTATACCAGTAATTATGTGGAGGTCTCCTAACAGAATTGGTATGAAAGTATCAATTGTAATGATGGAGTTTTTTATTTATCTAGAGTGATATCTAATGTAGTATGTTAAGTTCAAAAGAAAGTGCATAAGCATTACAAAAACAAATACAAAGAAATTAAGTTACCCACTGGATTAATTGATCGAACTGCATCAACTGTTTCTGTTTATCTTTGTTGTTTGGTATGTGCTGTTTTAGTGGAACTAACTTTGAAAATATGTGCGGAAATCAAACGAATATAACAAATAAGCATATGCTAGGGAAGTAATAAAATAGAGAACTGTTAATGTGGTGATAAGAGCAGAAAGATTATAGGTAGTGAAAAAAATGTGGGCTAATCAGCCATCATTGCTAAAACGCGTCGTTTTGTACTATCTTATTATCAAAAATGGTGTGATGCAGTAACAGAAAATATTTATGTCAAATGTGATTGGTTAAAGAAATATATTTTTGGATTACAAGCTCAGCTATCTACGAAATAATCGGAAATAAAACCAGAGAGAGAGAGTGAGTGAGTTTGTCCCTTATAAGGATTACAGAAACAAGTGAAGTTATAATTTACGAACGCCCGAATTGGACCACCCTCCATTGAAGGTTCCCGAGAAACATATTATCTAGGTAACGCATCACAAACGATACCCGATCTACATTCCTCCAGTTCACTGAGCAAACACGCCAAACCAAACCATACCTAGGAACACCGAAACAAAATCATTCTGCATATTACTCTAATTAACCTATGATAAACATAATTACCTTACAGGAGTGTATATAGGCTGAATCTTATAAGTTATTCTGATTCAAGGAGCCATTTTCAATTACTTAAGTAAGCAGTGCTCAATTTAAATTTAAAAACCATCAACGAAAGCAAAATACAACTGGATTTATGTTTCTGTGTTTGTCTTTTATAACTGGATTTGTCAATATCCGGCCAAACTAGCCTAAGTACGCCTAAGAAGCTGTAGGGGATTGTTCAAATGCGGCCCCAGGACTTTTAGGTGGCAATCCAAATACGGTCTAGTTCAAACAAAAGTATCAACCCAACTTTGAAAGTGCATTCTTGAAGACTTTGGTGGCGGAACTTATGTCCTTTGGCGAATTATTGAATATATGGTGCTCACAAGAAGCACTGAATCTGCATTGAATAGCGTGCAGACAGGTTCGCAAGGAGGACACTGAATACGTTCTACGTCTGTAGCAAGAGTTACATACATATATCGATAAGTAGATGGCGGTGATATCAGGCCACACATGGACCTCCTCCCGGGCCGTACTTGAACTGTGGTTTTGAACAAGAGTGATGGTCGCGTTTGCAGGTATTACCGTGCTACTCAAAAGCTTAGCATAAAGGCTGCGGTAAGACGTTGTTTTACTCCACTTGTACTCCACGTCTTTCTGTCATTTGTGATTTCTACTGGCGCTCATTGGTGCATTGCAAATCGTCGGCGACTTCCCAGAATAATCAGTGCGTCAACTGAGAGGTTTCTATCAACAAAGATAAAGCTTTGAGTAGTACCGAGCCAGGTGGCTCAGGCGTTTCGTCTGGGACTGGCATTCGGGAGGTCCGGGTTCGCTCCCCGTTGACCGCGCACTCTGGTCCTGGGTTTTTCCGTGGTTTTCCTTGGGCCGCGTAGGCGGATGCTGGGCTCCATTCCTTCATTCCATTTCCTTGCCGATCCCGGTGGCCGCGCTCACTAAAGTGTCTTGCTTTGGCGCTTCGTGGTGCACAGGATCGTGGGTTCGAGTCCCGCCTTGGGCATGGGTGTTTCTGTGTTTGTAAATGTGTCTATGTTTGTGTATGTATTTGTAAAAGGAAAACGTTAAGAATAATAAGGTCTACTAAGGAAATATAGGAAACTGGAGAAAAAAGGAATACAGCGCCGGAGTCCTGACAAGCCTCCGGAACTGCATTTTTACTATAAAAAAAAAAGTAGCACGGTAATACAGGTCATCACAGAGCGCAACTCGGCATACATTGACGCATGGTTCGCAAGACAGGCTCATTACGTGTATAGAGATCGAGAGGACTTTTCCAGTAAGTACGTATTTTCTCTAGCAAGTATACACAATGTACATAATAGATAGAGAAGGTAGGTATTGTATTCCAACCAAAAATTTGATATCGAGATTTCAACGGGAATACATGCTTTGAGACGCGTTGAATCCAAAGAGAGCATTTTTTTTAGAAAAAAATATTCTTCAGTGTGTGTCTGTGTGCAGCGTAACTCAAAAATGAAAATTTCATTAAATACCAAACTTAATGGAACATTTTATTAAAAACTTAATTTATAAAAAGTGGTAAAATAATATTGATTAAAATATCCTATGTCTAAGATATTTATACGAGAAACGAAATGTGTATTTTGAATTTTCTGATAATAGCCTCTGAAGCCCTCTTCATTATTATTGACTTTCATGTAGCACTTATCCGTAAGAGATAGACAAAAACTTACTGCTCAAAAAATATAGTTCTCATTAGAAGCAGAATTTATTTGTTATGTGTGTGAGTGAGTGTGTGTGTGTGTGTGAGTGTGTGTGTTTGTGTGTGTGTGTGTTTGTGTGTAGAATTGATCGTTTCCGAGATATTCTTTGTTTTTTGTTTCAATTTTAACCTACATAAATTTTTCTAAAGCGGGAAGACAACTTTCATTTAAACCCGCTTCGGTAGTGTTGGGGTAGCCTGTATGCCTCACATTCAAGAGGTCGTGAGTTGGAATCTCGCTTTGGATAAGTTTTTTTTTTTTTTTTCGGTTTTTGCCTTATCCTGAGAAAACGAATGTCGAGTAACTTTAAGCTCCATGGACCCCGAGATCATTTGAGCATCATTTCATTAATTTCATTCATCCTTTGATATGACCACCTAGGTTAGAGAGCGTGAGGCTACCCCGCTACAAAAAACGTTCATTTCATTTCTTTTGTTTCAAACCCGGCAATACAAAAGAGAATCGAATTTCAATTAATTTATATAGCAATAGCCTTTAAAATATCTGACTATCGCTTTAGCCTAGTGCATTCCCTCGTATTCCTTCTGTGCACTAGGAAGCGAGTTGTAAGATCAATACTGCGAATGCTTATTGGTCTACATGCAGTAGATAAAAGAATAATAGTTTGTAAGTTTCGCATACACCTAATGTATGGCGCACAACAGAGCATAAGGTTTCATGTGTCAATCGCGATCTGATTTTAGACTCTTAAAATCTTCAGTTGTTTGTAAATTTGTAACCTCAATCTGTGATTCTTTTCATTGACTTCCTATTATTTTTCGCAGCAGATGTGTCACTTTAACCTTCAACTTCATATTGTTCCAGTTAATTTGTTTTAGACAAGTCCTTATATATGTGATGCAGATGTAAAACACTCCTGAAAAGTGTAACATTACTTATCGGTGCCTACTTATGAATATTTATGAACCATTAATGTTTTATGTTTCATAAAATGGGTGTACTTTGAAATCCACTTCTTCACTAGACTATGAATCTGAAATGAATATTTAATGTTTATTGTTACAAGTCTATTTTAAAACATCTGTAACACGTATATGTTGTAATATTTGCGTAAACGTTCGAACTATATTTAATGATTTTTAAATACTAATCAACGTTTTGAACACAATAGTCATTACTTATTTTCATCCATAGAGCAACAAAGCTCCCTCCATCCTCTTGGAATTGGAAGCTTCCATTTAATTTTTCTGGTTTTGAATGGGTCATGTGGCATCGATGGTTATTTACGTTTGAAGCGTGCTGATTTAAGGAAGGAGGGTTGAAGCAGTGTGACCATCTCTTTAGCCCTTCAGATTGTATTACGTCGTATTATCAGCCGGTACAAATTTGCCCTTGGTGTAAATATGGACGCAGTGCAATATGTTTCTCAGATTAACAATTCGCGTCGGCCATACCTGGATATCTTCTTTATAACCTATCCAGCATATAGTTGTCATTTTCAATTATATTGATTTTATTAAGCTTAAGAAGTTTTCAAACCAAAGTGTGCGTTAAATGTACACATAACTCAATATCAGATTCCTGAAAATGCCACAAAGTTAGTACGGTAGAAACCTTAGCCAGGTCTCTGAATTTCCTTTAATCTCTTATATTACGTACAGCAGATGGCATCGTTTTGGTATTCGTTTGTTTGCGCCATCAACCTGGCTTTCACATGATTGTAAAGGTCATGCATGCAATGCAGCTGGGGATTGTTCAACGCTTGCTTTTCTCTTGAACATTATTGTTTGTCCCATGTTGTTTTGAATATAAGAAAAGGTAAAAGGTACTTGAGTCCATTTTTCTCAACCTTGTTCCTCATCCTGAGTTTACGAGGAGCTTATTTTCTGTAGGAATTATAATCACATTTATCACACAGAAATCTATCATAAAAGTTTTTCACAGAATGTTAAGGTTATCGTTATAACCATTTAAAATCAAGGATACCTGCAAATACAGGGTTATACAAGAGGCATGGATAACAACCTGAATATTATCGCCCTTACTGAGCAAGACTATAGCGCTGCGAGGGCTCTGTACGAGATCTCCATGAACAGCGTCAAACTACTTACTTTGAATAATACATTTAACAGATTAGAGCGTTATGGGTTTGGTTTTTCCCATTAGTATTATTAGTAGTAATATTGAAGTTGTTGTTTTGTTGTTATTATTTGATCATAATTATTTTAAGTATTATTATTCCCTTCTACTAATTATTGCAAAGTATCAAAGGCAATAGACATATAATTTTGAATTATAAAATACCACAATCAAATTTGGTAATACAAAAGTAAAGCGTGTATAAGGTAAAGCATTATAAAAATATAAAACAAATTATGTTTGTATTACTTAAAACGTTTTAGCAAAATGTTGTATCCTTTTATTGAAAACTCTAATAATAAAAGTGTTTTAAGATACAGTTATTCTGAAGTAATTATGGAAAGGAATAATCAGAATAAAAAATTCAATGCTCTAATCAGGATCGAATCAGAATTTTCAGCTTCCCATGTCGCTGCTCCGTCATCTGACTATAATTTCGATATTAGCAAGTCATGGAATATATATAGTAAGTCATGAAATAAAATTTAAAATTAAAAATAATTAAAAATCCACATAAAAAGAAGAATTATGAAAACGACAGTACATATAAACAAAAACTCTGATTGGTTACACTCACATAGCTTTCTCTAGCTGCTCTACAAACAAACTTCTTACAAAAAATATTCTTCTTTCTACACAATGCTAATCAAGATAAACATTACCAGAATACTATTACTTAGTTCCTTATAAGTAGAAGAGAACTAATGCGCTATGATAAAGTGATAGTCAAATGCTTTAAAAACTGTCGTTTTGCGATTGTCATTGCAAATCGCTTCTTTGTTTAGCCAGAGGTAGAACAAAAGAAAAACAGACACTTCCTCTCTCAGAAAAGTATAAGTACTTTACAATTGAAACCATAACGAGGAATATCTCGGAAACTACAACAAAAACGTAAAGGACATAAATTGTGCGTTTTGACGAGATCCATATGTTTTCTGCAGTGGGTTTTTATCTATCTCTTACAGTTTAGCAATTAAGCAAAATTCAGCAAAATTCATCCAGAATAAAGAGGTCTTCAGAGGCTATTCCCAAAAAATTCAAGATTTACATTTTATTTGGGATGTAAATTCCTATAATATACAGGAATTGTTAGAGCCATTTTGAAAAAATCAAAATGCCCGAAAATGTTTCCATGTAAAGGGTAGTATATGGTGGGGGATTTTGTTAAAAATCTTCGTGTCGCATCCTAGGAAGATATCAAACCTAAGTACCAAGTTTAGTATTTATCGTTATTTTCGTTTTTGAGCTGTGTTGTCCACAGAACACATAGACAGACACATACACGGATCTTTTTCTAAAATACTATACCCTCTCTATCCACTATGTATATTGAACTTGCGAATTAAAGAAAGTAAAAATGACAAAGCTTATAAACCAAATTTTAAACACGGCAAAATGGTGGAAAATGTTTCATTTTGGCAATCCAAAGCCTGTAAAAAGTGTGAGGGAAATCCTTGTTTCTAATCGAGGTAATTTTCAGCAGAATTAAGGCTTCTGACTTACTTTAGCAATTATAATGAATCCTGAACGGCGACCTTAACCGTAAAGTAAATGAGGCTACATTCCTCTTCATGTACTTGTTCTGAATAACAGAGCGCATTTTTCACTGACCGCCATTTCCGAACTTTTTATATTTAGGATACACTAAAACGTATATTTCCAGTGACATTTTGGTGTCGAATTTTGGGTAGAATGCAATATCTTCTCTACCTATGTACTATGTAGGAAAATAAATAACGCTTCCACTACAATTACATAACTTTCATGTCTTATAGTGCATCTAGGTGTGTTTGCTATATACCTGCTCTTGGTAGTATTTTGTACGGTGGCTGCTTGATAGGTATTAAGGAGCTATTCATATTGGCTGCTCATCTGTTGCCTTTAAACCCAGCAACGTGGCGCTCTATGTTGTTATCTATCTTTCTGTAACAAAAAGTTTTTGGTTCTGATTTGGTTTGAACATTATAGCGCCATGTTTACAACATTGCAACTAAACATATTCCATGGCCCATCCTATAAATACTTAGGTATCTGTACCTGTAAAAAAAAAGTGCATAAAAAACTCTAGGAATAATGTAGAATAGTAAATATGCTTAGCAGCCTATAACACTCAAAAAAATAAACAAATGTGAAAATAAATGATAACGCAAAAAATCGTAAATTTGTACATGTTAGATACTTTCTTATTAATTTCTCTAACACGTATGTACAATGTACATAGGAGATGAGATGTATTGCATTCCACCCAAAATTATATACCAATACTTCACTGGAACTGCATGTTTTGAGAGCCCCTGAATCCAAAGAATTATTTGTTGCACATTGTCCATGTGTATGTGTGTGTGTTTGTGTCTATGGGCAGCATTGGGTCAAAAACAAAAGTCCGTTAAATACAAACTTGATATTTAAGTTCACTGTCTTAACAAGGATGCGACACGAAGATTTTCAAGAAAATCCCCCACTTCCAACTACCTTTTACATGGAATATTTTTTGAAAAGTTTTATTTTCTAAAAAAATGGCTCTAACGATTTTATTAAAATACCCTATGTTAAGATGTTTTCATGACAAAGGAAATGTATCTCGAATTTTCTGGGAATAATCTCTGAATAGCTCTTCATTCTGGATGACTTTTATGTAACTGTTAAGCCGTAAGAGATATACGAAACTTACTACATAAAAATGTAGATATCGTTAAAACACACAATCTACGTCATATATATATATATATATATATATATATATATATATATATATATATTAGATTTAGCAGTTTCCAAGATATTCGTTATTTATTTCTATTCTAAACTTCTTAAATTTGTCAAAGAGGAGGTCATCTTTCGTTTCATAATTCTTTTGTTTTACTCATATCACACAAAGAGAACAGAATTTCAACCTTTTCACATATCAATAACTTTTAAAACTGTTGACTGTCCCGTTAGCCTTGTATATTCCCTTGTTTTACAAGTAAGCAAGTAATAACAACATTTACACTAATGTTTATCTCTATTAGCATGGTGTAGGTAAGTGAGTAATCTTTAGTAAGACTAGGTTTTGTAGAACAGGAGAGAAAGTCATGTGAGCGAAACACATCAATTTTTTTTATTTAGCTTTCAGCGGGATTTCCTCCTACTATTAGTAAAACTTTATATTTTTACTTATATTTTTTTAAAATACTCCACAATTAAGAAACGACATAATTTATAATAAGCATAAGTATCTAAGATACAGAATATGCTTAAATAAACCAAATGGCAGCGCCGTGGCCGAGTGGTTAGACCAATCGACTCTCACCTAGACGGCCCGGGTTCGATCCCAATCGACCGCATGTGAGATTTATGGTGGACAAAGAAGCGCTGGGGCTCGTTTTCTCCGGGTTATCCGGTTTCCACCGCCATCGCATTCCACCGGAGCTTCATCTTCATTCATGTATCATCAGTGTCACCGCCTGCGGTGCCATAAGTAGTTAAAGCGGGCGTTAAAAACTAACAAAAAAACAGGTGATTTTGAAGTAATGAGAAGAATTATATATTTTTGAGGTCCAAGTGCATTAATCGATCTGATCATAGCGAGGATTAATGATTTTTTTATTTAGATGAGCATGAAATTAATTATTATTTCACAAAGATTGTATTCCGTCTCAGGAAAAAGAAAACAAAACTTATCAAGGTTAACTCGATCTCGAGCCTCCGGATTATAAGTAAAACAGAATATCCTAACACTGCGAAGAAGCATAAAAACTATTTGATTCTTCTATGAAGTATTTACGACAGAAGTAAGAGTCTTAAAGTTTATTTTTTGCAACGGAAGTTATTCAAAGAACCCAACAAGTCTCAACCTCCATACCGAACATCCATACAGGGCCGCTAAAGTTCGCGAACTTTAAATCACCTTCCTCGTGGATCCTCCTCCTTTTTGGTTTCTTTGGAAGCCCCGACGTAACATTCCGACCAGCATTAAGAGTATTCCACCGCCGCAAGGAATATTCCACCATCTCAGTTTATATAGCACTTCCATAAATTTTAATGAGTCACCTGGTTCACCACAGTTGATTTGGGAACTTGAACTGAAGTAAAATTGTTGTAAAATGTTATCAATAAATATATGGGTATCTGATATGTATTGTTATAAGTCCCCGTGCTGTTTTAACTAGAAGCATTAACCTACACACTTACTATTCGTTAAATCCACCAATAGTGTCTAATCCTATTACAGTGCCTGTAGCACGTGACACAACATACTTTCAAAAACTAATCGCCCTTTAATATTTGCTATCCCAGCTTCTTGAAAATTAATCAGCATTACTAAGTCCGGAAATTTAGTCATTATGAAAAAATTTCTAAGATAAAAATGAAAGAGACTCGATATATATCAGTGAAATTGATTTTAAAATGATAGATATTTTTACTTTCTCTACTAACAGTATTACAATAACTGTTAAATGAAGTCAGATAAACGGGTAGGTGTATTTGCAAAGCCTGAAAATATATTACTAGTTCGTGTAGTGTGCTTGAAATCAAGCAACAGCCGTATTAATTAAAAGCGCAGAATTTAATTACTTATATCTTCTTCTAATGCATCTCATGGAAGATGTAACCATCCCAGGTGCACAGGAAATTATCTTCCACTTGCGTTATCGTTAACACAATTTCTAAATATTGTAACAATATGTTAGTTCAATTCAGTCTTTTAGAAAACAACCAAAAATATACCTTCACTATTTTCAATGCAGATTCATTTAATATCATAGAAAAGAGTGTTTTATTTCGTATCCTGTAGTATTGAAACATATTATTGGTTTTTCTTTTTCCGCAAAACCATCAGGGATGAAAGAAATCGCCCAGAAGAACCAAAGACAATAAAAAGTGAGATAGGGTACTGCAGTCTTGGCAAAGATCAAGACCAGACCAGTGATTGTAAGGAAACTAAAACATAAGCCTCAGAGAGGGCGTGAGTTGACACATGTACTCCGACAATGGAGACAAATGCTACGAAAATAAAATAAATTAAATGTTGGTAAACAGCGCGGAATATTCGCCTAACCAACTAACAATAGGTAAGTCATTATGTATGTCCTCGGGATTAGAACGAAACCCCCCGAATAATAACTCCAAATGCTACTGGCAAGATTTCTCTTTCGGTCCACAACACGGTCAAGAGTAGCATATTGCCCGACTTCATTCAGTGCACAGCATCCAGAGTGTTATTTTTTGTTTAAGCCAGTGCCACTTGAGTGTTCACATTGGCCTCTCAACTCTTTCCTTTCTCAAGTCAGCTCCTGGAGGAAATGAACGCCAGTTTGTTTCGTTCATTCCGTTTCGGGTGGTAGCTTATATTATTGCCTCACTGGAGTATCTTGAAATGCTCCTATCTGGTATAAAAGCATGGCTTCAGGCTCCTCTGTGGATAGTTGAGGTAACGCCAAAATGTTACTCCAATTGGGCTAAGACAGCAGTAGCCAATCATTTTTGGAATTCTGACCATAAAATTGCACAGGAAGTTAAATTATTGAAAACCATTAATACTTCTTCATAGTTGGACATCTGGGAGAAAATCTTCGTTCATAGCAATAACAGTAATTTGGTTAATTTTGAAATACCACCAGCCGATGTCATTTTAAAGCTAATACAAACTGAAAGTCAAGCTAAAGATTCAAAACTAGCAAATACTTCCGAAACGTTCCACCAGAGGTCGCCATGGTCACGCAAGAAGAAGGCAGATGTCAATGAAGCTCGTCTTCTACCACTTGATGTCGCTGCAATCAGAATGACACCAATATTAGACCTGAAGCTCTCCAGCTACCTCAGCCAACAGCTGCTACGGCTAAGCTCCTTACAATCCTTCAAGAGTTGCTTGGATATCAAAATGAAAATACCCAAAATAAACTTTTTGAATAAACTTTACACCAGCGGTGCACAAAGGCCGTTGCACCATAACAGGCAACCGTCGAGGAGCAATACTAGCCTCCTCCTGTCACTCCACAACCCCAAAACTCACCCGCCATCCTGCAAACACCACAATCCCGTTAGTACGTGGTTAAGTTCTCTCCGAGAACAGGGACACGTCTAACACACCTCGGGCTGCCCTCAGCCTGCCAATTGCTCTGGGAGCTACCTCAGACGTCTGCTAACCTGCAAGAAAATAACAGTGAAGATTATGGACATAATGGACGTCCTGACTTGTACAACATGATGGCTTCACTGAAAACAACAGTTTTTATATGTCATTTTAAACAAAGGCAGTATTTTTAAGATGTTTTAAGATTCTCTCCTCTAGCTTTCGTAGCGTGAAGGATTAAAGGCTCGATTCAGTCTTGGGGTAAACTTATTTATATGCCAGGTGTCAAATTTCCCCATATTTGACGTGAGCAGTTCTCGCTTCGAGAGTTAAAAGAGTTGCAGAACTCCACGGGGCTACCAATATTAATATTAATAATTCTCTTACTATTTACTACTTATGATTATTAATAATATTATTTCAAATTAAAATCAGCCAGAGAGGACCTGAAAAGAGTGGGCCTTCGTGGCCTCTGAATGAGCCCATCGTCGAAAATCGAACGAAAGTCGCTCTCTCCAGCTCCCTACTTAACCAATTTTAACTTGAAATAGCCCCGTTGAGTTCTGCAACTCTTTTAAGGGGCCCGAACCCCATGTTAAAGCTCAAATTGATGTAAACCACAAGATGGTCTCAAATTGTTTTGAGATGATGATGATGATGATGATGATGATGATGATGATGATGATGATGATGATGATGATTGGTGTTTAAGGGTGCTCAAATGATAAGGTCATTAGCATCTTTTGGGAGTGAAAATCTAGACTAGAACCAGGAATAAAAACGCCATGAAAATCAAACTGATAAAATCCTGGGCAAAAACAGAATAAACGAAACACCATTAAAATAAATTGAAGATGAAAATAGCAGTCAAAGTGGTAGATAAACCCCAAAGAAAGATAACCATTAAAAGTGGAAGCCAGTGCTTTGAGATGAATACCCTAATAGCGACTTACAATGTCGAAAGTACTTTAAGTCCCAGGCTTCATAGTTTAGCCACTATATCAATTAGTGTTAATTAATTACTTTTTCCACACTAACCGTGTTTAAGACAGGATTTGTTAAGATAGAGTGGGACCGAAAAATTCAATTCCATAGTCGGAATTTGAACCACGGGTCTCCCGAACAGCAGTTATTTGCTCTAACCACTATGCTGCCATGTCAATACGCCGGCACGGCATTAAATCACAAATGATCTCAAAATTTTTTTGAGATGACACCCACGTGGCGAGCTAAAAACTGATGTTTTTTATGCGTGCTCTTTAACTACTGTAGATCTCAGTCCCGTTCTATGTTGGGCGTGAAAGACGGCTTATTTTTGCTCAGAGACCCCTTTATCAGGTTTGAGGTTCCTTTACGCGTGTAAATCTACAAGAGAATGGCAGGTTACAATGTTGCCATGTTAGCTAAGTGGTCAGAGCAACCGGCTATAAACAGGGAGATCCACGGATCGTATCCCGGCTATGAACTTTAAATTTTAAATCTAGCTCTGCCTATTCTTTTAATAGCTTATTCTTCTAGCTACTGCATGATAATCGTAAATTGTAGTAGTTAGTTACATATAAGGAATAATAGCTCTTGTTAGTTCGTGGTTTTAATTTTAATTAAGTTAATTTGGTGAATATCGACAAACAAAGTTATATATACATGTGAATTTATATTTCTCCTATTCATTTATTAATACCATATGCCATATATACATCTCTTGATCAACGGCCTCTATAATTATTTGTTTTCTTTTTTAAGGAATATTTGGATTCATTCTGTATGATAATATATTCCTTAACACTATGACTGCATCGAAGCACTGTAAAAACATCTCCGAGTTGAACAAAAACGTTTTATTTATTCTTATTTCGATAGCGTTGTTGGATTCTTTTCCTCTACGATGGAATTCAAAATTACGGTTAGAAACAAACCCTTGAAATTGAATCGGGATGCAGAGAAAATAGGGAAGAGGAGATAATACAAACCATATTTTCCACAGATGCGTCAACTTTGGGAAAGCTGTTTCGCGAACAAGAAGGTAGTTTTTCTCTCAGCAGCTTATATCCCACAGGAATAACAGAAACTGCGTGCGTTTCCATTTTATGTCATTGCTTACTTAAATAGTTTTCTTACGTAAACAGTTAAAGCATTAAAACATTTTCCTTAAATGTTTTATGAACATTGTGCATAATGGATAGAGAAGCTGTTGTATTCCATCCAAAAATTCAATACCGAGATTTCGCCGGAAATGCATGTTTTGAGACATCCTGTGTCTGTTTGTGTGAGTGTGGTGTGTGCGCATAGCTCAAAAACAAAAAGTCGTATAAATACTAAATTTGGTATTTAAGTTTAGTATCTTACAGGATGCGACACGAAGATTTTGAATAAAGTCGCCCTCCTCCAATTGCCCTTTACATGGAACATTTTTCGAATGTTTTTATTTCCTCAACAATGGTTCTAACGATTTTAATTAAAATGCCATATGTTCAAGATATTTTATGACAAACAAATGTATATTTTGAATTTAATGGTTAGCTCTGAATATCTCTTTATTCTGGATGACTTCTATGTAACTGGTAAATCGTAGATTTACAAAAACTTACTGCACAGGAAATGTAGATCTCGTTAAAACATACAATAACTTTTTTTCGTAGAGCTAACCACTTTTGATATATTTCGAGTTATTTATATTCGTTTTAAGGTATATATTTTTTCGTCTCTCTTTTTTTTACTCCTAGCAAACAAAGAGAATCGAATTTCAATTGTTTTACAGAACGACAGTTTTTAGAAGATTTGACTATCACTGTGCATTCCTGTATTTCCCTTCTACTTAAAAGAAGCAAGCGGTAAGGCAATTAATATTTATCATAAAGTACATTACACAACAGACAGAGAGAGAGATATTACGCAACAGCTAGAGATGTCATATGAACGGAACACATAAATTTTTGTAAAAAGTTTTCTCGTGCGTTGAAATCGTTCATATTATATCTAGTATAATTTACATAATCCAGATCAAGCGGGATGATCAGGCGATTTCACTGAGTCTGTTTCGGATGTCGTGGGCTCAATCCCAGCGTCTGGCTTACCTAACTCATGAGATTTTTCGAGAGCTTCCGCGCTCGCCATTCGAACACTAGACATGTTATTTACATTCACCGAATTTTCGGGTCCACCGTTTCCATTTCCCATCATTTTCTAATCATCTCTCAGGGTTGAAGGACCAGGCTACGGTGGTCAGCGGGTTGCGGCTGGCTGGAGATTTGTAAAAAGGTTAACTTGCTGCGTTATCTGGAACACGGTCGGGACCCATCTTCCAGTTCCATTCGAAGTTCCATTTGCAGACTCGCCGGAAGTGTCAGCGGCTCGTGAACAAGGTCTAAGGCTGCGTTGGAAACGTTCCAACTGTAACCGCTAGGGGCTCTATCCATGCTTGCGCCTGTCGTCGTCCGGATCTGGTGGGTCTTTCTCCTCGTCCGTTTCCTTCTGGGATCACACTAACATGCAAAGAGCTGCAAGGGGCCACGTTCGATGAGGGGGGGGGAGGTCCATGACTAACCCTAATCCTAATATAATTAAGGTGCAGTATTAAGATAATTATGTGAACCAAGCTTTTGGAACAGAGAGAGAGTGTGTGATGGGGGTGGCAGACGTCTAAACCATAAGCAGATTTTCCAATTGGACATTATAATTTACAGGCCAGTAATGATTAAAAAATATGATGTGTTCCATTCACATGACTTTCTCTATATCTCTGTAATAAATTATTTTTAAAAAAGCTTATGCTTCTATTTACTTCCTGCTAATTGGGAAAAAATTAGCAGAAATAGTCTTATTTCTTGCTTCCTTGTAAATAGAAACGAAATAAGGGAGTACCATAAGGTTAAAGTGATAGTCAAAAGCTGGTTGCTATGTGACTGAAGTTCCTTTGTTTGTATGAACACCAGTTCACAAAGTCCTGTATGAGAAAAATATTAGTTTTTATAGCTTAAACCAAAAACAAGGAATATCTAAAAAACAATCAACTCCACGAAAAAAATGTATACAACATAAATTGTGTGTTTTAATGTGCTCTACATTTTTTGTGTGGTAAGTTTTTGTCTCTTTCTTACGGTTTAGCACTTATGCAAAATTCCATAAAATTCACTCAAAATAAAGTAGCCTTCAAAGGCTATTCCCAGAAAATTCAAAATATACATTTTGTTTCTCAGGTAAATATATTTAATATAGGATCTTTTAATTAAAATGTTAGAGCCATTTTTTAGAAAATCAAAATTTTCAAAAAAAAGTTCCATGCAAAGGGTAGTTTGGGGTGGGGAATTTTTCTCAAAATCTTCGTGTCGCATCCCTGGAAGATACTAAACTTAAATACCAAATTTGGTATTTTACTGACTTTTCGTTTTTGAGTTATCGTGTTCACAGACGCACGGACACACGGACATACACGGACCTTTTTCTAAAAATACTTTTTTTGGATACGGGGGAACCTAAAACATATATTTCCGGTGAAATCTTGGTATCGAATTTTTTGGTGGAATGCAATACCTTCTCTATACACTATGTACATAGTACGTGTAGAGAAAGTAAAAATTGGTATGCGTTATAGCCACATGGCCTTTTATATAGTTTCTACAAACTCTTCTTTCAAAAGCTACTTTTCCTATCTGCATTATACATTATTTCCTTGAAGCTATAAGCAAAATCATATTCTATCCATAACCTCGCGAGAAACAACAAAATAGTGTTTAAGAATGCGTTGCTACATTCACATGACTTTTTCTGCCTACTTTGTAGCAAGCTGTTGTTACAAAAGTTTAATCTTCCAACTGTTTCATGCAAACGAGATAAATATTAGCAGTATTCCTTGTATTATATATTTTCTCGTAGCCACAAAAACAATAAGAAAATACACTGGCTAAAGTGAAAGTCAAACCTTTTATAAGCTGGACGCCATGGGATCATATTGAAATTGGGGTGTCCTTGCATGGATAGAAGTAAAAAACGAAAAGAAACAAGAATGAAAACTTCGAAGTAAGAAAAGTATAACTAGTGAACATTTTAAATCAGTAACAAGGAATATCTTGGTGATGGTTAACAAAACAACACATGTATATAACATAAATTTGTTGTATGGTATTTTAATAAAAATCATTAGAACCTTTTATGAGGATATCAATTTCAAAATGGTTCTATGTAAAGGCCAGTTTGGGGTGGGAGATATTTTTTAAACCTTCATGTTGCAATCTTGAAAGATGTTAAACTTAAAATATAATGTTTGGTATTTAACAGACTTTTCGTTTTTAGTTATGCTGTTCACAGACCTTACACATGCACACAGATATTTTTCTAAAAAGTATTCTTTGGGGTTGATTCAGGAGAATCAAATCATATAGGTACATACGGTGGAATCTCGATATTGAATTTTTGGTTGAAACACAATACCTTGTCTATCTACCTGTACATTGCACGTACATGGTAGACAAAATAAAAATGACAAAATATTGAAAATTAAAATCGATAATAACGGATGTCTAGCAAGATGCTAGTGCTAAAAAAAGTTATTTTACTTAAGCGTGTATTTTAAAACTCTACAATTTTCGTTAAGTTTTTCTCTACCTTAATGGTTACCAGTTATACAAAATATCTTTCGAATAAAGCTGCTTTATAGGCTATTCACAGAATTTGTATTTAATTTGTCATTTAAAAATAAATAAAAAGTATATTGTACTAGAATCGAAATCGTCAGATACATTTTTTCTGAATATCTGCAATTTCTAACATTTTCCATACAAATGATGGTTTGTGGTGGGGAATTTACTTAAAAAAATATATCGCAGCTTTGCAGTTTGATGAACCTAAATACAAAGTTTTTAGTTATCAAAAAGTTTTGTGGAATGCAGTTCGCAGATGGGACTTTTTATTCTAAGGCATTTTTATTGGCGGGGTCACCAAAGATATACACATTTCCATTGAAATCTCAATTTCAAATTTTTGGACGGAATGTAATACCTTCTCTAGCTAACAGATACATTTCTGGAGAAGGTTATGTTTAATGAAAAGTGCTAGATGAGTATTTTTATTGATATTAAAGTTGTATGGTATATGCATATTTCAGATAAAAGTTAAAAGTGATAAGAAGAAATTAAAGAGAGAGGTAAAAAGAAAAAAGCGAATAAAAGAGATAAATAATTAGTCTTACTAAATGAATAAATTTGACCTGGCTTTGCGTACTTTAGCCAAGGAAATTCCCATGTTATGACTGTTCCTCTGGTCATTCAGTAGATCCCAACATGCCTTTCTCCTTCCAGAAGGAGTTCAACACTTTTCTTTGAGTTCAATTTTTCGCTGGTTCTCTTAGTGTGCACATTCCGTGAAAATAAATACTCGGTCTTCATCCAAACCACAGAAGGGGCAGTTCTGCATCCAGAATACTGGATAGGTATTTTGATATCGGAAACCTGTGTTGCAGTAATAAGATTTACAATTTGTGGTAGTATTTACTAGTCCACATAAGATAAATAGCTTAAAATATGTACTGCAAAGACTTCATTCCTTCATAATAATAAAAAAATAAAGCAGGTGGATAATGAATTAGTAGAATATTAACAACTTATAAAGAAAAAAATCGGCATAATTTCCAATAAAGTTTTAAATTTGTACTCTCGATCTCAAAGCAATGTTTATCCAAGCGAAATATTACCACACGCGTTAAAATATTTATAGCTGTTGATATAAGTAGAAGGCAATGCACTAGGCTAAAGTGATAGTCAAATGTTTTAATAACTGTCGTTATGCGATTTTCTTTGCAAATCGCTTCTTTACTTGGCCCGGAGTAGAATGAAGTAGAAACGGACACTTCCAGCCTGACAAAAGTTAAGTACTATACAATTGAAACCAATTAAAAAGAATATATAGGAAACGGTTACCTTCACAACAAAAAAGCAAAGGATATATATTGTGTGTTTTGACGAGATCTAGATTTTTGTGTGCTAAGTTTTTGTCTACCTCTTACGGTTTGTTAGTTACGTAAAATTCCGCAAAATTCATCCCGAATTAAGAGGTCTTCAAGACTATTCTCAGAAAATTTTAAATTATACATTTTATTTGGGATGTGACTAACTTTAATATACGGAATTTTAATAAAAGTTGCTAGAGCTATTTTTAAGAAAATCACGTAAAGGGAAGTTTGTGGTGGCGGATTTTCTTGAAAATCTTCGTTGCGCATCCCCTGGAAGATACTAAACCTAAATACCAGGTTTGGTATTTAACGGTCATTTCCGTTTTTGAGCTATGCTGTCCTCAGACACACACATACACCCCCCCACACACACACATACACACCCCCCCCCCACACACACACACAGCACACACGGACTTTTTTTCTAAAAAAAATTTTTCGGACTCAGGGCCCCCAAATATATATTTGCGGAGAAATCTAGACGTCGAATTTTTGGGTGGAATACAATACCTACGCTACCCACTATGTACATTGTACATGCGTGCTAGAAAAATTAAAATTGCTTGCATTATGATATGAAATTATAGTCATCTGGATGTCACATCGTAGCCACAGTCAAAAGAGGCCAAAAGTAGCTGTAAATTGGAGTTTCCAGCTACTCACCACACCTTTCGTATCTTGCGTTACGAGTAGTGAATAGAAACAGTTTCACAATTCAAATGGTTCGGGCAGATGTTAAATTCTCCATGTAACGCTCTCTAAACTTTAAGTTCGCTCACAATGGACGTCTCCAACATATCGAATGTTTTTCTTGCATTTTGCCTGAAACAAATATGGATGCAGGAAGTGTTTCCCAGAGCTTGGAACCGCACATATGGTAACACTTGCCCTCCGGGAATCAGTGAAGAATGTTCCGATGCTTCGTGCATTCGATGCAGGTAAGCGGATACATCCACATTTAACTTAATGTAAATATGTTTTCTTTTTCGATACGTCTATGTAGTGATTTCTAAATAGCTTGGCTGAGGGAAAAAATGACAAATGCGCATCGTGCATTACAAAATACATTCACGGCCACCCACCACAAAAGGTCTATATAAAAGTGCAAGATTAACGTTTTTAATTAAGTTTGAGAAATTTTGCAACATCCTCTATATTGATATCAATAAAAGAAGATATGGATGCATCATATGATTTACAACAGTTAACGTATCACTTAGCTTTATAGTCACTATTCCCGAGTTTCAGAATACGCCTCTCCAACTAATATTTACAATAGTTTATTCCATCTGTTTAGAAGAAGACTGAAAACTGTAATCAGAATTGGGATCATAAATAATTCCTATACATATTTGGTCTAGGTTAACCTATCATAGAAAAGGTTTTTACTTTTTCCACCACATTCGTTTTACATAGGTAGAGAAAGCATTGCATTCCACACACAAATTTGAATCTGAGATTCCACTGAAAATACATGCTTTAGGGCCCCCTGAAACAAACAAGAATTTGTATAAAAGGGTCCGTGTATCTGAAAGCACTTTACATTCCCCAAATCCTTCCATAGTTATAATAGCCTCGCAACCTCTCGTGTTCTAATATAGTTATAACAATGATGATAAGTAAAACTTTATCATAAGAATTGCTGGGAATGCTTCCCGTTTCTTTCCACACATATCTGGCATCTTCTCAAGAAATTTTAATTCTGAGCTGAAAATAGTAAACGTGAATTTGAGTGACTTTCTCCATGATATTTTCTCCTACTTCAATAAGTTTGTTGCATATGTTTTATTTTCACATGCACATCAGAGTCGGGTAAATTTCTCTAGTTAAATTTTTCGAAATACCAATGACAGAGTAATTGACCCAGCTTTAACATTTTTCTCTGCCGAAGATTGGTTCCATTTTCATGGCTATGCTTCGTTACAAAATAGCAGATACTGGAGCTCAGAGATACGCATCCAATTCCATTGAGGAGTACTCCTCGTATTACGCGGCAAATGCATTTTAAATAAAAGCACCTGTATTTCATAAACAAACATTAAATGCAGAGAGATACAGGAATCTATACGCACACCATCGACCGTGATTGAAGCTCTAACTGAATTGTTTCAACAAGATTCTGCTACCGCACATGCATATTGTGAGTCATTAGATGTAATTTACAATGTTTTAAAGATTAGGTAATTAGTAAAGGTTTATGAACTCATGATCTCCTGGTATAAGTTTATGTGGTTTTTACGTTATAAGAACCTAAACAATAAAAAACACATCCTATGCATTGTAAAACATAAAAAAGTAGCGAGAAATTCATTAAGTTTCTGGTATTATACTCCCGAGTGTGAATAAAAATTTCTTGAGCAGATATCAGAAATGTGTAGATAAAGAAAGACAATATTTTCAAGATCTTTTGTGATTAGGTATGTGAGCATTCTCGTTATACAGATGACTTCACGGGATAGCAACCTAGTTAGTTTGGAATCAAAGAAGTCCAAGCTTTCGAACATCTTGGCTCTGATGAAGACCACAGAGTCAAGATGATCGAAAGCTTCAAATCTTTAATATTGTCATTTTAATTGTAACTTTAACTATGAGAACGTGAGATGGTTGCGTGAACATTACTTATAACTTCGGCAGCTGGCCCGCCATGTGAAAGAGAGGCACTTTATTTGACAAAGGGCTCTAACTTGAATACTGTTTCTTCTATATGTCATGGTTTAGATAAGATATCTATTCCGACTTCACTTTCAGAGTTGTTCCCAAAATTTCCAATTATAAAGTTTTCTCCGTTTCGGCGTTCTCTTTTCACTCTTTCTGTTAATAGGTTCTTTCCAATTTCTTCTGTAATCACGCACACTTTCCCTAATACTAAAAATAGTACATATTAATATTGCTTATATGTAATAGCTTAAATTTTAGAGGAATACCCCATATAAAACGGGAGTTGCTTCAGGAGCTTTCAGAACAATCATTGCGACTTGTCGATGTCAAATATTTCACAATTGACAGAGATTTGTTAATAAACAGATAATTTGTAAGGTATAATTAATGCAGTACATAAATAACCAGTAAAAACAAAAAGCTCATGCATGGCTGTTAGCACTGAAATGATTTCCGAGTTGAATGAATGTGTCCTTATAAATTTGTTTCAAGTATATTAAGTAATAAAAAATAATGCCAGAGTAGTAATGAATTGTTTTTTTTTACGCAAGCCATGTAGTACACGGCTATAAAGACAGAATCAGACCATAGCTTTGAATCACCAGATTCCATCTGGTTGCTCTAACCAACTCAGCTGCCATAGCAAGATGTACATGAGGATTACGCAAAAAACAAAAGTATGTTTCAATGGTTAGAGCATCCGAATGAAAACGGAAGATATGTGGTTCAAATCTTGGTTATAATATTGAAGTTTTCAGTCAAATTCTACCTTTCCATTAATGCTAAATCTTTTGTAAATCCTGTACTATATACTGCAGTAAAATTAAAATGTCGAATTAAAGCTGGAAGTAAATGGTTGTATTTATGTGGCAAGGAGTGTTGTATATTTTAGATTTATATCCGAAAACTGGCGCTGTGCATTTTACTTCTAATCCTCTCATTTACGGCATTGAGCTTAAATAGAGGAGAGTATTACCATTTATTTCGGATACCTTCACCATATTATAAAACTACCTAGATATATCGGATTTTACACTATAAAATTGAATTAAAAGCTTGGTTTGTTTATATAGCATATGACCCTCGCCCACAGTTCTAACCTCTTAACCTGCCGCGGCAAATAGCTAGGCTGCGGACACGGTTGCGGTTTTGTTACACTCTAATTGAAAATAGTTACGTGCACGCTGGGTTTCACTGGGACCTCCCCCTCCCCCAGCACTACCAGTTATTCACTCAGCGATCAGTGGATTTACAGTCTGTTCTGAACGTACGAAGTACGTTAGAAGGCTTTCTTTCGATATATTTAGAAAATATATTGTAATTCATTACATTTGTCCATTTATTTAAATCAACAGGAAACTGATTATTTCACCTGTCATAGTACAGATTTATATTTTTGTTCATGTTATTTATATTTTAAATAAAAGCTAGTATTTAACTGCAGAACGTTATAGTTACATATGTTTACACCTATACAGTGCATTCGTTTTCTTTTCGGGTAGGGACAGTAGGATGAAGAGCGGTGTTTTTCATGCAGGAACCATTTCTCACCTGATGGCTGAAGAGAATGTAAATATATCTATACCACAAACTCAGTAGTGTAAGGGGACTCTGCCTCTCCCCTTTTCACTTGCTTGTAAACAACGTAGCTCGTGGACTCACATCTTGGCAAGATGTAGGGGTACGGAGGAATGGCGGGAAAAATATTTGCCGCGATTTTTTACCACTGCGAATGTAGGGATAGAAGCATATTGGACGCTACTGGCAGGCACGGAAAACATGGACGGGCTAGGTAAATTTATACTTAAGGCAAGATAGCTGAGATCTTCGGAGGCTGCCAATAGAGAAGGGGGGGGGATAAGATCAACTAAACAAAAGTGACTACAATGTTCTACATACATGTATATTATATCAGACTTAGGTCACTGTTGTGCTAGGGTTGTATATATTATGTGTATATATGTCTTTTAAGTGTAATTATCTATGATAAGAGGGTGCATTTATGGAGGTGTACTCTATGCTGTAAATTTAAATTGGTATATTTGAATATCTTTGTATCTTTATTTTCGGATTCACTCTTAATTTTTATTGTTGTTTAATATTGCTTTTGACTGTGTATTTCCTTTGTCTTTTTATTTTCGTGTTTACTCTTTTAATTCTTTGTTGTGGTTGTTGTTTTAATATTGCTTGTAATGTGTATTACAAAAGCACGTACGGTCTGTGGACCCGTGCGACTGTTGAAATTCTATGTATGATATTGCTATATTAATAAATACACTTATTCATTCATTCATACTAATATACTAGAAGTATACTTAAGTTGATCTGGGTTTTCAGTTCGGTCGTCAAGAATTTAAATATATATTTTCCAGGAAAACCTAGTTCTTGTTTTTAAATAAATATACAGATATTAGAAATAAAGAATGTGACTTGAACGTTTCCAAAACTTAACGAGATCCAAGTTTGTGTATCACAAAACACACTTGTCATTTTGTCGTTTAAGCCAGCTTCACTTTGCCTTCACCTCAAAGTTATATTGGGTCCAATCTATAAAGCTTCCTTGATAACAAAAGGCATGTGTGTCAAGACAGATGCTGTAATAACTTAATATATTCCGCAGAAATAACCCATTTATCTCATCGTTCCGTAATATATAATAGTTTTAATCTAGATGTGGTCAAAGAACTTTGAAGATTCTATGGGTGTACACATTGAAAAATGTGTTACTGGATAAATGACCTTAGTTGCGTAGTCACCTTCCTGTAGGTATCACTTTGATTACGTTGTGGTGAGAAATGGATAAGGTATTAAAACAGTCCATGCTTATTTATTTGGATGAAAAAAACAAATTATATGGGAACTTTAATCCTGGAAATCGTAATACAAATGAAGATACTACAACTTAAATCATCTCGTTATTTATTTTAATTGTTATGAAAAAAAAAACAGGTGTTGAATAATGAAGAATGTGGTTGATAATGCCACTCGAGGTACTGCGAGGTGGATCAGCGCAGGAAATGTTGAACAGCAGCTGTATAATAATAATAATAATAATAATAATAATAATAATAATAATAATAACATAATTATTGTTTAATTGGCACTTAGTATGTTTTGTGAACAGAATGAATTAGATTCATTGCTGAGGGTACAAAAACAGTACATTTTCAAAAGGTACTAGAGAGTACCTATAATGACCATACTAAGCACTGTTTTACGGGGCTTTAGAAGATATTTGATTCGTTATGTATACTACGACATTTTGTCATGAACGGTATTACATCGATATTCCATCTTACAATCTTAATACCTTTATAAACGTTCATATAAATCAATATCTTTTCCGAAATGTTCACATGTTAGAATGAAACTTCTCCGAAAGGTAAAATTACAAATCATTTGTAAATATTGCAAATGATTCATCATGATTTATTCCAAAGAAAGTTTGAGAAGAACGCGAAGGAAATTATTAAGATGATGAAAATTGAAGCTGCTCTTCTCATGTTAATTTCTAATAGTTTAATATATCCTACAGTGCCTCCGGTATATCTTCTGTTCTGTATGCCAATATGTTTCTATCCCTGTCCATTCTATGGATGAATTAAGAAAGTTTGAAAAACTTAACATAGTCCCGAGGTATCAACTGCTCTAAAAATATCTAAAATTTAGTTGTTTTGCTCATTAACACACTTTAATTACAAAATAAAAGTTATACCTCCCAAATCTCATTTTGATCATCTCCAAAATGTTACTTATAAAAAAGAAATTATTCTAAAATTTGTTTTAAAAGATATAATATTTCGAACCATAGAAACTCATTTAACATCATTCATCTAGAACTTCAGGATAAAGCTGCACATTTTTCTCTTAACTACAGAAAAATGTTACCTCCGTTTTTTAATGGATTTTTTATTTATTTATTTATTTATTTGTATAACCCCCTTTAACTTCAAAGATTATATCGGGGGCTTTTACTTGTGAAACATCTCGTATTACTGTAGGTTTAGAACATTAGGTTAATCAATGTTATATAATTAAACACACGCACATTCACTCTCACATTCACACTCCCAGACTCTTTGGGGGATAGAGAATAAATCCGCTTAAGGAAAATTCCCCTCCCAGCCGGTAATTGAACCCGGTATCTCCGGGTTGAGAAGTTAGCTCATTGACCATTCGACCATGGAGGCAGTCAAATTCGTTCTCTAGAGATTTTGCTGTTTATTTCGTGTGAAAATGAATTCTGCCTATGCTATAAATACATATAAAAAAATGTTACGCTCTTAATATTTTCCTGGAATTGAGCAATTCCTTCCAATGACTTGGGGCAAAATAAGCTATTTTCAAAGTAAACGGCTGAACTCTTATTAGTTAAAACCAACACATGTTTTATCATGATTGAGTAAAACAAATACTTTTGGGGGAAAAGCCAAACATGTACCTACTTACTTTTAGTTTACCTTGAGAGAAATGGTTAAAACAATGTCAACTTAATTCACACGGCAAAAGATGCAGATATAAATACCATTGACTCGCACCTACTAGACCATTTCTTCCATAATAATTTGTACAAAGTCAGTTTCGTAGTTGCATCATGCATAAATAATTTTACTTGTTCATAAATCTTTGTGACAGTAGCAATATTTTCAGAATGTCAACATATTACATACTTCATCAAATGTAGTCTCTATTGCAGTTCATTTTCATCTGGAGGTTCAGGATGAATGGTCCAGGCAAACATATAAATCACCTTTGCTAAATATACTTTAAATCTGTTCCACTTTCAAGTGTAGCAGTTTATTTTTACTTTTTTTACTATGTGCAATAAGTAAAGCAAATATTATGTTCCACCCTATCAATTCACCCAGCATTTGAATGTAAAGAATTCACCCTAGGCCCCCTGAGTCTTAACGTCCTCGTTAGTTTAAAACAAAACTTGGTATTTTAACAATACCTTGCAATAATACGACATGAAGATTTAAAGAATCCCCTACACCAACACTTTACATGAAACATTTTTAGAAAAGCTTGATTTTCTCAACATCAAATTTCCCTTTATATGGAAATTTATAGGAAAGCTTGATTTTCTCAAAAATGCTCTAATGCTTTTGATTAAAATACCATATGTTTAAGATAAGCTCATGATTAACTTCAAATCTCTGAGAATATCTTCTGAAGTCCTCTTCAGTCGGAATGACTTGTATAGGACCGTAAGATATTGACAAAATATTATCATATAGATGATGTACACTTTTGATAATTGTTTTGAGTTAATAATTTTTTATATTCCTTTTTACTTTTTTTTATTTTCAAATACTTTTGCTTTACAAAAATAGAAATTCCTTATTTGTTTCTCTCTCTTCATCCCTTTCTCTCATGGCCGTGCAAGGATAACGGAATTTCAAAGCCTTGCATAACGAATAGCTGTTAATAGATTTGACTTTAAAGCCTATTGTATGTTTCCATTCCCATTATACCTACAGAGAAACATGTAATAAGCCAAATTCTGGAAAATTGTATTTCTATCAACATGAAGTAGATACAAGAATAACCATTTTAAGAATAGTTTGGACAAAAATTATTATTATTCGGATTATTTCTTCTATATTTATTTTATAACTCAAATGTCAGTTTTATTAATTCAGCTGAATTTTAGATCTGCCTCAGAAATAAGTCTACGTAAATTTTGATAAAAAAAAGTGTAGCACACTGCTTTGATAGTCCTGCTGTACAGTAATATTATGAAGGTAAATTGTAATGTTTTCACATTATAACTATCTCATTGAATATAACTCATAAAATCTAATTGTACCCCTTTGGTAAATTTATTTTGTTTTAAACAATTGTTTATTATTATATAATACTTATATCTCGAACATTAGTTTCGAAATAATCTTTTATGAACAAAAAGAATGCTAAGTTTAATACAATTAATTGAAAGCTATCAGCACCCATTGAAGTACTGAAGAGAGTGCAGTTTATCTGTTAATAGGTGCGTATTTATACAGAGTATTAGGGATATGTGACGTCTGTAGTGGACCGAGATGGGGGACGCAGCGGCCGGGCGGTAGGCCAAGGTTCCCCGTGAGCTGTCGTGCCATGGAGTTATTAGGGATATAGATATTTTTATAATTGGTACCTTAATGGAAAAACATTTTGGTGTTAGTGGTTTCTTTCTGTTCGTCTAACACTTTTCCCACAAACGAATCATATAATATGTCCTGAATGTTATAGCGCATGAACAACCTGTCAGTATAGACTATCCGTTTTGATTCCACATTTTTTGGCCTCAATAGCCTAGTCAGTACGGAGTCATTGGCCATGCAAAGGGCATTCAAATTTAGTCCAGATACAACATTCGTTATTCAAGGTTATGCCTTTCAACACGCGGTCTCAGGGAAAATAAAAAGTATATCTTATTACTGCCACGCCTCCTTCTCAATAGGAAACAAACTATCCATAAATAAAAGTATAATCCCAAATGAGGCAAATATTGATGTATTGCTGTTCACCAATATATGCACTTATACCCATAACAGCCTGCACAATATTCTGTAGAGACGCATCATGGAAGTCTACGATAACATAAATATGATCTTAAAGCACAAACGTTTTTGCAGCCGGAACACACTACACACAATATTTATGTTTTGTGCCGAGCTCGGTGCGTGTGGATATGTTACTGCGATATTTAGAGCGGAAAATTCAGACACCAACACAATGCATGCATCACTTGGAAGCATACCAAGGCGACTGGCTTGCGGTCGAATACGTGCACAGAATGGTAAATGGATATAATACAGCTTAGAATTCATCCGATGGAAGCATAAATTGAACGTTTTCTGTGGATTACGAAACTCCATGAAAATGTCCAAATCTGCGTAAACATTGTATTTCGCAGTCATGACTTCAATAATTTCTGGATGAATTTTTAAAACTAATCATACAGTTCTGATGAAAATTACTTGATTAAATATTGGGCTGCAATAGTCGTATGCGGAATATTTATAGATCCTTTTAGACACCTGAGTATTTATTTTAGGATAAAAAATATATATATATATATATATCTGAAATTTAGTAATAAATGGCAATTTAATTGGTCCTAAATTATTTAGGTAAAGCATTGAAATTTAAGTTCCACTTTTCTCAATTCCGTTGTTTATTTTTTTTCAATTAAAATATAAATTAGTATATAGTTTATTATCTTGAAATATATTCACGAGAGTTTCATTAATTACAAATTTTAAATATTTTCTGCACTAATTAAAATATTTAATTTTCCCACTGAACATAATTATGAGGGGCGTTAAATGAGTTCTTAGAAAAATAATAGATCAACAAATTATTTTTGGTAGATTTTTTTTTAAATTTTTCAACGTAATCTCCTTTTAGCTCCATACACTTTTCCCAGCGTTTCTCTATTTTAAGCTTTCCAAAAATTAGGATTTCGGAGGAAGGTCCTCAAATTAGGAAATTGTTTGGCACATAAAGTCTTCGTTAAACTTGAATCGTTTTCTGCCGAGCCACTTTTTCAAGTCTGGAAATAAAAAAACGTCACGGTTGCCAAATCTGCTGGATATTGTAGTAATTCGAATCTTAATTCTAAATTAATTCTAGGTATTGGTTTCAATGTTAAAATATTTATCTCAAATGGCTAATTATTATTCGTAATTTTACTTACTCTACCACGTAAAATGTACATAGTAGAAGGTGTTGCTTTCCACTCAAAATGTTTATACCGTCTGTGAATAGTATAACACAAAAAAGAAGAGTCAATTATTTATTAAACTTGCTATACTGTTCAATATCCTCCAAGGATGCAACACGAGGATTTTCAAGAAAATGCCCCACCTCAAATTACCCTTTACATCAACATTTTCAAAAATGTTGATATCCTCTAAAGTGGATCTATTGGTTTTGATTATAATGATGTATTTTTAATATGTTTTCATGACAAACAAATTATGTATATCTTGAATTTTCTGGGAACAGTCTCTGAATGCTCTAAATTTTGGATGTATATTGCATAGCTGGTAAACCATAAGAGATGAGACCAAATCTTGCTACATAAAAATGTAAACCTCGTTAAAACACAAAATTTATGCCCGATTCATGTTTGGTCGAGTTAACCATTTCGAAATAGTTCTTCTTATTGGTTTAAATTTTCCAATACTTATACTTTTTTCAAATGGATATCGTCATTCTTTTTCTTCGTCCTGGTCATGCAAGTAAAACGAAATTTCAAGTAAATCAGGCTGTTCAAAGATTCGATTATTGCTTCAGCCTGTGTATTCCCTTAATTCCCTAGTACCTACAAGGAAGCAAGTACTTCTGCCAATGTTTAATTCGGTTAAAATGGAGTAGATAAAATAATAATCTTTTGTAAGAATACATAACTTGTTGTAGAATAGGTCGAAAAAGTCATGCGAATGAATATTTTTACTTTCTCTATACGTACTGTGTATATAGTGTATAGATAAAGTATTGTATTGCACCCAAAAATTCGATACCGAGATTTCACCGGACATATATGTTTTGAGGCCGCTTGAATCCAAAAAAAAAGCATTTCTAGAAAAATGTCCGCGTGTGTGTGTCTGTCTGTGTGTATGTGTGTGTTTGTCTGTGGGCAGCATATCTCAAAAAGGAAAAGACCGATAAATACCAAACTTGGTATTGAAGTTTGGTATCGTACTAGGATGCGACACGAAGATTTTCAATAAAATTCCCCCACCCCAAACTACCCTTTACATAAAAAAATTGAACATTTTTATTTTCTTAAAAATGGCTGTAACGATTTTGATTAAAGCATCGTATATTAAAGATATTTAGCTGAAAAATGAAATGTATACCTTGAATTTTCTGGGAATAGCCTCTGAAGACTACTTTATTCTGATGAATTTTACGGAATTTTGCCTAAATGCTAAACCATAAGAGTTGGACGAAAACTTAAAACACACAAAACGTAGAGCACGTTAAAATACACAACTTATGTAATATAATTTTTTTTCGTGGTGTTAATAGCTTTTGAGATATTCCTTGTTTTTGCTTTCGGCTTTGAAAAACATACAGGAATTTGTCAACTCATTCCATAGAAACAAAGGAACTTCAGTCACATAGCAACCAGCTTTTGACTATCACCTTAACCTATAGTACTCCCTTATTTCACTTCTACTAACAAGGAAGCAAGTAATGAGACTATTTCTGCTAATTTCTTCTCGATTAGATGAAGTAAATAGAATAATTTGTTGCAGATAAGTAAAGAATGTCATGTGAATGGAACACATCAGATTTTTTTCTCCTGTCAAGCAATTAGAATGGTATTTCAAACCTATTCATTTAGCCATCAACTTTTTAAAAAATTCGCTATCAGTTGTTTTACATGATTCCCCTATTTCTATTCAATCTGCAAGGAGATGCGTATTGAAGGTATTTTTATAGACAAGTGATATAGACAGAAGAGTAAGCTTTCGCAAGAATAACTAGCATGTTTAAGAATCGGTGGGATAAATTATGTGAATGTAACACATGTTATTCCGATGCTCTTTTACTATTCATTACCGTGATGAGCTAAACATCTTACGAGGTCGGGTAGGGAATGGAAGGACAAACTGCTGAAGAAATACTCGATAATGGAGCAAATACTCAAAACGATGACTTCTTTCTTTAATATCGATTTGAGCACTTTCAGGTAAGTTCTGTATACTACAACAATAATTTCACATGCCTGAATATTTCGTTAATTAGCAGCCGCAATTGTGTGGGTTCGGCGGCGCCATGGTCGAGTACATCGGCTCCCATCTAGGCAGCGCGGGTTCGATCCCAAGGGCCCGCATGTAGTGGACGAAGTGAAGTCTGGGCGGGTTTTCTCTGGGTCCTCCGGCTCTCCCCTTCACTCCACTCATTCCACCAATTGCTCCAACTTCATGTTTCCTATCATAGCTTGCATTTCAAATCAATTACCTATTTTGTGGTTTCGCGCCATTGGCTCCCCGACAGGCTTCTGACCCCTATGCATTCGCTTGTAAGTCCTAGGGGGAGGGGTGTCAGTCTTATATACGTGAAGAGTAAGTCTACTACGAAAAAAATATAGTTTAGGTTCATTGGTTCTCTCTAGTGAGAGCTGAGGCCCTTTTGCATCTGTGAAAAAAGATGTTATTTATAGTTGAACCAATTATTATACACAATAATAGTGATATTTTACTAGCTGTCAATATTCTCACTTGCATACTTACATAATACTTTTTATCGTCCAGATTCACTATTATAATAAAAATGAGACACGTGATGCATTCAAAAAATATTCACTAAAAATTTAAGATTAATAGTGAGTTTACAAATATATATGTCATATTATTTATTTATATAAATTAAATCTAATTATTGTAGAAAATGTATTATTTTCGTTTTCTCCAAAACTCTTATTTTACAAAAGTTCATAAATTGTTCCTTAAAATTGGACCATTGAGCATTGTTATCTGAAATTCAGAAGACTCAGGTAATTCGACACCCAACTTCTCAACTGCAACATTTATCCGATAGCTAGATTATCGGTTTACGTTTATGTTTAACAGATTTCTACACCGAGCATAAATATTCTTAATAATAAGTTACGTATAGCTAACTAGAAAAGAATACTCATTATATTATATCTGTTATTCCTGTCCTATTCATTATTACACCACAATATATAAGGCTCACCAACATGTAAATTACCAACATGAGCATCCAAAATTGGTGCATTAAATGTTGATTACATCTGACGTTTCTATCGTTATTAATCTTATTCCAATATGGGTGAGACCCTCCGCGAAAGTATCTTGTGGTAGTGATATGCGAGTTGTTTTCATTTCATTACGTAGGTAATGTTTGTTTCTTGATTATCTGGAGAAGTCACTGGAATACCCTGAAGAGCAGATGATCTTTCAATAACCCTTTAAGGAGGTGATTTTGAACACTAAAAAACGTAACTGTATGCAATAGTATTCTACTTGGAAATGTGCTTGCTTCACAGTAGAGCAAAAGCCTATCCACATATTCGTCCTTTGAATACATTGCCGAGTTAGGTTCACAACTTTATCGACCTATGCTTCAAAAACTTTAAGATATTCTTTTTTTTTTTTTCTCATTCAGGTGTCTTAAACATATGGCATTTTAATCAAAATCGTTTCAATTATTATTGAATAAATTAACATTTCAAATGTTTATGAAAAGTATAACATGGCATGCCATATTTACTTGAAAATCTTCATTTCATATCCTTGGAATATGCTAAAATAGAAAATTTGGTATTTAATATTTGTTACTGAAACACACCACGGGTATTTTTCTAAAAATTCTATTGTTGTGGTTCAGCGGATCTCAAAACATATTTATGATGAAATCCTGAATTCCAAATTTTGGGTGGAATACAAACTTCCCCTAAACAAACTTCATAGTAGAGAAAGTCAGAAATACCTTTTTCTATAAATTTGTGCTCGTGGAATAGAATATTTTCTCTGCCTTCTATATTCATAGTACATGCAGAGAATGTAGAAAGATATTTATATTTACTTACTATACAACACAAGTTAGCGAGTCAAAGATACATCTTGGAGATTGCATTTCAAAGTCTCTGCACATAATAGATAAGTGTCTCACAGAACTGGCAATTCTAGGAATAATGGTGCCATCTTAGCTCCGTTTGTATAGCAGCTGAATTTCTATTAGTCTTACAGTCTGTCATTTAGTTTAGGAACACCTCCCTGCTACGACTGCTCACGATGTATTTGATGAAGCTGGGCTGCTGTATATTATCTGTATTCTCCTCAAGTTTGGCTAAGTACTTACAGTACAAGTAGCGCACCCCAAAAGACATGAACTTAGCTCCTCGAACAACCATGAACAACTGTTACTCTCACACCGCAGGTATGAAGTTGAGAGCAAAAACAAAACAGAAACGTGCCAATATAATGAGGCCGTGTATTAGTTGATAAGATTCAGTAGGACACTCCTCCCACATTCATGACTCAACCTGTTCCTAGCCATTCGTTGATTAGCATAACCTTCTTCTTTCTTTACACATAATATATACATGGTATATTTTATTAAAAATTCGATACATGAGAAATTTCATGACCTGCCAGCAATGATTTCATGGGTCAGATGGAAGAAGTGACAGGGAAACCGAATATAGGTGGTTAAGATTCTAACCCTGAAGCTGATCTTTTTATTCCGATTCTACTTTTACAAAATCACTTCACAATTTTAATAAGTTTTACCATCGGGTTTTTACCGATTTTGGAGACCTTTTAGTTCACTGTCTAAGATTTGAGTGCCAGACTTTTGGCATACAACCAATAGAATTTGGGCATATTTAGCAGTGTCTTCCACTTAATAAGGCAAAATACTTCGAACATTTTGGAGAATATTTTGATATATGGTTAAAGACCATTATTTTCCATTCAAATCGTTATCCTCCTTTGGTTATGTTAAAATTTATTTTTATTCAAATATATTTTGAGGTGTAGCCTCACATAACACTGTACCTCATACTTGTATAGCCATTTCTTACAAAGGCCAATTCTTATATCTACTTCATATTAATCAAAGTAATTATGCAGAATTTACTTATTATTCGTATTCCGTTGTAGATGCAAAGGGATTAAAGTAATCAATTAAATCTTTAAAGAACATGTCTTTATATTTCATTTCAAACTCCATTTCCTTTGCGTAACTAAAGGAAAAAAAAAACTGAACTGTTACATTCAAATGGGCTTTTTCTATCCTCTAGTCGCTGATTGGTATGTATACAAACAACATTTTACTTAAATATTTCTATCTAATTGAATTTAATTGAAATAAGCCTTTTCAGAAATAGCTGTGGTATACAAATGTTTTGTCGCCCTCCGTGGTGTAATGGTTACCATGCTAACTTCATATACACAAGGTCGCGGTTTCAAACCCGGCGGAGGACGATGGATTTTTTCGGGTGTAAAAATCCTTAGCATGGCTTCCGTCGGAAGGGAAATAAAGCCGTTGGTCCCGTGTCGTAGATTTACGGCACGTAAAAGAACCTTAAGTCTGATAGAGACGCCTCTGAGCAAAATAAAGTGGTCTTTCACACCCAATTTGGAATGGGACGCTGAGAACCACGGCAATTAAAGAGCGTCCATGAATAACACGCCATTTTTATTCGCATGTTTATAGATACAAAGTGATTAATTTGTGATAATTGAACGCTGTATGTTTGCTTTAAAGTTCCGTGATCTTTGTATACTATCCTAGTGACAAAATAAAAATCGGCAGGGGATTAAAATAATGCCAAAAAGTGAACAACTCGAAGTAGGCCCGAGATTAGCGTGTCTGCCTTACATTCAAGAGGTCGTGAGTTCGAAACTCGCTTAGGGTGAATTACCAGAATATTATGTCATAGAATATATGTGTTAGAAAATTCAAGCCAAAACAAAGAATATCTCAGACACGGTTAAATATAGAAAAATATTTATTTGACAAATTATATGCTTTAATGAGATCATTTGTGCTGCAAGATTTTGTCTTTATCTTTTGGTTTACCAGTTATGCAAAAGTCAATCTAAATGAAGAAGACTTCAGAGGTATTCACAGAAAACTCAAGATTTATATTTCATTTGTCATGAAAATATCTAAAAATAGTATTAAAATGTTCACTGTTTAAAGGGTAGTTCGGGTGCTGGAACTGTTCTTATATCTGATAATGCATCCTTGGAACATGGAAAACATAAATACCAAGTTTGGTATTTAACCAACTTTTCATTTTTAAGATCTGCTTTTACAGATCACATACGGCTCTTGTTATAAGATACTATTGTTATATAAGGGGTTCAGGTCTCAAAACCTACATTTCCATGATCTCTCGACATAAAGTTGTTAGGTGGCATACAATACTTCCCACCAAGCAGTAGTAGGGAAATGATGCCCGTCTAAAGTCATGCATCTAAGTTGTTGAATAAATTTAGTCAGTTACAAAAGTATGTTTATTTAGATATTTAGGAAATCATTGATAAAAGGCATTAATATTGCCTTCCCCGAAACGTAATCAGCAGGTAGAGAAGATAGTGCATTACAACAATGCGTGACATTTTAATGGAAATACATGTTTTCAGGTCTCTAAATAAAAAAAATATATTTACACAAAGTATTCGCGCGTGCGTGTTTATACGTCTGGGTTTCTGTGCAGAACATAATTCCAAAACGAAATTCGCTTAAATATTGGTTAAATTTAGCATGTTCTGAAGGTGCAGCACGAACGTGGAAATGTATAATTTCTCAAAAATAAGTCCAATGGTATACTTTAGTGAAATATATGTAAGACACTTTCATGACAAATAAAATGTAAGTATATATTGGACTTTCGGTGAATAGCCTCTGAATTCTTCATCTCGAATAACGTGAGGTGAATCCAAGAATAGCTTTTGAAGTCGTTTTTGGCGAATGGGTACATTTATATTTTAATTTTAAAGCATAATTCATAAGCAAAAGAGGTACTTGATGGCGAGGATATAAGTGAACCACCAACCTTCTTTCTGACATTTCTCTGTTCTTTTTGTTGACACACAGGAATGTGTTTAGTTATCCACATTGCATTCTTTGAATAAGATTGTATTCGTTTAATTGTTTATGCAATTCTTCGCTTTTTCTTTATCTAATCGTTAAAATCAATAAATGCTGCAAAAAAACTTGATCTGCTTAGTTTCTATTTTCCTTTTCCTGGTTGGTTAAATTACCAATACTGAAACAGCTAATAATATATAATAACATTTTAATTTTGTTGATGGCTGTACCTTATGTTTGGTTTTTTTTCACGTTTCCATCTGAATATACTCAGTTTAATCATATGTCTTGTATGTTATCCTATCTTATGTGTTATGTTTAGTAACATCCTGATTTAAAACTGTTTTGCATCTTTCATATTACAATCCTTTAAAGCCCACTGTTTCTATTTTAATGATTGAAATTTTGAACTTGGTCGGCCGGTTTTCTGCTGCGAACAACTATATCTGAATTATTGTCGTATTAAAACAATAAATTATTTACAGTAAATAGGGAAATAAATAAATAAATAATTCCAATAAATAATTTAATAATTTAACCAACGAATAATACAAAACACATATTACTATGCCTGCTACTAAGTGGGAGACATTAACAAGGCAAGTGTTGGAGGAAGCAATTAGCCAGGTGTTGGAATATCAGGGTAATTCGGCTGCGGGAAAGTCTGTAAACAAGAACTCCATTGACTCAAGGTCAAGTCGGTAAAATAGTATGTTTCAGTGTGAAAAGGGTACGTGGACCAAGTTCTGGAATTTACTGAGGAAATAAGAATCTAAGAATTTAGGAAGTCAAAAAATAGAATATGAACTCCGATGCTAATATGAAATTAAGTTATGAAGTTGCTTCTTCGTCTTACTGTTGTTATAGTTGGTGGGTTAGCTGCGTTCACCTGTTTAATTTGACTGTCGTCCTCCATGGTCTAAAATTCATCCCATAATTATAATTTATAATAATGTTATAGTAGACCTACCAACACCCTCAAACTGGAGGATGAGATTATACTTTTTATTTGGATTGTATAATAAACGATTATGAATTGTGTTTTATATCATTTTGGTCCAGTTCCTAAGACCGCGTGTTCGCGGAAGGCAAGGGTTTTGTTCGAGTGTAAAATGTTTAGCATAGCTTCTTTCAGAAGGGAAATAAAGCCATTGATCCCATGTAATAGATTTACAGCACGTAAAAGAACCTCAAGCCTGATAAAGAGACCTATGAGGAAAATTAAGTGTGCCTTCACGGCCAAGATACAATGTGATGCTGAGAACCACGGCAGTTAAACAGCGTTCATAAATAAACCTGAATATAATTTAATTTTTTTTTCGTTTATTGAGTACAGTAGTAGTAGTGTGGCATGTAATCGCTCCACGTGGATTCGGAGCGAAAATGTCTGCCTAGTAGGTACTCTACCATTGGTTACGAGAGAAACGCTATTGGATGAAAACTAAATGAGGGCACTGATGCTTTTTCCTACTTTCCTTATGACTTCTGAAACGGTATCTGAGTACCTCCACCTGGAGTTGAAGATCAGCTGTCTCATTATAGGTAGGCTGATTACAAGAGGAACACCACTGTAGAATCACTAAAAGGGGTCATTTTTTACCCGCTAAGGAAAGTGATGATTTCAAAAATCTGATGTGTACCATTCACATGAATTTCTCTACATCTCTGCAACAAATTATTGTTAAAACTCGTATAATTCTATTTACTTCATGCTAATCAGAAAAAAATAGCAGAAATAGCTCTTATTACTTGCTTCCTTGTAAGTAGAAACGAAATAAAGAGTCAAAAGCTGGTTGCTATGTGACTGAAGTTTCTTTGTTTGTTTTGATAGCAGTTGACAAATTTCTGTATGAGAAAAGTATAAGATTTTCAAAGCAGAAACCAAAAACAAGGAATGTCTCAAAAACGGTGAACTCCACGAACAAAATATGTATAAAATAAATTGTGTGTTTTAGCGTGCTCTACATTTTTCGTGTAGTAAGTTCTCGTCCATCTCTTACGGTTTAGCAGTTATTCAAAATTCCATAAAATTCATCCAGAATAAAGTACTCCTCAGAGGCTATTCCCAGAAAATTCAAGATATACATTTTATTTGTCAGGTAAATATCTTTAATACATGAAATTTTAATCAAAATCGTTAAAGCTATTTTTTAGAAAATCAAATTTTTTGAAAAAAGTTCTATGTAAAGGGTAGTTGAGGGTGGGGGGATTTTTCTCAAAACCTTCGTGTCGCATCTCTGGCAGATACTAAACTTAAATACCAAGTTTGGTATTTTACCGACTTTTCGTTTTTGAGTTATCATGTTCACAGACACACGGACACACACACACACACACACACACACACAAGATTTCCGAATATGATTTTTTTAGATAAAGGGGACCCTAAAACATATATTTCCGGTGAAACCTCGGTATCGAATTTTTTGGTGGAGTGTAATACCTTCTCTATACACTATGTACATAGTGCGTATAGAGAAAGTAAAAATGAAGACTTAGCAATCAGATATTAACGAGTCTTTTACACAAACTATACAAGTTAGCTATTAAGTGCAGCTTGCGGTTCATCACACTTAGCGGTGATCGTTAGGTGATTTGCCAAATAGCAGTTTACTGATTCACTGCAACTTGGGCTATTTACTTTAATTATGGAGACATGTTTTGCCGTAAGAGGAATCAAAATGGGAATTTATTTTTAATTTTTATCTATTTTCATGTTTTAATTGCGTATGAATATTTTGAGTCTCCCGCTCATTTTGGTGTAACTTTCATTGAGGTAAGCTAATTTTAAATATGTTAAAATATTGTTGAAAATAATCCAGCGTAGTAGTTTTTAAAATATTTTGATACACTCACTTGGTAAAACATTAATACATTTGTGAATATTTGTATAAGAGAATATATTTTTTGTTATTTTGATCGGAAATTTTTGCTTTAGCTATTCGCAGCAATGGTATTCACTCACATTTCCTTCATGCGAGACCTTCGAAGTTCTGCAAAGTTATGTTTCAAAAGTTAGGTTACATTTTTATATGCTGTGTTTGAAAGCAGTTTCTGAGGTAGTAAAATTGTCTATATAAATGTCCCATAATCTCAGAAATTAATTGATACAAAGGGGTGGAATTTTTACCACACATTTCTACTCAAATAGAATTTATTAAAACAAAAAATATTTTATGTAAATGGATTAGCGATTTTTTAAGAATTTAAAACCCCTCATTTTTCAATAAAGTTTTGAGAGCTTTATTAAAAAAATCATACCTTTCCTTCTAATCAACAGAGGTATTCTATTTTTCATCAATCAACAGTAAAGGTATTGCTACAATATGTTTTGAAAAAGATGGGTCATTAACTTAAATAGTTGCTGAGATAATGGATCAAACTTTAACATTGGCAAGATAGGATATTTCGGCTCCTCTTAACGTGAAGCACTTAACAATTACTTATACAATTTAATTTTATCATTTTAATTATTTTTAAAAACGTTAATTTTATAGTTATGATTTGTGTAAATGCAACCCTCAATTGAGGAAAGTAATTAATAATACAATGCAGTTGTAATTTCTTCTACTTATATTCAGAAACTATTGATTACTCATCTTTAACACTCGGCAACTCGTTCCAAACAGATATTCACTAGTCTTCATTAAATATGCTCAGTGAATGTAACTGGTGTTGTCCATTCTCACAATCAGTCACCAAATCTTGAGAGAAAGATCTCACAGCCTATAAAAATTGCTAAACGACTCAACTTATAAATTCTCACTATGAAGAAGCCTCTTCAGATACAGGAAATTTAAAAGAAAAACATAAACGATTCTAATTATCATCCCAGTTCTCACTAAGGTTTCTGTAGTTCAGATCAAAATGTCATCCTCTAACATCACTTTTTAAAAACGAATTAGATTAAAATTTCATTCTAACATCCCAAATCACGCTAGCAAAACTGTTGCGCACGTTATCTGTAAATGTTGCTGCACACGTATAATTATTAGTTTTACGCTGGTTTCATTTCCATCAATGATTGTAGACTATCTCAAATTCAGTAAAGTCAAGCACTTTTTATTTAAATCTAGCAGCTCGTTCCGAAGTTGGTATGAAATACATTTGCTTAATCGCCTCGCTGAATATGTTTGACCCTCTCACTCTAACTCAAGTCCTGCAACTGACAGTTAAGGGTACCAGCTCCGACGCTTCGAGGGGTGGGGGCGGAAGGACCTAGTTTTTCGTTATGTTAAGTCTAAGTGAATGCGTTAACTTGCAGAGAGTATCTGGAAATTCACAACGAATTCCTGAGGCGGTAACTTGTCATATAGGTGCTAATGACTTTGCAGTTCTGGACTATGCGCAACAGAGTTTACAATCCACAATCGTTTCGCAACAATGGGGAAATAATGTTCTTGAGTTCAGGCAACACGTGCGATTTTAGAAAAATAGCAGACGGAACCATGACAGTATTGGAAAAGTGAGTACTAATTGTTATTTTATCTAAGAGAGGATTACACAAAGTGTACTGAATGGTAGGAGCCGCACGGGAGCACTGTGATCTGAGGATAGACCAAGTCGCGGGAGATCTTTACAATGACATAGACAACCGTACGAGGTTGTTACAAAATGCGTACAAAAGAGTGCGACGACGTGAGATATAGGTTAAGTTATCAAGCATTTAGTGAACACCCATTAAGAAATAATCCTGACATTGTTTACCAAGATTCCCGTATGCTAATCCTTGTCTCATATTAGTTTTCCCCGGTGGCATTTTACCTAGATAATTCTTTCCTTTTATGCTACTTCTTCCTTTTTTCTAGGATGTATTTAACTCTCTAATACCGTTTAAACTGAATATTAAATGGATTTAATTCCCTTAAAGGAAAAGCAGTGTTGTCTAAAATATTGATACGTGCTAAGGGCTATAAAGTATAGCCATATGACTTTGACTCTTGATCAATGAATGAACAATGCAGGAATGATGAAAACTCTAGAAGCTGCTTTTAGAGTTATTAGTATTAATCGTTTATATTGCATTTCATGAATATATATATATATATATATATATATATATATATATATATATAAGAACTAAACATAGAAAACATAATAACAACAAAAAAACACCGGTATAAAGCACTATCTTTTGTCGCATAGTATTATAAGACTCCTGGTTGAAATGAAAACCAGCAGAAGAAAATGATGCATTGAGATGTTGAGATTGTTGGATTTTGCCTCATCGTAACTATTCACTAAATTTAAGAAGAAGGAGCATAAGAGGAGGAGACAGAAGAAGAATAAAATATCAACAACAGCTGCCAATAAACCCTATAAAAGCAAGAGAAAATTAAATCTGTTAGTTATTAAACTAGCTGGTAAAGTTTATGGCTATCTCTAAAAATAAAATTGATTTAAATTACATAATAAAATGTAACCTGAAACACTTTTCTCTCTTAGGGTGCAGAACTTAAACTGCAAAAGCGAAAGCAATTGTGGAGTTTTGGTTCCAACTTAATAAACAAATACATCTTAGGTGTATCTACAGATAAGTATGCATTAACTACACGGTCCTGTGTGTGTGGTTTTTTTTGTGGTGGGGGTAAAGGTTACTAACGCCCTAGCCCCAGGTGAGCCTATGATGTGAGCTTCCTCGCACCTGACTCGAACCAGCGCTGCACTACCCACAGCAAACTCCCACCCCCACGTGTGCAGTACCGCATGAAGCTCCTGGTGAATGGTGAATGCTGCCTGCCAGTGGCAGTAACAGTGAGTATGGCTGAAAAAAGCCAGCAGACACATATGACTTGCACCCCTTGGAGTGGATAGTTGTGGTGAAATGAAAATTACCGGTTCCAGTAGCGGTGTCTTCTCAGTTGGTTCCTAGTGGCCAGAAAGTGTTCGTGGGCTATTGTTGCTGCGTATTGAGACTGTGTTGGTGTGTCAGCTAGCTGAAACAAGGGCTCAGCGTCACTAGATAGAGCAGCTGCGGTGTGTGTTTAGCCCCTGGAACGGGACTGCTCTTCGGAATAGGACACTTGCTGATGAAGAGGACGCTTGCGAGATGATGCTGTTATCCGGTTCGATAGCTCATATGGGTGGACTGAAGTGGTGGCAGCTTGCAGCTCTTGAAGCTTCAGGATGACGACGCTGCTAAACGCCTTTTCCTGGTAGTTAGAAGAGCGCCGACGTTCAGGATCTCCGCGTCGCTGCATCTGTCGAGGGTGCACGTGATGTGGTGTCGGTGTTGGCAGGCTGTGGCGGCGAGGAACAAGCATCAGCTGTGTGTCCGAAGTCACAACAACGTCGGCAGGACCGGTAGCGTTCCTTTCGGCTTGCCTCAACAACCAGAAGTCGCCCTAGCAAGCAACCCTAACCTCAAGGCAGCTTTCAGTTCGGCCTGGTCCTGTAGCTCCAGTCTTACCAACGGCGTTAGTCACCGGTAACAGAATTTGCGAGTGCCCTCAGACAAGAAGGCCACCGTGACTGCAAGGCGATGAGCAGAGGCCGAGTGGAAAGGTCCGAGGGACCCTCCGAACCACGGCACTCTACAGAGGCGGCGGCGTGAGGTCGGTCGGTGGAGACGATGATTGTTGTGGCGGAAACTGCAGCGAAACAGAGCTTTCCCCAACCGGTGTAGACGATAGTACTACTTCCTTGATGGCTTCCGGTAAGAGACATCGTTAGCTGGCGAAGCAGCGGCGGGTCTGCGTGTTCTTTTCCTAGCCAACTTCCTGTTGGCGGATTTTCCCTTTTAAATATATTCCATATCAGCAATGGGTTAACTCGTATACTGACGTCGTTTGGTTTCTACTTTATCTTTTATTAGTGAATCACACATACATGCATACACACACTATGGGGAGAATAGAAAATAATCTAGGCTAGAGAAATATTCCCATTCCTGAGCCAGGAATCGAAACCGGTACCGCCGCACACTACGATGCTCTATTGACTTCCGTAGATTCCTTTCACAGAAAACATGTATTTAACAAAATGAATAATGAGAAATATGTTTAATCTGATGTTCATTTAGGGGTAGTTAATTCGATAACAAATAAACGTTGTACAGGCTATCTTGGGTGAATATGAATTGTAGATGGCAAATGTGTGATACAGATCTGGGTATCAAAGTATAAAGTAACGATACACTCCGTCCAAAAATTAGTGAACTAAACTGCAAATGCCTCAGGATAAACTTAAAACATCGTATGTGTTCCATTCACATACCTTTCTCTACATTTCTGTTAAAAATATTGTTAAAAAGCTTATTCTTTTGGCTGCACTTTATGCTAATCGAGAAATAATTAATATAAATTGCCTTATTACTTGATTCCTCGTAAGAAAAAGGGAATTGAGAGAGTACCATAGGCTAAAGCGATGGTCAAATATTATAAATATGGTTGTTATGCGATTGAAACTCCCTTGTTTTTATGGCCAGGAGTTGACAAAGTCCCATATGAGAAAAATGTAGGTATTTAAAAGCTGAAACCTTTAACAAGAAATATTTCAGACACGGTCAGCTCTAAAAAAATCTGAAGTATTCAATTCACATGACTTTCTCTACATCTCTGCAACAAATTATTGTTAATAAGCTTATGCTTCTATTTACTTCATGCTAATCGAGAAAAAATTAGTAGAAACAGTCTTATTACTTGCTTCCTTGTTAATAGAAGCGAAATAACGGAGTACCATAGGTTAAAGTGACAGTCAAAAGCTGTTTGCTATGTGACTGAATTTCCTTTGCTTGTATGGACAGGGGTTGACAAATTCCTGTATGAGAAAAGTAAGGTTTTCAAAGCTGAAACCAAAAACAAGGAATATCTTAAAAACAATCAACTCCAAATAAAAGATGTATATATCATAAATTGTGTGTATTGACCTGCTGTACATTTTTTGTGTGGTAAGCTTTGGTCCATCTCTTACGGGTTTGCTGTAATGCAAAATTCCGTAAAATTCATTCAGTATAAAGTAGTCTTCAGAGGCTATTCCCAGAAAATTCAAGATATACATTTCATTTATCAGGTAAATATCTTGAATATACGATATTTTAATCAAAACTGCTAGAGCCATTTCTCAGAAAATTAAATTTTCGAAAAATGTTCCATGTAAAGGGTAGTTTGGAGTGGGGGAATTTTTCTCAAAATCTTCGTGTCGCATCCCCGGAAGATACTAAACGTAAATACCAAGTTTGGTATTTCATAACTTTTCGTTTTTGAGTTATCGTGTTCACAGACACACTTGGATACAGGGGTCCCTAAAAGATGCATTTCCGGTGAAATCTCGGTATGGAATTTTTGGGTGGAGTTCAATACTTTCTCTATGCACTATGTACATAATACATGTAGAGAAAGTAAAAAGGCATATGATATAAATTAGGTGTTTTAACGTTATCTAAACTTTTGTGTAGTAAATTGTATATCTCTTACGCTTTACAGTTATGCAAAATCCAACAAAAGCTATCCAAAATGAAGAGGTCTTCAGAATGTATTTCAGAAGATTCAAGATATACATTTTAATAGTTATGTAAATATAATGTACGGTATTTTAAACAAACTTGTTGGTCATTTCAGCTATGCTGTCCACAGACTCTCTCTCTCTCTCTCTCTCTCTCTCTCTCTCTCTCTCTCTCTCTCTCTCTCTCTCTTCCGACCTATCAGTTACACAGACGTCATTCAGACTGAAAAGGTCTTCAAAGGCATTTCCAGAAAATACCAGATATACATTTTGTCTGACAAAAATATTTTAAACATGGTGTTTTGTATATACTTGGACGTCCATTATTGAGTCTCAGTAATAGACGTTCAAGTGTTTACAACATAAAAGCTTCATTCTACGCAGTGACTCTTTTTATAATACTTCAATACGATGCTTTAATCAAAGTCGTTAGTCTTTTTTATTTTTTTTTTCCTTGAGAAAACCAAAATTTTAGAAAAATGTTGCAGTAAAAGTTAGTTGGGGGATTTAAAATCTCGTGCGCACACTTGGAAAATACTCCACTTAGTTTTGGTACTCGTAACTGACAGAAATGCACATACTTTGGATTCATGAGCTCTCAAAATATATAATTGCAGTGAGATCTCGGTATCAATATTTTGGGTGGCTTACAGTACCTTCTCTATCTACGATACACATTATGCATACGTATTAGATAAAGTAAAAATCTGATATGTTCCATTCACATATTTTCTCTACGTCTCTGCAAAAAATGATTATAAGTTTTCTACTTTATGTTAATCGAGATAAGCAAATATTCTATGCTAAAGCGATAGTCAAATCTTTTAAAAGCTGAAGTTCGTTTCTGTGCATGATTAGGAGTTGACAAAATCCCAAGAAAAGTTTAAGCGTGTTTAAACTGAAACCTAAAACAAATAATATTTCAGAAATGGTCAACTCCAGGAAAAAAAAAAAAAAAGTTGTATGACATAAATTGTGCATTTTAACGAGCTCTATATATTATTCTCCCCTTGGCTGTAACTTTTTTCGTATCTCTTACGATTTACCAGCTATCCATAAGTCATCCAGAATGAAGAGATCTTCAGATGCTATTCCTAGAAATTTCAAGATATGCAGTTTATGGTCATGTAAATATCTTTATGTAAATATCTTTAATCCAAAGTATTTTAATCAAAATGATTAGAGTATACTTTTCCACAAAAAGGATAGTTCGGTTTTTTGTGTTTTTTTATAGTGTTTAACGCCAGCTTTACTGAACTGCAGGCGGAATTCGGGATGGCGGATTTTTTCGAAAAACTTCGTGTCGCATCCTTGGGGATAGTGAACTTAAATACAAAGTTTTATATTTTACCGACTTTACGTTTTTGAATTATCGATTCACAGACTCTAGGACACACTCGTCGTGTCGTACACGCCAGCTGGTCGGTCCCACGAAGGATAGCTCACCCAGTACTAGCGTTATTTCAAAATGAACATCCTTTTTTTTTTTGTCTCAATGCTATTACCTTGTTATATTAGCGTTTCTAATACGAACATGAGTCATATTTATCGCAACGCTTCATGTTATATTAGCTTTGTTTAGGAATGATCATGCCTCTTTTATCGTAGCTCTCTACTATGTTACATTAGCGTTATTTAATAACGAAAATGCCTCATATTTATCTTAAAGCTACTACCATGTTATACTAGCATTCTTTGAGTTGCAACATATCTCATATTTATCTTAAAGCTACTACCATGTTATACTAGCATTCTTTGAGTTGCAACATATCTCATATTTATCTTAAAGCCACTACCATGTTATACTAGCATTCTTTGAGTTGCAACATATCTCATATTCATCTTAAAGCCACTACCATGTTATACTAGCATTCTTTGAGTTGCAACATATCTCATATTTATCTTAAAGCTACTACCATGTTATACTAGCATTCTTTGAGTTGCAACATATCTCATATTTATCTTAAGGCTACTACCATGTTATACTAGCATTCTTTGAGTTGCAACATATCTCATATTTATCTTAAGGCTACTACCATGTTATACTAGCATTCTTTGAGTTTCAACATATCTCATAATTATCTTAAAGCTACTACCATGTTATACTAGCATTCTTTGAGAAGGAGCATATCTCATATTTATCTTAGAGCTACTACCATGTTATACTAGCATTCTTTGAGTTTCAACATATCTCATAATTATCTTAAAGCCACTACCATGTTATACTAGTATTCTTTGAGAAGGAGCATATCTCATATTTATATTAAAGCCACTACCATATTATACTAGCATTCTTTGAAAAGGAGCATATCTCATATTTATCTTAAAGCTACTACCACGTTATACTGGCATTCTTTGAGTTTCAACATATCTCATATTTATCTTAAAGCTACTACCATGTTATACTGGCATTCTTTGAGTTTCAACATATCTCATATTTATCCTAAAGCTACTACCATGTTATACTAGCATTCTTTGAGTTGCAACATATCTCATATTTATCTTAAAGCTACTACCATGTTATACTGGCATTCTTTGAGTTTCAACATATCTCATATTTATCTTAAAGCTACTACCATGTTATACCTGCATTCTTTGAGAACGAATATGCCTCAGATGAATCTTAAAGCTACAACAATGTTATGAGGGGCGTTCAATAAGTCCTTAGAAAATCCAAGAAATTACACTCGTAGCATAGAAAAAGGTTTGTTTTTAGTAACCCAGTTAAAGTTTCAGCTATATCTATCATATGGTTTCGTTGCTATAGGCGTTTGAATTGACAACCTTGTGCTTCTTCAGAAAGATGAGAAAAAACGAGTTTATGTTTAAAAGGCTTAATAAGGAAAGAGATAAAAGCCGAGTTGGAAGGGTGCCGTGTTGTTCTCAATAAAAAATAAACGCTATCATGTGATCGATTCGGAAGCTGGTTTGGCACTTTTCCTCCGCAATTCTGATGAGTTTTGTGTCAATACATAACTTTGGATAAAACATGGCTACACCACTACACTCCAGAGATAAAAATACAGTCGAAATAGTGGGTTGTTAAAGGCGAATCACCTCCGAAGAAGCCAAAGCTGGTGAAATCTGCAGACAAGGTTGTTTTGGATGCACGCGGAATCATCCACATTGATTACTTGCAGAAAGGAAAAACAATAAATGGAGAGTGTTATGCATCGTTATTGCATCAGTTGAACGGAGAAATCGAGAAAAAACGTCCTCATTTGACAAAGAAAAATGGCAAAAATTGTAGAATTAAGGCTCTAAACACTTCAATATCCGCCTTAATCATCAGATTTGGCCCCCGTGGCCTTGAAAAAGTGACACGGCAGAAAACGGCTCAAGTCTAAAGAACAGTCATCATCCAAACAAATGCCTATTTGAGAACCTTCCTCCGAAATCCTACTTTTTGGAAGACTTAAAACAGTTGGAGAAACGCTGTCAAAATTGTATCGAGTTAAAACGAGATTATGTTGAAAAATAAAAAAACAAAAAAAAACTAACAAAATAATTTGTTTTTCTATACTTTTCAGGACTTATTGAACGTCCCTTGTATATTAGCGTTGTGCGAGAATAAACATCCCTTACATTTATCTTAATGCCACGTTATTTTATATTAACAATATTTCAGAAGCGAACATGCCTCATGCTTTGTTCCCCTTCCATTTTACGATCTTTACAAGGAACTTCACGCGACGGAAAGAATATAAAAAATAATAGGTTGGAAAGGCAGTGAACTGAGGCCATAACCTGCAGAAGGCGCGTGATAGTGAACCCTTCTCCCACCATCGCACTTCTTGGCAAGCGTTTGTTTTTCATCAGGTTAGTGACAAGCCAATCCCTCACTCACTGCAAGAAAGAGCACCGTCTAAACTTGTGCAAGTAATTCCTTAGAAGACGGCACTTGTGGATTAGCTCAGGATTAATGGATGGACATGTAATTTACATGAAGTATCAAAGGATTTACAACATATTAAATACATTAATGGCGTTAATGCTGGACATCTTATTTATTTTCTCTTGTTAAATTAACCTTCAAATTTGAATATTGCATTAAATTCTCATTGCGGATTATTCTAACCTAATAAATTATAGCTGGAAAGTGTTTCCATAAAGTGGATTAAACCTTTTACCATAAACTGGAGTAAATTAGGCCCTTAATGAGTTCCTATGACCCAACTTTGAAAATTTATTATTTTTAAATCTACACACATGTATTTGATTTTATGATGTATTCAATGTGAAAACCGGAATTATTGCTCTCATATTACATAGAGGAGGACAAATTTTGGGAAATTTGATAATCTTAGGATTATGACATTTCAATACCATAAACAACATAATCCCAAAAATACCTAATCTCCCCAATTTTGTGCCCCCCTATCATATGAGAGTCATAATGTATTATATTTCATATAGGATACACAATAAAATGAAAAGTATATTTTGGAGCTATATATTTTTATTTTATACTGTATTAAATATAAATACGAAGAATTATTCTGTCATATAATAAGAGTGCCCAAAATTGGAGGAATCAAATATTTTTAGTTGATTGAATTGTCATACTCCCAAAATTAATAGATGTATTAAACGTTGAACGCACCTATGTATTGTGAGAGCAATAAAGTCAATTTTCACATTTGATACAGTACAAAAATAGATGTGCATCCATATAAAATAATATACTGTCCAAAGTGGATGAAATTAACCCAAAAAGACCCAAATTAACTCCGTTTTATGGTAAAAGATTAAACACACTGTGCTATGGTAACAATCCTGGTTACTATATACCAGATAAGAATGATCCTTAAATGTAATATTCGAATTTGAAAGCCAATTTAACTAAAAAGTGTCCAGAATTGATGGTACTATCGTTAGTGTAGCAGCACACAATGTCACACGTTTTGGTCCAAGAGATGCAAAGTAATAATAGTCATGACCTCTGAAAATAGGATTTGGACCCCTTTAGGATTGAATGACTTAGATTACGTTTCCCTTATTTACCATTAGTAAGGAATGCAAATATAAATAGAAAGCTCATCACTGTGGTGTAATATGTAGCGTGTTTGTCTAGTAATCCAAAGGGATGGGGTTTGAATCTCGTTAGTGTGAGATGTCTGTAAGTTCTTTTGTACATGTTTCCAGGGTTCTCCAAATACAGGATGACTCACATGTTTAAATGCTGGTACAATTGAGCATATAGATGAGTGGTTAGACCGCTCGCCTCCCATCTAGGCGACCCGATCCCAAGCGATTCGTGGTGGACGAAGCGGCGTCTGGGGGTGCCTTCCTGTTTCCCCCATTCATTCCACTAATTGCTCCCTCATCACGTTTCCAATCATCAATGTTGCTTACATTCCATCCTCATGTCCATGCCTGGCTACGGGCCGACCTCTGTAACAGGTTTCGTGCCGTTGGCTCCCCGACAGGCCTCTGGCCCCTAGGCATTGACTTGCCGGTCCTACAAATACGGGGAGGGTAAGCCGATTAGAAACGGAACAATTGAGCATAAACAGGAAAACTTCTTCATTTCTTTACAAACAACAAACAACACAGGTAATCGTGATCCTGAGAGGATGCTCTTAGCACAGGTTTATCGAGCGAGTTGGTTCCCGGTCACGTGTTAGGCTCGCATTTGGGAGGTTCTGGGCTCTGTTTACGTTGGGACCAGCACTTTGCTTTTCTTTTTCTTACTCTAAAAATCACATAGGTAGAGAAGATATTGCACAGTACCCTATATTTTGATGTGAAAGTTCACTGAAAATACACCCTTTAGGGTCCCTGAATTAAAAAAATTAGAAAAAATCCGCGCATGTGTATATGTGTGTGTGCCTGTATGTATGAATACGATATCTCAAAAACGAAAAGTCGGTAAAATACCATACCATACGGAAACACATACGGAATACATGGAAAAAATAGCCTCTAAGACCACTTTATTTTGGATGAGTTTTGCATAGCTGGTAAATCGTAAGAGATGGACGAAAACCTATTGTACAAAAAAATGTATAACAAACATTTTTCCGTGGAGTTGACCATTTCAGAGGCATTCCCTGTAATTGATTTCAGTTTTAAAATACTTATACTTTTCTGACATGGGAGTTTGTCAACTCCTCACCATGCAAAGAAACGAATTGCAATCACATAGCAACCATATTATAAAAAAAAGGTCCGTGTGTGCGCGTGTGTGTCTGTGTGTGAGTGTTTGTGGACAGCATAGTTCAAAAACGAAAATATTGTTGAATACTAAACTTGGTATTTAAGTTTGGTATCTTCCAAGGATGTGATATGAAGATTTTCAAGAAAATCCCCCTCCAAATTACACTTTACATGGACCTTTTTTCGAAAATTTTGATTTTCTCAAAAATGGCTGAAACGATTTTGATTAAAATATCGTATATTAAAGATATTTATCTTACAAATAACATGTATATATTGAATTTTCTGGGAATAGCCTCTAAAGGTTACTTTATTCTGGATGAATTTTACGGAATTTTTCATAACTGCTAAACCCTAAGAGATGGACAGAAACTTAGCACACAGCCCATTAATACACACAATTTATGTTGAGTACATTTTTTTTATTTTTTTTTTTTTTTTTTTTGTGGAGCTGAACGTTTTTGAGGTATTCCTTGTTTTGGTTTCAGCTTTAAAAAATTTATACTTTTCTCATACAGGAATTTGTCAACTCCTGGCCAAAAAACAAAGGAAATATGGTACACCCATATCTTGCTCCTATTTACAAGGAAGCAAGTAAGAAGATTATTTCTGCAATTTTTAATAGAAGCATAAGCTTTTTAACAATAGTTTGTTGCAGACATTTAGAGAAAATCATATGAATGTAGTTAGTCAGATTTTTTTTTTTTTTTCTTGCGTATAGGTATTTCTTTTTCGTTTTTTCCCACCATTTCTTTTTTTTGTTTGATTACCGTTTTTGCTTTTGTTTATAGTACCACACATAAACACATTTACAAAGACACAAACACCCATGCCCAAGGCGGGACTCGAACCCACGATCCCCTGCGCCACAAAGCACTAGAGGCACTTTAGCGAGCGTGGCCATAAGGACCGGCCGGGTTTATAACCAGTTAAACTCTGGCAAGGTCAATTGCCGACACTAACTTTGTGGCTCGCCAAAGGAACTGCAGTTTAATGGAAGAAGGTGAGGTCTAAAGCTAAGGGATAATTTTATTATAAGAAACTTCTAGAGAGGGAAGTTTCCGGAAGCGGAAAAAAACAGAAGAAACCAAAAGATGCATATTTTAATGCGAGGAACAGTAGTTAAGGAGTTACGAATCGAGAGAGTAGAACAAATTGAACACTACAGGAACACTGAGCATCGGAAGGAGTGTTAAGCACAAAGTTTAGTAGAATTGAAGGATTTATTTTAGAGCTCCCTCTATTGCAAGGTTAACTCTATGACAAAGCTTAACAAATACAAACATGAACAAGAACACATATATAAATGGCGAGAGAGCAATAAGAAGAAATAGAACAATATACACTATCAGAATTCAAGTGGTAATGTTCAATTCAAGTCCTAAGGTTTATAGTTTCGTATTATAGATAGAAAATAATTTCAATAAGTCTTAATGGATTGAAAAATCTGGAATAGGTAAATAATAAATAATAACCCCATGGCACGATAGCTCACAAGGATCCTTGGCCTATCGCCCGGCCGCTGCATCCGGATGGGGTGCAATATTGAAGGGTGAGACGTGGTCAGCTCCTCCAACCCCCACCCCCCTCGGCCGGTTAAAACGGTCCTCATGACCTGGAGCCGCTTCTTCTCTATCAAGTACCTCCTCAATTGGCCCCTCACGAGGCTGAGTGCACCCCGGACCAGGTCTCCCCAAGCCGGTACCGGGAATCGAACCCAGATCTCCCCCTTGGCAGACAGCCGCGCTACCGCCGCACTAAGGAGATGACCATCTGAGATGCACTTCTTCGAAACGTTGTTGTCAAGCCAAGTTTTTACCTGGCTAGAAGCCCGAGAAGATTTTGAATTAACACGTCGCCAGGAAAGCTTTAGTTCTTATTTTAATGTAGGTATTGTTTCTTCCACAGTAGCAATTAAATGTGAAATGTTGAATCAGACTGCTACTAACCGGGATTCGAATAACGAGTCCGCAGCTTCTGGTCTATCGAGATACCTGCACGAGAGATATGAGAAGAACTAGTGCTCGTAAATGGAACCGCAATGGATTTTGGGATTTTGTTATGAATTTTTGGATGAGCGGCTACTGAGTAAATTGTATGTAAATATTGCACCCCTTTATCCTTGAATACTGAAAGCGATATTACATTTGTTTATTTCTTGCTAAACTGGAACGTTATCGAGAGGTGGGTTATAATCAGACCATAATGTACATACTGCGCAAAACGGATACAATAAACATGAAAACCAAGCACAGAGGCGTTTTGCAATAGATATAATTATAATGCAACGTTTAAAAATCAGATGTGTTCCATTCACATGAATTTCTCTACATCTCTGCTAAAAATTATTGTTAGAAAGCTTACGCTTCTATTTACTTCATGTTAATCGAGAAAAAATTAGCAGAAATAGTCTCTTAAACTCGAAGACTTTCACGGCCGGTGTTAGAATCACTTATAGGAAGCAAAACCGGGCTTGTTGGCCGCGGTCCACTGGGCTTCTCCCCCCCTTTTTTTTTATAAAAAATACAGCCCCGGAGGCTTGTCAGGACTCCGGCGCTGTATTCCTTTTTACCTCTTTTTTCTAGTTTCTAAATTTCCTTAGTTGACCTATTTGTTTTTCCTTTTTACATATACATACACAAACACATACACATTTACAAACACAGAAACACCCATGCCCAAGGCGGGACTCGAACCCACGATCCCGTGCGCCACGAAGCACCAAAGCGAGACAGTTTAGCGAGCGCGGCTACGGGGACCGGCAATCCTTGTTCCCCAGAATTTTCGCCTGCGTCTGCGGCAAGCATCTCCAATCGCGTGTGCATCTCCGTGGCCTCTCAAGTAGCGACCACAGTACAAAATTTCGTGCTGGGGCTGAGCCAGTCTACTGGAAAAAAAAAAAAAAAAAAAATGGAGAATTAAGAATTAGGGAATAAAAAAAAAACTTCAGCAACAAACCTCAGAATTATGTATATTGTATATAATTATTAATATATGCCCTAATGTAATGAACCTTTAAAAATAAAAAAAAAAAAAAAAATAGTTTTCTACCTATTTCTTGAGTTTTATAGCTTTACCCTCGAACATAAAGTGCATTTTGCATACAAAATTGTCTCTACCTTCTCTACCAAGTATTACATACGTGCATAGCGAGTAAAGAAGGTATTGTATTCCAGCCAAAAGTTCGATATGGAGCGCTCACCTAAAATCCACGTTTAGAGAACCCCTTAATAAATACAATTAAGCATTTTTACATTCTCTAGCACGTATGTTCAATATACATAGTAGTTAGAGAGGGTGTTCTATTCCACCCAGAAAGATCCGTATGTGTGTTTCTGTATCCCTATGCCTGTTGAGCAGCATAACAAAAATGAAAAGTGGATTAAATGCTAAACTTGGCATTTAAGTTCAGTATCTTAATGAAGATTTTCAGGAAAATCCCTCCCCAAATTACTTCCTTTACATGGAACAATTTTTTTCGAAATTTTCAGTTTTCTCAATAATCTTGCTAACAATATTGCTTAAAATACCGTATTAACATGCAAATACAGTTTATATCCTGAATTTTTTGGCAATCGCTAGATCTCGAAAGAAAACACAAACCACTTTTGTCATATATCTGCAGATATACCGAGATACTTCTTGACCATTTCCGAGATATATTCTGTTATACGTTCAAAAATGTCCATTTTTTTCAACTTTTCTCAAGTGGAAAGTCGTTATTCACCTTTTTCATACTTTTCAAACAAAGATAAGGGAGCTTCAATTGCGTTAGATAGCGACCAGCTTTTAAAATATTAGCCTGTAATATTTCTTTATTTCCCTTCTACTTGCAGAAACCAAGTAATAAATGTTTATCCCTATAAGCATGAGTGTGTGTGTGGGTGGGTGTCTTAGTTTGTGTGTGTGTGTGTGTGTGTGTGTGTGTGGCTAACATAACTCAAAACGAAAAGTCCCTTAAATACTAAACTAGGTGTTTCAAACTATCCTTTACATGGAAGATTTTTCGAAATGTTCGATTTTCAAAAAATGGCTCTAACGATTTTGAATAACATACTGCATATAAAAGATATTTATATAAAAATGAAATGTATATCTAGAATTTACTGGGAATAACCTGTAAAGTCCTCATCATCCTGAATGATTTTTTGCATAATTGGCAAACAGTAGGAGATAGACATAAACTACACAAAAAATGTAGTTCTCAATAAAAACACAATTTATGTCATACGCATATTTTGTAAAGCTGTTTCCGAGGTATTCCTTTTTATTGGTTTTAAGATTCATAATACTTAGATGTGTCTCAAATTGGAAGCCGTTATTCGTTTTTACTAATTGGTAATGCAAAAAAAAAGCTAATTTCAATTAGGTCATATTGGACCATCACTTTAGCCTGGTGGAATTCCTTATTTCCCTTGTACTTAGAAGGAACTAAGAAACAAATCCGTTTCTGCTAATATTTATCTGGATTAGTATGAAGTAGAAAAAAGAATAAGATTTTGCAGAATAGGTACAGATAGCTAATTAAACGGAATATCTCATAATTTTTGTCATTAAATATAAAGGGTATTTTAAATGGGGGGTTTTTATTAAAAAACCCTTCTTGTTAAATCCATGGAATATGTTGAACTTAAATGCAAATGTATTTAACCGTTTTTTATTTTTTAACTATATTTTATTACATAAACAGGAAAAAATCAGGGCACTCTTTCTGAAAAGTGTTTATTTATTTAATCAGGGGATGTTTAAATTGCAGCTCCACTGAAAAATTGGTGTAGAATTTTTCGATGAAACACGATATATCCTCTCGTAGTCTGAATCTCCTGCTTCATTTGTTGAGGATTGTCAGTATGAAAAATCTTATGTGTTAAATTCACATGACTTTCTCCATATTTCTGCAATAAATTATTGTTAAAAAGCTTATTCTTCTATTTACTTAATGCTAATAGGGAATAAATTGACAGAAAAGGCAATTATTATTATTATTATTTGCTTCCTTGTAAGTAGAAGGGAAATAAGGGAGTACCATAGCATAAATCGTTAGTCAAATTTTTCAAAAGCTGGTTGCTGTGTAACTGAAGTTCCTTTGTTTGTATGGCCAGGTGTTGACAAATTTCCGTATGAGAAAGGTATTTTAAAGCTGATTCCAGTAATAAGGACTATCTCGAAAACGGCCAACTCCATGAAAAAGTATATAACATAAATTGTGTTTTAACGAGTTCTATATTTTTATGTAATAAGTTGTTGTCTACCTTTTACGGTTGTGCAAAAATCAGCAAAATTCATCCAGAATGAGCATGTCTTCAGAGGCTATTCCCAGAAAATTGAATATATACATTTTATTTATCATGTAAATTCTTAAATAGAAGAGATTTTAATCAAAATCGTTAGAGCCATTTTTGATAAAATTAAAAGTTTCGAAAAATGTTCCATGTAAAGGATAGTTGGAGGTGAGGGAATTTTTGTTTTTAAAAATCTTTGTGTCGCATCCTTGGAAGATACCAAACTTAAATACCGTCTTTTCTTTTTTGAGATGTGCTGCCCACAGACACACACGGACATTTTTCTAAAAATGTTTTTTTTTAATTCAGGGGTTCTCAAAACATGCATTTCCGGTGAACTCTGTATCGAATTTTGGGTGCATTACAATAACTTCTCTATATACTATGTACATAGTACGTGTAGAGAAAGTAAAAATATCCCCATAACAGAGGTTATGAGCATGTTAGAGGGTTAGTCCAGTGATGGGGCTGCCATCTTAGTGCCACCGGACTGACCGTTTAATGTCTCGTTTATTATCCAAAACGGGAGGGGTGACTCTTCCACCAACTGAAGACTCTGCTACTTCATGAAGAGTAGAAGAAGAAGAAAAAGAAGAATAAATCTTCTGATGAAAAGAAGTTAGTTAAAAAATAACATTAATAAGTCATATTAAAATTATTAATAATTTAATACCTCTTTATCCCACAAATAATACCCTTAAATTGATTCTTATTATTCTCATTTTTTTCTATTATATTTAGTTTTAATTTCAGTTTGAGTTAGGTAGATGCTGTTTTTCCGGGGGTTTTCCTTCTCTTGAGAGGCTCCATGGATCCAGGTTTCATCTGAATATCACTCCAACATATCCTATAATGTAAACTACCAGGTTAAAGGGCATGAAATTGAAAAATCCCGCCTGTGTAGCGTAATGGTAGCGTGTTTGTCTTACATTCAACAGGTCGCGAGTTCGAATCTCGGTTAGGGCGAATTACCCAGATAAGATTTTTACGGGGTTTTCCCACATCCTTAGAAGACTATGTCGAGTAACATTAAGTTCATGTACCCCAAAAGCATTTGAGCATCATTTCACCAATTTCATTCATAATCCAATATGACTAACTAGGTTAAACAACGTTAAGCTACAAAAAAGTATATATATATATATATATATATATATATATATATATATATATATGATAACTAAAAATTAATGCTTCCTCTAAATAGAAGAGTAGAGAAATTAAAAATAGTTAACTATACACAAACGAAATAAATGGTTATTTTCCACTCTTAAGTCATCTTTATTCACACATGTATAAGGTTTCGCGGTTCTCGTCACGTTGGTCTAATTGCTCTCGGAACTGCCATAAGCCATTGAGCTATGCAATTACAAACCATGATATTTGCTAATATCGAACTGTAGTCCGGGCAGATGGCTTTGGCAAAGCATCATACTTGCATGCATCCATGCACACATTTTCCCGAGCTCTCAGCCATTAAAATTGACAGAAAATCAATCTGGCTCCAGAACGTTAGATTATGGTAAGCTCGAGACACATATACATATATAAGTGGCGACCTCTTTTTTCACTCAGCTGCTGGTGCAGTCTAATGGTTCTGCCCGTTTCTGAATACCAAGCCGTCCCGTAAATATTGCCCAAACAGTCAGACGGGACATTTGCAATGTCTCTCACTAAAGACGTATTTTGTGCGATGTACGATGGCCTTAAATTCAGTTTTATTTTCTTCTGTAAATCTATTTCATTTATGTCATGTAACCATTTCTTTGTTTTAGGGATACAATGAACGAGTTGAATAACAAATGTCAGTATGTTAAGACGTTATAATTTTATAGTGTTATTCTTTTATTTCATTTAAGTAGGTTTTTCTAACTTCTTTTGTCACATTCGGGACATTGACTTGAGAAACAACTTATGATATTGTTCGTTGTTATATTTTTATTGAATCGACCAGAGACCCAGTAAAACAGTTAAAAATATATCCAAGAGAAAGAAACATGATAAGAGTTCAGCCTCTGTCACACATTAACTGGGTTCTTTACTATTGGACCGTACGGATAACTATTCATCTTCAGTGTCGGAACCATATCGGATTGTGGAAAACGACACCGGATCCAACAGATCCCCACAAGGAGAAATGTGTTCACCGGATGCGTAGTGTAGTCTGTGGAAGAAGGAAATGCCTGAGAATGGATGTGTTAAGCAATGATTTGGGCGTTGCGTCCATTCAATACAGTTCTGACAACTTTATTTTGGTAGATCTGCAGTCTTAAATTTTGCTAGAAGCCGCTTCTCCCCAAACAGGGCAGCGTAGTAAGTAAAGGGCGCAGAAAGGATTAATAAAAATAGAGCCGCATTGTAGGTATATGTAAAGACTAGGGTGCCCAACCTTTGCTCTTATGAGCTAATGACGTCACCTAATCCTGTTATCCCGCCTCCAATATGTGCAAGGCCAGACAGGCATTTCCCTTTCAGTCATTCAGTGGCGTTTAACTAGGTTCGACTCTCGAAACAATGGCAGGCTACAAGCAAACCAAACATATCGAATGTCTATTTTGTAAGCGTTACGTATCTTGGGGTTCCGACTATGGCAGATATTTTTTATCGGGAATGCAATCAGTAAGAACACTTGAATTTGAATTAATTTTGCCTGCAAAGACGCTCCCCACGATCTTCAAATGGAACTAGTTGCTTTGCAAAATTTAACAGTCATTAAATATTCTCAGAAAAAATATTGGGATTTATTTGAATAAGTTCTCAATGTAAAAGTTACCAAATTGTGAAATTTTGCTGGAAAGCATATAGGTATGAATATTTGGTTCTACATATATTTGTGAACAGATGTTCTCGAAAATGAACCAAATAAAAAGCAAATATTGTAATAGGGAAGGAAGGGCAGGATCATTTGGTTTGACTTGTACATCCCGTCGGCAAACATTGATGAACTGGATACAAGTAAACAGTGCCACAAGTCACTAACAAGAACAGTGTTCAAGGTTTTTTTTTAGTATTTGTACCATCCTATATAACATTAACATTGCTGAAGCCCACGCTACTGATTTTTGCTTGCCGCCACCAAATAAATGCGTGGAAGTAAATTTGCCCTCCCCTCTCTCGCTGTAGGTTGGCTGTCACTGTGTAAAGAGGACTGGCAATGTAGGTTAGGGTAGAGAGTGCACAATCGGGGATAAGCGAGGTTTAATTTAGAGCTTTTTATTCCTTTGCCAGAGTCGTTTGACTCAGTCCAGAAGGGGAAGGTAGAAAACAGCTTTCTGTGCCCAGGTCAGCTACGTGCATTTGCACTTTGTATTTGCCGCCGTTGCTGTCCATGAGTCATCTCCCGCTTCCAGTGTCTCAAAAGACTCTGACTATAGAATAAGTCCTCTACCACGTTACTGGAATGTCGCCCATAATGGAATACGGGTACTGACAAATCTAGCCCCGCCTACTGTCAACTTGACCACCCTATCCCATAAGGATATATATATATATATATATATATAAATATTTATAATAGTTGGGTGGAATCATTATTAGTATTTATTAAAACGTGTATTCCCAAAGGCGGCTATCAAACGTTCTTTCATTGGCGCCAGTTAGAGATGACGTTAGTGTCACCATTTTAAAAAGCTTATTGTTCTTGTATTCTGAAGACATTTGGACATGTTTCCAGTTTCTAACGTTTTGGTGGTAATTTTTGCGATTACTACATATGTCATCATGTTTATGGTTCCCGCCAGAGCGCGGTTTCAGCCTGGTGCAATATACACTGTCGGCTTTGGTGGTGTCTTCCTTCGCTATGATCGTATTAAAGCTTCTTCAGCTTGAATGTGATCGGTGGCATTAGTTTCAGTGAGATAAAAGTCTTTTTCATACGAATTTAAATGAAAATGCACCTAAAAAAAGTATGTATTCTTTTAAGGTAAATTCTGCACTGATTAGGTTTACTTTCTAGTATAGGTCTTCTTTGATTCTTTGATTATAACACTGATATTGATTAAGTTTGTAATTATATTTATTTCCACTTTTTCACGTGCTATTTTAACTGATCTTTGCCTGATCAGTGTTTATCACTGGGAGCGAAAACGTTGTAAAATTTTTGGCAAATTTACTTAATATTTAATTTGTTTTAAAATATATACCTATCTTGAATTTTTCGGGAATATCTCCTAAAGTCCTCTTCAATTAGCAGGAATTTTGCATAACATTGTGCGACGGCTCTTTGTTCAACCTCCGATGGGACATAACAAAAAGACAAATGTGAACCATAAAACTGTTTTATTGTCTGAGTTCAACTACAGTCACAGTTATTTTTCCACACATGGCCGTTTAGATTAAGACATTTGTCATATCTATAAAGGAACTTTCCAATGCCCTCTTCATAGAAGGTTGTGGCCAGTGAATACAGTTAGGTCTCTGGCTCCATAAACTCTATAAGCAACACACCTTTCTGATCCCAGAAAGTATCACCTGCGGTGCAATAGTGGTAAAGCGGTCGTTAAACAGAAAAAGAAATCTCCAAGATGTTCCTGTTGCTGAAAGTTTGTTTGTACCTTACGGGTTTTTTAAGGAATGTGTGTATCCATTGTTTAGATTGTTCTTTTGATTCTGGGTTGTTATAAGAATTTATCCTGTAATTATGGAGTTTAAAAACTCTTCCCCATCAGCAGCGTAACACGTAAGAAAGGATGAGATGATGGCGTGCACTAAGCTTTGTGTTCCTCAAGACAATTTTTTGGCAACCCAGCGTACACTAGTTTTCGATAGCCTTGTTTTGTAACAAACATGTATGGAGCTGTCATTAAAATATTTGTAAATTTTCCATAACTCATTAATGTAAGCTTCCGTCTCTCTCGAACCACTTGATCAATTCGCTGAAAGGTTTTCACCAGCGACATACTTGTGTCCTTGCCTACCTTAACTATTAACATCAATTCGGCCTTCTTTAAATTTCTTACCCATTCACGCACCGCACCCGCATCATAAATATGCCTTATTTCATGATGAATTTCTGTTTCACTATTCCCTTCTGCCAGTAGAAAACGAATATCCCTTTGCAAATCGCACTTGGCAAGAGCATCAATGATTCCGGCCATGTTGAGGTTCCTGTAGCTCGGCTCCAAATGATGTATTGAAATTGGCCTTGAAGGACGTGATGCAGTGTTAGCTGTGCAAGCACAGTGACACAGTAAGATGCAGAACTTGGCCGTTAGGCACACGGTTTGTCTCCCGGCCAAGGTCTGTACACTTGGCTGGTAGTCGCACGTCGCGTCACCCAGTCGCATATGCGTAGACAACAAATAAAATCTCAAATAACATAAACAACTATCAGAGTAAACATAAAATATACCTTATCACAGGATGTTGGAGATGCCATCCATCTGCATCAATACATCTACGGCATCTTGTGAGGAAATGTTTATTCTCACGCATCAGTTCAACTTTTGAAATAGCGTTATTTTCTGCCCTGATATTTTTCTTTAAACATTCTGTGTGGGACCTAGTTTTGCATACTTTATGATACATAAACAAAAATCGCATGCCGTAAGATCAGGGGACCGACGGGCCATAAACCTTTATTAATGATTCTATCCTCAAAAAGTTCCGCAATAAATTGTAATGATTCATCAGCTACATGTGCGGTGGCAGAATCCTGTTGGAAATCTTCAGACCTACAGTAAATGTTCGTCAGCTCTTCGAAACATGGTGCCAGTATATTATTTTTGTATCAGTTTGCGTTTATGGTACACTCGTAAAAAATATTATTCTGTATTGTTTTGAATCCATTTTTGCGCACCATACACCGATTTTTTGATCACGCAGGGGAGCTTCATGAACGAACTTGTGTTTGAGTGTAGCATAATATGGATTTTTTGCCCATGCAAGGGAATGTCATCAACAAAATTGGGTCTGACTGTAGCATAATATCGGTTGTGTTATAACGACACATGACCATGTAAATAAAATCATGCTTCGTCAGATTTCCTTACTACTTGCCTACAAAATGATGTGAGCACACACGTATCGTACATAAACGCTCTTTGTGATACTGTATCTGTATTTTGAAAACACTTCAAGTAAAATTAAACATTTTTAAACATTCCTAATGTTAATCGCGTCTGAACTGGACTAGAATGAATAAGAACGGACATACGTGAGACGACAGAATGGACGTAGGACGCGCGCAGAGAAATGCAATGGTCACACGGGCCGTGCACCTGGCAGCCAAGTTTTTTAATAAACGTAATGTACTTGTCTGGTACATAGCATAGGGATTGGAGGATGAAAACAAATGGCCTTAAGAGAGCCAAAAACACAAAATACGTAGCTTTCTTTTAAACACACAATTTAATTAAAATAAAATTTTGTGGCATCAATTATTTCCTTAAATACCCGTTAAGATTGGCTTGAACTGTGCAATGTAACGCTCAAATATTTTGACAAATAAGAAGCACCGGTGTTGTATAGGATGCATATAATTTTAAAGACTTTTTGGAGGGGGGATATTATATACTTAATTAATCTTCATAGATTGCTGGCATTTTCTGTTATATTTTTGCACTAGCTCGCATAGAGCTCATAAGTTTTGAACACCATGATGGCAATCCAGGAAGTTGGAATGGTTTCTTTTACCCCGAAATTCTTGTCTCTCCATACCGTAACATTCATTACTTCCTTCATACTTCGCTCCGGAGGTTTGTTCCAAAGTTGCAAGTGCTTCTGTACGGCGTGGCAGGGAAAAAGTATGCTCTCTGTTACTCTTGTCGTCCTTGTGTCTTCGGCTGGTCGCTGGGGTGAAGCTCCACACCTTACAAGTTTTGGCCTCTGTGTGGGCCGATTCCCCGTCTGGCTGTCCAACTGTCGGAGCGTTTCAATCTGGTGACTATGTGGAACCATTGCTCTTGTTTTCGGCGCACGTTATCACCTCTCACCTCAACTCTCCCTTGTGGGACAAAGGTACAAATGCCGCATGATTCGTTGCTGACTCCCCTCCTACTTCCCGAGTCCAGGTAAGTCGGTGAGCCTTTATTAGTGGATAATGCTTTCGCTCAATTATCATTTTCTGGTTGTCGGTGGCCTGGAATACGTTTTTGCATCCCTGTTTCCGTGTTTTTCAGCATACACATTCACTTGTGGCTGAAGTGCAGTTGTGTACAATTTCATTTTCCACTATTTTCAAATTACCGTAAGTAAATTAAATGTGTAACAGCGCACTAATGATAACAATGAAGTTTGAACGAATAATAAGAAAAGCGTTTAAGATAGTGTGTATCCGCAAATCAAAATATGGACATTTTGAAGAAACGGGGGTAAGACATAATTATTTATCAGCCCATAGAATACGTCTTATTTTCGTATCTATCTACGCAGAAAAACATGCGAGTTATACTGTTACTTTAACTATTTTGTAGTAATGTTCACTATTTCCAGCTAATTTAGCTAGTCTTGCTTGCAAATTTTTGTTCTATTTTTCCTCATCTTGCCATATAAGATGTTAGGGGATTGCAGCTTCCTATCGTTACGCTAAAACATAAGTTACTGCACTATTTTTCATTATAGTACATGGTTGCATCAATAAGAATTAAAAGTGGTCAAATATTTGATTGCGAATATGCCGCCACTCCTATATCGTTTACGTATGTAATTAGAATAGCCAGGTAGAGCCACAAAAGATAAGTTATTCGTGATTTCACCATTTATTGCTAAAATGAGTCGTTTAGATGCAAAATTTGATCCCTGTCTATCTACAGGAATTAAGTCGTGGTTATACACTTGGCAACTACGCCACATTGGGTGTTGTGTAGAGCGGAAGGTCGGGAATGTTAACAGCAATATGGTGCCTCGACACCTTCTAAAACAGCTGTTCTGTCAGTGCTTCAGATCGCTAATCTGTCAGTGTATCTAGATGTGCTTCTTGTGCAGCTCCATAATTTAGATTGTTATTTCTGGGAATATTTATAAAATGTGCCATGACGAGATTGCTACCTTCGATGATCTTCGCACGCGTGTATTTGGAGTAAACCTATATTTTGGGCAGAACGCTGAAGCTCTAGCGAGGGTAGCGCAAAATTGGCTAAGAAGATGTGATGCCTGCATATATTCTAACGCAGCACATTTTGAGTATTTACTTTAAATGAGCATATCATATTATTGTTGCAGTTATTGACGTTATTAATTGCCCTATTTGTGAAAAATGTGACTTTTATTTGATTATTCCACCATACACTTGAGTGAGGTATTTTCATAATTCACATTTGAATTTGCTTTATTTTTGATCATCGCATTAAATTTTATGCATAGCCTCTTACGCAGATTTTAGTTCAGCGTTCGTGAATACGATCGGATAGTGATAGTAGCTCATAATAAACACGCAGACACGTGTCGAACCGGATTTCAAGCATAACCAAAACAAGCATTGGCCTAACCGCAAATCAAAACAAAACACTGGCTCTTAAGTCCTACACGGTTGCCAGACTGCGCAAATAATGTATTCAATTATCTTCAATTAGCTCCGTTACATTTCAAAACCGATGGAATTGTTATTGGACTTTATTATTCGTCATATTTGGATCTCCCAGCACCCGAAATCTGCCCTATCATACTCTTGTAAAATGAAATGGCGTTTTATTTATGGACGCTCTTTCAACTACTGTGGTTCTCAGCGTCCCACTCTATACTGGGCGTGAAAGACCACTTAATTTTGCTCAGAGGCCTCTCTATCACGGGACTCACGGCTTTACTTCCCTTCCGAAGGAAGCCATGCTGAGGATTTTACACAGAAAAATTCTATCGTCCTCTGCCGGGTTTGAACTTGGGTATATGAAGAATACTCCTGTGTTTTAGTTGCTAGTCATATCTGTTCAAATATTGGTTCTCAATTTTTTCTTAATTTATGCAGTTTCCGTAAAGCCTGTGACTATAAAATAAGCCCTCATAAATGTTCGTTAATTGTTCCTTCAAAGTAGTCATAGGTTTGTGTAAGATGAGAAGTTGAATCAGACTTTAAAAACATTAATTACGTGATAAAGGGCATTTTATTGTTTTCCTCATGTCTCTTCTGGGATATTTCAAATAGATGAGAAGTGTATACGTGTACGGTCATCTCGCCATAGCATCTCAAGTGGTAAGTGCATTGGACACATCCATCATTCGAGTCGCGTGCGATGTAGAATTCTGAAATCTAATTCAAGTTTATTGTAATATTTTATTGTTATTCTATTCACTTTTATCCTTTAAAACTAATATATTCTGAGCAAAATTAAGCTAAGCTTGTTTATGCAAGCATTGAAGCACTCTAAAACGCTATTCTAGTTACGGAAATGGTATTACTTTGTTGTGTTAAACTTCATTGGATAGTTACTTATAGCAGTTCTTTCTTTACTATTTTAATAACAAACACTGTTATTACCGAATTCAGTCTGAGTGAATTATGGTGCTGTTAAGTTTTCCTTTGTGGAGGGATTCTGTTATGCAACTGTAAATCTGTACAACAGCTGTTTATTTAATTAACTTCTCTGCAATTTTCTATAAGTATTTCTGTGGATTTTTGGATTGACTAACGTTTGTTGAAAATCGGGGAAATATGACAGCCTCATTGCAAAATACGGTGAAAACATTTCGTGGTATAAGGAAATTAATTACGATAGTTTGAAATGGGTTGATTGAATGTCAGTACGTGTACTTTAATGCCTCAGTTCCCAGCCATGTATAAGAACACTGTGGACTCATTCCTCCTTTACGGCGGGGATTTTTCGGTCCATGTATATAGTCGGTGGCCTCTCAGTATTTTGTGAAATTTGAGGACCTACGAAAAGATAACGATCACGGAAACCAACATTCCAGAATCATGCCATCCATATCAGCTGTATGATCGTCCACTTCTGCTGTGCGCATTTGGACTTACAGCCAACAATTGATTGGTCAACAAGAGTTGGAATGACACAGATTATTATTATTATTATTATTATTATTATTATTATTATTATTATTATGGTTATTATTATTGTTGTTGTTGTCATTATATTTTGCTTCCCAACACAAATATGGTATGAAAAAATTTTCCCCACACAAGTCATTTGTAGGTTAAAGTGTCACTGATAGAATAAGACTAAACATTCAATGTTATAACCTGGATCTGAACCAAGGATCTTCGACAGTGGCACAAAAAGCCGTGGTTCAAATTCTGGATGTAACATTAAGTTTGACAGTCTGGTTCCATCTTTTTACAAATGCGGTATATTTACACACTATTCCAAATTGGATCAAATCAGAACTTCCTCATATTCTGTAAATTAACCATTTCCACATCGGTTTACTGCGAGAGACAAAGATGACCTGAAGACAATAGGAGTGATTCGTCTCCAACTCATGAAATGGCCGCGCCATGGCCGGCCCGGGTTCGATCCCAAGCAACCGCATGTGAGGTTTGTGGTGGACAAAGCGGCACTGGGGCGGGTTTTATCCGGATTCTCCGGTTTTCCCCACCATCGTATTCCAGCGGTACTTCATCTTCATTCATGTATCATTAGTGTCACCGCCTGCGGTGCCATAACTAGTTAAAGCGGACGTTCAACATTACAAAAAACTCATTAAATGGACGCAGAGTCACAACGCAGTAAATAATAGAGGATTTATTACTTTTACCCTATCATTTTGAAGTGTAACTTAATGAGCTCCATGTGATAATCGTAATTAATACTAATTTATTTTTCAGAAACTTCTCGTTTAAAAGATCTCAAATGCTATACAGCCTCTAACAAGTTTTTCATTAATGCACTATTTATCCAACTTAGTTGAGGAGGATGCAGCTATTGAATTTTAAATTTTGGGCACTGTCCTTTACCTTTCTGAAGAAAATGTCACAAAAAAAAGACTTGTCTATTTTGTAATATTTTTAATGCCACGTAGCTAATTGAGTGTACTGACGTGAAAATGTTTTCCAAAACAAATAATAACTTAAATGAGGAAATTTTAGTTATGGTGATGCCAATGAAGAAATTAGTTTACCTGCAGAGGACTAAACACAAAATTGTCTTATTTTCTAAAAATGAATTCATAACTTCCACACATTTTATATTTTATAAGCGTAAAAATTAATGTTAATCAATTCAGATTACAATTCAAAAGAAATAATGGCATAATAAATCTCATGGAATTGTGAAGATAACTTGATACTTAAAATTTTAAATAAAGTTTTCACTAAAAAAAAGTTTAATGAAATGATGTGTATTTTCCTGTTCTGTATTGATATGGCTTTGTAAGTGACTGTATTCGTCTCTGTGTTGTCTGTGAATTGTAGTGTTCGGCTAAAGTCTGTTATGAATTGTGATGCAAATAAATGTTATAGAGACATTCGCCGTTCTTGCTTATTACATCTTCCAAGTTTATTTCATATTTCCAGAATTCTGTTTCCAAAGTAAAATAGTGACCGTTAACATCTATTTGGAATTTATTTGCCGAAAGTCACCAACTAAAATATTGAAATTATATAACATTGGTTTACCTGTGCATTTACAGCTTTTTATGGATATCTGGTTTTCAGATATATAATTTGAGATAAGAATCGAATTGATTAAAAATAATTAAATATGGCAAACTTCCCACAAAATGCTTCCTCGTCCTGAAAAAATGGTAGCTTATTTACTGTTTAAAATGCATTAAAAATAACAAATTCTTAAATTGTTAGATTAAAGGAATATTACATCATTTATTATTTGTTTTCTATATGGTATAATTAATGATATAATAGAACGTGAATGTCTCTATTAAAACTTCTAAAGGTTTTTTGGAATATTCAGTCTGCTTGCTTAAAAACTGTCTAAACCATTTAGAGTGAGTGTTAAAGTTGAATGTGTTCTCAGTCGTTCTGTGGACTTAGGTTTACTGAAACCTAATAAAGACCGTGCCTTTGAAGTATTAAGGGAATACAGAAATCATTGGATACACAGCCATCTTGATATTCCCATTCTATTGTAACATTTTCAACAAGAGATTCCATCCTTAAAGTAGAAATCTTAAACACAAACACAAACAATAAAGTGCTAATTCAAAGTTATTTTCTGCATTCTTTTCGACAAACAAGAAAATGATAGTCCCTTACATCTTCAAAGGTCACGGATATTTTTATACGTCATATTTCTACCCAGAAATGTTAACAAAATGTAAATATGATTACGCTCATCATCTTTTTCTGTGCTTCTTGTTACACTGTGTGAGAGATTTTATGTGCTTTGTAAGCTTTTGCTAGTTCTTTTTAACACGTTTACAGCCCCTGAAAGTGGATCGCGTCTCAAAGGAATCGACAAAAACTACTTTTATCAAGGTGAGAAAGTGTGACTCCTGAGATATTTTCATATCTGCTGACGTTATTATGAGAATGCGGTAGTTCTATCTCGCGAAAGCTTGCAAAGGTGTAAAATGCTAAACAAAGTGTAACCGGCAGTAAACAAAGTATGTGAGTCAAACATCCTGCAAGTTTACATTTAGTGTTATCACGAGGGCTGTTCATTATTTTTAACAGAAAACGATTTCCATAAACCAGACTGAAACAAGAACCAGTCAAAAAGGAACCGGAAAGTTGATCCTTGCAATTGTTCAACAAATAGATATTAACATTATGCCTCGAAAGTATGTTAATCCTGCTGCTGTAATATTATTCCATAAAGCTCTTTATACAGACATGCATGTTTCTGGCTCCGTTTGCTTCTATTTTTACAGAACAAAATATGAACATCAACAAGAATGTTTTCATTCTTTCTTTCTTCCAATGCCAGATATTTGTAACAGTTGCACGGAGGAGGAAAATTCAGGAAGTAATGACCGTTTCGATTTAATAAATTAAAATGATTTTAGCGACACCTGGGTGGGATTACTCCGGATATTCCGGTTTCCCCCACCATTCATTCCACCAAATGTTTCATAATCATGTCATCCACTTACTCACGTTCATAGGAAGCATTGGGCTGATCATCTTTTCTGGCTACTCTCTGTCTCTCCAATTCACAACCTCTGCTCCTTATCAGACTTCCTGCCCCAGGCGCTGGCTTTTAAGTCCTACATCCGAGGAGGGTAAACAGAGTAAGAAAAAGAAGGAAAAAGATGTCATTAAAAACATGTACAAATTATTTATTTCTTCACATGATTATCCCATTTATTTAAACATTCCTGCCTATGAACATTATAATTCCCATGTTCAATCGGCTGCCGCAGTTCACTAAGCCAAGATGTTCGGACACAACCTGAAGCAAAGAACGATAAATATTTGGGAAAGAAATGTGTAATTTATTTATGATTTACACGTCTGTTTTGTGTTTGTTGTTCACTTGCTTCTTCAAATTATTGATGATGAGTTACATACGTCGGTTTTTGTAAAATACATCTTTTCGTCCATTGATAAACATTTTATACCCCTTTCTCATATTTATTTTATTCATTTAGTTGAAAATAATTTTTTGCTGGTTTCAATTGCAGAGTATTCAACAATCTAATAACACAGCTCACCTCAAAAGTCAGAGGAACTGTGTACCATATACCTCATTTTGTACAAAATGCACAGTAAAATTATTTTTCGACTGACACACACACACACACACATCATCGAGGAAATCATTCAACCATGGATGGAAAGTTAGGTGCGCAGCGGGAATGCGCAAACGGCCATTACTTCCTGGATTAACCTTGATTCTGCACACATCCACACATTTTACGTATTTATATGATCGAAAATATTGCGAACTAAATAATAATCCTTCAGTACTGAGAGATTTTTAGGCAATCTTCTGAATTGGTAATGTGAAGGAAAAATGTGAATAGGTATTGAAATGATTATTTAATGAAATTATTAAAAATTAGCAATCGTTTACCATAATCTATGCAGCATTGTGTTCCTTCAGAACAATCAGAAGATGACAATTGTGAAACCCGCCTTTGCAACTTTCACCAAAATTCAGTGAAGAAGTTGAAAGAATGGACGTCCATAAATGTTTAAAATGCAACAATATTTTCTCCGATGAACAGCCCTCGTAAATTCAGCTTTGATGAAGCAACTTGAAAGTTTGAGCACACCTGTGATCGCAAAACACACGAGATGTCTTTATGTCTTTTAAAATGTTATACATGTTGAAGTGTTGGTTGACAGGGTGTTGTGCTGGTTGCAGAGCACCGAACCTCTCCACTCAGAGTAGGTCGAAAAGTGTTGGCGAGCAGAAGTGGCAGAACCTCCGGGCGGTCATGGCCCTTTACACACGACTGAGGAAGATCAAGAGGTAGTAGTCGTTGTTCACTTGCTTCATTTCCACTTTCTACTGTACTTCTTCTTTGTCTCTTCATCGTTGTTTCTGTCTGTGTCGATATTTATTTCGGATGTTTCCTTGTTCTTTAACCCGAGGTCCAGTATTAAAATATCAAAATTATCGATGTTCCTTTGTCAGATAAAATAAAGGAAAATTACAATGTAAATACATTAATTTCTTGATGTTTATAATCAAGACATGATTTGATAAGGAATGATAAGTAAAAGTAATCTTAGCTCTAAATTTTACCGTTTCTGTGCTGAACAAAAATAAATTTCAATAACTTGAAGTAAATACAAATATTAAACAAAATAGTTCACTTCCAGTAACAAAAGTGACTCAAAATATGTTAAACAAAACATTTTAAAAATATAAAGAAAATTAATGAACAGCACCTAAATGTATGTCAGGTATATAGGGGTTCTTAAACCAATAATTTTAGATAGGAGTCTAAAGCCACAAGCTTAAAACATTCCAAAACGAAATGAATGTAGCTGAAAAGCTTTTAACACTGTAACTTTAAACACTTTCAGTAATTCAATTTCCCCCTACTCGCGATAGAAGCGCTTCCCGGGATTAGTATCAAAAATAGGTTATTTAAGTTCTGAACAGATCATTGAATCTAATCCTTGTAGAAGAGGAAGTACAAAATTGTAATGATTATAAAAATGTAGAGTCGCAATTTTTTCTAACAACAGAACACAGAGGTAACACGTAATCGTGTATTCAAAATTAAATGCTGTAAATTGCACGAAATTGGGAAACATCAAATCGCTTATGAATAATTATTTTTTTATTAACCAGTTGTAAAATTGTTATCATAATTCTATCTTATCTTTTATGAACTTCGAATCACCATATTGCGGTTAGTCTGTTATTTATCGTGTCCCTCATTCTCAGGTTATCTAATCAAAAGAAACCTATTTAAACTGAAAAGTTTGTAGTGTACTATGTTTTTTTTTTTTTTTGTTAGTGTTTAACGCCCGCTTTAACTACTAATGGCACCGCAGGCGGTGGTGTACTATGATCCATATAGTATGTCTACTTATAATCAGTTTTAGAGTTGAGAATTAAACCCTATTTATAATTAATAATATTATTTAGATAAACGGTAGGTGGCTGTTCGTGTTTTATAAACAATGGAACAATAAATGTAAAATATTTAAGATGAAAAGTTGACACTACTTTGTAGAAACAAAAGATGAAAAAGAAGTTCAATTAAATGCATTCATTTTAATTAGGTAGCTAAAGTATCACTCCTATGATGTAGTAATTAATAGGTTATTTGGAAATGTTTAAACAATTTCCTGTCCCATTGCTTCAATAGTGCGCTAGGTGGCGCTATAGTCGAGAGGCTCAAATTCCTATGCTGCCATTACTCAAACCTGGACTACTGTTTACCTTCTAAGCCAAAATGGTTACGTGTGCCGCATCTGTAAGAGATAGTTGTACCTATCTTTGATATCAGTGAATCACAAAGCCAATTAAATAGTAGGTATACTGTAATTTTAGTATCGGTGCTAATCATACAGAGAATCGACATAAACAGAAAAGAAATGCTAGCTTTTTCGTGTGTTTGATACAATGCTCGACTCTGACGTCACCTATTTGACCCGGCCTATAGCTTTAGACAAAACAAGTAAGTTTAGTTTCATTCTGCCGCTCCTTAAATTAACAAGCTAGTTTTAGACGCTCTGTACAGCATTAATTCAGTATCACATTTGCTGTATAAGTAAGAAAATTAGTTAAAGCCTTATCTTAGTTTATATGAATCTCCCTCATACGTCTAGTACTTGACGTTTTCCATTCAAATCACAATGCGATACTTGTAAACGGTTTTATCTTGTTTAGCATTAAAATATTATGCATATATTATACCAAACGTAAGAACTACTCATAAGGAAAAACATAATATGTAGTAATAAACATGAAATGCACCCCTTTTTATTAAGCATTAAACATGAATTATGGAACCGTAATTACAAATATAAGTTTAAAATGTTGCAACCAAAAAAAAATTAGGATGCAAAACGTTATAGCATTTATTGTGCTATTAAAACGACCTTTCAGTACTTAAGAGTACTTAGTATTTACTTTTTGAGGTTAAAATAAACAAAATTCATAATTTGTCATGAATTTTTATTTCTTCAATCTCGTATAGAGTATAAATTGTTAGATATAAATACTATATTATAATATTCTTCTGCTAGTAAAGAATGTATTTATGAGTGTCATCGTGTTCAATTGATGACTTTATTTTTTGTTGCCCTCAGCTCTAAAGGTTAAAGAATTTATTATCTCGAAATAGCTATTGTGATAAACTTCAATAAAAAGTTTTGTTTTTTTCTGTGAAATTGGTTTTCAACAATATATAGCTAGTAATCTGTTTATTTCCCGACATTAACATATTTTACCCAATAATCCATTAGAGTATACAGTGCCATCTAAATATCTGAAAAGAGCCTATGATGGAGATTTAAGAGCTTAGCTCAGAAAGTTAGTCACAATGGAACGATCAAATGCCTCGTAGGGTTCCCTGTTAGTTGTCCAACCCAGGCTGTATGAGGGTTATTTATGACATTTAACCTGACCAAACTAATGACATTGATGGACGTATATTGCGCTCTACCAGTACTCACTTGCTGTTTCCAGATGTAATGGAAAGGTGGTAACACTGACAATGTGCATTGTTTAATCTCACTACAATAACCCCACTTGATTACATTAGCAGGAGAGAGCAAAATGCAAACCTACATATAAATCAACTAGTTCTATGTTACCATTTCCGAAAATTTGCATTTGCATCGAACACTTTATGTTTGCTTTCTCTTCTTTAATTTCGTTTGTTGATCAACCTTTAACAACTTCATATTTCTGAGCTAATGATGAGTGCTTATTAGTCCGATTGTTGTTTAGTCAATACGTGGAAAGACAAACAACACTAAAATCAAAATTTTAGCTCTGGTTTCCCAAAGTGGTAGCACTAACTCAACTGCCTCGCTCATAATGTCACAATACAGCGTGCATAAACAGACTCATATACAGTACTTTAGTGAGGTCATGTGTCATGTGACCATGGACAATGTGACGTGTTTTTCAGGTCAAAGAATAGTGTGTGATTGTGGCACCGCATGGTAGGTGTCCTTTTAACTAAAAACACTGTCAGATCGCATCGCATATGTCGCACGACATGAAGTCGCATGCATAAATGAGATCTTGTATTATGGTGTGGTACGTTTTACCAATTATATAAGATTATACGAAATTAATTCCGAATAAAGATGATTTCACAGGTTATTTCGAGAAAAAATCAAGATAAGCCTGTCTTTTATTTGTCATATAAATGTGTTTAAGATTTTAATCAAAGACATCATTTTTGAAAAAATGGAAAATGTTAAAATATCTTCCAGGAAAAGTGTAGTTTAGGTTGGGAGAAGGTTTTTGAAAGCTTTTATGTCGCATCTTCGGAAGATATGTACTGAACTTTCAAGTATATATATTATAACTATAATAACGCCACATTCTCCAAGCTTTATGACAATATCTACTATAATTAATATCTACTAATAAGTAATTTAAATTTTTAAGTATAAGTAATGCGTTATCTAAAACAAAAGTATCCCTGAGTTCAAATCTCAGGTAAGTTATCCGATAAGTTTTTTCTGGGGTTTTCTATTATCCTGAGAAGACAAGTGCCGGTTAACTCTTAAGCTGTATGGACCCCGGGCTCATTTGAGCATCACTCCATCCATCGGCTGATATGACCAAAAAGGTTAAATGACGTTAAACTGAACTAAAAAAACAACAGTGTCTCACAGTTTTCTCCCAAAGATCCCTACATTCCAAAAAATAATAATAATAATAATAATAATAATAATAATAATAATAATAATAATGATAAATTATAACGTTTTAAGTTGTAACGGCTGACTTAGAGTCTATCTTCCGCCCAAAAGATCAACTGTCTAGTTATATGCTAAGCGCTGATAATGAGCTTTGCTCGCAAAGAAGTGTCTGAGCGCAAGACCATACTAAACAGATCTTACACACCAGATTTCATGTCACAAAGACAAAACCGGCCGCAATTACTTTCATTTCTTCCGATGATGGGTGCCACCAAGGGAAAAGGGGGAAATAAATTAAATAATATTAATGAATCGTAAACTGTATATCATTTTATTTCTTGTCAAACTTAGTTCTATGGGGACAAAGCCGAGATACCGATATTTTTATATTTTGGAAATACTTTACTAAAAATATTTCGGCTTAATCTACATCATAATTGTACCAGTGGCAAGTCACAAGTTTGGTATTGATATATAACCTACATTTAGTTTTTTATTTGTGTACATACTGACACACATACGGACATTATTGGGGAATTCAGGGAAACCCAAATTATGAAAACACGGTATCGAATTTTTGGCTGGAATGCAATAATTCGTATAGTTACTTTAGATAAATAGTAAGGAACGTAATAAATATTACAGTATTAGAATGTATTTATTTCACAAATATAAACAGTAACAATATATTAAGCACTAATGCACACGTAATTTTTCCTACGTTCCAAATTGTACCAATTGGCATTAGTATAGGAATTAGTGTCGAAGGATCAACTAATATTGTTTTCATTCTAGCTTCATGAAATATAGCGAATAAATGTTATGTTTATGCTAAGTACACATTAATAAACAATATAAGGACATACTAATCAGTTGGGTTATAACGGGGAAATATTATGTACTATTTTCAGAGCTATGCATTTTGGTCAAGCTTTTCGCATTCTACGAATATCACAAATGAAATTTCTCTAACCAAAACCCCAGCTCTTTGTTTATTTTACCTTAAATTTTATCAATTTAATTTAATTTTTTATCTTTTATTTTTTTCTTACATATTCTTTGCTTTTAGACACACCAAGGTCATAATTCATGTGGGTAATCTTTCCTATTCATTTAATTGCTCCCCTCAAAAGAATTTATTGCAGCTTAATATTTGCCCTAAGGTTAACTACTTAGTACTGCTTTTCTAAAAGCTGTCCAGTAAAACAAATAAAAGCAGAAAGACTTTCGCACCGCGGATATTTCACTTAAGCTGAAAACAAAAATAATTAATGTTTCAGGCCTCAGATCACAAATACGATTTTAGTCACAGCTGTTTGGCTTCCGGAGATAATTGCTTTACAGCCTTAACGTCCCTTCACCCCTCTCTAAGTGTGAAGCTTCGGTAAAATTCCAATGAGTTACGCTTTACAACACGCAAGTATTGATTGGTTATTTGTCAAGGCCCGCGTTTATCGAAAGTTGTAGAGAAGGCGCTTTGCTATGACGTCATCACCAGTAGATACGTGTTTCAAGTCGCACAACAAAAGAAAGTGTGCGGCAGGCAAATGGCGGAAGTTGCCTCACTGTTTAGTTTAACGGATGTATATGCATTCTCGTTGAGGAAGAATTTAAGATGAATGATCGAAAGTAGTGACGTTAAAAATATCTGTGGTTTTAGCTTAAATTGTTTGCGTTATATACAACGAAAAATTTAAAGCAGCATACAGCTTAACACAAATATAAATGCGTACATATTTGCAGCTCGAGGAAGCTTCAGTTTCAATATTTTACTGTGGATTATTGTTAGTATTAACGCATTCTCTCAACTCCTGGATGCAAATATTTAAAGCCAAGTAATTCATAAGTTGCAATAATTTATATATTTGGGCTTTTATAACCACTTCTTTCAGCACTTCGTTATAGATGGTTTGAGAATCCTCATATTTGTTTTTGATGTTTTACTACTAGATAACTAAAATGACATTCGAATAGAACATTAATTTTCCAGAAAATTAAATTTAAAATTTAAAAATGTTAAAAACAAACAACAATCATTAGGTGGTAACGTCAATACTGGGTCCTGCAGATGGGCCAAAAGAAATGAATATCATTTTCATGATTCGTTCCTAAACCATAAAGTTGAAATTGTTATAATTAGAAGCAATAATATTAACTTTGAAGAGCACGTTTTATTCAGTAATATCAGTTGCACAAGCTATCAGGTTACATAAACCACGCTAGTTAATACATTTTGCTAGCTTTGTGCAGTCAGACTGACCGAAGTTTTTTTAGTGGTTTCTCCAAAATATTGTTTATTTTTTAATTTTATTTCCTTCTTTGCTACTTATTACTACAATGTTTGTTATCTCAATAAATATTTTGTGTTTTCACTGCAGAGTAGCAAGCTAGTAAAAAGTTTCTGAAAAACAACTGTTTTAAAAGTGCATAGTTTATGACGAAGGACTTTTTTAAGTTCGGGTATACAATGTATATCAGAGAGATGGGCAAAGGCCTTTTCTTTGTATCACGTAGAAAATGAATGCCCCCAAAGCTTAATTTAGTAACCCTTCAACTTTCTTCATCTGTTAACTTTTTCCGCTTGTTCTGCTCTTCCGGCAACTGAGATCAAGTTTATGGAAGGATGAGGAAGGAAGTAATTTATTTTTGTGGAAAAATAACTCTCTAGATGTTATTTCTGTAACCTTGCAATGTTCGCTCAGACTAATTCTTTGGACAGGAAATAAAAAGCGGGTACATTTTTAGGCGATAGTTTGACTAATAACTGCTCAAATATTACGAAAAAATGTGTCCATCTTTGATTCTCATTATCAAAGTGATTACGAGGTAAATTTTTGTGTAGAAACTTTTAAATATTTTAGTCCATGTATGCTCAAAACATGGAAATTAAAGGTGAAATATATGATGCAAATACATGATCTTCTCTACCCAGTGCCATATATTTTTATAGTCATTCTATAAATTTTTCAGAGAAATCTTGTTTTTCTGTTAAATCTTGTTTAGAAGATGACAAATGCCCCTCGTTGGCCATTTTTGTAGTTACCCAGGGAATAAAGGAACTAAGCACGACGAGCATACAGTTAAAAATCAGACAATTACATGCTAGCCTTGAAATTGAATAACGCTAGCAAGAGCTCATATAAAAAATAAAAAATAACATTTTAATGGATAAATTAGTAAAATATTTAGTTTTGAAGGTTTATGTGTAAAATTATTCACACATGTTTCCGTCAACTCTTTAGATGCTATCTTCAAAGAATAAGACCATGGACAGTTGCCCAGGGCAGTTGGTGAAGACATAGGTTGGGAAAAATGTTACACACCTTACAGACAGAAACATTTATTAATTTACTAATTAAATCCGGCGATGAAACCTTTTCAATACTGAGCCAGTTAAAATATTTGAAACTTCAAATGAATAAATGAAAATATCCTATGAATGGCTGTCAAAGTTATAAAGCTAGTTAATATAAATTACATATTTTAAAACGTACTAGATAGATTTTATCCGTATTAAGCTTTTCTAACATTTATAATTTATTGAGTTATTTAGAGTGCAATAAGTATGAAGAGAAGTTTACAAGCCTTATGTAGTAAACACAAATTATACGTTTTATCTGCTAAGACAATATTTGGAAAAGGTGACATGAAAATATAAGTTAGTTGAGCCGTGCTACCATGGTATCTCTCGTGGTTTAATTCCCGGCTATGGCATTGAAGGCTCTACCTTTCCTATATATCTGTTTTAAATTAACTTTGGGCGCCCATTTCGTTATTATTTAATTTATACAATTACGAAACGATGGAAAATACAAATACCCTGGTTAAAAAAACGTTGAGCACGTATGCCGAATTTATATCAAATAGTTTTTTATCTTAAGCCCTTCTGAAGTATCCATTTATATACGTTTGTTTTTCCTGATTTAAATTAAATATTCTGGTTTCTTCATGTTAGACTCATGAAGTTTTCCGATTTCCTTTCACTAGTGAATAAACGATGAACATTCCATATAAATCTCTCCCCATTTTCAAATGATTAAGTTTATATTGCCATAGAAGTAATATAGGTACTAATATTTATCTTGATTAGGGTACAACACTATTTTATAGCATAATATAAAATGGTTAAATCTGAATTACTAACAGGCAGAGAAAGTAAGTTACAGATCAGATTAGGTATTACTAGGTAGTAATGAATATACGAAAATATAATATAATATTACACAATATTAATCATTATTTCTTTCGAATACAGAAGTAAAGCATACTAGAGAAAACTTGCACCAATAAAAGAATCGCACATAAACAGTTTTCGTTCGTTTTTTTTCAGACATAAGAGTTCCAGTAAGAATATCCACTTTGTAGCTAATATTTATAAAAGTTATATACCATGCTGTATTAACGTTTAGAGGTTACATGAATATCACAAGACTATAAATTAGCACAGCTTGTATTCCAAATGAGATATTAAACGTCAAAAATAGGCCCTTCTTTAGCCTTAGAGTGTGTTGGGTGATCTAATTCCACAGAGATTAAGAGTAATTATGGGATACCGATACCATGTTTACATACATTTCTATTTCAATTATATAATTGATATAAATCCCTAAGTTAAGTGAGATACACCTAAAATATAAGAAGAGTGATGAAGGAAGAAGCATGAACGGATAGAGAAAAATGTGATGTGTTCCATTCACATGACTTTCTCTATATCACTGCAACAAATTACTGTTGAAAAACTTATGCTTCTATTTACTTCGTGCTAATTAAGAAAATTAGCAGAAATAGTCTTATTACTTGCTTCCTTGTAAGTAGAAGCGAAATAAGGGAGTACCATAGGTTAAAGTAATAGTCCAAAGCTGGTTGCTATGTGACTGCATTTCCTTTGTTTGTATAAACAGGAGTTCACAAATTCCTGTATGAAAAAAGTATGTTTTTCACAGCTGAAACCAAAAACAAGGAATATCTAAAAAAAAAAAAACAATCAACTCCACGAAAAAAATGTATATAACATAAATTGTATGTTTTAAAGTGTTCAAAATCGTTAGAGCCATTTTTGAGAAAATCAAAAGTTTCGAAAAAAGTTCCATGTCAAGGGTAGTTTGGGGTGGGGGGATTTTTCTCAAAATCTTCGTGTCGCATCCCTGGAAAATACTAAACTTAAATACCAAGTTTGGTATTTTACCGACTTTTCGTTTTTGAATTATCGTGTTCACAGACACACGGACACACTGACACACGGAAGCACTGACACACGGACACACTGACATACACAACCACGGACCTTTTTCTGAAAATACTTTTTTTGGATACAGGGGACGTAAAACATATATTTCCAGTGAAATCTCGGTATCGAATTTTTGGTGGAGTGCAATATCTTCTCTATACACTATCTACATAGTACGTATAGAGAAAGTAAAAATGGTTTCGAACATTCGGAAGTGATATCAGAACTTGTAAAACCGGTTTACTACAACAACAGAGATCAGCAAAATAAGGAAAGGGACAAAAAGCCAAAACAAAAGACTTCACATGATTTTCTCACTCTTCTACAAAATATTCTTAAGAGTCGCATTACTCTACTTGTTAGTCCAGATAATGCTAAATTATACATTACATATTTCGCTAGAATGAAATAAGCAAAGCTATAGAGAGCTTTTTAAAGAACGTGATACATTTGAAATTTCAAGCCTTTGCATGACCACGAGAAAAAATAAACATTGATTTACCAATTCAGAAAAATACAAATGTTTGAAAATTCAAATTAGCAATAAAGAATGATTCGGAAATAGTTAAAATATAATTTTATAGAAACAAAGCCTTGAACATTTTCGTACAGTAAGTTTTTGTCTATCTCTTACGGTTTACCATTGTATACAAAAGCAAGTCAATTGCAAAACAACTAAAATTTCATGATTATGTGAATTTTATTTCTCGTGGAAGTGGTATTTAAATCACAATTCTATTTTTATAAAAAAAATCAAAAGTGTGTATATATAAGGGATAATGTGGCGTAAAGGAGTTTCTTGAAGACTTTCCCATAAATTCTTTGATGTTTTATATTTACATACACAATGACAATCTCTTCCTAAAAATGCATTTTGAAAATCATGGACCCCAATTTGTACAATCTGTGAAAGGTCGGTGACGAAGCTTTTAGTGGAATGCAGTAATGTGACTTAATATGTGTAAGTAGTATAGAAAACAAAAGTAAATAAAATGATACCCCGTGCAAAGTTTTTGAAAATGCAGTATAAAACTAACTACAACTGTGCACAGAAGTGGGAAACAAAACAAAAACGCAGTACGTAAACTCTTCGCTACTCGTGCTAATGCATTGAAAGTATTTATGGAAGAAATATAGAAAGTGCTTCAAATTATTGTTATTAGTACTATTTATGCTTTCAACTTTTTCTTTATACTATATACGTGAGATCGTAATTCTCTGTTTTGAGATTTGAAGTTTGAGCAGAGATTATCAGTTGCATATAGTATCCAAAAGATAGGCAGTTCTTAGTTTGAATTAATAGACTCCTTAAACTTATTAATTTTATATTCTGGCCTTACAAAAAAGTTAAAATGAAAACTGAAAACAAAAATCATGTGAGGCAAACAAAAATTAGGAACATTAAAATGAACTTATGAATAAGCTCAGGTGTTTTATTTTTACGACTCATAATCACATTTTTTGTTCTTATGGGATATATAAACCGGCTTTAATGTTTTCTTAGGCAACTTCTTGATTGATTTTTACAAGTAAACCCAGATTAAAAGTTATCATAATTGTTCGTCCATAAGTTTTAGACGTTAGTAACCTCGTTAAACATCAAACATCATGGTTGACTTTCATTTTTTTCAGGCCATATTCAGCACAGGAGTATTTAAAAAAATGTTGTGATGCTTTCATTGCTACTGGACCAAGGGTTGAACTATTGTAACATTGTCTGTTCAGTGCCAGAGATACATTGCATTGCCATCTGTGACTGGCCTCTCTTGGGAACGCCAATCTTATCGATTGATTCCACAATAAGAGTACTTGACTAGAGAGACTATTGGTCTCCATGCTCTTGAACACTACCACCGGTACCAGGAAAATACGTTCACTTTTCTACGAACCAGTTTCACTTGCATGTTAATGTTACATCAGGCACTTTACGCATTCTTTATATTCCTGGATTTTAATGCTGCACTTAAAAACCACTGAGTTTTTTTTTATCTAGAAATAAACACTTTAAAAATAATGTAACTGTAAAATGAGGTACACATATTTTTAGAAACGTACTATAAAACTATAGCATTAAATATGTTCAAATATTTACGGACATTTTGCAAAGAGGAATAAAAAAGAATATACCCAAAATGACAAAATATTGAAGAAAAGCAAAAGTTTGCCAGTATCTGACTGTTTAAAAGTTTTTATGTGTTATTTTCATACATTTTTAATATTAAAAATGTGTCTCACAGATTGTTTTTAATTTAAAAGTTGATAATATTGATTATTAAGCAACTTACTAAGGAATTATTCAATGCTCTAGGCCAATTGATTTTTTTAAGACAATGTATATGTGAAAATAAAAAAATTCACAACTTTTTTCGAGGGATTGATAAGTAAAACATATTGTGCTAAAAATGTAATAAGTTATGTCAAACCGTTGCTAAGACATTATTTTATTCATAATTAATCACTTTTATATAATATGAAGTGTTCTTAGACCCCACGGTTTAATGTATTTATTTATGATCATCATTGTTATTGATTTCTTCAATTTGTTCTATGTGAGTCGCGATAAATAATTAATTTATTTCTAAATATTCAGTATTTTTCAGCTACTGTACAATAATTTTAAATTTCCAATTCCTGGTACTCTTCTAAAATGCCAGTTTAATTAGTTAGTTAATTCTAAAACGCTAAGTTAATTGGATATTTGATTCTGGTTTAAGGAGGTTCATGAAAGTAAAAAATTCCAAAAGAGATACTTGAAAAAATTAGTTTAATTTTCAATGCAATGCTTTTTTAAGTAGCATAGGAACGCTTAAATACCCATTTGTGGCTTTAAATGTGTTTATATTAAAATCAGTTTTGTAACCCGAAAGTATAGCATTTATGTATAATAAAAAGCACAAAATGAAAAATGTTTACATTTGTTTACATATTTCACCAATGATCGCCTTAAACCTGATTCAAGTTTCCATCTGTAGCTTTACTTATCAAAAGTGTGGAAGAACAAATTAATTATAAGTGTATGATTAACTAGAAAGCCTAACATTAAAACTATTTGCCAGATTTCTGGTAACATTTAAGGTATGATATCCCTGAGCAATAAAATCGAGTTCACCTGAATCAAATAAGAAAGAATGATCGTTTGCACGTCGTGCTATGGAACGTCAAAGTCCGTGGTTCGTGCCTCGACCTTGCCATTGTGAAAGAGAAATGATTATAAGTAATATCTAAAGACGTCTGACCTAACCTTGTATGAGAAGGTTATACCGTCAAATGATGTTTATCTAGACTACTTCATAAATAAAATGGCGTTTATGCTTAAATCTAGTATGATAAAATAAATATTAGCTTTATTTATAAACGTAAATATAGTACTCTTTATTTGTGAAATCTCGGCCAAATAATATACACACATATACATAACATTTCTATCTTATGTATATATCCTAAAAACCTATATTATTTCTTGTATTTTCTTTCTTCCATTTCTGTTTGAAATCTAGATATTGTAGCTATTCAGCATTTTAAATAAAAGTTATCAAAGGAATGCAAATTTGACGTACACTTGGAATGTTTGTAATACGAAATCCACTCATAGTTTAATTTTTTTTTTAAATGAAAAATGCACATTTTGAACAAAACAATGGTAAAGTTCATATCATGAACTGTTATTATTGCAAAATAGTACTCCCTTAATAATCAATTAAAACATTCATCAAAATGCATATAAAGTACCTTCAATGCAACAAGTTGAATTGTAAAACAAGTTGAATTCCGAAATAAAGTTATTATATTTCTTGTTTAATAGTGAAAACTGTTTTTCAATCCTTACTTCCAGAAATAACTGTTACTGAACGTTTAGTTCTAATGTTGTTTTATTACCTTTCACAGCCAGAATAAAAACTAAATGATAAAAGAAACATTTATCTGATATTCTTTCTATAGCATTACTAATCTTGCGATGTGTCACTTTAAGAACCGTTGTGAAATCCAGAGGAAGACTATGTTCTTCAGAGCAATGTAATAATAATAATAATAATAATAATAATAATAATAATTCAATGCCGCTACAGACCTTAGGAGCCTGAGACTAGCAACCTGACTGCGGTCCATTTACGCAGACTAGAGGTGGATGATCATCCAACTGATATGGGGAGGTGATGTGGTCAGCATCCACATCTCCCAGCCGGAATGTTGGATATTATGAACGGGATCGCCAACCAAAGCTCCTTTCCTCACCATGCTGAAAGGGTTCCGGCCATATAACCTTGAACCCTTGACTTAAAATGTGCACCCCTACGGATGGGATCGCTTACTGCACCACAGCATGGGACTTCAGATCAATTTGCATCATTTAATTGCAGTTAATATTACAGATGATCATATCATTTACCAGTCTTTCACATTTCGTAAAACCGTCCAATGTTTGTGCAACTTTAATATATAGTGAACGAATTTACGAGCTTAGTATATGCTTTTATTCCTGGCTCTCTAAGGTGAGGGTAGTGAATAATTGTATAATGCTAAAGTTGATGCATAAATCTTAGCACTATTTCAGGCAACTACGTGCAGCAAGGATTTAATTTATTACTGTAAATTTGTAATTTAGTGTGAGAATGATAAGGTTATGGTTGAATTTTGCAGTTTTGAAGGAACCTATTGCTACTTCTGGGATAAAATATAGTAATATCAGGTGGAGTAGAAACATAAACTACAACATGTTTTCTCTTTGAAAATACTGGAGTAAGAATAGTAGCATTAACTTGAAACTTTGAGCTGTGTGGGAAGACAAAGTAATTGAGATAAGCAAAGCGAAATATTCGTTTCAAAGATTACCACTTGATCCGGGTATTCTCAGGTAAAACCTGTATAAAACCTATATCATTTTCGTTCCACAGATACTGTTAACATTTAAAAACCGCTATTAACTTAAGGAATCTGTGATATCACATTATCTTTTAATAATAACTAATTGCATGAAAGATAACGCTGGCAGAGTGTTTTCATGTTTGCCTTTCACTCTTGCATTATCATTCAGGCATCGCATTATAAGTAAGACTGAAAAAGAGGAACTAATAATGTAACTATAGACCCAGGGTCTGTGAGACAAAATTTTCAGTAAGAATTTTCCGACGTACCTTCACGAAAAGATAACTGCTAACATCATACAAAACATCCTTCTAACTTGGTTTTGTAGTGCTTCTGCAATTAAAAAGTTGGAATACGTCTTCCCATAATCTGTTTATTACTAACTCTTTAAAGTGGCTTCTTTGAGTTAGCTGTTTTTTTATAGCGGCGGCAGAGAAAATTACATAAAAGACGACGGCAGATTGAAGATTGCATGTTACACGATGCTGTAAACTTAAAGTGTCTTGAGTGAGGAAGTGTATTAAATTTTGTTTAAGTTTGTCCTATTTGGGTATACCTGCAGCAAGTTTGAAGTGTACCGCGAAAGCCGGATTTGCCAGAGAAGGCGAGAGGAGGAGCCCAATTATCCTGTTAGCGAAAAGAAATGACGAAAGCCTCTGGCGACCCATTAGTTGAGTGTCGGCAGTGAACCATACAGCAGGCTTCAGCTAGGAGACGTTCCGATCCCCTTTCACATCCATGAAACACTTGACACCTGAGGAGACGTGAATTGTTGTAAATTACCAAGCGACAACGTCCGCGGGTTGAGAAGAGTACGTCGTACCGGTGGTGGGTGCGCAATGTCTGAAGTGATGAACTCTTGGGCGCCCTTACAGGTACTACAAGGTGGCAATCATGAAACATCTGAACGCGCCGGAGGCAGAGATCGAGACGGGCACTTTTTCTGCCACTCTCCGGCGTCTGTCGGTGTACATGGACGAGTTAGTACAAAAGTGACAATTATTTTCTTCAGGGTCTTTTAAATGTTGCTTGCCTTGTTTCGTTTTATGTTTTCTACAAACGCAAGATCTGTAGAAGTTTGTTTCAGCCATCAAAGTACAGGGAGGTCTAACACTTAAGTGGACGCAAAATGTCAGTGAACGGTAGCTCATACACCGGTTTACTTGATCTATTGTAGACCATAGTTCACAGGGATGTACTTTTAATATGCAGCATGTCTTTACATGACCGAAAAGTGCATAGTAAGTCTTTTAGTAAAAATTTTAGCTTTAGGAATCACTTTCTATCGCCATTACTATTACCGAGAAAGACGTGTGATCAAAAGCTTCATTTAAAAAGCTTTATAAATAACTCTTATTCTCAAATTAGCTATCTAACTTCACATATTCTTTTGTACCACTATTTATACACCTACTATAGCCTGAAATAATTTATTTTATGCATTAAAACTCGCTTTATAATTTAAAACTGCATCGTAAGTCTATAGGGAGTAAATTGCTGAACGGGTGATAAAATGGCATGATACCCACAAATCTGAGAGACCCACATTAAAAAAAAAACAGGAAAACTGCAATTCTTAAAAGCCCTTAATTAATTTTAAAATTTTACTAAATTCCTTTAGAATGAAAATAAAAAAAAAATTAAATTTATTTGAATTCTTTAAAATTGGGAAACATTATTTTGTTTGAAGAAAACTAAATTGTACAAGTCTGAATCTCTGTAACCTTCAGAATGTAGTGTTATAATAGGTTCATTAAAGCTACTGACCAAGGAATAATGTGGAAAATTAATTTGAATTAATATTTACTTTTTTATATAGATATTATATTTGTAAATCAACTATACACATTGAACAGAAATTTTTCAGCATAATTTTAAAAATACTTGTATTAGCATGAAACAATTCAGAAAACACCAGTTAGCAATGCTATATTCGAATAGTGACCCTTCTGCGAGAGTACATAGAAATGTAAACTTCAGATGTTCACGTAACCGCTCTTTTTAGAACGCGCGTCAGATTGTCAACTATTTAAAAATAGTTTTTTTTTTCGAATATTAAAAAAATAATTTGAAAAGATGTCCAAGTGTAGATTACACAATCATAATACGCTAGTTTGAAGACGAATTCTCATACGTACAAAAATAACATACTTTAACGACTTCGTATTGTACGCTGGAGTGATATGCCTTTCGTTTGTAGTTTAACACGAAGTAAAATGGTTAAATAAATACATAGAAATTCATGTTTTTTCCAAAGCTGTCAATTTTTTGACAATCAATTTATATGTCTTAATGTTCGTTATGTCCTAAAGAGTTGTAAAATTTTATTTTAGCCATTCATTGATCAAAGGCATTGAAATTGTCTTTCAATTAAAATAGAGAGAATGGTTATATTTTCCAGCAGCAGTCTAACGAACTCCTTTGACAGCACTCCTTTTTATATTTTTTTACTCTTTTAATTGCATCTGATGAGAGAAAATTCGTCTCATTAGCCCTCTTTCTGGTGCACACCAACAAAAATCTTTGTGAATGCGTACAGTAAGTGTTCGAAGAAATGGCATATTCCTTCCACAAATACAGCAGTAAATGGTGTCAGTTCTAATGCATGAGATGTTACACAGAAATACCGTAATATTATCACTGAACCATGTAGGAAACCATATCTATCTTTCATTTGGCTTTCTAAATATTACCATCTGCGTAAGATAAACAAGACTAAGATACATAGTGTTCAAAAATATTAATCCTCTGCGAAGTACAATGCCCACATATTTGAAAATGCAACTGTATAAAGGAGATATTAAATCTACCTCCTAAGAACAAACAACAAACGTGAGAACATCACTGGGTTTCTCTTTGTGTATACCTTTTTTTTCCATGTACACATAATCAGCTATGTCTATTTTCACTTTATATTCAATTATATTCACAAGGACTTAAGAAACTCACAGTGAAAAATATATAAAGCTCAGAACCAATATAAAAACATGTTCAGAGCAAAAGAGAACCATCACAAAAGTGGTCATGTGGTTCATTCCCAAGTAAAACCATTTCTCTCACTACTGGACAGTTTTGATTTTGGCGCATTCATGTTAGAGAGTAGCTAGAAAGAAAATATCGTTAAGATATGGAAAAAGCACACGTTTTGCTTATGTTTCTAGCTGCGTGCATTTCCCATTAGTGTGTTTTCAGTAAGATCTAGAAGGTCTTGCCCTAAAAAATCTACCCATTATGAAAGCATTTATGCTCTTAAAAGTCTCAAAACATGCCAATAAATATATACCATGAAAATGAAAGAGAGAACGGCTATAGAGGAGTGGGTTATTGCGAATATAAGTTTAGAAACTTGTATAATTTCTTAGAGATTCAAGCAGAAGTGTTTTTTACCAAAGTTCACTGATGAACTGCGGATCACAAATTTTCAAATGAAAAACTTGTCTTTTTTTCCTAAAAATACTACTGAAACACTACACTTCTATGCACATTACAGGAGGTCATGGGAGCATATTTTAATTACTTCGCTACAGAGAGAGAGTTGAGTCCCTTGGTGTGTTTTTCTTCGACAGCATCGCGAATATAGAAGTTTTGATAATCACTTTTTTAACTTATAGTACCAGGAACAGATTTTAGTTTGCGTATAGTTTTAAGAGAGTTCTTATTGCGGCAGTGGTTTGATAACGTTGGCATCAATCAAAAATGGATAGATATGAAATATAGATCGTTGTTCGGTAGTGTGGGGATAGTGTGTGTGCCTCATATTCAAGAGCTCACGAGATCGAATTTCGTTTAGGGTGTGTTACCACATAAGGACTTTTTCAGAGTTTTTACTTATCCTGAAAACTCAAATTTCGAGTAACCGTGGCATCATTTGAACATCATTTCAGCAATTTCATTCATCATCCGAAATGACCAACCAGATTAAAGGACGTTAAGATAGCTCATTGCATGACAGAATATTTTAATCGTTTTCTATCGATGCAGCATTCTTCGAGTCCAGTGAATTAACAACGTCTTTGACTTACCGCCAACTGTAAGAGGGGATTGGGAAAAAACGTTAAATATTGTTAAAATATTCTATATAGGCATTAAAATTTATTAAAATCACAAAAATATGTTGTTATATAAATGGTGTAACGATATTCAAACAACAGAAAATTCTTTTCCATTCACATGACTTTTTCTACTTTAACTGTAACAAATTATTTGTTGATAATAAGCTTATCCTTCCTTCTACTTCATTTTAACCTAGATAAAAATAGCAGAAGCGACCGCTTTAATTGTAAATAGAAGGGAAATAAGGGAATACATGAGGCTAAACCGACAGTCAAATGTTTTAAAATGTGGTTGCTATGGGATTAAAATTCATTTTTCTGCGTGGCGAGAATTTGACTAGTTCCCGAATGAAAAATGTTCAAGTATTTTAAAACTGAAACTAATAAAAAAGAATATTTGAAAAACTGTCAACTCCACGAAAACAAATATATATGATAGAGATAGAGTGTTTTAACAAGATCCACTATTTTTGTATAGTAGTTTTTGTCAATCTCTTACGGTATACCACTTATATAAAATTCAGTAAAATTCATCCAGAATAAACACATTTTCAGAAGCTATTCCCAGAAAATTCAGAATATACATCTTATTTTTAATGGAAATGTCTTTAATATTCAGCATTTTAATCAAAATCGTTAAAGCCATTTTTGCGAAAAGGAAAGTCTTCGAAAATGTTTCCATGTAAAGGGTAGATTGGGGTAAAAGGATTTTCTTGAAAAACTTATGTCCTTGAAAGGTCTTTTCGTTTCTGAGCTACGCTGTTCACAGATGTACACAACGGACCTTTTTCTAAAAATCTTATGCGTTTCATTCACATGACTTTTTCTATATTTGTGTAACAAATTATTGTTAAAAAACTTATTCTTCTATCTACTTCATGATAATCGAGATAAACATTAGCAGAAATTGGCCTTATTACTTGGATCTAATGTGTAACATTTACATGATGTCCTATAGCTGTTTGGTAAACAAACATTTTATTCAAATAATTAATCTGTTATCTACTTCACGCTAATAAAGATAAAAATAAGCCAAATTAGTCTTATTACTAGCTTCCTTGTAAGTAGAAGGGAAATAAGAAAATACACAGACTAAAGTGACAGTCTCGTCCTATGTGAAATAATTGAAATTCCAATATTTTTGATTGCCGGAGTAAACAAACCAAAATCGAGAAGAAAGATATCTTTCCGTTTTATAAAAAGTTTAAAATTGAAACCAATAACCCAGACGGTTAACTCTACAAAAATGTATGTGACATAAAGTGTCTGCTTTTATGAGATCTACATGTTAGCTACACTGGATCGTTATAATTTTCTGAATTTTCTACTTTTAACACTATTGACATTTGCTAAAAGACCCATTTATTGCATCAACTGTTAAAAAGTATATTTATGACCCAAAAGTCCACTAAATATTGTAAGATAAATAAGTATTGTGTAAAAGCTATCAATCATCATCGAAGTTAACTATTAAAATCACGCAATCATTAACTTTACGGTCTTTATTTTGCTTTATCTTCCTTTGTGCTTAATGTGCATTTGCTTACTGAAGCAATACAGACAACGAGTTTTGAGAGTACAAGAAATAAAATTAAAGAGTAAGGAAGGAGAATTAAGGGATTCGTTACAGAAGAATATTATTTTTGGATATACAGAACAACATTAGCTTTTAAAAGAGTGATTTTCAGAGCAGAAATGGATGAACCCGATTCATGTAAATCTTGGTCAGCTGTATTCCTTGGCCGTCTCAGCTTTCGAAAAGTAGTTTTACTATGTGCGTGTCTTGTAAGAAAATACGAAGGATTTAATTAAAATGTGCTTGCAAAGTTAAGCACTTACAATACTAGTGACGCATTTTCATCAGCGACGTGCACAACCCATTGCTTTCATATATATTTTCGCTCTCTCTTTGGCCTATTTTTACACAAAGGTATTCTTTCTTAAATAACCAGATTACCTAAAACCAACTCATAAAAGGTGTGTTTCATTTTAAAGGTTTAGGTTTACTGCAACACCATTTACTTACTAACCTGAAAATCAAAACTACCACTTTACTATGTTCGGCATCATTTTGGTTCTAACTTTGTGCAGTATTGCTTTATGTTAGTTTGCTCCGCTAAAAAGAACAAAAAGAAAACCTGATGTGTTCCATTCACATGACCTTCTCTACAAAAATTATTGTTAAAAGCTTATTATTCTATTTACTTAATGCTAATCGAGAAAAGGTTAGCAGAAAGGGACTTATTACTTGCTTCCTTGTGAGAAGAAGGGAAATAAGGCTAAATAGAAGGTCATATCTTTTAAAAGCTGGTTACTGTGTGATTGAAGTAGCTTTGTTTGTATGGACAGGGGTTGACAAATTCCGTATGAGAAAAGTGCTTTAAAGCTGAAACTAATAACAAGGAATATCTCAAAAATGCTCAACTCCACGAAAAAAGGCATATAACATAAATGGTGTGTTTTGGCGAGATTTACATTTTTGCGAAGTACATATTTGCCTATCCTTACGGTTTACCAATTATGCAAAATTCCGCAAAATTCATCCAGATTAAACATGTCTTCGGAGGCTGTTCCCAGAAAGTTGAGGATTTATTTTTCATGTTAATATCTTCAAAATAAGAGATTTTAATAAAAATCGTTACAGCCATTTTTGAGAAAATTATAATTTTCGATTTTTTTTCCAAGTATAGGGTAGTTGGAGTGGGGGGATTTACTTGAAAACCTTCGTGTTGCATACTTGGAAGATATCGAACTTAAATAGCAAGTTTTGAGCTATGCTGCCCACAGATACACACAGAGAGACAGACACATACACAAACATTTTTCTAAAAATACTCTTTTTTATTCAAGGGGTCTCAAAACATGTATTTCAGGTTAAATCTCGGTATAAAATTTTTGGGTGCAATGCAATAACTATGTACATAATGCGTGCAGAGAAAGTAATAAATTGCTTGTCGTGCCTTAACAAAAAACTTTTACACGTTCAATATAAGTCTGTTGAATATAATGTCACCTTTTGTTTGGTTGCGTCAGTGAAGAGAAATAAGAACTACAAATCCCGTATATGTGGTCAGCATTTTGCACATATCAGTGGCATCAAAAGCGGTGACAAGAGCGAGAACGTTACGGGGCACCAAATATTTTCACATATATTGATTGGTTCTCACAGCGCATAAAACAAGCATTATATAGACGTGGATATTCATGTGGAGAACAAATAAAGGGAGTCCTTATTTTAAAAGAACGATAAATTGACTGGTGTCATTGTTTTATTAGAGAATTACAAAGGACCGTAATAAGCAGTGAATTATTTTTATCTTTTTCAATACGGACCCTTTTTAATCATTAATTAAAATAAGTTAAAATTAAATAACCCCCAGTAACGCACGCGCCATACAGCTATTGTTCACCACACAATCGTTCAACAAAAGAAGGAATCTTCAACGTTCCTTGTTTGTCCTGAGCTCTTAAAAGAGACTCAGGTCACTGAGTTTTGGAAGGGAAATTGCGCAACGGTGGGCTATTATAGAGTGAATCAATCTAAAATCAGTGTTAATTTAATTGTTTTTGTTGTTGTTTTTTACACAAGCCATGTGTAGGACAGGAGTTCATTAGGTAGAGTCAGACTGAAAAATGTAATGCCATAATCGGGATTTGAACCATGGATCCTTCGGTGTCTAGCCGGTTGTTCTAACCACGGAGCTACCTTAGCAAAAAGCCGGAAAGGCTTTAAATTCCTCAATTGACACGTATGTTTCCCGGCAAACCACAAAGGTGATCTCAAGTTATTTTGAGATGACAATTCCCAATGGCAACTTACATACCGTAAGTATGTAAAGTCCCGGGTTTCATAGTTTAGCCAAATGTTATGCTCAATTAATGTTAATTTGATTGTTTTCTCCCCACAAGCCTGTGTAGGACAGGAGTTAGGGTGTGTAATTTCAAAATAATTTGAGATCACCTTGTGATTTACCGGGAAACCTGTGAGTCAGTTCAGCCGTGCTGGTATGTTGTAATAGTAGCACAGTGCTCAGAGACGGGTTGAGACTGAGAGATCCGTGGATCAAATCTCGACTATAGTATTGAATACGTATGCAACCTGAAATCGGATAAAAGTTAATTTTTTAATGTTAGGTCTAATCACGTACATATTTAGTTCAGAATGATTTCACTTTTATTATATTTCATTTAGAGATATAATTCAATCATAACCTAGAAATCAAGAAATTATAGTAATAATGTCTTGGATATCCCTGAAATCCCTTATACATTTTAATATTACCTATGATGTCTCATTGAAAAATAATTTTTTTTTTTAATATAATACACTTATAATTTGCATTGTCAATGGATTTCAGTGACCATTAAATGTCATAGGCTTAGGCTATACATATTCGAGTCAAGCGAAATGCTCCGGAAAGCATTAGAAATGTATTACAAAATTAGAGCTGATAGCAAAGGAAATTGTAAATTAATTAACAAATTTCGAAGATATTTATGAAAAATAAAACAATAACTATTAAAATGAATCTGATTAGTATATTACACGATATTTTAGCCTATATTACACTCAACATATACATGGCATACATATACATCCATTGTAGTGGCAGGATTATTCGAGGTCGTTAAAGCGCATACTCGTGAACGGAGTTCTGCGGTTCGAAACCCACCACGACCATGTTCCGACACTATGCTTTCCGCAGTCCTCTGGTAAACTCCGGGAGAGTCGACTCTAAGTTAGGCCTGGAACGTTTTCTTTCCAAATGTTCTTTCACAACTATTCTCATTATCAGTGTTCTGGTTAATGAGAGGTGAATTGATAAAATAAAACAAAGGTCTTTCCTCTTCAAAAAGAGAGTTTTGTCCAAATTTTGATTTCTTAAAAAGCTACAAAACATTGGTTCATTAATAATGCTTTAGTACAGTTTTCATACTCAGATTCCATTTTTTGTTTTTTATTAATATTTATATCTTTATTAAGATTTAGTTTTAGTACGTATCGTATTATAAATGATATAACAAAGGTCTTTCTTTTTCAAAAAGAGAAATTTGTCCAAAATTTGATTTATTAAAAAAAGACTATAAAAATTGCTTCATTAACAACACTTAAGTACATGTTTCACATTCAGATTCCATATTTTTATTTTTATTAATATTTACATTTTTATTAATATATAGTTTTAGTATGCATCGTGTTATAAATTATATAATTTACTTTATTGAATGGAAAGTAATTAGATTAAAATATTTTGGCATAAGTAAGTGTAACAGATTCAGAATCTGTAAATATGATTAATATCAGTGTTCCGTCTGCAGTAAGAATGATCGTTAAAACACATTTTTACTTTGATAGCAAGTGGACAAACGCTATATAGGTCTCATATGGGAATGTATTGCAGTATTTCAAATGAATAAGGATGGCAGTTGTATATGAATAATAGCCAAAAGTGCCAAATACTTCTCGCAGTAAGACACTTATTGTTCTGTAAACAAAGTAGACATTTTGTTTCTATTTGAAACTTAATTCCGATTTCTCAAATAGTCCATAATCTACAGGAAAAAACTGAATTAGTGAAGGCTTAGTTCCAGACCACAATAACAAAATCGGAGATAATTAGGGTACCTCTTTATTTATAAATATACTAATTTCTTTTGTTCTTTATTTAGTAGAATGCCTCATCGTGTATTCGGATTTTTTTGGGCATGACTAATTCATGATTATTTGATACTTATGATACTTTAAATTAAATACCATTTTTAGGTTTTTATGAATATATCACTATATCCGTTTATAGTTATATAATAAATAGTATATGGTATCTATTACACATAGACATATTTGTAACTATATAATGTTAAGAATGCTATTTGCTGTTTAGTCCATCATTTTACACCAAAATCTCTATACTTCCATTAGAATTTTTAAAACGAAGTTTAAATGTAAAAATATATAACATTTAAAGTTTTAAAATTATTTCCAAAGGCATATGGAACATCTACCGTTGACCACATAGCTACAGAATAAAATTACAACAAAAACAAAAAATATGTATAGAATACATAAATGAAATTCCAATGACAGCTACCACAACTGAAACCCAAAATAAATCAAATAATCTAAAAAGTATGCCGTATTAAATAAATGGTTACTAAAACATATAAACATTATCTCGAAAGTTTTAAGCCTTTAATGCCAATATCTTCACTAAATGTTATACCTGAAAAGCGGATTTAGTAAATTTTTATAAAGTCCCACTTCCGCAGATGAGAAGATCATTTACTTCCATGCATGTAAGAGGTAAAAAATTAAAACCAATCGTATTCTATGAGATAAATTTTCGTAATTAATATGTACAAATAAGTTACTCATAATGGTGTGAAACGCGTTCTTCTGAAAATATTAATTACTAGGTCAGAGATTTTACTCAGTATTTTTAAAATTCATAGCAGTTGTGAAGTATTACTATTTATCTGTAAACTCACAAAAACTAAAAGTATTAACGGCTTCATATTCTTATAGATAAAAAAATGAACTGAAAAATGTGTGAGCGTTTCTGCACCCTGTGAACACTCTTCTCTCTTGAAAGACGCTGTACCAACATTCTAAGACTATTCATTTTAGCTCAGAAAGAAATTTTAATTTTAAAGAAAAGTTTAATTGATTGTACTTATAACACTTAATCATAGTATGTTGATAAAGTTTTATTCTTCTAAAATAAATATGATTAATGGATAAGTGCCTTAAACAGTTTAAATAAATTAAACAAATAGCATATGCAATGTTTCGAAAACTTTATATCACCCATTTCAGGTGTATTCGTATTATTCAAATGCATAATATATAAATGTGAACTATAAGAGAAATATTCATCAATATATGACAGCTACATTTCGGGGATTACATACTTTAATTGATTTCTACTTCTGAAAATTTGCGCTGCATTTTGCTGTCCTGCATCTTGTCTATTTAGTCTCAACGCAATTCCTTCCAGGATATACATTTTCCTCTTAATTAGCTCGAAATTTTAGCTCTAAATTAGCGATGAATAACGGAGATGTTTCACTTAAACCCGCGAGGGATGGATTATTTCTCCATATGGTTGCCTGTAAATCAGTGAAAAACTGCTCCAATTTTAACTTAAAACATAAACGTCTAAATAAACGTATCCTTATGCACAATTACCAATATAAACAGTTGTATTACTAAAAGTAGCCGTCCGCAGGTGCTACTAATTTTCCACGAGTCTAGTGACTGTTACGTATTTAGGCCACTATTGCTATTCAGCTCACACTGAATGTGCATACCAATGCGTTTGGCCTCTCCTGAACCTTGAACTCTATGAGGAGGTCGTGTTAAACATTCTATGCTTTGTGCACCACTAAGCTCATTCATTTTTGGTTTAACTTCCGGACCAAGATGATAAATGTTCGCGCAAGTGATTCAAGCCCGACATGGTATGCAGTCCGCATAGACAGGGTTCACAATGTTGCCTATAAAACAGGCGTTTAGGGATAGTACATTAACAGTATTTTTTATTGTTTCAGTCAGGATTCTTTCCCCCTCACTCTCATATTTTTGCAGCATTCATGATGCATAAAAACAAATTGTTTACAAGGTTTTAATTTATTCCATAAATATGAAAGAAAACCAAACAATATCCCAGTATGTGACCGAAGCAAATTCAGGAACATAGAATTTCCTAGAAGTAATTTATGAACATATTCAGGCTCGGATAAACGGTTTATTTGAAAAACAAACTGCAGGTCATAGGAAATAGTTTCATATATTTAAACCCAAAGTTGAATAAAAAAATTACCACATGGCAAGTTTTCCTTTTATCTTCTGAAGTTCACAAGCTGCATGCATATTTTAAGTTACTCTAAGAGAATAAAGAAAAACAAAAGATATACAAATGAAGCGAAAACAACTCTTACGAGGAAAAGTATCATCAGGAAACTTTGCTACTGAATTGCATTTTTCCGTCTTGTTTGTTTCCTAAATCTATTAAGCCATGGGAATAAATACATACAAGTTTAAGCAAGTACAGCATGCATCACTACATTGCTGAAAAAAAAAACTCTGCAAAGAAACAACAGTTCTAATAACAGCCTTTTTGACAAGAAAACTGTGTTTGGAAAAACACATTTTAATACAGAGAATTAGGTTTTCGAATACTTAAAATTTGAAATATTATGTGCTCATGTTATGCGTGATCTCCTACGTCGTCATTGATACCATTGCTGATGAAGCTAGCTTAAGTACTGTTCCTTAAGAGAAAAGAAGTACTACTTAATGTGAACTTAACGTTGATGAGGTGAGTTGAACAGCGTCAGTACTCTTCCTCAAACGGCAGGATATCCTACTTAATGAGATGCCATCCTCATGCGGTAACTTAAATGCTGTCCCTTTGGGGGCAGATATTCATTCATACATCATGTTTCGGAGTAAGTCTTGAATCTCTACAGTGATATAAATCATATTAATGCATTGCTCCCATCTTTGACACCAGAACAAAAATAACACCACAGACTACACAAGGTGTGTTATGTACAAATTCAGCTTGTCAATGAAGCACAAAGTAATCTTGAATGATATTTCTTCTATAGGTCATGGGAGAAGCACACTATGAGCGCTATGTTTGCTTTCTTTGTTTTGTACAAACTATCACCGCTCTTTTTAGGGAAAGGTAATTTATTTCTAGATAGAGACCACTATGAAAGTATTCTCTTCCACTCCTTCTAGATAGAAAGCGCTTAAATATAGACTTGCCATCATCTATGACGTCATTCTTGCTCTAGTCGTAAAATCTTGCTCTATTGCGCGGGAAATCACCGATTATAGTCAGATACAGGCCGTGTAAATAATATAGGAAATAATGACAGGATACATAAGTAAACCTCTAGTCAGATATCTCGGTGGTAGCACTGCTCGATAGTAAGAATACTAACACAAATATATTACAAGGCTCTTCATTTACTTTATTTTGAATATATTATAATTAACACGTTACGGATAGCTTCCTAAACTGTAGTCAAAATATTAAGATAGCTGTAGTATCTTTTGCCTGACAGGGGGTAGGCTATTTTTACATTCTCTACAAAGTACTGTGTACCTATATAATAGATAGTCAAGGTATTGTACTTCATTCAAAAATTCTATACAGAAATTTCACCGGTAATGCTTTGAGGTTCCCTGAATCCAAAAAATGCACTTTTAGCAATGCAAGGTTCATATTTGTCTGTCCGTGTTTGAGTGTGTGTGTGTGTGTATGCGTTGACTCAAGAACAAAACGTTAGTTAAATACCACACGATTTTAAGCTTAATTTTTTGGGGAATAGCTCCTTAATTCTCTTCATTATACGTGACCTTTGTAAAACGGATACACCTTATGATACAGACAAAGCTTACTACACAAAACAATGTAGATCTGTGAAAATAAAACATTTATGTCACATACATCATTGCATTACAAATATCCATTTCCAAAATATTGCTTTAAAATTTCAAATAATTAGAATTTTCTTTGAGGGCGTTGTGCATGTTTTTCATTCTGGTCAAACAAATAAAAAAATAAAAGAAAAGTCGGGATTTCAGCTGCGCCATTTAGCGACCTCTTTTCAAAAGATTTTACTTTCCTTTGGCCTAGTATATTCCTTTGTTTATCTTCTAATTAGAAGGAACTAAGAAATAAAATATTTTCTGCTAATGTTTATCTCGATTGGAATTAAGCAGAGAGAAGAATAAGCGTTTATAAGAACATTTTTGCAGACTAGACAGAGGAAAGTTATGTGAATGCAGCACGTCAGATTTTTTGTCTAAATATCAGGAAAAACATGTAAACATGATCAAAAAGCCGCTGCTAATTATGACATTTGTGATGTCCTTAACCTTCGAGCTTTTAGAGGAATACGTTTTGTTAAAGGTACAATAAGGTTAGAGGAATTAGGCCAGCTTTAAGCGATAATAATATTGACTTTGAAATTCCGTTCTCTTTGCATGGTCCAGAGAAAAAAACACTTGTCATTTGAGAAAGTATATAAGTATTTTTAAAATGCGGACAAATAATTTGGAGAACCTAGGAATTATTAAAAAGCTTATCTGACATAAATTGTATGTTCTAACGGGATCTACATTTGTAGTGATAAAAGTTTTGATTATCTCTTAAGGTTCATGTAAAAATTAATTCAGAATAAAATGCTATTTCCGGAAAATTCAAGTTATATATTTAATTTGACATGAAAATATCTTAAACATATCGAATTTTTATCAAAACTGTTAGAGCCATTTTGAGAAAAAAAAATTCGAAAAATATTCCATATAAAGAGTAGTTTCAATTGCGGAGATTTTTGTGTAAAATTTCGTTCGTATCCTTAAATACCAAGTTTGATTTTAACTAGCATTTATATTTTGAGTTACGCTGTTCATAGACTCACACCCGAATATTTTTCTAAAAAGCTTTTCTTATGGGGGGAGGCAACGCCAGCCTTGAAAAATATGTTTCCATTGAAATCCCGACTTCGGATGTTTTAGTGGAAATGAATACTTTCCCTATTTACTGTACTACTATAAAAAGTAAAACTTTATAGAAAGAGAGCGAGAGATATTGAAGACCGCAATCAATTCAGACATTGAAAATTACTTATAAGATAAGAAAAAATTAAAACTATATATAAAGATAAAATTAATGCTAATAAATAATTTGTCACTTCAAAAGTATGTTCACCAATAAACAATAAAATTTTTGTCATCACATGTTCTCGCTAAAAATACGAGTACACTAAATAGCAAGTACATCTTGTAGGCGTACATGCTTGAATTGTATACTTCGAATTGAATAAGCTTCATTTAGGTATGCAAATGAGCATCTTCTAAATGTTTGCAGAGTTAAAAAAATCTCACATTTCATAATGACAGCCACGTTATATAAATTTAAAAATAGAATCATTACATGTTACGGCACTGATATTTTAATTTTGAATATAAAGTATGACTAAAAGTATAAAATGAAAGCGGTTGCTATTTTACCTGATATTTATGGACAGCTTTTAATGCATGCAGTCTAATGAGTGTTCGAAAATTCCAATTCAACAAATTTAAATGTATCTACTAATTAAAAGATGCTCCGAAATCTAGATAAAAATATAATGCATTTTATTTGCCTTATAAGCATGTTTAGTATACAGTGTTTTAAACAAAATCGTTAGAGCCATTTCTATGAAAAACAACTTATCGAATTAATTTACATGTGATGAGTGGGGGATTTTCCGGAAAACCATGTTGCATACTTGGAAGTTGCGGAAACATAAATATCGCGTTTGGTACTTAACCAATTCTTCGTTTTTAAGTTATAGTTTTCACAGACACAGTACACTCAGCCTTTTTCTAAAACGGCTTTTCATGTATTCAGGGGGAACGTATGTGTATTTCCGATGAAATGTTGGTATAGAATTTTGGGAGGAATGCAATACCTTCCTTACCTATACATGATACATTGGCAGAGAAAGTAATATAAACATGCTAACCGGAAGTTTGAAATTGTGTATACTGACACACACCGTACAAATGGAGATTTGTATGGAAGGTTCTATGTGAAACTCAGCTATGTGTAATGACTAGTTACCATCTGAAAATACTGAAAATGGGGTAAATATGGCCAGCTTCATGAAACTGATTAGTTTCACAATTTATTGCAATTATTGCCAACTGGTCTGAGTTACTAATCGTAATGAAAACCTTGCTGTGTGCTCATTTGATTCATTCGTTTTTCATCTTTCACATGAATGGGTTATGACGCGTTTGAAAGAGCTTAATCGATGTAATGCGAACCGTAATGTCAACATTTGCGTGATTGTCCTTTTCGAGGTTACAATGCAGTAAAACGTACATAATTATTAGAGTCATAAGTTTACACTGTCACTTATCTAAGATATAGTTCGAATTAAAAATAGATTGAAATGTTCATAAAGGTGCAGTTTATTGAGATCACCCTAAGCAAAAGAACCAAAGTTGTGTGTCATTTTCTTTGAAAATATTATATTAAATCATTAAACATTAGATTGAATCCAAAAATTTGAGTTTAATTCAGAGCCAACTTGAGTATTCAAATTTATTTATGTTCACTAAAATTACTTTGAATATTTCGATGAAAATACATGCGAAATGTTATAAGAGTCATTACAAATAATGTTTTGAATTTTATATAAATAGTCCAGAAAATCATCTTAATTTATATTGAATTTTATAAAAATCAGAAAATATAAAACACAATAAAAATTTTGGGAATCTGAAACATTAGATGTTTTTAAAAATTATGTCAAAACTTATGTAACATTAACATTCAACAAATATGTACTTCAATGTTTCAGAGTTTTAATAAACATATTTTGAAATATGCTTTCTCTTTGTCTCCCAAGAGCTCGGGTATAGTCTGCGCAATTTCAGCCCTATTATTATTATCATTATTATTATTATTATTAAATGCTAAGAATAATCTTTGTTAAACACAAAATTACAAAAGAATTACATAATTAAAGCAAACATAAAAAACTACTGTGTTCTATTCACATTACTTTCCTCAAACTTTCGATACAGAATATTATTCTTTTATCTACGTCATGCTAATCGACATAAATATTAACAAAAGTTGCATCCTTATAAGTAGGAGGCAAATAAGGCATTAGTGTAAAACGATAGCCAAATCTTTTAAAAGCTAACGCTATGAGAAGCAATTGAAACTCTGTTCTCTTTAGGATTCCCGGAAGTAATATAAGAGAGATGAAAAGTTTAATTAGTTTAAAATTAAAACTAATAAGAAGAAATATTTCGGAAACGATTAGCTCCTGAAAAACTGTATATGGCATAAATTGTGTGTTTTAATGAAATCTGCATTTTTTCAGAGTAAATTTTTGTCTGTCTCTTGTGTTTTACGAGTTAAACAAAAGCCATCCAGAATGAAGAGGTCTTCAGAGAGTATTTCCAAAGAATTCAAGATATGCATAATATTCGTAAAAATACCTTAATTTTCAAAAAAATGTTCCAATTCAAGAGCAGTTGGGATGGAGGAATTTTCTTAAAAATCTTTGTGCCTTATCTTTGAAAGATACTAGTAAACTTATATACCAAGTTTAGTATTAAGGAATTTTCTTTTTTGAGTTATGCTTCCTCCCCCACATACGCACACTTACATATAGACAGACAAGACATGTTTTTAAAATGCTTTTTTTGTATTCAGCGGGTCTCAAAATATGTATTTTCAGTAAAAGCTTAGTATCGAATTTTAGTGGAATAGAATACCTTTTCTCTCTATCATGTTCATTCATGCTAGAGGAATTAATAAATTTTTGTGTGTATACGAAATAAATATGTAATTAAATTATGTGCTTTTTGGCGACGATTTGATTTGCAATCAACGCAGTGAATCAGGCCTACAAAAGCAGATCTTTAATGTTGGGCATAACTATGAACAATATAATATGAATAACTCAGTAGAAAAAACCAAAGTAATGATATTTCGAGGACAATAGCCTACAAGAGTTAAAATAATTATTAGAAATCAATAAATAAACGGGTTAGTCAGTATATATGCTATGACGGAGATTATGAAGTAGAAAGCAACTATGAAAGTGGAGATTTAACATTTAGAAATAAAGTACATGCGTCAAGAACAAAATAACACTGTATAAAGTCATAGCTGCAGCACAGGCTTCAGAAACGAAACTTATAGAGGTAGCTTGCAAATGAACATATGAGAAGCCCATACATAAGACTTGTATATTTTTAATATTACCGACAGCTGGAAAACATTAAACGAGAATGGAAGGAACTAGTAGAAATAATTCCAGATATAAAACTCCGAAACAACTATGGAGGTTAAGTCCGATGGGCAGAAGATCTACGAACACACACAAGAAGAAATTACTTGAGAATCTTTGAATACGAAACAGACAATTCATTATTTCTTTCTTGAACTGTAAAAGAAGAGTATGAAAGTAAATTATGACTTATTGAAATAATGTAATGGTGTTATTAAATATATTTTACTTCTGTTTGGTCACTTATAGAAATTACTGACATCTTCTCGGTTGGAGGTTATGAAGCCTTTGAAGTGATTTCGTTAGATAATATTTACGTCATTAACTATGGATGCACCTGACCTATCTCGCAGTCGGAAGTGTATGGACATGCACACACGTGGTTGTCTCAACACTGTCAGATTAGCTTGTATTGAATTTACCATCGGAACACAACCGCTTCTGTGTTCTACGTGTAAACCCATGAGGGAAATATCACGTTGTAGTATATCAGTCTACCCTATGTTAGTGTTGGTAACGGTGTGCTGGCCATGAATTCCTCTGGGATTACAATCCCAGTTTTGAGGAACACCTATGTCCTGTTAATAAGGTTGGCAAAGACATAATCCTTGACATTATCCTAGTGAAAGTTAGCTTCCTAATTATTTATGTGCTCTTAATCTTCAGTTTTATAAACACTTAACCCCTTCTTTATCGCAATAATCCTATAATTCAATATATTTTAATATTTTGAAAGTTTTAATGTCAGTTTGCCAGTACTTTAGTGAAAAATGTATACAACATAAAGTGTGTGTTTTAACGTGCTCTACGTCTTTTGTGTGGTAAGCCTTTGTCCATCCCTTACGGTTTAGCAATTTTTCAAAATTCCGTAAAATTCATCCAGAATAAAGTAGTCTTAAGAAGCTATTCCCCGAGAATTCAAGATATACATTTTATTTGTCAGGTAAATATCTTTACGATATTTTAATCAAAATCGTTAGAGCCATTTTTGAGAAAATCAAAATTTCCATGTAAAGGGTAGTTGGGGGTGAGTGTATTTTCTTGAAATCTTTATGTCACACCCTTGGAAGATACCAAACTTAAATACCAAGTTTGGTATTCAATGGTCTTTTCGTTTTTGAGCTATGCTGTCCGCAGACACATAGACAGACACATGCCCCTTTTTCTAAAAATGCTTCTTTTTTGGATTCAGGAGTACCCAAAACATGTATTTCCGGTGAAATCTCGATATCGCACTTTTGGGTGGAATGCAATAGTATGTACGTGTACAGAAAGTAAAAATCGGGTTTATTGTCAAAACAATGAGGTACAGAAAAACAAGAACATAGAATCGAAAAAAAAAGTTAATTGTGTTTCAAATTCAATGAAAACCATTAATAAATTTACAGTTCCATTCAACCTGAGTTTGTCGTTATTTTAACTCTATGTGCAAATACGCCAACTGAATTTTATGCATTTCCCTTAAAGTAGGAAGCACAAAATTTATTTTACTCCACCCCATCATCAATTTAATTAGAGGTGCCAAACCAGGAAGTGGGGAAAAACGGCCCCTGAGCAATCGTTCCCTCAAAATAAAATTTGCTTCTCTCCAATCACTATACTTTTAAATTGGCTTACATTCCTTTAATATTGGTCGTCATAGCATTGAGCTCCAGACTGCAGCTTTATAACAAGTTGCAGAATGGTTTCTATTTTGGTTTATAAAAGAGAGAAAATGATGGAATAAGTGTAGAGAAATCCTCATAAACAAAATATTTAAAGGCTCATTAGAAAGACATAAGGTGAGAGACGTTAAGAGTTGAGCAACCTGTCTAATTTCTGCTGCACTTAGCAAAAGAGAAACGCGACTACTACATCTCTTCTCTTCCAGTGAGCAAGAAAATATAATTGAGGGGGCTCCTTAGGTCTCCAATATTCTACATATCCCATTCATTGCGGTAGGCATAAGGCGGTAATATAAAAACACTGTCAATTTTATAAATACGCATTAAGTACACGAGATTAATATATTAAGGGCGTTCCATAAGTCATTAGAAAGTCCAAAAATTACACTCGTAGCGTCGAAAAAGTTTGTAATTAATAACCGTCATCTATATGCATTACTGGTTTCTTTGCAATAGGTGATTGGATCAACAATCTCTTGCTTATTTAGAAAGATGGAAAAAAACAAGTTTCGTGTGGTTATTAAGCACATCTATTTAAAAGGCTTAACACCGAAAGAGATAAAATCCGAGTTATATGAAGTTCATGGCACATCTGTTCCTGCGTTTCCAACAATTTCAATTCCATACATTAATTTAAACATGGCGGTACATCCACAAATGATGAACATCGTTCCGGACGCTCCAGTAGAAGTGACTTCCTCCGAAATTGTTGACAAAATCCGGGATATGGTTTTGAGTGATCGACGAATCAAAATTCGCAAAACAGTAGAGGCCACAGGCATATCACAAGATACACTGTTCTCAATGTTGCACCAAACATAAGGTCTGACAAAGATCTTGACAAGATGGGTGACGCGTTTGCTCTCAACAGAGAATAAACGCAATCCCATGATCGATACGGAAGCTGGTTTGACACTTTTCCGTTGCTTTATTTGAAAACAATGTTAATATATGAACTGCTAATAAACAATTATTTCATTGATATTGGATATTCCCTTTATTTACTATCTATAATTATTAGTCTGAAAATTGCCTTTTTATTCACAGGTAATTCAAAGCTTCCTCGCGGCCAGTTATACCTTCTTGTGCCCTTAAGCTAACAATAACATATTAAACAGCCATTAACATATATTCACTACATCCTCAGGCTGTCATACCTTTCTGACAGTCTGAAACGAATGTTCTTCCTCGCAGTTCAAATAGGGGTTGGCAACAGCGTGCCAAATAAGCAAAACTAGCCCACGATATAGTCATCGACAAGATCATTGATCTGTTTTATGTAATATAACAGTGTGGGCTGTAGCTTAGTGTTCACACACTTCTTTGCTCTAGCAGAACAGCTAAAAGTATTTGTAGTAAAAATGCAACCCAAAAAACAACCAAAAATGCTGCGACATACTCGCGACAGAGCAGATCTGTAGAGAAGATATGGCACTGGTAATCAGAAGATATCACAAGCATACTATCACACGTAGTGGCGAGACTTGAAATAGACACATTATATGCTCTAATACAGGTATGGGGACTCGTAACGTTGCTCTCTAGAGCTGCTTTGACCCCTTCCTGCTTTGCTGGTTCTCCAAAACTCGAAAGTGCCCCTTCAAATGAGTGAAGCAGGCAAACGAATAACGAGATGCGCTTTCATAGATGTTAAATATTACCAAATACATTTCTATACCATGCTTTTTACTTTACAAATATCCTTCAATGTAATATGCACAATAAAATATTCAATTATTATATACTTATTTCTAAACAGCCACGAAATCTATGTGTTTCATTCACATGATTTTTTCCAACTATTTTGCAGCAAATTATTGTTATTACAAAGCTTAATGGTCTTTCTATTTCCCGCTAATCGAAATAAACATTTGCAGACCTGCTTTTGTTGCATATTTTCTTGTACATACAATGCGAATAGGAAAATATATTAGGCTTAAGCGATCAGCTTGTGATGGTTTTGAAATGGCGTTCTCTTTACTTTACTAAAATAATTTAATTTTACAAAGATGTTTAATTAATTAAAACCAATAAAAAGGAATATCTCAGATATGCTTAACTCTACAAAAATTACATTTGACATAAATTTTGTTTTAAGGAGATCTAAATGTTTGTAGTAAGTTTTTGTATATTTCTTACAATTTATAAGTTATGCAGTAGTCATCCTGCATGTAGAGAGCTTCGGAATCTATACCTAGCAAATTCAAAATATACCATATACATAGTTGACAGAAGAAGTATTATATTCCACCCAAAAATGTTATGTCGAGATTTCACTGGAAATATCTGTTTTGAGATTCCCAGTATCCAAAAAATATTATAAAAATGTTTTTGAAAATCTTCGTGACACATTTTCGTTCGCGCGGGTGTAGAGAATGTATAAATCCCTCTAGACATTTGTGGGACAGCTTCCTGGTGAGCTGCGTATCTTGGCTGGTTTCGGGTTCGGATCTTGCTTCCTGCAGAAGGCGTGTGTGATTTCTGGGAATGCGGGATCAGTAAAGCATAGGTTCTGATCCTGGTAAGGATGTTATCGGAGATCCCAGTGGTGGAATGAGATAGCATTGTGCTCATGTTTCTCTATTTATTTTATTGGCAAACTAAGATATTAGATTTCACAGAATAGATTTGTACACTTCCTTGTTGCAGCTATGGACTGGCTGGTTTATCACTTCGCGGACTCACAATGCCCATTGCGGTCTCACTATTGTGGATGTAAACTTCGGCAATCACAACAATAAAATTTACTTCTACGCGCTTAATTAGCTATTCCGCGACTTACGAAAGTTAAATTTATTTTACACACTTTGCATGCGCGTTCATGTCCCGTCTGGACATAGCTTCGCCGTCACTGACTTCCAGAAAGTGCGTGTCCTAATTTGTCATGCCCGTTTTTACGAATTTTAGGATTCGTGACGTTCATACCTTAGTTCTAAGGATTGATGGATTTTTCGCGCTACTATTGGTGTCTATCACAGCGTCACCGTATTTCCATCACTCGATTCGTCTATTTGATTTGGTCATGCGATCTTTCTCCGTTACTTCACTCGAGTTTTTCGGCCCACGAGACTGTTTAATTCGCCATACAGTAACGGGACCTGATCTTACAAAAGATGTTTTCTTTCTTCATTCTCACTGGAACAGCGCCTTTTGCAGATCCCAGTCAGTTCTTAACTACAACACTTCTCAATAACCTATAAGCTAACAGAAGAGCTTCTCAACGTATTTATTTGCCCTTGATTAGTTTATTTACCTCACACATATTTCAATTAAAGCTTAGTCAGATACCACTAAATTAATTGCTGAGCTATGTAAGGGAAGATGTATCATATTATATGCCTCCCAACTGATCTCTACGCGCCTATAGTAAGGCAGTTATACTTATATACACTGTTGGTGTGGAACAGGAAAACAAATAGTTAAATACCCTGTTCCGCATCCTGAAAAAAGCGCGTGCTGCACAAAAATGTTTATATACGTATACAAGTTTGTACCTTTCACCCGTAAGTGAAGAAAAGTCATAGATGTAAATTCCCATGACAGCTGCAAAGAGCAATTAAATACATTGATTGATAATAATTCAACGACAGTTTAGATTATCTACATGTTGAAGAGAACGATTCTACTCGAGATGTGTTTGTTTCATTCTTAAAATATTATATACGAGGGTCATTTCAGGAGTCATGGCAACTCTTTTTTTTTTCAAATAACTGAATATACGGTTATTGCAATCTATAAATTTGAAAAGATGTACACAGTACGGGATGCCACCACCAGATGACGTCTCAGTACATTGGTAGCTGCTAGTAGACACATTAGAACGTTAGTATTCTTAGGCTGTATTCCAAGACGGATGTCTCTAAAGCTGATAGTATTCAGCATCTTCCTCACCATTGGCAATGACTTCTGGAAGCCTTGGGGGATTATTTTGAAGCTCGTTAGCTCATAAGAGTATTACGCGCACTATCCGTATTTTTTGTGCGTATGTACATAATACGAATAAAACAATGATCGCTGTTTACGCATATTTCAATGGCCCCTACCCCGGATCCCAATTTAGTACTAGCATTGCGAAGAACATTCCAGCGAATTTCAATTGTATATCCTTAGTTTTGTCTCCTGCGGCTTTATTGGCGGATAAAAATTAGTTGCCATGACTTCTGAAATGACCCTCGTATTTTCTGTTGATATTGCAAAGTAGCTAACCGAGTTGAGTTTCAAATCATTCAAAAATATTTCAAGTTCGATTCATTCCTTAGTTGGTGGAAAATCCAATCAAAATATTCTGTATAATCGAAGAAATAAGTTCTAACAAGTTCTAGTTCTAACAAGGCAACCATAAATAGTTTGTTAGAAATTGTCGATATTCTGCTGTATAACGATCTAGCTTGCTGCTGGCACGTAACCACCTAGTTACAACAAACCTACAGAGCGCGGATATCACAAAATTAGGTTTACCATATAATATGTAAACTCGAAAGATTTGGCAATGGTAAAAAGAGCGAAGGCGCATACAGAAGCTCACTAATGAGAGCCAAACTCTAGAGCGCTACAGCAGACCAACCTTTCACTCCAAATGTACTTAGCTATAACTGGCTATGCATACATATTCATCACACACACATATATGGGCACTCATCAGTCTGGGTACCCTTCAGTTTCCGCTTCCTCCAAGCTTCATGGCATAACATGAATTCTCAAATACTGAGGACATACTTCAAAGACATTTAAAAACGATTAAACAAAATAGCAGACTTAGTTAAAAATGAGTATTCAACTGAGTTATATTACCGAAAATGCTGGTGTTGAAATGTATTTAAAACTGAATCATTGCCAGTTTTTCAGTAGAGAGCTAAAATGTTCAAGTTAGAACATTAATAGTAATGCAGTACATTAAAGAATCATTACTTAGCTGGTCGCCCACCATGCAGAAATGATTACCATTCATATATCCAAGGTCGCGGGTTCAAACCCGGTGGAGGACGATGGATTTTTTCGGCCGTAAAAATTCTTAACATGGCTTCCTTTAGAAGGGAAGTAAAACCGTTGGTCCCGTATCCTAGATTAGGGCACGTAAAAGAACCTCAAGCCTGATAGAGAGACTTATGAGCAAAATTAATTGGTCTTTCACGCCAAATATAGAATGGGACGCTGAGAACACCAGTAGTTAAAGAGCGTCTATAAATAAAAAGTTAATTTCATTTCATTACCTAACGAAAACGTTTATGGCGAGGAATAATTATGGTTACCGTAAATCAGATACAAAGTAAGCTTTGCATAAGTGCGGTAATTCTTATAACAGCTATGAAAATATAATAATAATAATAATAATAATAATAGTAATAATAATAATAACGACAACAATAATAAAAATAATAATAATCTGTAGGAAAACATACGATTGTTAAATTCATTGTTTTAGACTCTAATAAAATTACCAAGTTTTTAAAAAGGATGGTGTTTTTACTATGATTCTGTTATTAACCAGTAACGGTGATTGTATCCTGAAAACTAATTTAATCTTTACTTCTTTTCCGTTGAGATATTTAATTTTTCTAGCTATGTACTGTGTATTAAGTAAAAATTAATTTTCCATGGTTACACCGCATTATTGTCTTACGAAATTATGAATTAGTAAACAGTAGAGGACAGTTTTACCAACTATGAGAACTGTCTAGCACAGTATGGAAGCGGATACAGGTTGATGATAACTCAGCTCTGGGAACCATTAAGAGGTCAGCAATTCCAGGTGTCCAAATAGCTTAATGCAGCGTGAATGGTTCGTAGTACCAAAACACGTACATTTGTTTCCAGAGCTTTTCCTACATCAGTATACTGCCTGAATCAACAGAATGTTGTCCCATCCGGTAGATAATTACATCCGTTGCTTGCTAAACATTTTTCATCGCGCGGAAATTAGAAAACATACAGCATATTTATTTACCGCATCTGCGATGACAAACGTTTTCAGCTGCTCTGTTTTGCATTTGTCAGCAGTTTAATGGGGTATTTTTCCTTTGTGTAGCACATAATCGTACAATGTAGATAGAAAAGCACACGCTTTAAAGGTTTATTCTCCAAAATTCTATAGATTTCCTGAAGATGCAAGTACCAATAAAACTGATTCCGCTCTATTAAGATATGATCATAACATCTACCGGAGTTTAAGAGAATTTTCCTTTTTGGGAAGCGTACTGATAGATACTGTGTCGTAACACTTTAGGAGTCCATAGCCCCATATGTTTATAGCTACGACACTAATTTTGTTTCCATGTACTTCTAACAATACCTAGGGGGCTAATAGTACATGACGCAGGAATTTCACACACTTTGTAGGATTCTATCATCATAAAAGTTATTACATCATGCTTATATGTTTTCTGCTCTGTTGGAAAATATATTTTACTCTACATTCACCGGTGTTTTAAACAGGGGAAGAGTTTAGTATCCGCAATACCTATTCCTATAAGGCAAGCTGTTTTTCACAGCCAACAGCAAACAACAAACACCATTCACTTCTATACATAAATACAAAAACTCTTCTTACATTAAACTCCGCAGAAAAGATAATATGAAGATTGTTTGTCGTATAAGTGGTAATTTAATGGAAGACCAGGCCATCAGATTCGAACGCTACACTAAAAATGTCTTAAAAATTAAACAAGTAAAGGGAAGGGTGTCGTTCTGTTACGCGCGCCATAAGACCTTAGGTTTTCTTGTCGGATTTTGATTTTTAAACTAACAACAAAGACATCTCAATAAAGGATTAACAGAAGGCGCTTTCAACTATACCATGTTAAGTAATGTTATAATAATAATTTCCATTGTGTTGATAACAAACACAACGATACCAACTTAAGTTCTAATGAAAGTTCGTATGACTATAAAGCACGTAGAATTTAAACGCAATGTTGTCCTCGATCAAAAGATATATTGGGTTACTCACCCTTTACCTCAACACCAGTGGTATTATTGAGTTTTAGGTCTTACAACATCTATGGCTATTAGCATCTTAATTACCTGGAGCCTTTGTTATACCGATGTTTCCTTTCTTTCTTATAGGATTCTTATTAGCCGGAATAAAGTTATATAGCTTCAAGTTGTAACGGGTGGCTTTAGCACGTCTTCCGCGCAACGACCAGTTATCTGTATTATGTCAGGTGCTTCACACCCGTACACTTAAATTGAAAATACACAATTTTGCATTTTTTAATATGAGAACGAAAGCACAACTTGGCCGCGCCATGGCCGAGGGGTTAGTCCCCAAGTTCGATAACCAAGTGACCGCGTGTGAGATTTGTGGTGGACAAAGCGGCCCAGAGGCAGGTTTTTTCCGGGTTCTCCGGTTTCCCCCGCCATCGCATTCCATCGGTGCTCCATCTTCATTTCATTAATCACCAGTGTCATAGCTTGCGGTACCAAAAGTAGTAAAAGCAGTCGTTAAACACTACCAAAAAAAAAAAAAGAAAAAAAGAAAGCAGAATTTGAAAATAGGATATTTTATTACAAATAAGTTTCATTACCTCTAAACTTTAAAAAATCGTTATTTCAGTTATATTTTTCATCAAAAACATATTGAGACACAAATATATAATACTTTTTATAAATAAATAGAGGACATATAAACATAAAGACACATATATGCCTGTGTATTTATACATATTCATAAATGTTCATCATTTTTTTTAAATAATATAGCTCCGGAGTCTGGTCGGGACTCCGGCGCTGTATACTCTACTTTTATTTACCTAATTTTATTTTTACTTTGCTATATGATTACTGAATTGCTGTTTTCTTTTGTTACACGCGCACACATATACACAAACATATAACACCCATGCCCAAGGCGGGACTCGAACCCATGGTCCCCTCCGCCACGAAGTACCAAAGCGAGAGAGAGCGGCCTTGGAGAGCGCGGCCATGTGGACCAGTATCTAAATGATTCATAATTAATAGGGTTATTCCCCAATAATGCTTAGGTAAAATTAGTGCATACACCAGGCTGGTTGAAGAGATGCACTATTGCAAAGAAAATATATTTTTTCGACACTGTAACCACACAACCCCAGAAGGGGCGGTTATCTCATACCGAGTCTACAAATATCTACGAGTAAGAACCCCAACCAAGATGACTTATAACCAAAATTACATGTAGCTAAGAGAAAATCGGGTGGAGCTACATTTAATTTTCTTCGCTAGTAATGGGTGCCTCCAAGAAAGAAAGATAATTGAGGCACTAAAATTGTACATTTTAGTAGTTCTCTCGTCTAATACGCTTTTAAGTACCGATATATTCTGTGAATTAGTTACAATGCTGCAAAACTTGGGTCTGTGAGAGAGAAAGACATGACACAACTATTTTCATTTTCGAGCTACTTTCACCAAAAATGTCCTTGCTCAGTATGTAGGATGAATAGAAAATGGGTGTTTGTGAGAAAAACCTACCAAATCTACATAATATCAATTCAAAACAGTGTCAACAACTGAAAAACGTGAATTGAAATAAAAACTAAATAAAACAAAGTAAGAAAACAGGACATTGGTCACCCACAGAAGAAGAGTAGTTGTGTTACGTTTTAAGGCTCACAGCAATACAATTATACATAATTGCTTAGTCTAATCCTGGACTGTGCAACTCCTGTGTCCTTTTCGTTTTTGAGTTCTCCTGTTCACAGACACGCGGACACACCTACATGTTTCTAAAAATCCTTTTTTTTTTTTTTTTTTTTTTTTTTTTTTTTTTTTTTTTTTTTGGTTACAGGAGAGCTTAAAATGTATTTTTGAGATGAAACTTTGGTATCAAAATTTTGGGTGGAGTGCAATACCTCTCTGTACTATGTACTAAGTACAGAAAATAAAACGACTTGCCACGACCACGAACAGCGCAGATATTTTCCGTATCAGGATTGGAGGTGCTCGCTCTTATGACCTCAAATCGGCCAATTTAAATGCCTTATACTGTGAAGTGGAAGCACACAATTTAGCCTGATTTCAAAATGTCCACAAATGTTGCTTCACTGCGATACCTGTGGTCTGGAGGGCAACACTTCGCTCACTGCGGCCTATGCACATCTTAGGGCTGACTGTGCGGTCATACCCATCTCTTTTTTCACTCCATTTTTATATATCTTGATAAATTTCCATTAGAGAAAGTGTAACATGGTATACATCAAAATAGCATTTATAGCTCAAAAATATTTAATGTGGATTTATTGAAAATCCAGAATAATTACAAATTTGTACTATGATTCTAAAATTGAATCTTGATTTAATTGTTTTTTCACACAAGCCGTGTGTAGGACAGGAGTAGATTGAAAAACTCAATACTATAGCCGGGAATCGAACCACGGATCTCTCGCTCTCTAGCGGGTTGCTCTACCACTGAGCTACCATGACAATTTGCGGGCATAGCACTGAATTTCTCAACTATTATAATACTTGGCTATACAAGAATCCTGAGACTTAAAGTACTTACAACATTGTAAGTCGCCATTGGGGTTGTCATCTCAAAATAATTTGAGATTTCCTTATGGTTTACCGGGAAACATCCAAGCCAGTTGAGAAATTCAATACTATGCCGGCATGTTACTATGGTAGCTCAGTGGTGGAACAACGAATAGAGACCGGGAGATCCGTGGTTCAAATACCGGCTATGGCATTGAATTTTTCAGTCTGACTCTACCTATCCAAATGGAATCTTAACAGCATGTTACGATCGTACGTGATCACAGTTGTCAATAAAGTAAATGTTCTTTCATAAAGGATTACAGTCTATAAGGCGTACAGTTGTCGATTGTTTAATAGTGAAAGTAACATGAAGCACGAATGGGTCATGCGGCAGTCGATACGACATAAGTCAAGAATATTTATCGCAACAAATTATGCTTAATCAGGAACTTTTAACTTTAGGACCTCAGTAGCTATTATTCAATTATATTTTTTTGTAGTTTATATTCTAGAAAAATAAATTGGTCACTCGTTAGTGGCTAAACCGTACTATTTGTAACAATTTTCACATGTCCTCCAACTGCCTTGTTATTTACCAAACCACATGCGTGTGTATCTCTCATTCTATAAGTGTCCGATTAGTGGTGTTATACACACTAATTCATTAATATTTATATCGTTCAACTTGAACAGACCATATGACTTTTAAAAAGTAACTCCTCTCCATGGCACAGCTGATAAACAGCCTTGGCCTAGCGCCCGCCCGCTGCGACCCCTATTTCGGTTCATGACAGACGCCATGGATGGGGTGCACTATTGGAGAGTGAGACGTGGTCAGTGCTTCGAACCGCCCCCGGCCGGTTGATGCGGTCTTCACGAAGAGAGAACCCAGATCTCCGCTAGGCATGCAGCTGCGCTACCACCGCGGTAAGGAGACAACCATATGACGTTTAGTAAAGCCATTTTTGTAGAAAATACGGTTCTAATAGAAATGTTCACGTATCCAAAAAAAGCCTTCCTCAAATGCCATACTGGAAGACGGTGGAGAGCAAAGAAGCTCATAAAATGCGTTCTCGTGTTTGCCATGTTGCTTCACGCTCCAGCGCCGAAAGGTAACGTTATAGTCAAACAAACCCTTGTTAAAATAAGAACTATAGCTTTCCTGGCGACGTGTTAATTCAAGATCTTCTCGGGCTTCTAGCCAGGTAAAAACTTGGCTTGACACCAACGTTTCGAAGAAGTGCATCTTCCTCGTCTTCAGGGTGAACTGAACTTCAGTTCACCCTGAAGACGAGGAAGATGCACTTCTTCGAAACGTTGGTGTCAAGCCAAGTTTTTACCTGGCTAGAAGCCCGAGAAGATCTTGAATTAAACCCTTGTTACTTTATCACCAACTCCGATCTTCAGGTCTGCACGTACAAAACTGAGGTATTCGTTACAGGTAGTTGTATCAAGAGCTCCAGTAGTTATTACTAGCATTAGAAATCTTCATTACACAATGTTGACGAACGGTTACAAATGACTAGAGAAATATTGTAGCAACCCAGGCCTGGAAACGAACCATCGGTAAGCAACATTTGTGAAAATGTTGAAATCAGAATACATTCACAGCGTGACACGTTTAAACTGCCTGATTTGAGCGCATAAGGGCGAGCTCGTCCAATCCCGATACAGAAACTTTCTACGCATTCGTGTTCATGGCAGGTCATTTTACTCTCTCTGTTAGTATATACTACACAAATAGAGAAGGTATTACACACCACCCAAAAATGTCGATACCGATATTTCAACGGAAACACCAGTTTAGAGTCCTTGTATAAAAAAAATAGTTTTTAGAAAAAATTACTGTGTGAGTGTGTGTGAGTGTGTTTGTGTGTGTCCGTGTGTCTGTGAACAGTATAACTCAAAAACGGAAACTCGGTAAAATACCCAACTTGGTATGTAAATTTAACACCTTCCAGGATGTAACAGAAGGTTTTGAGGAAAATCACCCCAACCCAAATTGCACTTTACAGGAAAAAAATTGAAATATTGTTGTTTTTTTTTTCAAAAATGGCCCTAACGATATTGATTAAAATACCATATATTAAAGATATATATGACAAATAAAGTTTATATCTTAATTTTTTGGGGAGTAGCTTCTGAAGACCTCTTCGTTCTAAACACTGCGTAACTGGCAAACCGTAAGAGATAGACAGAAACTTACTACACAAAAAACGTAGATCTCGTTAAAACACAATTTAAGTCATATACTTTTTTCTCGTGGAGTTGAGCGTTTCCGGATTATTTCTTGCTATTGGTTTCAGTTTTAAAATGCTTGAAAGTTTTCTCATACAGGAATTTGCCAACTTCTCGCAAAGAAATGTGTTTCAAACACATAGCAAGCAGATTTTAAATGTTTTGATGACAGCTTTAGCCTTGTGTACTCCCTCATCTCCCTTCTCTTACAAGGAAGTAAGTAATAAGATGTATGTATGTATGTATGCATGTATGTATTTATGTATGTATGTATGTATGTATGTATGTATGTATGTATGTATGTATGTATGTATGTATGTATGTATGTATGTATGTATATATGTATGTGTGTATGTGTGTATGTGTGTGTATGTGTGTGTGTGTATGTGTGTATGTATGTATTTCTCTGCAAGTGGGTATCACCCGGTGGCAGAGTTATATATGTATACAAGATATATAAACAATAAATCACAGCTGCCAGGTTATGGCTTTGTAAACTAGATATAATAGTTATTTACACAAATATGAAAACATTAATTTTTCTCTCAATTCAGATTAATTAATTTCATAATTAGAATCACCAACCAATTTAACATTTTTATTTACAACAATATAAAATCACAAGCATTTCATTTAAGGAACATTTACAAAAATTATCCAACATTAATATCAAGATTTTTCCTAAATTTCTTCAGAGACAGGGGACAACCCCGAAAGGCTGCTCCAGGCAATTCATTCCAGTCTTTTATGATTCTATTTACATAGGAGAACTTTCCCACGTCAGTTCTGTATCTTCTACCCTTAATTTTGAACGGATGATCGTTTCGTGCATATAAGTTGGGTTTTCCAGTTTGTCAGTAACGTCCTCCCATGTGTTTAAGCCAGCGTAAGCTTTAAACAAAGCGCACAACCTCTGTTTCTCACGCCTTACTTTCAACGGCTCCCATTTTATCTCCTCAGCGTTTGTAGGCCCAAAATATTTACCCCTTTTTATGAATGTTATAGCCCTTTTCTGGATCTTTTCTAACGAATCAATTTGATTTACTCTATACGGGCCCCAACAAGTTACTCCAAATTCCATGACCGGCCGCACTAAGGACTTGCACGCGATTTCCCTGATTTCATTTCTGCTCGGTAACCTTTATCTTAATCAGCATGAAGTCGTTACAATAATGTATTACAGAGGTGTAGAGAAAGTCAAGGAACAAATCAGATTGTTTGTAATTTGCGTATAACATACAACTTCTTTTACCAACAAGCTGAGGTACTCACACCAAAAGTCCTTAGACTTGAATAAAAGGGCCCAAAGTATGGGCACGTGCGTTACCTGGAGTATTAATGGTCACCATAACTCGCAGCTCTTTTTGGAGCACCGCTCAGCCTCGCCGGTCCCCTTGGCCGCGCTCGCTTTGGTGCTTCGTGGCACAGGGGATCGTAAGTTCGATTCCCGCCTTAGCCGTGAGTGTTTCCGTGTTTGTGAATGTGTACATATTTATGTATGTCAAAAAACAGTAAAACAAAGGAATTTAGTGAAAGGGGAAATAAGAAAAATCAATATAGTGTTTTAAAAAAAAATAATAAAAAGAAATTATAAAAAAAAATAAAAACCCTATGTGTTCTTCCTCCGAGCTCTCATTCATATAGTACAAATTGTTTCCCAGATCGTTACAGTATAAGGCCATCAGCCACGCGATCCTGCATCTTCTATAACTGTCCACAAATAGCATCCTTGCAGAGCATTATTGTAAAATGGTCAGCACTTGGTAATTCACTATTAATGCGCATTTATTGAACAAGAAGCCAAAATTTCACTCTCATTTAGCTCCCTAATTAATTTTAAAGAACCTAAAGCTGTGAACTTAGGTCCAGTTTTAAATTTCCAATAAACTCGCATCATAAGAATACTGTATAACATCTTAGAAAAAAATAGTCCAATTAATGTTACACTCAGAAATTTTTAAGAATGTGGTTTTAACCAATATCACTGCACACATTCCCTAAGAAATGGGTAAGTTTACACTTTGCTTGATATCAGTCCTTTGCTGTAATAATCTATGACCGGAACTATAATTAGGTTAATGAAGAGTATGATGTATAGGTTCAAACGTGCTACCTCTGTATCACGTCACAAACGATGCCAGAAATGAGAGCTCACAGAGGTAGCACAAATGTAACTAGTAAGTTGGTTTATCTTCTGATAAACAATAGAGAGTACTTTGTGATCTTATTACCAAATTTTTCAACCTCCATGCTTTTATAATACTGAATAATTAATTTAAACGGTTGTATCATTTATTGTAGTGCCAAATAGAAAACGGCTAATAACAACAAGAGTGAAAAATCTTATGTGTTCCATTCACATGACTTTCTCTACATCTCTGTAACAAAGTATTGTTAAAGCTTATTCTTCTATTTCATGATAATCGAGATACTTAAGCAGAAATTGCCCTTATTACTTGGTCCCTTGTAAGTAGAAGGTAAAAAATCTAATGCGTTCCATTCACATGACTTCCTCTGGCTGTTCTGTAAACAATCCTTTTATTCGAAACATTAATCTGTTATTTACATCATTCTAATCAAGATAAAGATAAGCATAATTAGACTTATTACTAGCTTCCTTGTAAGTAGAAGGGAAATAAGAAAACGCACAGGATAAAGCCGGTCACTATGTGAAACAATTGAAATGCCAATCTGGAATAAACAAACAAGAAACGATAAGAAAGATATCTTCCCGTTTGAGAAAAGTATAAGTAGCTAAAACTGAAACCAATAACCCAAAATATCTCAAAAACGGTTAAGTCTACAAAAAATGCATATGACATAAATGGTGTGTTTTAATGAGTTCTACATTTTTATGTAGTAAGTTTTTGTGTATCTCTTACGGCTTGCCTTTATATAAAAGTAATCCAGAACGAATAGGTCTTCGGAGGCTATTCTAGAAAATTCAAGATATGCATTTTGTATGTCACAAAAATGTCTCAAACATAAGATGTTCTAAACAAATCGTTAGAGCCATTTTTGAGAAAATCAAAATGTTCGAAAAATGTCCCGAGTAACGGATAGTTTCGGGTGGAAATCTTCGTGTCGCATCCTTGGAAGATACCAACTTAAATATCAAGTTTGTATATAACTGTATTTTCGTTTTTGAGTTATGCTGTTCACAGATACACACAGGGACCTTTTTTTTTAAATTTGTTTTATTCAGGGGGACTCAAAACATGTATTTCCAGTGAAATCTCGGTATCAAATTCTTGGGTGCATTACGAATGCTTCTCCATACACTATGTAGATAGTGCGTGTAGAGAAAGTAAAAGTTAAAGGTTTGAAGATAAGGAATATTGCATGCATAATTCTGTTAAACCCAATAGTATTATATTACAATTTAGAAATAGTGGTCCTTAGGTATAAAATACTAAGAAGAATAAATAACAAAACTCACTGTCGCTGTATCTCTCACTCAATATAACCTTCTCAATGCTTAACTGATACCTCAAAAAATGAAATGCTATACTAAAAGTTGAGAGTGGCTACGGAAGGATTATATTGTAATTACTATTTTTAAAAGAATATATATTTAACTTATATTGCAATAATCAATTTCTTTATTAAACAAATGCTAAATATTTAAACTATTAAAGCATTTAATTTAATAATATTTTATTTCATATTTTTATGATTTATGGGTGTTTGTTTTCTTCTAAACGGAAGCATTTATTAATCATGTTATTAAGACTGGAATTTATTGTTTTAATGTTGTTTATTATTTTATACATTTTTGATTACATAAAAGTTAGTAATAGACAGGATTATATTTTTATATAGAAATTTGTTATTTAAAGCCCAAAGGCTATAAGACAAGTAGCAATTTTTATACATACAAAATAAGTATTTTAAAATGTTAAGTCAAAACAACTTCATTAAACTGAAGCATTTAATACACTCTGATATCATAAAGGCATAGTTTTACAAAATATTATTTTACCAGAAAATACGTTAGTTAGTAATACGTTTTTCATTTCACTTTTCATTTTCAGTATAAATAATATATTAACATTTAAGCATTTATTTTGCTGCGCTCCAGCATCCAAGCGACATATTGGGTATAATTGGTAGTGTTTAACGCCCGCTTTAACTACTTATGGCACCGCAGGCGGTAAGGTGTAATTGGGATACTTTCTTGGAATTCTGGTCTTTCTAGTTACTATTGTTGAAAAACAAGAGCAGTTCAGTTTGCAATATAATATATTTAGTTGTTACATTTTAATACGTGGTTCCTGGCTGTGACCGCCGGAATATATACCCAAACATTCATATTTTTTTATTGATGTATTTACTTTTAAAATATGCAATTAGGTTAATTATATTATTTAATGCAACTAATGTCTATATACTTGTTAAGAAAGTTTTAAAATGGTGTATTTATGATAATAACTCCACTGCTATAATGTAAAGCTCTAAAATGTACGTGAGCTTCATTTAAATATTTGTTCAAATTTATTTACATATACAGCTATGGTTTATTTGCGTTGTACTTATTACAAAACACATAGAATCTATTAATGGTAGTGCCATTAGGTACCCATTTAAAGTGATAAAATTTAAAAACGTTCTATGTTTTGTACCATTTTCAGTGAATTAGTTTTATTCCGTCATATTTTAGAATTTCCCTCTGATACTAAAGATGTGAACTATTTAGAACGTGCATCTAAGTGTTGTGAATGCACCATTAAAGCATGGATTACGTTTACTTTAAGATAGATATACTAAATATAAAGAACTAAATATATTATCAATGTTACACAATTATTTTCTAATAGTACACACCTTTTTGAATGAGAATTCATGGTTTTATTATATGTTTATGAATTCTCTTACAAAGCTTTACAAACATTTTATTTATTCAACTAATAGCTCCTGAAGCATGATTTGCTTCAAATGAAATAGAAGTTAGTGCTTAAATTTCTGGAGAGAAAATAATGTATACTGTACCCCGCCTCTGAAAGACGACTCTTCCTAGCTGTAGCCAAGAGATGTTAAATAATTGTACGTAGGGCACTTACATTACAGTTTTATAAGTGCCTGCGAGAATAATTATACAAATCGACGATCTCATGTCTACTATTTACTTAAGTCCCATATAACTTTTGTCACCTAAGGTCATAATATATATAGTATTTGATCAATTGCTTAATTTTTGTCTAAGAGTTATACTTTTTCCATTACAATTGTCTGCCCATCTACATTAATTTATTCTGAACTGTAAAAATTCATGAACCATTGAAGAACATATTGGCAAACTTTATTTGCTAGTTTTATAGTGAATGTAGCAAAAGTATATGTTTTATTATTAAGTTTATGCATTAAGATATAGTTGCGTATTAATCTATGTGTACCTCAATAAACTATCTGATGCAAATTTGTGAGTTCACTGTTGCAGCCGAAAGTCGCCCAAAACTGAAACTGTATATCAGTCCGGGCAGTGCAATGTATCTCAGTTGTACGGGAGCAAACAGAATCTGCCCCATCTGTTGACGAAGCTCGGTATTATCGCGGCAAGCTTTTTGTGTTCTGCAATTGTGCCGTCAATTTAACTGCACTGTTGGTACATTGGTGTTTGATGCTGTCCCCTCCTCCCACCTCTCACATCACTTCCCGCGTGTATGTCCATGTGTGTGTTTGAATGTCATCTTGTAACTTTCTCTGTCACTTGTCTCTTCTCACTTTATTCATCTCCGTGTTTTCTTCAAAACCACTTCCGTTCACTGCACTTAAGCAATGTCCATGTATACCACAGACACTATTTAACTACATTTCTGTATCTGTGGTTTTAATCCAGATGCATATAAAATCACATTAGCACAGTATTGCTACAATATAATACAAGGTGGCCCAACTACGTCGTATTTGACGTTTACAGATGTCCCTTCGTGCGTTAAAAGAATTGCTGAACTAAACGGGGCTATTTCAAGTTAAAACCAGCAACCTTCGCGTCTTGCTTACCAGCGGAAATGATGAGAGGGTCGCTTATTAATGAAATCACTCTCGCCAGTTCTCTTCTGGCCGGTTTTACATTGAAGTTGCCCCATTGAGTTCTGCAAACCTGTAGTCCACGAAGGGATATCTACACCCTTCAAATCAGTCAGTTGGGTCACCTGGTATGTTAATTTAAGTAATTTTGGAATAAGGAACTTATAGTCTGAGAAACGTATTAAGGAGAATATAAAATTCAGGAAGAGTATCTAAATATTACTACATAAGTAATGTTATATTAATGTCCTACTAAAGATATGCCATCTACTGTTAAAACCAGCTGAAGAATTCAATGCCACAGACGTGTTCAAATCCCAGCTGTGGCAATGAATTCTTCAGTTGATTGTAACAGAAAGCATTTAAATATTTTCGTTTATCCCGTCCACAAAGAAGCTTTGTCTTATCATGTTTGCTTTTGTCACACAAGAGCACCGCCCTAAAAATCAGTGAAATATTGCCGAAAATAACAAATGCTAAACTAAATGTCGATAAGTAAAAATAGCTACCATAGTTAACTAAAATGTATTTGTAAATAGTGCAATCATCTTTAAAAGCAAACTTCACTCAGGTAATTATGCATAAGAAAATATCTAATTCTTCAGAGGTCAGCCACTCCGCAGCAGATGTTGAAGATGGACTTCACGGACTAAAGTGTGCTAATGGTGCAACAATTTTAGCATGCCTTTTTCTGGGAGTTTGCACGAGTAGCAGCAGTAATTTCTTTAGTTGATTTTAAAAAGATTATACTGATTATCACCCTTTGTACTTCTGTGTTAGAATATGAAAGATCTAATTGTTATTATAAAACGAACACATTAAACAAATGTACCGGGAATTTATCATTTAAAAATCCTGTTTAAAAGGGGATTCGAAATTATCGTTGTCGCTAAGTTGGTACAACTTTCCTTTATACCCATGCGGAGTTTGATCGTCATCTGTCATCTAATTTGTTTACAGTATGCCATTTTGTTAGTTCATCTCAAAGGTGATTTGCGATTTTACGATGGATACAAATATTGAACAAAGAATCTGCCTCAAATTTTGCATTGCAAATGGTATTTCGTGTGCCGAATTGCTGAAAATGTTACAGAGGGCTTACGGTGAATCGACTTTATCAAAATCACATGCATATGAGTGGTACAGTGCATTCAAAAGTGGTCGAGATGTGGTGGAAGATTTGCCTCGCTCTGGTCGGCCATCAACGGTTTCAACTGAACTGAACATCGGTAAAGTGAAGGAAATGGTGTCTGAAAATCGTCATTTAGTTCTGAGAGAGATTGCCGCTGAACTTTCTGTGTCTCAGAATCGATTCGTATCATTTTAAACGATTGTTTGGGCATGACACGCGTTGCAGCTCGGTTAGTTCCGAAATACTTGAATTTTCTACAAAAACTCAATCGCGTAAGGATTGCTGAAGACATGCTAGAACGAGCCAGTTCCGACCCCACATTCATGAAACGCATTGTAACTGGCGATGAGACGTGGGTTTACAAGTTTGGCATTCAAACCAGTCAACAAACTTCCGAATGGTGCCTTCCAACTGAACCGAAACCTAAAAGGGCACGTCAAACTCGATGAAAACTAAAGGTCATGTTGACAGTTTTTTAATTTTTCGTCTATCTATCGCGGTTTCGTGCATTCAGAGTTCTTGCCAGAAGGTCAGATGGTAAATAAAGACTATTATCTGAGCGTTATGTGGCAATTGAGAGAACAAATACGGCGAAAAAGGCCAGAATTGTTGAACGACTACTCATGGATGCTGCATCACGATAACGCACCAGCTCACAAGGCTATTATTGTGAACGAATTGCTGGCCAAAAACTCAACACATTTCATCGAACAGCCACCGAATTCACCTGATCAGGCTCCTTCTGATTTTCCAAAACTCAAGTTACCACTTCGAGGCAACTGTTTTCAGTCGATAGAAGACATAAAGAAAAATTCGCGGCGATAATTGACATCGATTCCTAAAAGTGCCTACAAAAATGTTTTGATGATTGGATTATTCGTTGGCATAAATGTATAATTTCAGAAGGGGCCTACTTAGAAGGCGATAAAATAAAATCGGATGAAAAATTCGTTGTTTGTGTTTTATTGGCAAATTTCCGGAACTTTCTTGACACAGTAGCATGTGATATTATCCAATTAAATGTACAAAGCCAAAAATTTGACCACCATAATTGTCTTAAATATACTCCAAATTAACAGGAACTCGCTGGTTGCTATCTTTGAAATTCTGATGCAATATGACTTCCAAGACTACAGCTCCAATAAGTCGCTAGAGTTTGTATCATTCTCGTTATCGAAAAGTACTAGATACGATCAATAACTACACTCGTAGCATGAAAAAAAAATGAATTTAGTAACCGTCGTCTCTTAATAGATGGCAGTTAAAGTTTCAGCTATATTCATCATGTGGTTTCGTTGCCATAGACGTTGCTTATTTAGAAAGATGATTAAACACTTCTATTTAAAAGGCTTAACACCGAAAGAGATAAAAGCCGAGTTGAAGTTCATGCCACATGTGTTCCTGCCATTTACAATTTGATACATTTATTTAAACGTGGCCGTATGACCACAAATGATGAACATCGTTTCGTACGTCAATAGAAGTGACTTCCTCCGAAATGCCTGACAAAATTCAGGATATGGTTTAGAGTGATCGACGAATCAAAGTTCGCGAAATAGTAGAGGACACAGGCATACTACAAGCAGCGTCCTCAATTTTGCACCAAATATTAGGTCAGACAAAGGTCTCAGCAAGATTGATGCCGCGTTTGCTCTCAATGGAGAATAAACGCAATCGTGTGATTGATTCGAAAATACGTTTGGCACTTTTCCGCAGCAATCCAGACGAGTTTCTGGATGTTTCTACAAATATTCTTCTTGTGGCACGTGTAGCGAGCGTAATGCTTCTACGTGTTTTCACTGGTATGGGCTCAATTCCTGGTCATGGATTTCTCGTTACATGAATCATACCGTATTCTATCGTCTTATATAAATAAGATAATACATAGTCACTTCAAGTACAAAAGGAAAATCAATAAATGCGATATAGTTTGGCCAGACGTTAGACATACCCTTAAACGACCTATGCTGACCAAAATTTCCTTATCGCAAAATGTAGAGCAGAAAATCTTCTATTTGCTACTTACTATTTGCGCACTTTTCTGAAACAGTCTTGAATTGCACAGCCGTCTTCAGTTTTCGCATCAACTCTCCAAGGTCGTATTCTGTGCTAATAGAAGGAAATAATGCTAAATAATTTATGCTTTCAAAGCAAAAACCTCATTTTAAAGGTATAAAAGTTATGGTGGGGTGAAGATAACAATCTTATCTTAACTTTTTCAAGGGAAGACACTTTCCAGCCTGCTGCTGATGTTAGTCATGCCCGGAAGACCAGTTGAAAGTCAACTGATGTTCTTCCTTCTCCATAAAAAGTCCCAAAAGGCCGCGAGAAAGTAGCAAATTGACCATTAATTCTATCCTTGCCCAGAAAGAGGCCAGGAAACAACATCGCTGAAAGTGGCATGGAATACCATTTTCTGATCACTTGTGATTACTTAACTTGTTGTTCCATAATATGGGGCATAATTCGTAAACGTTACGCATAAAAGCCAATTCAAACATTTAATCTCCCATGTGCTCCTGGAGAGAATGTGCGCAAATATATGGAGCATTCTTAATGTGAACATGAATTTAGAACAGTATCTTAATAACAAAATTAAAAGTCATAAATGCAGAAGTCTAAATGTAAAAAAAAAAGAATTTCAAATAACAATGCAATAAATTACATTTATTTATTTATTTAAAAATTAAAGCATTTAAAGATTTGCTCACATGTGATCCTTTCCATTATTTTACAAGCATTAATTATGTTATTCGCTTGTATAAATCAGTTAGTAAGCTGATCCATCTCATGTAAAGATAGTGCGAAAGTATATTGCCCATAACTTATTAATTTCAATGCTTCTTAAAATGTTAACACGGCGTTTGTTTTATATAACATAAATTTTTATAGTTTGACTAGTTTGATTCCTAATCGCTTTCTTGAAATCACAAATACTATTGCATCCTAAGCCCTTTTCTGAATTCTACTTATTTGTGAATACTTTATTTTACTCGTTATTTTTATTGTTCTTTATTTTTGTTTTTTTTCTGTCCTTTTTAGAGAAGATAAATTCAATTAAACACGTAGTGAACTAAGTTTCTTGAGAAATTGTTATTAAGGTGAGAAAGCATCATAAACATAAAGTAATTGCTTTTTAAATAGATAATAAATCCACTATGCCAAAAATTGGTGTAATTTTTTTGTAATGTTTAACGCCCGGTTTTACTACTTGTGGCACCGCAGGCGTTGACACTAATGATACATGAAATGAAGATGGAGCGCCGGTGAAATACGATGGCGGGGGAAACCGGAGAAACAGTTATCTTACTTCTACAGCAGTCCACCGTACACGGTGCTTAACTCTGAATTGAAAGAAACGAAATGAGACGAATAGATAGCAAAAATGTGGCATATGCCTACTCAGCTGGAAAAAAAGCACAATAAAGCCTACCAGGTTGGTCAAACCAATCAAAATCGAATGTGAACTTCCTGAATGCGAGCTTCAGATGCTATCGATTGATTCATACCACTCTGCAATTAGTGTTATATTACGATATCCCATAATTGAAAACTATTGCAAAACTATTTGAGTCAGAAAAATACAAAAACTTCAGTTTTACAGTTGATTCTATTTGCTACGATGTGACGAACTCTTACCCATTCGATTCTAAGGTCATATCATTGATATTTGGTTTAATGTCTGGGTTAGACAAAGTAAATTTAAAGTCAAAATTGTGTTTACCTAAAGAATATTTGAGATGCTGGTACCACTGCATTGATCTTCTGAAGCAATAAATGGAAGTCCACTGGCGCCATAGCTTATCTGCATTGGGAATCGAACCGAGCCAAGCAGCTGATAAGCAGACGCAATATATCTGCGCTGACTCAGATTTGTGGACTAACTAATCGAAGAGTAGCCAACAGCGTTCATGCACATATACGCATGCGCAAGAAAGTCTTGTTCACACAACCATTGCTGCTAGATTCATTTATGCCATAATATAGTTAAATATTTGTATAAATAAGCGTTCGATTCAAACGACCGTTTATCTCATACCTCAATCAAAAACTTAAACAGAATTATAACGGTAATTGTTCTCTTTATACTGTTTTTACCGACTTGTGTATCAAGTATATTACACGATGTAACTGTTATTCTCCATTTAACTCGATTACTGGAAACAAATATGAACGTCCATCAATTCTTGATATGCACAAAACCCATCTGCAATGAACTATACATTCTAACGTCCAGCGTTTCTTAGTAATCACAAAAAATCTTAAAATCGAATTTATTGTTAGTGTATTGTTCGTCAAGCCGAATAGAAGTTAATTAATACTTACTAATTTTGGATTTCCAAGGGCACGATTATTGAGCAATTTTAATGAAAGATGATAAATGACTGTATTATACGACCGTTTCGAATAGTTTTGGAACGTTTCAATGCAGTGACAATTTCTAGGGTAGAATTCAAGGAAGTTGTTTGGAAGTTGCAGAAGTATGCAGGAATACTTTCATAGCGAACGTCCGTTCTGTGAAAAGACTAAATAAATGGCTACATATATGATTTAACGTGCATAGTATCAATAATATCGCGAGTTAAAAGATTTCTAAATGGCCCTCAAATTAGCTCCTATCAACCGTTAGTTGGATCCCGCCACTACTCAGACCAGCTGAAGAAAATGTGCGCCTGAACATAACGGCAACTTATTCCTCTCCTCTGTAAAGGGGAAGTACTCCCAGCTGTTTAGAATTGTTCATAAGTTTCTGGGTTGATAAAAAAAAATGCAACCCACTTTATATCAAGTTACATCTATTGTAGGTAAATTTTACTATTTTAATCAATGTCCGTGCTTTTTGTACACAATACGGTATTTCTTTAATTAGATTCAGTGCTGCATCCAAGCAAAAATAGGTAGACACAGCGTCCGGGAATACATGCAATATTTTGATAAATTGTACATTAATGTGCATCCACTTCGATGAATTAGCTGTTTTTCTTCTTCATATAACAGATTTTCCACAAACATACAATATAATTTACTACCTAGTGTGTTTTGCCTGGTCTTAACTGCGGCGCGAAATGAACGATGCCTATCAGTTTAGATTCTCCGTTTTGCTTTCACATTTTCATATCTCAATATGTGATCTGCTAGCTTAGATAGTGTGGGGTCTTGGCCGTGTAGATAGCATTCCAACTCACTTCAAATACAACATTCGTTATAGCGAAGCCTACCCACTCAAGGTTAGGCCTTCCGTCCCGCGGTCTCAGAGAAAATAAATAGCATTGTGTGTGCACCACGCCTAATTGGAGGCACTAATCAATCTTAAAACGTTATACTTAGGTGATGCAAAGCATTGATGTAATATTGCTCATTATACTGAACTTAATTACCAATACAAACATTTACACTTATACCTTATATTATATAATTTAAGGGTTATTTGGATGTATTTGTAATTGTTGGTAAAGTACCTCGTTTACAGTATGTTTTGGTTGGTGTTAAGAGTGCCAACCAGTTTATATGATTGTAGTCAGATTGCAAAGTGCAGCTAGTCTTCTAAGGTCTCATCTCACACCACTTTTATCGCTTAACTTCGGGACAAGCAGATGTGGTTACAAGGCGCCGTCCAGTTTATTAATTGCACTATCTGTGGGTAAATGGCCGTGCAATTACAATTACCATTCATTTTTAGTTTTGTATTTTTTTCAGACTAAAGTGGAACTTTGGGTTGTAGTATTAAGCATCCAAATCAGTATTTACTTTGGTGACTGGGGAGAACGACGAAAAAACCATGGTATTTCAACCCAAGATCTCCTGAATACGAGCCACAGACCTGAATATTTTATTTCTTCGAGTTTATATGTCTAACCTTCCAGCTGTTGACTGAAATTTTTCAGCATATTAACGCTTATAAAATTGCATTACTAAATCGCAGTTTATAAAACTGCAACCAAAAATGTTTTCTAGTCATTAAAAAGTAGCTGAGTCCAATTGTTCCACAAAATCCTTTCGTTTATAACAGCTTCAGAATAAATTTCGAAACAGCTCGTCTCTGTAGTGTAGAGGTAACTTATCTGTTACAAGAGGTCTCGAGTTACGATAAAGTTTTTTCGAGGTTTATCCCGAGAAGATAAATTTCGAGTAAGTTTAGCTCTATGGATCCAGGGATCATTTGAGAATCATTTCATTCATCGCTCATTATTACCTACCAGGTTAAATGACATTAAAGTTTACAAATCAAATCGAAACAAAATTACTTATTACTGAAATGACTAATTTTAGTAACTTAAGAACAAAAACACGCTTGGAATAAGTTAGATTGCTATTTAATGTTTAGTACACTACTTTATTTTCAGCAGGCACGAAGAAAACTTCTGCAGAAGCTTGTAATGATGTTTAAATAATAATATATAGAAACTATAAATCGTACCTCTCCGCTTTCTATAAAAGTAATACAGAATCAATGTATACCTTGCGCTTTATGACTAATTAGAAAATTAAATACAAATAATAATCTCTGAATTGTGTAGTCGCTCTTTTTACTATCACATAATTTTAATATATTACAATACAGAAATAATACTGCATTTATGTGTGTTTATTTATAACTACACCCACAGGCAAAAGAAAGCTATTTAGTTGTTTTCTATATCTCTTTTTACTGTCCTTTTTCTTTGTGTAGGACTAATATGTGGCTGTCTTTACACTTTTTGTGTCTCGTTTTATTCATTGTTTATGCTTACACTTTTCAGCATGAACCGGTGAATTTTTGCAGCCACAGTGTTTTTGAATGGCATGTTTTTGTTAAACCTGTTTGTGTGTTCCTATATTTAAGTGTATAATTCATTGCAACATTTTTATGAATTTGCACAGAGTTTTGTATTTTATTCTCAGAGCCTCTGAGTACTTATCATTTCCAAATATATTATGATTAATGCGAGTAATTTAAGTCAACATTCTTGACATTTTTTTATTCAGGCAAAACTAAGTAAAATGTGCATATTTATTTCATAGACGCTGTGAACCCTGCTATGTTTCCTTTATAAAATATTATCTCTACACGCTTATAGCAAAAACGTTATCTTAAATTTAATTCTTAGAAGTTATTATATTGGGATTGTTTTCAGGACAAAAGTCATCAGAAGTTGGTGTTTTCATTTTGGAATATGTCACTGGGTAGAGTCATGACTGAAGAAGTGAAGGAAAAATATTTCATGTCATGTACAAAATGAAGGAGAGGGGGTAAACGATAAGATGACATCATTAGCTTATAAGAGAACAGGTTGGGCATCGCTGAATAAGAAACCAGTCGCAGCTGTTACGGTGCAATGATAAATTCTTCGTTTATATCAAGTCAGAACTATAAGAGAGCACAGAAAGTAATCCATTGCTAACAGAGCTTACATAGTTCTGAGCGTATTGCTTGGAAACTCCAATGTATGTCAGTGTAAAACTGCACTTTAAATCTTTCCGATACTTGAAAACCCTTTTCCATGAATATTAAATCTCCGGAATTCATATAACGGAAAGGATTTAAAACGTCAGTCTGACATTTTAAACGATGAGATGTATAACTTCTAAGTTCACCAATCTTCTTTTATAAGATAAATTTACCTATTAAATTTACCTATTAAAACATCATTAAAATTCATCAAGATTAACGTCAAACGTAGAGTTAACATTTCCGTTTATGCTAAAATTATTTTTCGCACTATTCGATTGTTTCGATTTCATTTCATGTTATTGACATATAAATTAAATAAATATAGGCAACAATTAGTTTTTTTAAAAGAAACCTAGTCAAATACTTGTTCTCAAAATAGAATATCAGCTGTTAGAGATCGTCTTTCGTCAATCTAAACTTTAATGTAGCTATCTATAACAGATTCTGAGAAAGGTGTCAATTATATTCTAAAATGTAATTTATAGAAACAGTTTTAATGAAAATGAAATAAACAAATACATGTTGTGTTTCCAAAGAAATTTCATGGTTTGAGAACATAGAAATGTGTATATTTAACAGTAAGTAATGCCTAAATATATGTAGAGAAAAGCTTGTTATAAAATATGGGATTAACTTTGCCTCTCTATTCTAAAATGTTAGAGGTTAGACTCGTTATGTAAAGTGATGCCTCATCATTCGTATATTATACACCATTACCACATACCCGCCAGTACAAAATGTCAGATGCAGCAACATTAGTAAAAATGTATTTTAGATGTAAGGATCCCGCCATCTGTATAAAGTGAATTAAAATGATTGTGAAAATGGCAATAAGACTACACAAATCAATAAACATGTTATTTGTGGTCATTTTGATGTCCTAACATCGGAAGAAAGTGTGTGTTTGCTTTAAGTATTTTAAGCGCCGAAGCGCCTAATTTTTCACATGATCTAATATCTAATCTGCAGAATGAATAATGCTTTGTCGTTTTCAGAATATAATAATGGATGTCAATTTGTGCTACTACAGAAATTAATTATTATTCTGAAAGTAAGAAGATACACAAAACTGTAACCTATCTATAAGTTTCGTGTTTCAGAAATGTCACAGCTACTTGGAAGAAGGTAAGGTTATCTCATATTATGTGATTCTATTGTGAAAAACTGTAAATAAAAATGTGAACTGTTGTCAATCACACTATAACTTCTGCAGTTACTGGGGTGTTTCATCTGTGTTTATTTTAATCAGAAACCAGTTGTTCAGTAAGTGGAATATGCCAAATTTTAACTTGTGTGAGAATCTATGTGTATTTTAGTATCCCTAATCAATCTACATTTTAGTAAACTATCTGCAGAAATACTCAACAAGAATCTGTGTAATTAAATTGCAGGAAAATGGCTTTACCTTCGTTTAATAGGTCTTTCTTGCACGCGTATACAAAGAACGTCAGTTAATGAAGTGTTTTGCCAAGGCCTGTTATAATATGTCTTCTAGAATATGCGATTTTATTTGATCTGAACTTAGAATTCATGGAGAACTTTGCAATTGACTTAGAATATTAGGCAGAAAAGGTGAATGTATTATGAAATCATGTTTTCTAATGTGTTGCGATGCTAGAGTGGAAATCTGTCTACCTCTTTTAAAGTATTGCTTCTTATGTTTACATACATATAATTTTCTTTTTAGAAAGGCTTAAATTATTATAATAAACAGGAAAAAGTTAATCAGGATGTTTCCAACATGCATAGGTGGTGCGTAAATACGAGGTTTTAATGTATTAAGGAAAAATGTGTTATTAAAATCTGATGTGTTCCATTCACATGACTTTCTCTACATCTCTGTAGCAAATTATTGTTAAAAAGCTTATTCTTCTATCTACTTTATGATAATTGAGATAGATAATAGCAGACGTTGTCTTAATTACTTGCTTCCTTGTAAGTAGAAGGAAAATAAGGGAATACACTAGGTTAAAACGATAGCAATTTATTTAAAAGCTGGCTGAAATCAGTTTCTATACAAAGGCAGTAGTTTACAACTTACCGTTTCAGAAAAGTTTAAGTGATTCAAATCTGAAGGAATATCTCAGAAATTGTCAATTGCACGAAAAAAATGCGTATAACATAAATCGTGTGCTTTAATGTGCTCTACATTTATTGTGTAGTAAGTGTTTGTCTATCTCTAACGTTTACCAGTTACGCAAAATTCAGAGAATTCATTCAGAATAAGGAGGTCTTTAGAGTCTATTTCCAGAAAATTCAAGATATACATTTTATTTGACATATAAATATCTTTAATATACGGTATTTCAATAAAAATCGTTAGAACCATTTTTGAGAAAATCAAAATTTTAGAAATTCTTTCCATGTAAAGGGTAGTTTGGGGTGGAGGATTTTTCTCAAAATGTTCGTGTCACATCCCTGGAAGATACTGAACTTAAATATCAAGTTTGGTATTTTACCGACTTTTCGTTTTTGAGTTATCGTGTTCACACACACACACACACACACACACACACACACACACACACACACGGTCTTTTTCCCAAAAATGTTTTTTTATACAGGCAACTAAAAAACGTGTATTTTCAGTGAAATAGCTGTATCGAATGTTTGGGTGGAGTGCAATACCTTCTCTATATATTTGCATAGTACGTATAGAGAAAATAAGAATGGCACTTATAAAATTGTAGTTTACCTCATTTCTCGACATAATCGCTTCCATCATTTAAGTGTTAACATGTTTGGTGTCGTGCTACACTTACTAATTTGCAAAATATATGTGTAAATTTGAACAGACCTATAAAATCCACAGCGCAGTTAAACACTGAAGTATCATACTTCGTAATAACTGGAGCCATGTAATTAAATATGTATAATTGTGCAGCAGGTTGTTCATTATTGATTTATACAAGGGGGCGGCGCTCGCACAGTGATTAAACCGCTCGCCTCCCACTTAGGCGGCCCGGGTTCTGTTCCAGGGGACCGCGTGTGAAATTTGTGGTAAGCGAAGTGGTATCTGGGCAGTATTTCTCCAGATGTGCGGCTTTCCCCGTCATTGGCTCCAGCATACATTTTCATTTCCATTTTTCACATCATATACTTCCTCATGTTGACACCAGGTATGGACTGATCCTCCATTCCTGGACACTTTATCTGATCCATAGTCGGTATACTTCTCAACAGGAATCTGACCCCAAGCATTACCTTGTAGCTCCTGGGGGGGGGGGGGGGATATACGTCCGCCAAATAACTATGGCCAACAGATGGAGATGAAAAAAGATGCATATCAGGTATAAACTCGTTAAAAAAGAGTTTTGTGTGTCCAAAGAATTGAGGATTTCATTTACCAATACAAAATAATCATTATTAAAATCGCCATTGAAGTAAACAGTAAAAAGTGAACTGGACGAATCTAAAGGGCTTTCACAAATGTAGATTTGGCTCAGTGTTTTTATTATAGTGCAAGAATGATCGATACACTCGACTGCAATCTCTGAAAATGTTCTGCTAGAAAGATAAAGAAAACATGAAGCGATTTATAACGTACTTTTTGTCGGAGACATCACAGGGAAGCCTCGGGAAAGCATGTGAGTGTACTTCCATCACAGTACCCATTACGTCATCCAAAACAAAAGACTGGGATATTTCCGTAGTATCCCCAAAGCGGCAGCGCATTTCAAAGACGTGACTGTTGTTTTCGAACTCGCTGGGTTAACATAGCTCTGTGTGAAACACGTTGTGCTTGGGGTGTTGAGCATCGCAGCTTACAAACGTGAATATAAAATAATACATATAAAAATGCATTGCTTCCACTGCATGTTATACATAAGAGTTGGCATGAATTTGTCAACACATTTCAAATCAGGATAAAATCAATAATAAATTTATAGGAAGGGTATCCAGACATTTACGTATTTGGGTAATATACTGCATAGTTATGCAGATTTAAATTTTTAAATACAGTGAAATTCATTATACAAGCTAAATAAAAATATAATTCCATCTTAAAATGTAATATTCATGCAATAGCTATAAATAAAGCAACATCGTCTATTCGATTTTATAAAGCAGTTAATATTCCAGCATTATAAGATTTAACATTTTGATAATAAATAACTAAACAATAAAACACTAAACCCAAATCAAATCATATTTTCACTAAACTATTTAAGTAAATGTTTATTAAAATGAAATTAATACAAAATCTCTTTTCAAAACCAATAAATTTAAAGGTACCAATATAATATAAGTAATAAATATTCACGGCAATAACCTCCTACTCTCCTATAAATTTCAGAATAATAAATTCCGTGTTGACTATAAGAATATAAATATATATTTCGTTAATATATTTATACCTGTTTAAGTTATAAAACTACGTGTATTTTGTTTGGATAAGCTCCAAAAATATGATGTTTTCAATTTCTACTACAAAAAAACTAAGGAGATGGATATATTAACAATTCTGATTATAATAGCTTACAGCCATTGATTTTTCATGGTAGCGAGGCGATATATGCCTGTACTGTTTGTCCCGTCCTTCATTCAAATATTTTTATAGCAGAGAGACTACAAAAGTTTCCCATAAACTATGTTGACACTTTTAGCTCATAATGATCTATATTTATTTATGATATGGAAATAATGCATAACATCAATATTGCGTAGTTGGTACTGAGGTATTGCTTTTGTATTTTATGTCACCCTCCGTGGTGTAATGGTTACCATGTTAGCTTCATATACCAAGATCCCGGGTTCACACCCAGCGGAGCACAATGGACTTTTTTTTTCGGAAGGGAAGTAAAACCGTTGGTCCCGTGTCGTAGATTTACTTCACGTAAAAGAACGTCATGCCTGATAAAAGAGCCCTCTGAGCAAATTTAAGCGATCTTTCAGTATAGAATGGGACATTGAGAACCACAGCAGTTAAAGAGCGTCCATAAATAAAAACTCCATTTCCATTTTTCTTGTAATTTATATCAAGATATTAAATTGCCTACTCCCATTTTGATTGAGATGTAATTCACGCTTTTCTGTAAAGGTGATACTAATAAATACGTGTTTCTTATTTTTTAATACAGTTCCGGAGTCTGGTCGGGACTCCTGCGCTGTGTACCCTTTTTCCATTTTCCGAATATTTACCTTGTTTTCTCTTTGATTACCGTTTTGCTGTTTTCTTCCGATATAATAACATGTAAACATCCATGCACAAGGCGGGACTCGAACCCACGATCTCCACGAAGCACCAAACTGAGACACTTTAGCGAGCGCAGCTATGGTGACCGGCATTTTTCATCCCTCTAAATACAGTTTACAGAAAGTTCGCAATTTAGGGCGAGTGAGCTCACATTATTCTACAGGATTATGCCTCCAATTTCGATCGCCCTAGATACCAGTCCAAAAGTTAACGGTCTGCCGCTCTCGAAGCGCAGATTTACGCATTCAGTGGGACTGCATTAGTGCGTGTCAGTGCCAGTGTTGCAGAACTATTGCTCATCTAGCAGAGGAATGTGGGCCAAAAGATTTCGGTTTGTGTCTTCGCTCTGTCGACATTCTTACGTAGGAACAGTTGAGTCCCTATATCTATCTAACTCTCCACATTATTGAAATCATTTAATACCACTACAGCTTGAATCTGATTCCCCCTTCCAACCTTAAACAAACATATGACGAATGTATTTTATCATAGTATAATTAAGGCCCGCCTGGGTAGAGTGAAGGTAGCATGTCTGCCTCACATTCAAAAGGTCGAGAGTTCGAATCTTGTTTAGGGTGAGTTACCCGGATAAGATATTTTTGGGGGTTTTCCCTTATCCTGAGAAGACGAATGTCGAGTAACTTTAAGCTCCCCGGACACCAAGATTATATGAACATCATTTCACCAATTTCATTCGTCGTCCGATATGACCTACCAGGTTAAAGGACGTTAAACTACAATATATATATATATATATATATATATATATATATATATATATATATAGCGTTAATAAGAAATACGTGTAAAATAATAACCAATTAACAATAATGTATTAAAACAAGTAAAGCACTTCGAGAATTTAAACTGTGAAATTGGTAATATAAGATAATTGGGCTAACAAAGAAAATTATAAATGCTTAATCAACTATCTGGGACATATAAGAACAGAAACATAACCAACGCAAGGTTGAAAGATTTAATCAAATATGGGGTACAATAAAAATACAGAGATAAAATGTGAAAAGACAAATTATTAAACTTAATAAAAAAATGGCCACGTTAATACGTTTATATGGACATTAAAGAAAAGAGTTGTAAGCAGAATTCAAGCATGCCGATTGAGATTCGTGAAGTCAATGATGGGAGTGACAAAGGAAAATATTATAACAAATAAAGCAATAAGGTAGAATTTACACGTATTCAATATAAATGAAAGAAATGTCAACTTTTAGAAATAAAGGTTGGAGCTTGTACTACTCATCCAGAAGATACATATCAAAGAGAGTTTGGAGATGCCAAGTACTAATAAACCTAATTAGCATGCAGTGGAAGAAGAAGAAATGTTATGAAAATTTAGCAGTCTATCTATTGTTACCAAGCGAGAGGTTCCGCGGCAACCTCTCATCCGGAGGTCACGAGTTTCATTTGCTTCGACCGCTCATTTTGACTTGGGATTTATCGTGGTTTTCGCTGGTCGATAGTGAATGCTGCTGAGGTTCGCACAACCATAATTTCCTTTTCATCATTTCTCTTTCATTCCGTTTAATTTTTAGCTTTCAGGTGCACTTCTGTTTCACGCCAAATGGCGCTGCCGGTCAGACACCAAAAAAGCATAAAGAAAAGAAATAGGATCTGAAAAGAGTTCTGTTCCATGGCGAATGGCGGTACCAGTCAGGTAGCGCGGAAACTTGCTCAAAGGAAAGAGTTCTGTTCCATGGCGAATGGCGGTGCCAGTCAGGTAGCGCGGAAATTTGCTCAAAGAGTATTTGTTACCCGGAAAGGCTTGGTGGACGGCAGCTCCAGTAGCCATAAGCTTAGTTCCATCATGAAGTTTATTGATAATTTAACTGCATAAAATTATTCTTAATAGGAATAATACTTATTCGGTAAAATTGGTACAATTTCAAAACAATTAAAAAGCATTTCAATTAAAAAACGTGATACTCATCTTCGAACATGCAAATGTTAGGAAGATTTGCGCGTCTTTGTGGTCTATCTATATGTGGCCTGTAGGCTCCTGTGGTTCCTCTTGGAGAGTGATAGCTTTAATATGCCCGTAACCTGCAGTGCATTAGTTGTCGCTGGCTAGAACTTTGCACCAAAAGTATTTTCTAGGGTGCTGAAGCTGGAAAATATGTTGTTCACTGGAAATTAGCACAGCTGCAAGTTCCAAACAATTTTCTTTGTGTCCCTATACTTATAAAAATAAGGCAATATTTATTTTTGCCAGTTATGCTTATCAGCGCTGGGTCAGGTTCTTGTTGTGCAGGTTTACAGAGACCATCACACAGGTTTAGTTCGCAACGGCGTTGGAATCAAAGATAAAAACGCCCTGGTGTGAAATCTGTTGAGTACAGAATTTCATAAGCTGCTTTTTTTCAATATAGTTACAGTTTTACAATGAGAAAGTGGTTTTTCGTAAATTAAAACGCATCATTAATACTATTATTATCTTTATAACTATTATTTTCTCTACACGTACTATGTACCTACATAGTGTATAGAGAAGGTATAGTAATGCACCCAAAAATTAATTACCGAGATTTCACCGGAAATACATGTTTTGGTCCCCCTGAATCCAAAAAAAACTTTTTTTGGAAAAATGTCCATATGAGTGTGTGTGTGTCTGTGGACAGCATAGCTCAAAAGCGAAAATTCCGTTAAATGCCAAGGATGAGACACGAAGATTTTCAAAAACAAATCTCCCACCCCCATCTACCCTTTTGATTTTCTCAAAAATGAATCTAACGATTTTAATTAAAATATCGTATATTAAAGATATTTACCTGACAAATAAAATATATAACTTGAATTTTCTAGGAATAGCCTCTGAAGACTATTTTATTCTGAATGAATTTTACGAAATTTTGCATAATCGGCAAACCGTAAGAGGTAGCCAAACACCTACTTAGCAGATAATGTAGATCACACACAATTTATGCCATTGTTTTTTTTCTTGGAGTTAATCGGGTTTTAGATATTCCTTGTTATTGGTTTCAGCTTTAAAAAAAAGTTATACTTTTCTCATGCGGGAATTCGTCAACTTCTGACTTCAGTCACATAGTAGTCAACTTTTGACTAATACTTTAGCCTATACTACTCCCTTCTACTTGCAAGGAAGCAAGTAATAAGATTATTTCTGCTAATTTTTTCCTCGATTAGCATGAAGTAAAAATAAGCATAAAGTTTTTAATAATAATTTGTTGCAGATATGTAGAGAAAGTTATGTGAATGGAACGCATCAGATTTTTGTTGCTGTTGTTGTTATTATTATTATTATTATTATTATTATTATTATTATTATTATTACTATCGGCAATAACGTCACCATTTAATCCACCACGTTGAGCATGGTAGCGCAGGTGGTACCACTTCGTGGGTTTGTTTCTCACGGTCTAGCTTCCTGACTCATCGGCGCTTTAATGTTTTCTCGGGTCGCCAGGCGAACGCTACATTCCCGAAATACCTCTCCCCTCATTTGACCTCACTTCTCGTATCACTTTACCTTTCATCTGGTTGGTTTATTTCGGTTTGTAGGTGTCAGCGTTGCATGACAAGGAAAAGGAAGCTATTTGGTTACTTTCGCCCTCCAGCAGAACGGTCTAGGTCTGCGGGCGCTCCAATCAAACCGATTGTGTGTGTGTGTGTGTGTGTGTGTAATGTCAGAGGAGATTCTACACGGTAGCTAGTGGCTTATTGCATATCAGGCCCCATAGGGTAGAATGAGATGAGAGCAATTTCAAAGGGCGACCGAAACCGGATAGTGGGCAAGAGCTACCGTAGAAGGTTTCTAACATATTCCAAGTAGTTAATCTCGACTCGGGGCTAGAAGCCCTCGGCCGAGGTCTGACCAAACTCCTTCCAACGCCAACCCACTGCAGAGAGCTGTATTTCCAGAGCGGAGTCACCACCACTGGAGGGCGCCATCACCGCAGTCTTCGCCGAGTTTTACAACCCTGAAAGAGACCAATTAGATAAAATATATATAAAATGAAGGGGCAGGAAGTTCCGAGTGAATGAAGAAATCTCCCCATTTGCCAAATGACCTGCGAAAAACGGCCAAAAAACACGCCTAGGTTATAGAGAGGTCGGCCGCGGAATTTGAATGTCAGTCATAGAGGAAACGTCTGAGCACCTGGCTCAGTCTAAGGCCCTTATACTAGCCGCCACCTGGCAGTTTCAATCTGGAAATGTTATAGACTCTGTCCTCCACACTGTCGTGATTTCTTGGCTCGGCCGCCCTTTGCCATCTCTCGTCTCGTCCTTCCTCCCCATTTATGTGATAGTGTTTAACGACCGCTTTTTCTACTATGGCACCGCAGGCGAAGCCACTGATAATACATGGAATGAAAGTGGAGCCGGTGAAGTGTGATAGCGGGGGAAATCGGAACACCCGGAGAAAACCCGCTCCAGCGCCGCTTTGTATACCACAAATGCCACATGGTAAGAGGGCAACTTGTCCACGACGCGGTCTATCTTCCTGCTGAGATGCCCCTCAAGGGGCATAGGTACAAAAGATCTATGTCGAGAGGCTGATTTCTCTGCGCAATTTATCTTATCCTATACTTTTACGTCCATCATTAAAATGTTCCATTCTCTTGAATAATATCTTTGATATGTTTGTCCAACTCTTGTCTGTGAGCACAATAACTCCAAAACGAAAGGTCGGTAAAATACCAAACTTGGTATTTATGTTTAATCTTCCAGGGACGCGACACGAAGATTTTGAGAAAAATACCCCCACTGCAAACTACCCTTTACATGGAAAAAATTCGAAAATTTTTAAATTTCTCAAAAATGGCTCTAACGATTTTGATTAAAGTCTCTTATGTTTAAGATATTTACATGACAAATAAAACGTATATCTTGAATTTTCTGGGAATCTTTATTCTGGACATTTTTTTTTTTTTTTGCATAACTGGTAGATCGTTAGAGGTAGACAAAACACTTACCACACAAAAAATGTAGATCTCAATAAAACACACAATTTATGTGGTATACATCTTTTTCGTAGATTTGACGTTTTTGAGATATTCCTTGTTACTAGTTTCTGCTTTAAAATACTTATTAAATACCTTTCTCATCTCCTGTCCATATAAAAAAGGGTATTTCAATTACATAGCAAGCAGGCTGTACAGAAATTCTTTGTTTGCCTGTTGCTGTTACCTGGAGCTATCTTACTCTATACATATTTGTGTGGTGTGTGTATACCATAGGGGGGAATTTTAATTTAGTACCAATATTTAAATTAAAAGAAGAAAGTTTAATAATAGTTTATGGAGATTAGGATTGGGTTATAATTACATTATTCAAATTTCTTATCTTTGTGAAACAAAATATTTCATAGAGGCTTGAAAATGACGATAAAATATAATCTGCTCATTGCCTCTCTATTTTATTATTGGCTTACATTGCCTTGCCTCTTAGAGTCTATCATCTCCTTTTTCTTCTTTACGGTTTAGGCTAATCGACCTGTTCATCCTCAAGCAGAGAATTGTTCCCATCATCTTTTCCTGAGTCTTCCTGCCGAACGTCGTAAATGTTTTCTCCATCTATTTTGAAAGTCTTTTACTATAGTTTATAAAAATAAAATTTATTGATTATAAAGATATTTAAACGAGTTTATATTATTTATTTATTTTGCGTGACTATTTATCTTAAACCATTTTGAACGTACACTTTCTTTACCAAGTTCTTTTGCATTCGAGATTTATGCATTCCACATATTTTCTCCTTCTACATAATGGATATTCATGTTAAAAACATCAACGGCCTTAGTCTTTTAACTTCTAAATTCCGATTTTTAACATGCAATTCCCTCCTATTCTCTAGGTATTGTTTCTTTCTTTTCCAATGTTTTTCAACGAAACATGCAACTGCAATTTTATATTTTGTGCTCTTCAATTAATAATTTATTTATTAGTTCATATATTTTACTTTCACTAGAACGTATGTAAAATATGCTTAGTAGATAGAGATGGTATTATATTATACCAAAAATTCAATACGGAGATTTCACCGGAAATAAATCTTTTGAGGCACCCTGAATCCAAAAAGAATTAGAAAAAGAATCGTGTGTGCGTGAGTGACTGTGTGTGGACAGCATAACTGAAAACAAAAAGTGTGTTAACACCAAATTTTTATTTAAGTTCAGCATCTTCCAATGATGCAATACGAAGATTTTCGAAGAAATCCCCCACCCCTTACTACACTTTAAATGCAAAATATTTTTAGAGTTTCAGATGTCTATACAATGACTAAGATTTTGATTAAAATACCTTATATTGAATATATTTATATGACAAATAAAATGTATGTCCTGAATGTCTTGGGAATAGCCGCTGAAATTCTCTTCATTTTCAATTTCATGCATAACTGGTAAACCATAAGGGATGGACAAAGTTTACTGCACAATAATATAGATATCATTAAAACACACAATTTCTGTCATATACAATGTTTTGGAGACTAACTGCTCCAGAGGCATTCCCTTTCATTGGTTCCAAATGTAAAATACTTTAACTTTTTGTTGTACTCCTGGTCATGCAAAGAGAACCAAATTTCAATTACAATCGCATAACGACAGTTTTTAAAAGATGTGACTGTCGATTTAGCCTAGTGTGTTCTATTATTTTCCTTCTACTTATATGGGACTAAGCAATAAGAACACTTCTGGTAATGTTTATCTTAATTAGGATGATGTAAATAAAGGAATAATATTCTGTAAAAATAGTTTGTTTGGAGAATGGATAGAGAAAATCATGTAAAGGAATATATAGTTTTTTCTTCCCTTTTTTTAATAGTATTTAACGCCCACTTTTACTACTTGAGGCGCCATAGGCGATGACACTGGTGATACATAAAATGCATATGGAGCATCGGTGGAATGCGATGGCGGGGGAAACCGGAGAACTCGGAGAAAACCCGGCCCTGCGCCGCTTTGTCCACCACAAATCTCGCTTGCGGTCGCTTGGGATCGAACCCAGGCTGTTTAGATGAGAGGCGAGTGGTTACGGTGCGGCCACTTTCTTCTCCTTGCAGTCCCCAAGCTGCCATTTTGTAAAGTATTTCTCAAGTCGTGTATCCAGATCCACTTTTGCAAGTTAATTCCTAAATGAAATTAAATATATCTAATTTTTATTTAATAAACAATCCAAATAAAAAGTATAATTTCATCTTCCAAAATTTATTATCCATGATTTTTTTTTTTTTTTTTTTTTGGCAGGAAGGGCCTTTGTTTAATTTTACTCAATTCATCCCTCACTTACCATATTTATAATAAATTCGGAACCCGCCAATATTTCAAAACACGATGAAAAGTACAAAAACTAAAGTAGTAATGAATATTCTCATTTCAGTGTTCTGTATTATCCTAACTGATGTTTCTGTTCGCGTTTCTCTTAGAAATGAGAACTGTGAAAAAAGCAATCACAGAAAGCATCATTAAACATTCCGTAGCCATTTGTATGGTTTAAACAGAACGTAAAATGTATTATGGTTTATAAATCGCTTAATTTTTGTAGCTTTTTTCTCTTTTATTTTTGTTGCACATCTTTTATATTCTTTGTTACAATTTGTTCTCTTAACTTAATTTTATATAACTATTATAACGTGTGGTAAAATGTTTTTTGTAATACTCACTTATAGCATATTTTGTAAAAATCCCTAAATAAACAGGCTGTTTCAAAACGACTCTAAATGAAGATAGCAGTCGATTAGCTTACACTTTGACTTGTCCGAAACTTGATGTCGCAACTTTAAAACTCTTTTATTTAAAGTTTTATATATGTTTAAAAATCGCACACATTTGGGATTAGGCAGCGAAGGAACAACAGTAGTCATACTCCACGTAAACAATCTCAGAACGCGTTATACGAAACACATAACAAAACGTACATGCTACGTTTTCTATTACTAAGGTGACCTGTGCCGCGCCGGTGTTTATCAAACCACCCCTACACCACGCGACTGGGACCTTCGCTACCAACCGGCATCTCTCTTGGAGTGGGCCAGGCACGTGCCATTTGGTTATGTATGACTGCCTAATCCATGGTGATTTAATGGCAGTTTTTGTATGCGCCGAATTTAGAGCTGAAAATGATATTCACGTATCACGTACAGTATGACCAACATGGTCCCCGTCTTCGTTTGGTGTCGTTTTGAAACACCCTGTATATTTTATTCCGTGTCACTAGGCAAACTCAGTCAGACTAATAAATAAATACTCATCTAAAATAAATGGTGATGGAAGCAACGTTGCAGTTATAAGTGCCTAGAAGTGTAATGTATGTGATATAATCAAGCTACAAGATTCATTAAGACTTGCAAAGTCTCGGACAATGTCCTCCTGAGCCTGTGTCAAGGACGAGACAGAAGCAGGAGTTCTCATCCACCATGATCCATGCTTGAGTGTCAGCAAACACTCTTGTTTGTTTCCCATTCCACCCCAGCCCGTTGCTAGGCGACCTTGCTTTTAAATTGGCGAGTCTACCTTCCCCAATTCTTTTTCTCTTGTTCCTTCTCCGCATCACAGGATTTTATTCTCCTTTTTATGCCCTACTCCCAGAGCAAGGGAATCGTATGATTTGTAAAGCATATCTCGGTAGCATTCAGAGGAGAAGACGTCAGACAAGAAGCAAAAAAGATACATGAAATGTAAATAATAAATGTTGATGTCTTACATTTGCACGGTTAAAACTAATGTAAGCATCCACATTTCTCTACAACTGTTGTAAACTACACTTAAATGCTAGAAGTAATACATTAAATTTTTATTTCATTTTTTTTAATGCAATTCCGAAATCTGGTCGGGACTCCAGCGCTGTATTCCTCCTTTTTCATTTTCCTAAATTTACTGTGCTTTCTGCTTAATTACTGTTTTGCTGTTCCAATATACACACATATACACATTTCACAAACATATAAACACCATGCCAAGACGGGACTCTAGCCCACGATCCCCTGCGCCACGAAGCACCAAAGTGAGACACTTTAGCGTGCTCGGTTATACATTGATTTAAGGTCAAACTCTCCTCTGACAAAGCGGTTTCATCTATGAGCGGAATTCCGGAGTTCGCCGGTTCGATTCGTGGCCGTCCTCCTGACCCATTGGCTTTTTCAGGGGTTTCTTCGGATCATAAGGCGAGTGCTGGGTAGATTCTGTTCAGCCCCCGAATTTTCGTCCACCATTTCCTGCTCTCATCATTTTCATATCATTTCTTTCCGGGTTGAAGCACCAGAGTGATTTGCACATTGTAAAAGGTTATTCTGGCGTCATCGTCGGAAATATTTAGTTGGAACCTGCCCTCGGGTTTCAGAGCTCCCTACGATGACCCGTGAGCAGGATAAAGGGTGGCTTCGGAAGCGTTCCAACTTAGCCAACTATCCCTAAGCCCATCGTCATTCGGGTCTGGCCAGTATTCGGGCCAGAGAAAAATAATAGAAAAGAATTACAGCACATGATATATTCTTAAGAGCCCTACCTGATATAAATGTTTAATATCTCCATTATTGATTAATATCGATCATGGCTAATGTGAGAACAAATATTAAAACAAACAATCAATTAATAAAGACGTAATAAAAGTTATATAACAGCATATATAACATTAACTCTAAACTAGGATGTTAACGAAATATGGGTGTTGAAATAAACAAGGAAAAAATGCATTTTTGAGGCAATTTCTTACAAAAATAACAAAAATAACAAAATCACCATATAAACGTATGAAATTTTAATGAAATAAATAAAACGCTATCAAAATGATGGAGTGGACGAGTTTTATGAATGACTTTTTTCAAGATATTGGTGACCAAGCATTTTTTATGAACTGATAGGGAGAAGCAATTCGAAAATCACATAAAAGATAGACTGAAAACTTAATTATGCTCGAATAGCTCTAAGACCTAAACAATAAAAATAAGAAGACGATTCTGTGTTTTACAAAGCGCTGTTCTTTCATCCTGAACTTACATATGTTAATGACACATGAAAAAATAAGGTTTCTCTGCCGAATTGTTTATCCAGGATCCTTTAAGCAAGAACGTCCAAGTTGATTATTCAAAAATATAAGCAAGTTTGCCTTCATTATCAAGAGTTTTACCGATAATAGAGGTATTGTATCCGAATTCATTTCGTCGTTTACCGCTCTAAGAGACACCGCAATATGTTCAGAGCTAAAATTGTCTGAGAATAGCATCATCGTCTTCCTGCCGTGAGTGGATATTTGCTAAACTTCAACAAAACTTGAAACAAGCGCCAGTTTGCAGACCGTAACGGTGTAACCTTTGCTCGCTATTGCAAAATAATTTCAAAGTAAAACAGAGCTGTTCAAAGTTGGGTGCTCCTGCAGAAAGGTGACTACTTTTGAGGATAAAACGCCTGGCTTGGTTTGTTTGGCTAAGAAAACCTGCGCTACTAGAGTGTTAGCCGCACCATTTTCCCGCACTGCCTAAGTTTTGCTGCTATGTTATTCTAGGCTGTTTTTCTGTTTGCTTTAGAATCTCATTCACGTTTTATATATACTCACTAGATTTACGTTCTTGCGTTAAAACTCTCTCTATCTCTCTCCCTCTCTCTCTCTCTCCCTCTCTCTCTCTCTCTCTCTCTTGGCGGAAATGCTTGGGTTTTTATGATCCCCATTAAAACTGTCTGGTCCTGAAAACAGTCTTACTTCAGACGCGATCGGAGCATGCAAACACGAATATTTAGGTACAACCTGAAAGCATGCATATTTAAAGAAACTTAACACACAAATGCTGAGTTTTTTTAACCCTTAAACATCCGACTATATTTCTTTTACGGCGGCATAAACTTCCAAATAATACGCGTTACTGTTGCATTTGCTTTATTTCCTGTTGTATTCTAGTTTATGTAGTCTTCCCAACCTGTATTGGTATCACAGTAAGTCACGTTATAAGGCATTTTATTCTTTCCAAAGCCCCTATTTCTAATGCACAAACAGAACTTAAGCGTTGGGAGGAGTCATACGCCGGTGCCTTCAGCAACCGGTGCACAGTACTAATGTGCACCGTCCTTTGTATTTGAAAGGTGACCCTGGAGAAACGGCCGACGGGCAATCAAATCCAGACGACGATATGCGCTAGCAGGACGAGTCGCTAACATTTCAAAAAGGGCACTAATCGCGACTCGGCTATCCGTCTCTGGCACAGCGAAATAGGTCACAGGAAGGAAGGGTGCTTCAGCAATCCCGCCAAATGCCAAGGTGACATTTTTTCCAGCCCCAACACACAAACCGCCTAGTTCTACAACCCTGGAACAGATTAAAGGAAATGATTGAGATATTACATGATAGACGGAAACTGTGTTCAATAGGAAACACTACACTATTCGCCTACCGACCCGGGGAAACTGATGTTCAGAATGAATAGAAATCGAATCCGGAACCTCCCAAATGCAAACTTCATACGTTACGCGGAACTATCTTGCTCTGTAACTAAAACCTTCTAACCTCTATATGATGGTTTCAATTACTTCCAGATCAAAACGTACCAGCTATTCTTTCGACTCTCTGACATAGCTTCCATATTCCATGCGTCCTGTTAACACAGTGGGACAAGACTTAAATTAATGTTTTAAAATAAGAAAACAATGTAGAAATTTCCCATCTCAGAACACAAGTTGGCAATTTATGTTTTTAAACAAAAAAACTATTCCTTTGTCAACATATTTAATATGTCATATTACTAATAGTTTTAGACATTTAAAAATAATTGGGAAATGTTTTAATTAAAAAAGTGCTTTGTATGCATTTTACATAATGTTTCCTGGTATTTTTTGGCCCCCACGTTAAGGTGTCAATATGTCGTGGTATTTTTGTTGCCACGTTGTTGTGACAGTATAACAGGTGAGTCTACTTGGAGTTGGTCGAGGGTTAATGCTCGTGATATGCTCTACATTAAGAGTGTACATACCTTGCAGATTCCCTTTGTTGCTCTGGCTAAGCTCGTTCTAGTAGACCACGAGTTGTCTCTTGCTCAGAGGGGAAAGAATGACAAAGGTGTGTAACACTTGGTAGACTCAAATAAAACAGAAATTTCACTTAATTTCCCTGTAGACTTCTTTTATTGATGAATTGTTGTTAGTTTGAGGCACTAACCCTACGAGCTACTCCCGACATAACCAATCGCGAACTTGATGAAGCAGTTTTATTTAAGTGCTAATTCCACTTTTACGGAGTTGTTAAATCTTTAAATATTGAGATTCACGGTACGTATAACATTTACGGTAATAAATACTCGTCTGATTAGCTTCTAACAAACCAATTTTCTAAACTGTACTCCGATCTATTTATTAGTCACATTTCTTGTTCGTGGTTTCCTACCTTGTGTGTCGTACCAGTCTTGTTAGCTACGTTGTGAACCTTACGAGCCCAATTTCTCGTGCCTTGTTTCCTACATTGTGTGTCGTACTAGTCTTGTAGCTACGTTGTGAACCTTACGAGCCCGATTTCTCGTGCCTTGTTTCCTACCTTGTGTGCAACTCCCGATTTCTTGTACGTACATCATTTATATAGTAAAAAGTCCGAGTATTTCTCTCCTTTTTGATTGGCTGGAAAAAGGCGCGTAAAGTCACGCTATCACGTGACTGTCTGGGATTTTTCTTTATTTTACACCTACGTGACCTTGTTCTACAATGAGAAATTCCCTCTTTCCAGATTAAAAGGGAAAATACCTTTTTTCCTCCCAAGGGTTGTTACTCCCTAATGCACTAAAATTCGTGTTATTTTTAACAAAGCGCATAGCCTTGAAGAATACAAAGGGGGTTTCTACACGCCACGGTACTGCGTTCTACTGAGCATATATTTATGTTTAATATTACAAACTAAATGATTAAACTAATAATATATGCGTCGTGCTAAAATACTGTCGCAAATGTGAAATTAAGTAAAGGTTTATTTTTTTGCGAGTTGACATTTTTCATATTTTCGTGATTAATACGTTCTTTAGCGATAAATAGATATGTATATTTTTTTATTTTGCATACATAAATGTACAAAACAACGCCTTTATTTCAAGTTACAAAAAGAAATATTTAGTTTAACATTTATTTTTTCATAGCTGAAGGGAAGTTGGAAAGAACATTTACAGCTTCAGCGAAAAGAAGTTAGCAGCAACAGTATTTAAAAAATACTAAAATATGGTACCAAGCAAGAAAAAATCTGAACTAACACTAAACAAGGCCAATAGTACACACATGTGTGCACAGGGACTAAATATAGCACCAGTCCCTTCAATGTCTTTGGCTACCAATATCAAATGCTGACAACTAGGGATTTTTCTATGTATGACTTGGTTGTAACAAACAGAAGGATGAGTGTGGAACACGAAAATATCACACTATGTTGCAGTATGGTAATCCCTGATATGTGGCATTTGATTCCACTCATGGCATTAATCTCAATTACAATGTTTTAATTTATAAACAAGGGCTTTTGACATTAATGTCAGTTTAGTTACCTATTAATTCTTGTTTCAGACTTGTCATTTCTCGTTAATTCTGACCAAAAGTAAGCAATAAATTAATGCACACTTATGGTGAAATATTCAGCACAATACACCCCTATTTATAATTATTAATGGGAATTTATAACATAATTAACCGCCAGTCTTTCAGACTAAATCACGCCATTTCTGTACCTTCTTTGTTTTCTAAGTAGATATGCCCCTTCGTGTTTTTACTTTCTCTAGCCCCGTATGTACAATGTACATAGGGATAGAGAAGTATTTTATTCCACTCAAAAATTCAATGTCGAGTTTTCACCGGAAATACAAGTTTTAGAACCCCCTGAATAAAAAAAAAAAAAAAGCGTTTTCAGAAATAGGTCCGTATGTGTGCGTGCGTGTGTGTGTGTGGTCAGCAAAGCTCAAAAATGATAAGACTGTTATATATCAAACTATGTGTTTAAGTTTGGTCTCTTACGAAGATGCCCCACCCCTAACTACCCTTTACATGGAAAAATGTTCGAAAATGTTGTCTTTCCTAAAAATGGCTCTAACGATATAGATTAAAATCCCACAAATTAAAAGTCATTTCTATCACAAATAAAATGTATATCTAGAGTTTTCTGGTAATAGCTTCTAAAGACCTGTTTATTCTGGATGAATTTTGCATCATTTGGCTTAATTAGTGAACCTAAGAGATGGGCAAAAACTTACATTACAACAAATGTAGATCTTGTTAAAATACACAAGTTACGTTATATACATTTTCTTCGTGGAGCTTACCGTTTTCGATGTATTCCTTGTTATTACTTTCAATCGTGAAGTACTTATACTTTTCTCAGGCGGAAGTGTCCCTTTTCCTTTTGTTCTACTCCTGGTCAAGCAAAGAAGCGATTTTCAATGACAATCACATAACTACCGCCTTTTAAAACATTTGACTATCACTTTAGCATAGTGCATTCTCTTAGTTCTATTCTACTATATAATAAAATTCTGCTAATGTTTATCTCGATTAGCATGGTGTTGAAAGAAGAATTATCTTTCGTAAGAAGTTTGTTTATAGAGTAGCTAGAGAAAGTCATGGGAGTGTAACACATCCGATTTTTTATTCTATTTTACATCTTAACTTTACAACCCAATTCACTTTCCTACCCTATGATTCCTATTAATCTTCTTTTAACATCCTTCTGTATGGATTGTTTACCTAACCTCTGAAAAATCTCTCTTACAAAATGCTACCCGCGTTTCAACTATATGCTCTGTCTTCACTAGTTCCAAATTTCACTTTCGGTGACAAAACGACTCGATGATTTATGTATAATATTTCCTAATGTCTCTACACCACATCAGATATATGCGAGAGTGCGTAATAGTTCATTTAAATGCATTTAAACTCGCTTATGCTTTATGTTAGAAAGTGACATGTTTTTTTTGTTTCTTTCTCTAGCCTGCATGTACAATAATGGATAGAGAAGCTATTGCAGTCCACCCAAACATTCGGTGTCGATATTTCACCGGAAATATATGTTTTGGGGTCCCCTGAGTCCGAAAATAGCATTTTTAAAAAAGGTCCGTGTGAGTGTGTCTTTGGACAACATAGCTCAAAAACGACAAAACCATTGAATACCAAACTTGGTATTTAGGTTTGGCATCTTCAAAGAAAACGACACAAAGATTTTCAAGAAACTCCCCCCACCACAAACTACCCTTTACATGGAAAAGTTTTCGAAAATGTTTATTTTCTAAAACATGGCTATAACGATTTTGATTAAAAGCCCGTATATTAAAGATATTTACATCCCAAATAAAGTGTACATCTTGATTTGTCTGAGAATAGCCTCTAAAGACCTCTTTATTCTTAACTGTCAAACCGTAAGAAATAGACAAAAACTTATTGCACAAAAAATGTAGATCTCGTCAAAACACAAAAGTTATGTCCTTTACATTTTTGTTGTGGAGGTAACCGTTTCCCAGATATTCCTGTTATTGGTTTCAATTGTAAAGTACTTATTTTCTCAGAAAGGAAGTGCCCTGGCCAAGCAAAGAAGCGATTTGCAATGACAACCGCTAAACGACAGCTTTCAAAACCTTTGACTATCACTTTAGCATAGCGTATTCCTTTAGTTCCCTTCTACTTCTTAGGTAAGAAATAAGAACATTCTGCTAATCACGATAAGCATGGTGCAGAACGAAGAATAATCTTTTGTAAGAAGTTTCTTTTTTCTTTTTTTCTTTTTTATACAGTCATATGCATAGTCGACCATATGTTCCTATTTTGCTATTTCCCTTCTAATGACATTTTGGCCTTTAAACCGAGTAATTTAAACAATTAAAACAAAAGAAGGTCTAAAGATATCAGAAAACCTGTGCGAAGAGACCACAATATGGAAACTAAGCAGCAATATCGTGTTGAAGTTAAATGTCATAGAGATTTGACCGTTCGTTCTGAGCCCTGTTGTAGCCTGCAGTTTCAAACGCTTGATAGTCTATTTATTGTGTGTTTATATATTATATATTTGTATAAACAGCCTTTATATTTAACTTATTCAGGGCTATTCTGTAATGTTTTGTTACTGCTTAGCAAATGTTTAAATATTCCAAACAACTGTTACGCTCTATTCTATGTTCTGCAACTTCCCAACAAAAAAGTCTAATGTATTCCATTTACATGACTTTCTCTACCTCTTTTGAAACAAACCTTTTGCAAAATCTGAATGCTAATATAGATAAGCATTAGCAGAATAGTCTTATTTTTTAGCTCCTTATAAGAAGAAGGGAATTAAGAGAATACACTGTGCTAAAGCGATAGACAATTTTTTTTAAAGCTGTCGCTATGCGATTGTTATCGAAACTTAATTCTTTGCATGGTCAGGAGCATAACAAAAGGAACACGGACGACTTCTGGTTTGAGAAAAGTATAACCATTTTAAAACTGAAACCAATACCAAGAAATATCTCGAAAGCGGTAACCTCCGCAGCAAAAATGAAAGGACTTAAATTGTGTGTTTTGACGAGATATGTATTTTTTTTGTACTAAGGTATTGTCTATCTCCTACAGTTTATCAATTATACAATATTCATTCAGAATAAGGAAGATTTCAGAGGTTATTCCCAGAAATGCAAGATTGCATTTTATTTATCATGTTAACATCTTTAATACATTGCATTTTAATCAAAATCTTCAGAGCCATTTTAAGAAAATAAACATTTACGAAAATGTTTCCATAAAAGACTAGTATGGGTTGGAGAGGATTTTCGTGAACATTTTTGTGTCGCATACTTGGGAGAAATTAAAATGATATACCAAGTTTGATATTAAACGGACTTTTCGTTTTTTAGTCCATAGACACAACCGCACAAAAACACATACAATCACACAGACAGATTCACTATCTTTTCTAAAAATGCTTATTTTTGGATTTAGAAGCCCTCAAGCCATAATAAATACAATACTCTTTCTGCTTACTTTGGTCATAACAACTCATGCGAGATTACTGTCAAAACACGTAACTATCACATCATATAAGCTGTGAACTAGGGCTGTAAACTAATATCATTTAATAGAACTTTGTGCGTGACAAAACGGCGACTAAACGGAGACATGCCAGCTGTTTTTATGCTTGCTAAAATCAGTATATTTTCAAACCTGTGCCCTTTAGCTGCAAGAAATACTGTGCCAGAAATGCTGTTTAGCAAAAACGGCGATGTTTCATAGTTATGAATTATTGTATGTGGCTGATTTACTCAGGCAATGTATTGTATAAGATACTTGGCACAAGTGCTAGAGAGAAACACGGACTTATAGCAATATGTCTGTTTATAAAGATTAAGGCTCTACATCATCACAAACACCATTTATATCTCCACTATTTAAAAATGTGTGGCAGCCAACAGATAAGCGTTTCTTCTTAGAAGAAATGACGGAAGGAAGTATATTTGGAGCCTGGAAACCTTGGCTTTTCTCCAATAGATATGAAGAATCCCCCATTACTTCAATGCCAGCGTAATCCAATCTAGTGGCTGTTGATGAAATGTGGGATATGGCTTGGGAGAGTGGATACAGTTTAATTAAAGAAGAAATCGTAACATACAGCACAAAAAATAACTTTACCAGCAACTTCGGAAGAAACGGCTTTCTGTACTTCTGCAATCCTACTTCAAAGAAGGCATGAGGACTGTACAACACAACACAAATGATGATGTTCAACAGAGGATGCGACAAAAGTTAGATAAAGATAAAACTCGTATATCGGTCATTTTATATCTTTAACAGTGAAGACTCCGCTCCTGGAAATTATACAAACATTTTCTTTGTTGAAGATCTGTGAATTGCCAGGATCATATGAGCGCCTCCAGGTAGCGCAATTTTGTTCCGTAGGAGTTCTTTAACATGCCACTAAGTCCACTGACATGAGGCTGTCTCTTTAAAACACACTTAAGAAACGATCAGTCTAGATCGGGTTTGAACCCGCGATTTTGTTATCAAAAGGCCAGCACTTAACCATTTGAGCTTCTCAGATTGACATCAACCGTGAAACCCTATACAATTAATTGCATCAACAGTTATAATTTCCATTCCTTACAGTGGTCAAACTGATTTTAAATTGTTTGTCTACATTGGCATTTTATAGCATCAAAACCTAGTCAACCTTGCCTATTATTGGAAGTTTTTATTTCTCTCGCCTCCAACGTCAAGATGATATGGGTAAAAACATGAATGAAAATATTAGATTTTCAATTTTGGTAAGCAACGAACCTTTCTTTACCCACTCCCGAGGTTGCGAGGCCTAAACACCTTTGACTATAAACTGCATGGAGTCAGTTTAAAAGCAACGCATATTTTGCTTAACAGGAGAAAACTTAAAATTTAGGTTTCTATAGGGAGTTTACTGCATTCAGAATCTACACTCTCTGACAAAAAAAGTTTAACCACCCAGAAGGAGTGGTTAGAAGTGAGTAAAACTACATATGATGAAAGAACATGTACCTTGAACTGATTACAATATGGGACGAAAGAGTCAAGGCCGTTGGCAGTTATAGGTGGAATATGGGCGCCAGGTCAGTAGGGTGTCGCATCCCCTCTGGCCGCAATGCATGCCCTTATGCGGTTCGGAATGGTGTCAAACAGTTTATGGATCACCTCCTGAAGCAAGTTTGTCCACAGGTGTTGCAGCTATCCCTCCAGATCCCGCAGAGTTCTGAGACGAAATCCCCTTCCAATGTCATCCTGCACGTGTTCAATGATGGAGAGGTCCGGGGATCTTGCTGGCCACTGGAGGGCCTCAATATGCTCTAGGATGCTCATTGACCCACGTGCTGTATGTGGGCGTGCATTATCGTGATGGAACACTGTCCCAGGGTGCTGTGCCATAAGGAGTAGGACGTGTAGACGCAGAATATCTGTGATGAATCGCTGGGCCGTCAAAGTCTGCCAAAGCACTATTAAAGGTGACCTGAACGCATATCCTATGGCTCCCCACACCAGGGGTTATTCCTGACTATCTCTCCACATATGGGAAGGATGTGCCCTCTGCCCTCGAACACGATAGTCATCGGAGGTTCGGGACTCATTACTGAACATAATGCGACGTCATTTGTCCTCTGCCCATGCACCACTCCAAACGCAGGCGCCGGTGTTCTGGTGTCAATGGCAACCGGCGCATGGGGTGGCAGGACCCAAATACTGCAGAGGCTAGTCATTGAGACACAGTGCAGGATCTCACAACAGTACATGTTTTCGGATGGCGGGTGCCGAAGTTTTGGGATCCTGCAATGCTTGGCGCCACATGCAACTGTCCTCCCTCGGGGTGGTGTTTCTTGGTCGACCCAAACCTTCACGACATGACTGGGTGCCCTCGTGTGCCCATTGGTTGCAACATCGGGCCTCTGTGACATCTGAATGGCCCACATGCCTGGCAATTGCACGATATGATTAACCCGCCCCTGCAGTCTTACAATGCTGGAAAGGCTGTCTAACACGTCTGCGAGGCATTGCCGGTACTTCGTATTCCTCTCTGAAAATCTTACTTAACTGTCTGATTCAAGCAGTGACTGGTAAACACTTATCCACAACAGGCGGTGACATCACGAATACACTCGGGTGGGCGTTCTACACATTACAGAGCTTGTGAATCTAATTATTTACTCATATGTCAATAATAGGCATGCATACCGAAGTGGGATAATATCGGACCACTCCTGGGTGTTTAATTTTTTTTCAGCAATGTATTTTCTAACGAAGTTTTAAACTTTGAGCTGGGGGTTTTAATTGCATGTTCCATCAACAATGATTAGTGAAACTGGAGAGACATAAGTGTCTATGTTTATGTATTTAGAACTCAACATATAGCAGTGAGCAGAATATACAAACATTTAATGATCAGTGCTTTAGTAAAACTTTTAATTTATCTCACTAAAAATGGTAAAATCTGAAAGGCCTTACATATAAGTGAGTAATATTGAGGGAGATTCATTTATTATTTCTAATATTTTCTTGGCCGGATATATGACTTAATTAGTTTAAAAATATTAGGCATAAGGATGAGAAAATTTCCTTTAGCATTTTCCCTCGTTGTTGTAATAATAACTAGAACTTTATCAAGAAATAATATGAATATCGAGGAAAAAAGTGTAGATGTAGATTTGATCAAATTTGGTGTATGTAAATCTGCTAAAGCATTATTATACATGTTATAAAAAGGTTGTGCTTACGAGGTGCTAAATCTAAATAGTAAGGTTAATGCCATGGTTCTAAATACAAATTCATTTTTTTTATATTTTAGCTCTACTTTCTAACGTTTTGAGTCGATTGCCGTAACTTTATTCGATTTGCTCAGATTTATTAATCATCATTATTTAAAATTTTTGCTCACCCAAAAATTAATTTCACTTTAGAACAGTTCTGGGCAATGATATCTTGCAAATTTAATTCGTAATTAACTCCTAAAGAATGCTAATTTGGCGTATGAATACATTTAATGTAGAAACCCCATCAAAGCCAATAATTTATAATAATTAGTACAGCAAATTCAAAAGAGATTTTTTTTTCTAAGTGATTAACTTCATGAAGGACACCCAAGAACTGCTGCTCATTATAAAAATATTGTCGTGTTGGAGCAGGGCTTGAAGAATATCTTCTAATATGAATTTATTCGAGTAATATTGGGCAAATAAAATAGTTTACAAAAACAGATGTGAAGCAATTTTGCCAGTGGATAAATTGACACCCGGTTACACACAATAAAGCATTGATTCGTGCAGAAAAACGTTGGGACAGTTTCAAGGTGGTACTTCAATTATTCATGAATCTTGTATCTTGTATTTGCTGTTATGATTTGAGCTCGGTTCGGGGTCAAGAAATTGCCGGATTGAGGCTCGGTGCACACAGAGGATACCTATAACGTGGTCTCTACAGCACGTATTGCAACGTGCACTATCTGGCGTTGCCCGCTGCCTTGTCTACCGGGTTCGATTCCAAGCGATCGCATGTGGGATTTGTGGTGTAGGGGTGGGTTTTCTCCAGGTTCTCTGGTTTCCCCCGCCATCGCATTCCACCGGTGCTCCATTTTCATTCCATATATCATTAGTGACACCGTCTGCGGTGCCATTTGTGGTAAAAGAGGGCGCTAAACACTATCAAAACAAAAAGCTGCCCTTGCTCGTTCAGTTGCTGCTAGTAGATAAATCAGTGAACACTGGATGGGTGTGGAGGTTGAATAATATCTAAAATACGAAAGGGTAGGCGTTCGACACTGAACAACTTATGGATAATTCAAACATGTTTTGAGTGACAGGAGGAGAGCCTTTTCTTTCGGTACAGTAAAAGTGTATCTTGTATTCATTGCAATGAATTCTGAGAGAGTTTGGTTGATTTATGTTTATTATTTTTTAAAAGCTCTGCACATTATTACCCTGCATTTTTTATGAAACATAATTTTATTTCTAAAAGTACAAGGCGTTTTATTTACTAAACATATTATGAAATAATTGTTTCATTGTCTTACTTTATGAATTAGAACGATACATATAATGCCAACACATGTAATGGGCTACTTTTGGAACAGATTATACCTCAAAGTGTGCATGTTTACGCTACAAACACCTCCCCAATACACTCTCTTTATGCTATGACTGCTCTGTGTGTTCGTAACTGTGTGCTCTTCGGAGCCCAACACTGAGCTCTAGTAATGATCCTGAAAAGAAAAGTCATCGGCTCAATGGATTTTTCGGATAGAAACTAAGCCTACAAAAGTCCGAAGAATTTACTGTTCTTGTAAGAAGATGATTGATAGTTTTGTTTCTATAACGGGCCAAACTGCATTAGAAGACAGATTCCTGCGGATTAATACGCAAACGTCTGTTTATCGCAAAGTCTTGAAGAAGTTCGTAAAAATGCGCTAAAGGAAGAATAATTTTACATCATGAAGGCACATCATCCTTACAGCAAACAAACTAACCTTTCTGGATGCCCTAAAGAGCCTTCCAGCTTTGAACTCTGATCTGGCACCTCGTGATTTTTTTTTATTTGCAAAAATTAAAATTAAAATATGAGGAAACACTTTTCTTCATCATTTGAAACAGTGAAACATTATAAATACCTGGTTTCTTAAGTTTCTCAGGAAATGTGGCATCATTTCTTTAAGGATCATTTTCATTGGAAAAATATATCGATGAAAAGAAGAATATTGAAAACAATAACATTATTTATATGTTTTAAATCTAAACTTTGTTTGATATTCTAAAAACGTACTGCGCCACCCTCTTGTTAATGTCAAAAACTAAATTTACAGTTTAAAAGCTGAGAAGATAGTTCGTATTATAGTGTTGACGCATATTGTATCGGTTGAAAAGAAAATGAAAGGGTCGAAAGCTCGACATACAAGAGACTGTCGCCATTAACTAATTTGTAGCAATATATTTCTTTTTGCACGTGGATCCTTAAATCAAGTATGTTTGTTTGAATCTGGAAATGTTTTTTACTACAAAATATGGCAACGCAGGCGATGACACAGATGCTACATGGAATGAAGATGGAGCACCGGTGGAATGCAATGGCGGGGGAAACCGGAGAATCCGCTTTGTCCACCACAAATCCCACATGCGTTCGCTTGGGATCGAGAGGTGAGAGTTCTAATGGTAATGTTCAAACTCACACACCCAAATACAAGTAGGGTGAGCATCACGTTTTTTATGCACTACGTAAGCATCTTCCTTACAAGCTACAGCATATAAATTTAGAATTGTAACCACGCCGAAGAGGCCAATATTTCAATTTGCATATCTCAGAAACATGAATATATTAAATCTCTCACAAAATCAACAATAATCTTAAATGGAGAAATACTTAATCAGGTTAAAATTTAAACTGCATTATCTGTTCATATTCGTATTTCATAACAACGGGTAAAAGCTACAGAGCTGAAGAGAGAAAATCAAGCCATTAGAATTGCGTCATGAATAATTGTTTGCCTTAGGCATGAGATACAGGTCAGCGACGAACAGGTTCAGAGCTAGAGGACAGGACCTTTAGATAAGCTGCTGAACCAGACAACTAAACTCGCTAGCTGACGCGAGCACCGTCAACTGAAACAAAAGATAAACACACCTTGCTGACCCCGCACCAGAATGCTCTCGTAATATCCGCAACAAAACCTGCAAACAGCCTAATGTTGACCAATATGGCTTATATTACAAGAGCATGACTCCAAACCAAAGATAGCTCATGTCTTAAATATGGTTAAAAATAACAGAGAACGTTAACCATAACAAGAATTACAAAATTAAAACACTCAACAGGAACCTTTCCCGGTTCACTGGAATGGAAAAGAAGATGTGTCAAGCTTTGCATTTCTCGTTCACTTCCCCGGGTAAGCCACATTAGATTTATATTTGTAATAGACTTAATTAGAAATTATTAAGGTGTTATGACTCGACAGAGTTTTCTCTAGTTCAAAGTTGGAAAAATTAAACTAGAAAGCAAATTCTAGCAAATGTGCATCCTAACTTGTTCAGTTTCAATGAACATTGTCTCCTCTAACAAAAGCGTCACCTATGGTGTGTTCAAAATTGCAATTCTCTCAAAAATATTAGCAAAAACTGCAATAGACAGCAATAATCTATAGAAAGCAATAAATAATAACAAATAATAAATCAACTTTAATATGCTTTGTAACAAAATATGAAGCTTGGTACGATTACAGAAATCAGTAAGAGCTATAGAACTGCATTTAACAGTCTTCTTTTATTCGATTTTCACACTGCATTATCGGCTGAATTGGTAACCAAAAAGAAGTCGTAAATAAATGACATCCAAAGTGAAAATAGAAAGTGTGTCATACACTTGACTTACTCTTCCTGTTCTGCAAACAAACTATAATTAAAATAGATTATGCTGCCATTTAGTTCATATGAATCAAGATAAACATTAGCAGAATGATATTATTACTTATTTCCTTGTAAGTAGAAGGGAGATAAGGGAATGCACTAGTTTAAATCGATAATCAGTTCTTTCTAAAGCTGTTGCTATGCGAGAAATTGAAATTCAGTTCTCTTTGCATGGTCAGGAGAAGGACAAAAAGAGCTGAAACGAATGACAAGTTCCCAGTTGATTAAAGTATAAGTAATTTAAGATTGAAATTAATAATAAATGATATTTTGGTAATCGTTAACTCCACAAAATGTATATAGTGTAAAATGTATTCTCCCTCCCTCTCTCTCTCTCTCTCTCTCTCTCTCTCTCTCTCTCATACACACACGGATTACAGGTTATACAAGTCCTAAAGAATAAGAATTAAAAGGGTTTCAGAGGCTATTCCCAGAAAATTCAACCTACACATTTGATTTGTTATGAAGATATTTTAAAACATGTAGTATTTGAATAAAAATCGTAGGTGCAATTTTTGAGAATATAAAAATGTTGCATGCAGCAACTGTAGTTTTGTGGTGGGGATTTTCTTAAAAATCTTCCTTTTAGCATCCTTTAAAGATTCTGAACTTTAATACTAACTTTGCTGCTAAAGGAAATTTTCGTTTTTAAGATACACTGTTCACAGACATACACACAAACACATACAAACCTTTTATTCAAATTTTCTTTGGACTCAGCATTACCTCAAAAAGGTATCAGTGAATATTAGTATCAATTTTTGGGTGTCACACAATACTTTCTCTAGCTACTATGTACATGGTACGTGCAGAGAAAGTAAAAATCAACTTTCCATGTTGCTATTGATATCATCGATCAATATGCATTCTCGTTAGCGGGGTTTTGTGATTCAAAATGTTGTATGATATTTTGCTTCCCGTTCATGTTTCCGTTCTGGTTTCCATTCTGGCCTTACTGCGATCGAGCGTTCAGCCGACGGCGATGAACTCTTAATAGAATAGCTTAGTACCTATGTGTGTGAGAAGAATCGAGGAATACTTTGAAAAGACCGAGTTGAGTTTTTATGTTTTCACACACATTTACTGCACATTATTTCTTCACGGTGTTATTATTTTAAATGAGTTAATAAATGCATGTTACATTCACATTATTTTATTTTTTCTAGCCATTATACACCTATTATTAAAATGCTTATTTCATGTCTCCTTTGCGTTAATCAAGACAAGCATTTGTAGAAATGCTCTTATTGCATATTTCCTTACAGTTGCAACGGCAACAGGGGAATACAGTAAAAGCAAAAACTGACCGCTTATGAGGGCTTTCAAATGCCGTTCTCTTTGCTTAACCAAGAGAAAGAAAAACGAATAATGACTTCCTGTTTAAGAAAATTATAAGTATTGAAAAATTGAAACCAATAATAATTAATACCTTGGAACTTCACAAAAATATATTTGACATAAATTGTGTGTTTTAATAATATCTAAATTTTCTGAGTGGAAGGTTTTGTCTTCTTTTGCCAGTTATACAAACATCGAGGTGTTCAGAGGCTATTCCCAGAAAATCCAAGATATTTGTCATTAAAATTATATGAATATATGGGATATTTTAGTCAAAATCGTTTAGAGCCATTTTCGAAAAATCAAACTTTTCGTAAAATGTTCAATTTAGGGTGGGAAATTTTCTTGAAAACATCCTTGTCGTAGCATGGGAGATGTTGAGCCTATTAGTATTTAACTGAATTTTTGTGCTTGAATTATGCACACACACATGGGTCTGTTTCTAACTTTTTTTTATGAAGGGGTCTGTTGAAATTTCGGTATTCCATTTTTCGGTGGAGTTCAATACCGTCCCTACCTGCTATATACACGATAGAGAAAGTAAAGTGCCAAATATTGTAGTCATTGTCATCTAGAATTACTGATTACGCAATGCTGCAGGTATAAATCACACCTTGACTTATATTCCATTCCTAAAAAAGTCCTCATATAAGCAACTACATATGTCACCGCCGTAGCACATGTTTCAAGCGAATGAAAATATTTCGTCACGCACCAAATGTACCTCAAGTAATAAAACTAGCGAATAATAATAGTATTTTAATAATCGCCGCATTAAACACGACATTGCCTTTATTTATTATCATAGCATATAACCAAAGGTACTCTCGCGTTGTTTATTGAAGGGAAGCAACGGCGTTGCTGCAGTGACTTTCAAATGGGGTGAGGTTTGTCCTTGAGTGCCACCAGGCCGGCAGCTAATCGGAGTGCTGCTGTGTTGACATATTGCATTCCCGCTTAACTGGGGAGTAACGCGCTAAGTGATTCCGTCTCTCATAAAAGCTACTTGCGCTAAGACAGGATATTCAAATTTTGCAACCACAACAACAAAAATCTTATGTGTTCCATTCACATGATTATCTCTACATCTCTGCAACAAATTATTGTTAAAAAGCTTATGCTTCTGTTTACTTCTTACTAATCGAGAAAAAACTAGCAGAAATAGTCTTAATACTTGCTTCCATACAAGTATAAGCGAAATAAGGGAGTAGCATAGGCTAAAGTATTAGTCAAAACTGGTTGCTTTATCACTGAAGTTCCTTTGTTTCTATTGACAGGAGTTGATAAATTTCCGTATGAGAAAAGAATTAAGATTTTTAAAGCTGAAACCAATAACGATCCACTCCACGACAAAAATGCATACAATGTCTACAAATTGTCTTTTTTCACGATCTTTACATTTTCTATTCAGTAAGTTTCTCTCTATCTCTTACGGTTTTCCAGTTATACAAAATTCCGTAAAATTCATCCAAAATAAAGTCTTCAGAGGCTATTCCCAAAAAGTCAATATACATACATATATATTATTTGTCAGGTAAATATCTTTAATGTGCGATATTTTAATCAAAATCGTAAGAGTCATTAAAAATGTCAACATTTTTTAAAATTTTTCCATGCAAAGAATAGTTGGGGGTGGGGGATTATTTTTTTTTTTTTTAATCTTCGTGTCGTATCCTTGGAAGGTACTGAAATTAAACACCAAGTTTGGTATTCAACGGACTTTCCATTTTTGAACTATGCTATCAACACACACACACACACACATACACACACACACTCTTTCACACGCACACATATGGACTTTTTTCCAAAAATGCTCTTTTTGCAAACTGGGTGACCCAAAACATATATTTCCGGTGCAATTTCGGTATCGAATTTTTGGGTGCATTACAAAACCTTCTCTATACGCTATATACATAATACGTGTAGAGAAAGTAATAATTCACGAGGAAGATAGGGAGTAATATTTGTAGCAGAACCGTAAAAGCTCAAATAGTTTTCATAATACACATGAATAAACATTATGTCGCCGGACAGGTTTGCATGCTCAGTGTGTGAGAAAGAGGGAAATATGAAAATATTGGGGTTACGACCTGGCAACGCAGAGCACAATAACGCATCTCATTCGCTGCAGAGAGGAGCGCCTCTCATTTGGAAAGTGCAGTATCGCTTATGTCACGATCATTGTTTAGTATGTAATAGCTCAGAGTAGTGTAATTCAACATACCTATACTTAGCAAATCCCTTAAAAAATGTGAAAAAGAGATAATGTGATGAATTCTTTTTATTAAGGATGTCATAAAACTAACTCGGAAGCAATCGTTGTGTTTGTGTGATTAAGGCCCGATTTCACAGTTTACGCTTATCATATCGGGTGTATGCATAAGTTTAAGCCACAGTGGAATTTTACAGCACGTAGTTCAAGAGTAATCCGAGCTTATCCGTGATTATCCCTACTCAGAGCTTATCCCTACTGAACTTGGTTTAATCTAAGGAATAGCCATGTTCTTGTCTGAAGAAGACAATATTAGCCACGAATAAATGGATTATTTTAACTCATAAGCACAACATAATACTATCTAAATGTTTAGAATTGGATATATTTTCACGAATAATATGAACGAGAATTTTATGATAGACTTGAATAAGTAAATATTGGGAATCATGGTACCAGAAATTATTCATGATACAAAAAAAATGCAATCAAATAAACAAAGATCTGATGTATCTATTCACATGGCTTTCTCTACAAACTATTCATAAAATATTCTTTTATTTGCATCATGCTAATCAAGATAAATAGTGGCAGAAATTGCCTTATTACTTGTTTCCTTATAAGTAGGAGAGAAATGGATTAAAACGATAGTCAATTTTTTTAAAAGCTGATAGCTATGTGAAACAACTGAAATTAGGTACTCTTTGCACTAAAAAGGAGATATGAAACTAAAGATGTCTTCCGTTTGAGCAAAGTTTAAGTAGTTTAAAATTGAAGCCAATTACAAGGAATATCTCGGAAACGGTTAACTCTTCAAAAAAGTGAAATAATGATGTAATTTAACGAAATCTACGTTTATTGTGTAGTAAGATTTTGTCTATCTGCTAAGGTTTAGCAGTTATACAAGTCTTTCAGAATGAAACGAACTTTAGAGTGTATTTCCAGAAAATTAAAGACATACATTTCATTTATCATAACAATTTCTCAAATATATGGAATTTTAATCAAAATCGTTAAAGCCATTTTCAAAAAAATTCCATAAAGAGAATATTTTAAGGTGGAGTGATATTCTTGAAAATGTTGGTGTCGCAACCTTAGTAGATTTTTTGATAGTGTTTAACGCCCGCTTTTACTACATAGAATGAAGATGGAGCACCAGTGGCGGGGAAAACCGGAAAACCCAGAGAAAACTCGCCTTTGCGCCGCTTTATCCAACAAAAATCCCATGTGAGGTCGCTTGGGATCGATCTCGTGGTGAGAGTGTGTGGTCTAAACACTTGGTCACGGCGCGGCACTTAAATATCAAGTTTGACATTTAACTGACTTTTTGTTTCCGAGTTGTGCTCACGGAAACACGGACACAAACACTGGTCTCTTTCTAATTGTTTTTGTTTGTTTGTTTGTTTTTTATGCTTCAGGAGACCCTAAAACGTTTATTTCCAGTGCATTTTCGGTATCGAATTTTTTGGTGCAATGCAATACCTTCTCTACCTATGAACTATGTTGTAAGTAGAGAGAGCAAAAACTCTGATGTGTTCCATTCTCTGCATATCTATAATAATTTTTTCTCAAAGTCTTATTCTTCCAACTACCTAATGGTAATCCGGATAAACATTAGTAGAAATGCTGTTTTACTTATTTATAAGTAGAAGGGATATTAGGGACTAAAATGATAGATAAATCTTTTAAAAGCTGATTTGAGATTGAAATTCGTTTTCTTTGCATACCGAGCAGTTGATAGTTACCTGTCTGAGAAAAGTTTAAGAAATTTAAAATTTAAACCGATAAAAACTAATATCTCAGAAATCGTATGCCCTATAAAAAATTAATTATGACATAATTTGTGTGTTTAACCATTCTACTAAAAGCGGAATTTAAACATTACCAAAAAATAACCATTCTATGTAGTAACATTTTTCTTATCTTTTACGGTTTACCAGTTATGCAAAATCCATTCAAAATAAAAAGAACTTCCGCGACTATTCCCAAAAAAATGTTATTTGTCATATAACTACCTTTAATTTAAGGTATTTAATTAATATCGTTAAAGCCATTTTTGACAAAAGCATAATGTTCTAATTTCCCTCTAAGTAGTTTCTGGTGGGGAGAATTTCTTGAAAATCTTGTCACTTCCTTGGAAGATGCTGAACTGGAACACAAAACGAAAAGTTGTTAGGATACAAAACTTGGTATTTAACGCGAAGATTTTAAGGGAAATCCCCCATCCAAACTACCCTTTACATGGAAAAAATATCGAAAGGTTGATTTTCTCAGAAATGACTTAAGATTTTAATTCAAATACTAGATAATTACATGGCACTAAAATATATTTACTTGACAAATAAAACGTATTTTAAATTTTCTGGGAATAGCATCGGAAAACATCTTTGTTCTGAATGAATTTTGCTGATTTTCGTATAAATCGTAAACCAAGAGATGGCATAAACCTTACTATACAAAAAATGTACATCTCCACTCGTAAGACACCTGAACTTGTTTGATGCACCCATCTGTAGTCTGCTGTATACGTAACCATCAAAACGTATGAGTGGAGCGAATAATCTAAAATGTCCAGCGCGGTCAAATTCGTTCGAAGGTCCATGTGTGAAGAGTTGTTTGATGACTGTAAATTGTCTTGCTTGATTTACTGACTTCCAAGAGATGTAGTGAATTTAAAGCTGAGTAAACCCTTGTTTCCATAATATAAAAACATCACGAATTGTTAGTGTGTAAGAATGGTGGATAATGGATATGGATAACCTACGCCAAGTCAACACGTTTTTATTAATTAATAACATTGTAATAATTTGTAACTCGTTTCTATTTGGAGGTAGGGTCTCTCCTCTTAATTGGATTGCAATTCATGTTGGGAAAATCCTAGAAGTGGTGGTAAACCACAGAGTAATAATATTGAAATAAATAATGTAAATTTAATAATTTTTTGTGGTTTAATGAATTAAATCTTTGTGAAATGTATGATAGATTACTTATGTTTGTTAAAAGAATAATATAACTAATATTGATTTAGGTATGATACTATGCAAAGAGGACTTTTTCATTATTCATTCTGAGATGTTTATTTCTGTTTATGCGATATAAAGAATAGATAATTTGCAGCGTCATTACTTCAGCGTTATATAATTTTATCATTAATAAAAAATAAACTTATAGACCGACATATAATAGACGGTCTAGAGGTTATTTTTCATAAATGTGGTTTCATTAATGTATGCGTGTGTATATGTAGAATACATATTTGGTAAGGCCAGAAGTGAAATGTACAATTTATACCTATATTTGAGGACAACTTAATAATGTGTATTTTTTTACCTACGTGGGAGCAATAAGGTACGTAAGCATGAAAAATATGTAGGGCAGTCCGTGAGCTTGAATGCTCATTCCTCTGAAATGCGTAGAGAACTTCTACCTGTGACTGAGTTATCGGTAAAGTAGTAAATAATCGACAAGCTAGCTTGCCACGCCTATGGAGCAAACTTCGGTAGTGATCACGTTCGACAAATATGAACCAAACACAGAGCATGTTTTGCATGACACTAGACCTCCTTTTTATAGTTCAACGACTTGTTGACAGTATGGGAAGTTCAGGATGACGGTGTTACTGTGTAGTGGGTGTGGTAGGAACCCTAAAACGTCACTTAATATGCCTGCAAGATCTTTCTTTCGAATACTTTAGTTATTAAAAAAGTTTAGAGAGCTCTAAGCAAGAGTTCTCGCACATTCTGGTGCGTGGCATTTTAAATCGGTGCATGCGATGGATGAACAAAGTTGCGAGCTACTCAATAGAGAAAACAAACTAAAATCTAAATTTGAGTGCTTAGCCTATTTATTCTCATTTTAAGGCGTTAAGTTGAAAACGTACTCATATAGATATTATTCATATTATAATATGAAATTGGATGTAGTTAGCTTGTATGTAGGAACCCTCTGTATCTTTAGAGTACCTACCTGTTATAAAGGTTCACCAGTTTTCTATTAGTACACTTTCTCACCCGAATAGCTGTAGAAGTTGTTTACACCGTGTTGACAACCTAAGTGGCGCACTTGATATAATTTGTTGATCATGTCCTGCTATGCTTCAGGACGAAGAGCAACCAGAGGTGGATGAAACTAAGGACAACAGTGCAACTATCGGGAGCCATTACCACCATTCAGAAGAAGCCACCACTCAAGAGGGAGGACTCCTTCCTCAAGAGGTTCTCCACTAGACAGATACCAGAAACGCAGGTAAGGATGTAGGAACTGTGGAATATCAACAAGTAAATTTTCAAAATACGAAACTTCCCCTGCGTTTCTACAGCGTTCCACAAACTTTTCTTTTTCGTTATGCAAGAAAACTGCATTACATCTCATATATAGGTTTTTTCTTGTCTTCCTCGCGCCAAGCCGCTAACCTTTTATGGCTTCTTCAAGAGGAATCGACACATGTAGGTTCAAGGTTAAATACTAGTGGAATTTGTTCTTTATATAAGACGATAAAAAATTATAAAATGTTACTGAAAATATTCATTCGTGATACTTTGAATATTAGTGGAATTATAATTAGCAGACTTCGGTTCCTATTACACAACCAAGATGGCTTCGCGGTAAAATTGTCAGCAGTTTCCGGGTTAAATTCCCATCGGACCGATCACTCTGGTCATTCAGGTGATTAATTTCATCTTTTTCAGGGCTGGAGGACAAAGGTGACGGCGGTTGGTGTATTGCGGCAGAAAGGTGGAATTTGTTCTATAGAAAGAATTCTTGGCGGAGTTGTTAGGGGCACCTCCTTCCTGTCTCCCGGGATCTCAAGGTTGGGGTTGGTTAAGGGTACGCAACAAGATGGGTCCTGGATTGTTACCTGTTTCGTCGTTGGACAGAAAACTTGAACGTGCAAGATGGTTAACTAGTTGATCGCTTGCTATCTAGTTGGTCGTTGTGTACGAAACTTGAGTGTGCAACACCGAGCCTAGTTTGTTAACTAGTTCATCGCTTGTTATCTGGTTGGTCGTTGGGTAGGAAACTTGAGTGTGCAAGACGGAAACTAGTTTGTTAACTAGTTCATCGCTTGCTATCTGGTTGGTCGTTGGGTAGGAAACTTGAGTGTGCAAGACGGAAACTAGTTTGTTAACTAGTTGATCACTTGCTATCTGGTTGGTCGTTGGGTAGGAAACTTGAGTGTGCAAGACGGAGCCTCGTTTTTTTGCTAGTTGATTGCTTGCTATCTGGTTGGTCGTTAGATAGGAAACTTGAGTGTGCAAGATAGAACCTAGTTTTTGAACTAGTTGATTACTTGCTATCTGGTTGGTCGTTGGGTAGGAAACTTGAGTGTGCAAGATAGAACCTAGTTTTTGAACTAGTTGACCACTTGCTATCTGGTTGGTCGTTGTGTAGGAAACTTGAGTGTGCAACACTTAGTCTATATTGTTAACTAGTTGATCAGTTGCACCTGTTTGGCCGTTTGAAAGGAAACTTGAGTGTGCAAGACTTAGCCTATATTGTTAACTAGTTGATCGCTTGCACCTGTTTGGCCGTTTGACAGGAAACTTGAGTGTGCAAGATGGAGCCTAGCTAAAGAAGAAGCAGTCTATGAGACTGAGTTATGGATTCCAGCGAAAGAAGAAAATATTTGTTAATTAATCTTGGTTTGTGTATTTAAACTGATCGGAATTAGAGTTTCCATGGTATGCATGACCTTAGATTTGTAATAAATATACGTACAGTTGATATCCATTTTAGAAATTAAGAATTACTTTAGAAATTACTTCTGTAAAGTTATAATTATATATCTGTTCTGGGGATCAAGATGAGTCAGATATCATACGAAATATGCTTCTCACAGACCATTATTCCGGAAACAAAAGATATCAGGCTACACCTTCCACACCCCTATTTAGATAACATTTTTCATTCCTGCCTACTTGTTAAACTACCAGGCAACTCAACCAACCAGAGCAAGCTGGCTATGGATTATTGTCAGTTTACAATCATCAAGGATCTCGTCTTTAGTAGCGTACATCGTCGTCCAGATCTGGTCGCCCTTCGCATCTCCCATTCCTTCCTCGCAGGTGTCAGGTTAGAAACACAAATGGCCCATGCGCAGTACTCCGTCTCAGTTATTAGAGAATCCTCCCGCTCACTACTCCTAACTCTTCGCTTCTCTTGTACCTACTCCAACTTTAGCATGGAATCGTTCTAATATTCTTAGATAAACTCCTACATTGTACTCTTCCGTATGGTGTATCGTAGAGGAGAAGGATGCGAAGTAACAGAAAGTACTACAAGTCACTTTATCCACTTTAGCCCACTAACGCCTTACTTTGCCACCCCAATTGCAAATTGAAATAAGAATGTTAATTCGATGATGTATTATAACGTTTTATATTAAAAATTAAAATTTTCTGGGCGTTCTTTAACTGCAGTGGTTCTCGGTGTTTCATTCTATGTTGGATATGAACGATCTCTTAAGATTGTTCAGAGACTTCTTTACCAGCTTAATATTCTTTTACACGGAACCACTGGCTTTACTTTCCTTCCAAAGGAAACCTTAAGAAAGACTTTTTACGCCTGAAAAAAAATCCATCGTCCTCTGCTGAGTGAATCTTCAGAACCATCAGCTAATATATTCTTATATTGTGTTATTGTGTTTATTTCGCTGCTAAACCATTCGATTCATTTGTTCATTCCTCCTTTCCTCTTAATATTGTCTTATCAACCAGCATTCATTGCTGCGTCTAAACTGTTTTCCATTGACATCTTTCCATCCAACATCCCAGTAGTTTGTTTCCCCTTCATGATCGATTTCGGTTTGTTCATCATGTTCAATTTATTCTTCATGAAACGTTTTAAATGTAAAAATAAATAGGAAATAAAGTTCTGTTAGAAATATTGCATAGAAGGGAGTATAACATACATAGATTAGTTCCTTAAAATGCAGTTTGGCTGTTTTTTAAATAGTTTGATTCTTGTTAATCAGATATAGCACGAAGTGTGTTGAAGAGATACTCAGTTTCTGAAGAAACCATTTGTACTTTGTTTCATCTTATATATATTGTCTTAAAATTGAACAAATATTAAGATATTAAACAGGAATATGTAGTCCTCATATATACTTTGTCCCCGAATTTTCGCCGGCTTCAAAAAGGTAGACCTCTTATTTCTGAAATAACTCCTAATTAAAAGTGTATATTCCTCTTATATAAGGTAGTGCAATTAAAATAAATAAATAAAATACGGACAAACATAGGATAGTAAATAATTAGAAACTAAAGGATTTGTATGTTGCTTACCAAATAATTTAATAGTAACAATGGAAAGTTTAAAATTATTACAAACTCAACATCATTAGTGGCTTTATGAAGATGAATATAACGTAAAACCTTACGTTCGGTTCGCCATTATTGTTGATTATAATATATTGCCATTCTACATATATAAAATTTGATCAGTATATATATATACATTTATTTTATCTTTAATATACTGTATATTGAATCAATTAGAGACATTTATGAGAAAATCAAAAATTTGAAGACCTTTTTCATGTAAAGGGTAGTTGGTAGTGGGAATATTTTCTTTAAAATCTTCGTGTTTCATGCTTGGAAGATAATGAACATAGTTACCAAACTTGATACTTAACGGACTTATCGTTTTAGCTATGCTTCCCCCCCCCCCCACACACATACACATGGGCAGTTTTTTAAAAATGATTTTTTTTTACTCAGTGGGTCTCAAAAGATGTATTTTCGGTGAAATCTCAGTATGTGTATAGCACGTGTAGAGAAAGCAAAAAGCGGAATTAAAGGTAGCGAATGAATGATTTACACATATCGTTTGGCTTTTAAAATGGAAAATTTGCCAAAACAAAAACCACAAGTGTCTATGCAATAATTGTATTATATAATTTAAAAAATAGACTTTTTTTTTGTATTTTTACCTAATAACTCAATCCCAGCGTCCCTTAATAATACCTCTAAAAACAGTAGGTGTGTTATACTTATAGCTATCAAAACTATATGTTAGCATGTCAAATACACTTGTCTGTATATAGATAAGGTTTTAGCTATACCAGCAGCCTTTAAAGGAATAACTGAAACAGAAACAAATAGTCTATATAATGTAATGATGTAGCAGTAGAGATATTTTGGGATCTTTGAAATTGCATCAAATAAGCTATAAGCTTATAAGCAAGCCGCTAACACACGTGCGGCGATTAAAGACCGGTATTGACGTTTCCGTTGTCATTTCTGCCTGCATCCTCTTCGTTTCCTCCATGCTGGATTGCATCTTCTACTCCATCACCTCCTCCATTCCAAATTTCATTACATCCATTGCAGATTACATTTTCTCTTCCATCTTCTCCATTCCTGATTTCATTTCTTCCCTTTCACTTCCGTCTTCATTTCTATCTGCATATTTTCCATCGGGGATTCCGTTTTCTTCATTTCGGCCTGTAGAGTTTTCAACGTCTCAATCTTGGGGCTATGCCCGCTCCTAATTAACAAAATCTCTTTATTGATCCATAACTGACTACAACAGTTGCTTTCAAAACAATTCTGCAGTATAACTTTCTCCCGTCGCTTCGACATATATATTCTTGTCTCGACACTTCAATGCATCTGCTGCACGCTCTGAACTCGCATTCTAAACTACCATAGTCACCATAGCATTCAAGACGGAGTATTTGGAGTAAAATTAAGAGCCGCCTCAGTGATATTGACAGACAGCAAATAATTGCGCAATGCACGGAGAAGGTTTCATTAGAAGTACAGTCTGGGCTAAAATCGGAGTGGGGTATGGAGCAATACATCAAAACAGGTACCAAACTGTTAGAGAGGGGCTCGCGTGGATTAGACTAGGAGCATGGCGGAGCATAAAAATTGCTGACGAGAATGGTGTGAGAATCTGTCCCATATGCGAGGAGAAAGAGTCGTGGACCTACATCTTGGCAAGACGTTGGAGTACGGGGGAATGGAGGGGAAAATATTTACCGCGATGCTTTTACACCGCAAATGTAGACCTCGAAGCATGGTGGACGCTACTGGAAGGCACGGAAGACGTGGACTTGCTAAGTAAATCTATACTTAAGGCAGGACAGCTGAGATCTGAGAAGGCTGACAATAGAGAGGGGATGAATAAGAATAGCTAAACAAAAGTGATTACAATGTTTTACATACATATATTGTATGTCTACTTGAATAAACGAGTGACATTTCGGAAACACATATAATTTCATTATTACTTTATAACAACAAAATTAATAAGTATTTCTTCATATTTTAGTGCTTATAGTGTATATAAAAGTAAATAAGTATTTGACTGGAAATACAAGTTCCGTAGATTCATATTTAATATTTTAATTCATTTAGGTGCCATATATGAAGTAGCTCTTTTATGTTATATTCTTGATAATATTTGGTGTACTTCCCTTTAAAAGCATTTTATTTCTTGAAGCAATATAGTATAAGTAATATAATATAATAAGTATTTAACATATGTCAGATTTGTTGCCCCAACAAGCTCTAAGCTGCTAGTTGAATATTAGGATGAATAACTTAGTTTATGTACAGTTGCGAGCAAAAACATGTGTCTAAATGAGTTGTCTTCAGCTGGTAAGGATTAGTTAAGCAGCTCTTCCCACATTCATGGTTCTATCTGATTCTGGCAAGAAAGCTGATTAGCAAATACTTTTATTGCGGTGGAGGATGTGTACCAGAGGCTAGGATCCAAGACTGTTCTTAGTCTGTCAAGAAAACGTAATCAATTGGCTGTTACTTAGGAAGGAAAGGAAGAATCAGAGTGTAAACCTATGTAAGCTTACATCGCTGTATGTTATCTCAAAAGAGTTGGAGAATGCCTTGTATTTTACCTGGCAAATTCGAATCACATAAACATTTTCATTATATACTGGCACGAAACTCAAAGTACTAGATGGCAAAGTAGTAACACGGGTAACCACTGGTGTTACTGTGTACCAACTAGGGAACTGCATTTTTTATTCTGCTTATAACTTTCCAAAATTATTTCGAAATTAAAGTGTAATAAATGGATTTAATTATCAGCGATTTGCAATTAATTAACATAAAGAAGTTGCCTGCTCCATTTAGGTAACTGGAAATTCCTTTTTAATGATTTTATTTTGGTTCATTTATGTACTTCAGTTCCTTTCAAATGTTTTTTTACTTTTGTTTGTAATATCAAACTTGTCATGGCATTTCTTCCGCCAGTTAATTTTCGATTTGTTGTCCATGCCCTTTGTTTCTTTCAAATGATGTTCATAATAAAGAAGAAAAGGCAGTTTCATACAGCCACTGCACATAATGTTTCTCTTACAGCCCCACCCTTTCTTTCTCTCCTGAACCAGAAACAACCTCTATTCGTTTATTAAGGCTTCAGAAGCAGAGTATTTATATACAACCAATGGAAGAGGGAAATATCTAATGAGTGTCTCGCAGCCACTAAGGTAAAGTGCTTCCGTTTCCCACCCCTCGCCGATCGCTGTTCAATGCAATAAGAGGCTGAATAAATGTCTAGCATAACTGTTAAGAAGATTCTACCAACATTACACAGAAAAAAACACTAAGTATAGGAAACCAAAATCATCGGCACGTTTTTGCTCTCGATTGTACATATTTAACAAAATAGTATGTACTCTATATCTCTAATTTCCCTTACCTTATACAGGTTCTGCATAGTTACGCTATGATGTTTTGTGCATGCATAGTTGCTGCATTTGAAAAAAGCTAGAACAATTTAATTGTTAATTTAATTGTTTGTTCACACAAGTTTTGTGTAGAACAGGAGTTGGATAGGCAGAGTCAGACTGAAAAATTCAATGATATAGCCGGGATTTGAACCTCAGATCTCCCGGTCCTTAGCCCGTGGCTCTACCGCTGAACTACCGTGGCACCTACCGATACAACATTAAATGAACAATTGACCATAATAGTTCACTTAACTATAAAGTACTTAAGACATCGTAAGTCGACTCTGGGGTATGTTATCTCGAAATAATTTGAGATCACCTGGTGGTTTACCGGGAAACATGCGACTCAGTTGAGGAATTTAAGTACAAGCCGGCATGTTTCCATGGTAGCTCAATGGTAGAGCAACCGGCTAGAGACCGGGAGATCGTGGTTAAAATCTCGACTAATGCATTGCATTTTTCAGTCTTACTCTACCTATCCAAAGCTAGAACAGTTAAAAAGGAAAGACTGCGAAGCTTTCCATGTAACCATGACACAAGGTATATTTTACAAGAATAGATAGGAGAATGCACGAGCATATTTACGTAGGATGTACGAGGACGGTTCAATAAACACCCGTGTTTCAAAATAGATACATAGTGTTGCTACGGCAAGTTGGTGCTACTGTCTGTTTGTTAAACATCCCAAAACAACTTTGATACTAATTCATAGGTTAGTTTGGATTTCGCTTCAATTAGTCGTTCAACGTGTTTTGCTAAAATGGAAAAACTACAGTATCGTTAAGTGATTCACTTTTCAATTTTGGATGGGAAAATTTGCGAGGAAACAAAAGCGAAATTAGATGCTTTTTATTTCTATGGCAAAACTGGATTTTGTTTCAAAAACTGTAAACGTGTTGGAACATCCGTGTTTGGTGAGGAGCACCCAAAACATCCGGCAGATGTGGTTACCGAAAAAATAATTCAAAAAGTTGCTGATCGTCGAAAGAAAGTCTTAGGAGGAATGGTAATTCATATTCTGCATGAATGAAGTTGAATAAAGTTGATAAAATGGTGCGATGGGTGCCACGATCGCTTATAAATTGTTGATGAGAACTTGGATTCATCATTACACTCCAGCAATCAGAAGGCAAAGAAGACAAAGGCAGTTCCACTTTGCAGCCGGACATTGTAGCGATATTTTCTGGTATGCGAAAGGTTAAATGACTTCTTTGAAAAACTAAAAACGATCACCGGACAATACATGAACTTTTTTCCTGCTTCGACAAGAAGTTGAAGGAGGCAAGACTCCATTTGGCGAAAAAGAAAGCATGGTGTTTCATTGTGACAACTTACAATGTTAATATATATATGGTTATGTACATGTCGTGGCCAAATTATAGGGATACCATTATGAATTTCGCAAGACCTCCCATTTTGTTAAAAAAAAATGAAGAAATTTCTCGCGGGAACACAATAAAAATCAAATGAGGAGATGTCATCGTCAAGACAGAGGTGCATTTTACAGAGTTTGACAATTTCTGTTTTTTGAGGTTTTAGAAATAGAAGGAACGCCGGGAGAAGTGCATATCCCTAATGGAATACCATTGTGATAAATAAATAATGTATACCTGAAAAATGACGGCCTCATTATTAACATAGGTACTTATTGCACCGGTCTTGTGTGTGCATGTGGCTACTGAATGCAGTGCTTGGATTCAGCCAAGAGAGAGAGAGAGAGAGAGAGAGAGAGAGAGAGAGAGAGAGAGAGAGAGAAACTTCTACTTTCGTTTGAGAGAACCAGGGAAATAACGGCGAATTATTGCAGCTGCCGAAAATACGACAGCTGCTGACTCAGTTCCTCGTGGCTTTTTCTTGTTTGTAACGTTCTGTCGCTTGTTATTGTCATTCTTCTTTCTCGCTGCTGCGGTGTAGTTTTAGAACGTGTCTGCTCGGGAAAGAAAGATTCATGCATTGGACTGTTGTTGTGGTAGTAAATATGCATTCAGCTGCTGGGGCTCTATGTACAGGAATTTATAGTACGTATATCACCGCTTGTTGTCCACGTGAAGGCGTCGCGACGTGCCTTGCATCGAGGATATCGTTAAGTTTAGAGTTCACCGTCCGTCATATATAGTTGCCCGGCAACGTACCTCTGTGTCAGATTTATGCGAGAGGGTGGCATAAGTAGGCTTAATAAAGAATTAAAACAGGTGTGTAGCAACGTTTGTTGGTATTAATTCATTAATTTGTTTCCCAGATACTAAAATAATTTCCGATATTTCCATACAGAAATAGCAGAAACCGTAACTCTGCCCATGGTATTACGAGGGTCAGTCAATAACTAATGCCTTCTATTTTTTATTCCTTTTTCAATTTGCAAGAAAATTAAACATTGATTGCACCATGAAAGCCACAATATTCAGGATTAAATTGTCACTTTTCAATGTAATTCCCATTCTTTTCCACAGTTTCAGTCCACCTTTTAACAAGGGCGTGCATTTCTATGTGGTAAAATGCACAGTCTTGCTTCCGAAGTCATTGATGAACATACTTTTTCACGGCCTCTGCTTCTGGAAAGTGAATCCTCCAATGAGCTTCCTTATCCCTTCAAATCGAAGAACAGCAAATGTTCCGAAGCTATTGTTTTTCGTGTCTCCTTATTCTGCTTGGATAACATTCGTGGTATCCACTGCGAACACACTTTTGAGTACCCCAGTTCTTGAATAATTATTATTATACTGCCTTCACTGAGAGACGTAATGTAACCAATCCATCCGTTGCTATCCGCTGGTAAACTATCCACTCACTCAATGTTGCGTAGAGTCACTGCAGTCACGGGACTACCGCTTCGCTGTTGGCCCTTCAGCTTCATTATAATGTCTTCTAACCATGCTGACATCCTCTGTTGCATCACCATACCTTTGTGAGCCTTTCAATAAATGTGAACAGGTGTTTCACCTTCCACATTCAAGAGTTCAATGACAGAATGCTGTCTAATACGAACATCAACGTCAGTCATTTTGCAATAGGAAGTAGTGCTGCCACTGGCAGACGTATGAAGTGCTATTGCAGTGGAGCGGAGATGAAGGATTGAGAAATTGGGAAAAACTTGAATTGTTCACATAACTTACTTAGTTCAGGAGAAAAACAATCGGAGGTATTACTTATTGACTAACCCTCGTATACTAAACATGAGCGTTATATTTCTTTTCTTCTTCCTCCTGCTTCTCTCGGTACCCCTCCGTTCCCTTCCCTAACCATCTATTCTCTTTCTTCCCCCCAGTAGTGATTCCCTCCCTTTTCTCCTGTCTGAAAAGGTTGCATGTTTTGATAATTTGCAAAACCGGTAATAAAACCGCCTTTTTGATGTCTTTAAGGAGTGAATTTTTATTACAATCATTAAAAAAATTACAAATAGCTTTTGACGTGAAGTGTTGGAACCTTTGTATATTCATAGAGAATCAATATTTACCACCCATGCTGCGCCAGTGGTTTTACAGACATTTAAATATCGTAAAATATACTATTTCCTCCCATACTGTTATACAAAACATCGTTTATTTTTCTGAAAACTACACTTTCACACCTTCAAAATGTTCCACGTGTCTTATTATTTGTTTAAATATCACTAAAATTTCCCAGAAAGTGTAGAGTTGTTTCTTGTAATATTCGTATTGCAGGTGACAGAATTCTCCTAACACCAATTTTAAAAATCCAATGTGGTCCAGTCATATCACTTTCTGTAACTGTTCCACAAAGAAACATTTCTCACAAAAGAGAACTCTCTTTTATCTGCACCATGCTAATCGAGGTAAACATTATGAGAAATTGTCTTATTACTTGCCTCCTTATAAGCAGAAGGGAAATAAGGGAATTCACTAGATTAAAGATATTCAAATCTTTTAAAATCTATCGCTATGTGAAACAATTGAAATTAATTTCTCTTTTGCATTCTCGGGAACAAAACAAAATATATGAAACGAAAGTAGACTTCCGGCTTGAGAAAAGTTTAAGTAATTTAAAATTTAAACCAAACTTAAGGAATATCTCGAAAACCCTATCGAAATGTAAAAGAAGTCTTCAGAGGCTATTCTCATAAAATTCGAAATATACATTTGTTTGTCATGAAAATATCTTTAACATATAAATTTAATCAAAATCATCAGAGCTATTTTTGAGAAAAACAATTTTTTTGAAAAATGTTTTATGTAAATGGTAGTTGGCGTGGCGGATTTTCTTCGAAATCTTCCTGTTGCATCCTTGAAAGATACTGAACTTAAATACTAAGTTTTGTATTTAACCGAGCTTTTATTTCCATTCTATGCCATCCACACATACACATACAGGGATATATTTGTACTTTTTTTCTTCTTTTCAGGGTATCTCAAAAAATGTATCACCGGTAGAATTTTAGTATTGAAATTTTAGATAGAATACAATACCTTCTCTATGTACTATGTATATTGTACGTACGTGCTAGAGGAAGTAAAAAACCATCATATTCGCATCAAATTTATTGAAATATCGTCGTGTAAATGTTCTGTATAGGTTCAAAGGTCCAATCCACAAAAATAAAACTTAATTTTCTCAAAATTTGAGACGCATGGATGTTAATTATGCAACATATTTTCATAACAAACTAATGAAATATTTTCTTGCAAACTATTTATCCAATTAGAATTAAATGTGATATTCATATTAATATAACAGTAAAATTTGACATTTTTCTCCTTAACAACTTTCCCTTAACACATATCAAGCACTCATATCAACAAGAAGGAGAAAGAGGAGGGATTGGTATTTCGTTTGTCCCCTCTCTGTTTTTATTTTCTCTCTAATTACATCAGAAGTTAAGAGTATACAGTTTTATACTAAAATAAAATAACAGAAAGGATTCAACTTAATCACATACCCGAGAATCCAAACCTCGATATGATCCCCGAATCGATCACTTTGGTCGGAATCGGTGTAATGGTATTGGTTTGTTATAAAAATTAATTCTCAGTTTTTGAGTTTTGTACAGATATTTAAAAACCATAAGGTTCAAATTTGTGAATATTAGGGAATAAAAAAATATGATTATTTTTCGTAAAATCGCCCATAAAGCTTAAGTATGAACGTTGAATATAATTGGAAGGTAATACTTAAGCAAAATATTGCATTGAGCAAAAGCAGACGCAGTTGGAGATCGTGGCGGTGTTTAACGTGATAATCAGGCTATTGTGCTCCAAAAAATATGTAATAATGTTCAAACCGAAGTTAAAGTGATCTATGTTTCCAGTTAAAGTTACATGAAAATTTAAATTTAGGTAATATGAAATAATTGGAAAACGTTCAAAACAACTGTTTAGCAGATCATGGCCGTAGAGGCTTCCAGTGGAAGTGGACACTGATCATAATGATAATTGGGAAAGAAATGTTGAAAAGAAACCTTCCAGACTTCAGATTTGAAGTGTTTGCCAATTGATATTGGGAAAAACCTAAAAGAAACGAAAGAAAACAGAAGGTCAAAGCGGACGGCCTTACCGGTATTAGGGCACCGGTCTTCTGCCACATATGTTGGGTTGTGGCCATAATAAATATTGCACCATCCCTCTGCGGCGCGGGTTTTGTTTCCAGTAGCTCCATGTCATATGCCGTTAATGTTTGATATGCCTTGCAATGCTCGCTAATACACCCGAAGTCCCAATCTCATTTCGAAGAGTATTGGAGTATCGTGCAGATGTTGCTACTAAATCTGCACATAAGGGAACACATGACTGATGCTACATGATTACATATACGAATATCAATGAGTGGAATAACTCGTGGACAAGTCCGTCATTTCTCCCTTCTCTGCTTTTTGTTCCAACCCTTCTCATTCTTATCCCAAGCTATCGGAAAAGAATAAACCGGAAAGCGCTTGCGGCGATGATTCACAACCACAACCAATTTCCTCGGAAATGTTATCAAAATGTAGATATATGCTACTGCCTTCGCCTCCTCCAACTGACACTCTTCTGCTTTCAGATATTTCATGGAAAGCTTACTACAACATAAATAGTGAAAGATTGTGTCTACAGCAGACATACCATGTTTAAAACATACTCGAAACCAAAAAGAAATATGCAAGGTTTCATGTTGGAGGGGCTTCAACTTCCAGGGACCTGCGGTTATTATAACGACGAACATGAAGACTAGGAGGGCCAGAATCCATCGTCCTTGAATTACATAATCTTACATGTGCAACGATAGGGTTACGCAGCGGTTGGTATGATTATAGGTTATTTTCGCTGTTGGCTTGCCTGTCATTGGCAGTAAAGTTGCCCCGCTACGTCTGTTTCAACAATACCTTTATTTCAGTAGATTTTATAGTTGGGTGCGTTGTGACTATGTCTCGGCTAGCTGTATGAAGATTATAAAATGTATTTGTTTTATTTCAACTAAGTAAGCTTTCTCAAAGGGTGTGGAGTACTGAACTTATAAGGTAAGATTTCTTTTCAAATGTATTTATCTCGTTTCAGTTTGATGCGAACGCAAAATGCTTTAACGCAGTTTAAAGCAAATTTAATTTTCGTTTAATTTTACACTTTCTCCATTACTTACGTAAAGATCATTACATATGTTGTAGAATTACAATGTACGCATAGTAGTTATATACAAATTGTTATATCGGCAAACCTGTGCTGGCTTTCAAGTAAAGAGGTAAAAGACGGTTACCTACTCAAAATGACAGTTGAATACGAAATATTATTTTGCCCTAACCACGAGTATCTTGTACTTATTAAGCCTAATTATTTTGTAATTATTCTAAATGCAAAACTTACTACAAACAATAAGAAATGTATATTAAATGAACAGTTCAGTTTCAGTTTGTTACGAGTTAAAGACAATAAAATAAACGTATTGTCTCGCTGCAAAGGGATTTCTATTGTTTAACTTTATCTAAAGTCATTTCGTAATGTTCTGACAGAATGAAAAGCATCATTATACACTTTTTGGAGAGTCCACGAGAAATATTTTGCCTATCTTTGGCGAAAGAAAATAGTTTATTGAAAACCAATTTACTTGTTTATGATTCCCTTCTATGATTGCCAAGAACACTCTCTGAGGTATATGTGGGCATGACACACTAGTGTTTCATAATTATCTTAATTGCAATTTTGCTACATAAAAACATACATAAAAGAGTTAGAAGCTATGACATAAAATTTCGAGCATAAATCTGTTATCCTGTCATTTAAAAACATGGCCATGCAGTTGAAGTAATTTCACTAATACTTTAAATAATACTGAACTAATAAAGTTAGAATAAACATAAATTAAGAGAACAAAAATAAAATAAACAAATAAGAAAGTTAAAAATATTCTGATATCCCATCTAGCTTTGTGACAAATCAGGAAGAAGGAAAGCAGGGAGAAAAATTGTCAATATTTCGATTAGATTCGAACTGAATCGAGCATCTTGTAACTCATACTAACACCGCGCGTTAATCAAATACGCTACTGTTTAGCTATAACTTGCAGCATCAAAGTCTATAATGTTGGTATGCAGAAGATGACTCTTGGGAACGATGTTTTCAGGTAATCTGCGGGTTGCATAAAACCAAAGAATAAGGGACAGGTGAACCACCTTGTATAATTTCAAACATCTAAGATACTTCTTTCTTTGTCGACAAAAGCACTTTAAAAGTGGAACAGTAAAACTTATAATCAGATAGTTGCCATTTTTCCTTGGAAAATTTCATTTGATTTCTGACTTCCAGCTGAATTCAAGGTTAGAATTCGAAAACTACAGCCAAGCTGTCACAATGCACTGGCAGATCCTAAGTTGCACACGCCGGGAGTACACAGATATACTACTTCAAAATATTTGAAGCGGTATTTATTTTGTATAATAAGTGATAGTTTATGTAAGATGAAATATGAGCAAACCGTTTTGTTGCAGCTCAGAATATTTTTATTTATTTGTTAAGAGAATTACCGGCTTAGAAAGTCTTAACTGGGTATTCTCTTGTCTACGAACTTCAGATTTGCAGTGAGTTTGATTTTTGGAATTCAGTGTGATGGATGTGACAGTGACTTCTTTCGAAGGTAATGTACATTCGTATTATTTTTCCTATTATTTTGTCCTATTAGTTACACAGAAATTCAACAGTAGAACAATAAATTAGAGAACTGGTGGGTAGCCAAGTAGTTTTAACGTAATTATGATTCCTAAGTCCATTGTAATTCACCAATTATAAATTTGAAATTTCCTAATCCCTGAGCCTAGTATATACAGCAGTCTGATTAATCTTGGTTCATAAATTAAATTAAAAATTCAAATTTACTCGTAATATAATTTCAGAAAAACAAAAAAATTCAAGGAGCTCAAGAAGTTGACAGTTCCAGCATCACCACTTCTACTAACTGTTTTTACTTTCTCCATACGCACTATGTACATAGTGTATAGAGAAAGTATTGCACTCCACCCAAAAATTCGATACCGAGATTTCACCGGAAATATATGTTTTAGGGTCCCCAATATCCAAAAAAAGCATTTTCACAAAAAGGTCCGTCTGTGTCTGTGTGTCTGTGAACACGATAACTCAAAAACGAAAAGTCGCTAAAATACCAAACTTGGTACTTTAGTATCTTCCAGGGATGCGACACGAAGATTTTGAGAAAAATCCCCCACCCCAAACTACCCTTTACATGAAATTTTTTTCGAAAACTTTGATTTTCTCAAAAATGGCTGTAACGATTTTGATTAAAATTTTGGATATTAAACATATTTACCTGACAAATAAAATGTATATCTTGAATTTTCTGGAAATAGCCTCTGAAGAGTAGTTTATTCTGGATGAATTTTACTAAATTTTGAATAACTGCTAAACCGTAAGAGATGGACAAAAACTTACTCAACAAAAAATGTAGAGCACATTAAAACACACAATTTATGTTATATACATTTTTTTTCGTGGAGTTCGTCGTTTTTGTGACATTCTTTATTTTTGGTTTCTGCTATGAAAAACGTATACCTTTCTCATACTGGAACTTGTCAACTCCTATCCATATAAACAAAGGAACTTCATTGACATAGCAACCAGCTTTTGACTATCACTTTAACCTACGGTTGTCCTTTATTTCGCTTCTACTTACAAGGATGCGAGTAATAAGACTATTTCTGCTAATTTTTTTCTGATTAGCATAAAGTAAAATGAAGTATAAGCTTTTTAAGAATTATTTGTTGCAGGGATATGGAGAAAGTCATGTGAATGGTACACATCAGATTTTTTTCCATTTTTACTTTCTCTATACGCACTATGTACTGATTTCACCGGAAATATATGTTTTAGGGTCCCCTGTATCCAAAAAAGAATTTTCAGAAAAAGGTCCATGTGTGGGTGTGTCCGTGTGTCTGTGAACACGATAACTCAAAAACGAAAAGTCGGTAAAATACCAAACCTGGTATTTAAGGTTAATATCTTCCAGGGATGCGACACCAAGATTTTGACAAAAATCCCCCACCCCAAACTACCCTTTACATGGAACTTTTTTCGAAAATGTTGATTTTCTAAAAAATGGCTCTAACGATTTTGATTGTAATATCCTATATTAAAGATATTTGCCTGACAATTAAAATGTATATTTTGAATTTCCTGGGAATAGCCTCTGAAGACTACTTTATTCTGGATGAAGTTTGCATAACTACTAAACCGTAAGAAATGGACAAAAACTTAGCATATAAAAATGTAGAGCACATTAGAACACACAATTTACGTTATATACATTTTTTCGTGGAGTTGATCGTTTTTGAGATATTCCTTTTTTTTTGGGGTTTCAGCTTTGAAAAAATTATATTTTTCTCATACAGGAATTTGTCAACTCCTGTCTATACAAACAAAGGAACATCAGTCACATAGCAACCAGCTTTTGGCTTTCACTTTAACCTATGATATTCCCTTATTTCGCTTCTACTTACAATAAAGCAAGAAATAAGACTAATTCTGCTAATTTTTCTCGATTAGAATGAAATAAATAAAAGATAAGCTTATAAAAAGAATTTGTTACAGAGATATAGAGAAGGTCATGTGAATAGAACACATCAGATTTTTACTTTCTCTATACAAACTATGCACATAGTGCATAGAGAAGGTATTGCACTCCACCCAAAAATTCAATACCGAGATTTCACCAGAAATGTATGTTTTAGGGTCCCCTGTATTAAAAAAAAGTATTTTCAGAAAAAGGTCCATGTGTGTGTGTGTGTGTGGGTGGGTGTGTCCATGTTTCTGTGAACACGATAACTCAAAAACGAAAAGTCGGTAAAATACCAAACCTGGTATTTAAGTTTAGTATCTTCCAGGGATGCGACACCAAGATTTTGACAAAAATCCCCCCACCCCAAACTACCCTTTACATGGAACATTTTTCGAACATTTTGATTTTCTCAAAAATGGCTCTAACGATTTGATTAAAATTTCGTATATTAAACATATTTACCTGACAAATAAAATGTATATCTTGAATAGCCTCTGAAAGTACTTTATTCTGGGTGAATTTTATGGAATTTTGAATAACTGCTAAACCGTAAGAGATGGACAAGAATTTACTACACGAAATATGTAGAGTACGTTAAATCACACAATTTATGTTATATACATTTTTCGTGGAATTCATCGTTTTTTAGACATTCCTTGTTTTTGTATTCTGCTTTGAAAAACCTATACATTTCTCATATAGGAGTTTATCAACTGCTGTCCATAAAAACAAAGGAACTTCAGTGACATAGCAACCAGCTTTTAACTATCACTTTAACTATGGTACTCCCTTATTTCGCATCTACTTACAAGGAAGCAAGTAATAAGACTATTTCTGCTAATTCATGAAGTAAATAGAAGCATAAGCTTTTTGAGAATAATTTGTTGCAGAGATGTAGAGAAAGTCATGTGAATGGTACACGTCAGATTTTTTTTAGTGTTATGTTTCAAAGCAATTTATGAAAAAGTAAAATTGTGTATACAAATGCCCCACTATCTCAGAGACTAAATGGCACTAAGGGCTGAAAATTGTACCACACATTTGCACTTAAATACGTTTCTATTTAAAAAAAAATGTTTATATTTATATGGATTAGTTTTTTAATTTAAAATCACCATTTTTCAATAAAAATTTAATAGTTTTATTAAAAAAGTTGTATCTTTTCTTCTAATCAACACGAGCATTCTATTTTTCAACCGACAGAGAAGGAATAGCCGAATATACTTTAAAAATTTTGCTCATTATCTTAAATAATTGCTATGATAATGGGTCAAACGTTAACATTTGCAAGATAGGGCATTCTGACTCCCCTTGAGATTCAAATTGTGAAATGATAATTATGAAATCTGCCTTCAAAGTAACATTAAATACATCAAAAGGTAAATCTATTAAAATAATTGATTCTAGTCAGATTTATAATCCCCAGGATCATGTTTTTTATTGCAGTGTGAAAAGGCTATCATTCTCCAGAGATTTACTATTCGTGTTTAATTTGCACGCTACACTCCGAGGGAGCGCATAAATACCAATTAAATATTCGTGAATAATTGAAGGAAGCCGTGTAATGGCTCAGCCGCCCTTTTCTTTCATTAACGCGCTTACCTGAGGGGAATTAAGAAGGCACGATTTCTCTCAACAACTTTTGATGCCAGATTTAATAGAATGGCTCATTTAAAGATTTTGTTCCCTTCATTGTGTTCGACTCAGGTGTACCCTGCAGTGTTTGCAGTCACTGTAGTACGGTAGTATTTTAGGAATATATTTCACTAAGATATAAAATTATTAAGATATGAGATTAAGATATAAAGTTCGAGCTTTTCTTTGAGCTGTAATTTGATTCATTGCGCTGCGTTTTACGACTACTTTATTCTAAATATCTTTCATTAGTAAAATATAAATGCCGTAACATTATTTTTAACATTTTAGCACTCGTTTTTAACTGTATAGTACAATAAAACAAATTGGTGTACACCAATCTAGATGAAATGATTGATAACTGCGAATGTAAATTTAGGAACAAACGTTTACCCAGCATTACTTAGTATTAGATAGGATAATCAGTAAAAAGATATGATTGATCCATTCCCATAACTTTCTCCAGCTGTTCCCCCAACAAACTTTTCATACATAAGTTATTCTTTCATCTCCATCAGCTAATCGAGGTAAATATTGGTTGAATTGATTTCCCACTTATTTTTTTGTAATTAGCAGGGAAACAAGGGAATGCACTAGTTTAAATCTTTTAAAAGCCGATCACTGTGTGAAACAATTGAAATCCGATTCTCTTTGCTTGCCAGGAGAAAAGAAAAAAGTGGCAAAAATAAAGGTGACTTCCCGTCGAGAAAAGTTTAAGTAGCTCAAAATTGAAACCAATATTCCGAAATATATCGGAAACGGATGACTACAAAAATACATATGACTTAATTTGTGCTTTAACGAGATCTACAGTTTTTATGTAGTAGTTTTTATCTATCTCATCGAGAATGAAGGGGCCAGCAAAGACTATTCCCAGAAAATTGATTTTTCATAAAAAAAAAACCCTCAAGAATATGCTATTTTAATTAAAATCGTTGGAGCACTTTTGAGAAAATCAAAATTTTCGAAAAATGTTCCATGTAAAGGGTGATTGAGGGTGTGGAGATTTCCCTGCAAGTCTTCTGTCGCATTCTTGGAAGATACTGGATTTAAATACCAAGTTTAGTATTTAACCTGCTTTTCGTTTTTGTCTTCAGACACATACACGCACGGACCTTTTTGCAATGCAAATTATTCTGTAACAAATTATTGTCAAAAAGCTTATTCTTCTATTTACTTAATGCTAATGGAGAAAAACAAAATAGCATAAAAGGTCTTATTACTTGCTTCCTTGTAAGTAGACGGGAAATAAAGAAGTGTCATAGGCTAAAGTGATAGGCAAATGTTTTAAAATCTGATTGCTATGTAAATAATTTCCTTTGTATGGACAGAGATTGAAAAATCCCGTATGAGAACAGCATAAGTATTTTAAAGCTGAAACCAATTAAAATGAATATGTCAAAAACGGTCAACTCCACAAAAAAATGTATATAATATAAACTGTGTGATTTAACCAGCTCTACATTTTTGTGAAGTAAGATTTTGTCTAGCTCTTACAGTTTACCAGTTATACAAAATTCCACAAAATTCATCCAGAATAAACATGTCTTCAGGGGCTATTCCCAGAAAATTGAAGATATACATTTTATTTTCCATGTAAACATCTTTAATATACCATATTTTCATCAAAATCGTTAGAGCCATTTTTGAGCAAAACAAAATTTTCGAAAATATTTCCATGTAAAGGGTAGTTGGGGTGGGTGACTTTCTTCGTGTCGCATCCTTGGAAGATACTAAACCTAAATACCAAGTTTGGTATTTAATGAACTTTTGGTTTTTGAGCTATGCTGTCCATAGAGACACGCACACACATACACACATTGATATTTTTTTTCTAAAAATTTATTTTTGGTGGGGGGGGGCATTTATAGAGCCCTAAAACATGTATTTCCTGTGAAATCTCAGTATCGACATTTTGGGTGCATTACAACACCTTCTCTATACACTATGTACATAGTACGTGTAGAGAAAGTAAAAAGGAATACACTATGATTAAGCGATAGGCAAATATTTTAAAAACTGTCACTGTGATAAGTTTTAGTTGACATTTTAAATGAAGGAAGAGATGTTATTTTATTATATGGTGCGGGTTTTAACCACTTGAATAATAAGTTAGCAGTTTTTATTCGATCAACACATCTTCTTAATTGGAATCATTTATTCAAATCTATAAACAATATTTCAGAAACGGTTAATTCTAACACAAAAATGTAAGGATATAAAATGGTGTTTTGACACGTTTTATGTATTTGTGCAGTAAGTTTTTGTCTATGTCTTATGACTTACTAGCCAGGGAAAATTCTATCGAAAAGAAGAGGACTTCAGAGGCTATTCCCAGAAAATTCCAGATAGACGTTTTATTTTTCATGTATATATTTTTAATATACGGTATTTAATCAAAATCGCCAGAGCCATTTTTGAGAAAATAAAAAATTTTGAATTTTTTTCAATGTTGAAGTAGAAGATTTACTTTAAAATCTTTGTGTTACATCCTTGGGAGATATTAAATTAAATACCAAGTTTGATATTTAATGTACTCTTCGTTTTAGAGTTATGCTGTCCACAGACACACACATACATATACATAAACAGATACTCATACTGATCTTTTGATATTTTTTGGATTCAGGAGATCTCAAAACGTATTTTCGGTGAAAAATCGATATCGAATGTTTTTGTTATAATTCAATATCTTCTCCATCTACTATGTATGTAATACATATGTGCTAGAGAAGGCAATAACAGAAGCCCGTTAAATGAAAGCAACAGTAATTGATAAAGAGGATTGGAAAAGGTAACCAAAAGCAGACTGTTAAACAAGTATGCTATGCAGTGAACTGAATCGTCCACATGAGTAGCATATATTGAAATATATATATTGCTAAACTTCTTAAGTTATGAAACGTTTGTCTTAGCAGTTATAAATACTACTAAGCATTATTATCTATCCTCAGCTTTTGGCTTCAGAGAAGATTGTACCTGATACACATAAGAGACAAATTGCTTACATGTTAGGAATTTACACTAACTATATCTCGTGCAATAGGCAACTCATGTATAAAAATATATCAGTCCAAACTAATCAAACCATTATCTAATGAAAAAGGTACCGAAATCACTTTAATCAACCTTCTTAAAACGCAATAAGGTACTCTCTATTTCTAATTTAACACTTTTAATTCGTTCCAATTACAGCATTCGGACCAACGTATTTGTAGTTTTTGTCATTTTATTTTCTAATTTTATGATTTCAGTTATTTTTTTAACTTTTTACTACATTTGCTACGTACATTTTAGAGAAGGCATTACATTCTATCCAAAAATTCCATTCCTGATTTAAACGGAAATATATATTTTGAGGACCCCTGAATAAATGTCTTTTCTAATCCTTCGTTTCTTCTTAAGTGAAATATATATGCCTACCTCAATGCAGGTGTATTTCGTTTACTACAACTAGACAGGATTTAATTTCCAACTGGATTCAACTTCTGTTAATATTTATGTTTGACATCTTTCCATATGTTGTTCTCATTTGTTTCGCCTCTTTGCCATACTAAGAACCTACTTACGATAGTAAGTCGCCATTAAGGTATTATCTCTGAATGAGACATACCGGTTGTTTAACCGGTTAAAACCCCAAAATCTGTAGAGAATTGTCACGGTAGCTCATTGGTTAAAGAAATCTCATGGACACGGGTGAACTGTGTTCAAATCCCGGCTGTACCATTTGAATGTTTCGGTTGCTAGTAGCAATAAAGGAGAAAAATTTGTATAATAATACTACTAATAATAATTATAATGTTAATAACACCAATATTAATAATGTCTTATGTTACAGTATATACACGTATGTATTCATTCCATTCAACTTATAACATTGCATAGTAGGATTTTTAAATATCAATGAATTGAAATCAGTCAATATAAATATAATATGTAAGCAAGCTAATGTAACATTGGTCCTTCTAATTAAATAATCTCAACGCAAAGTTCTTGCGTTAGGGCAGTCTTAAATTAGAAACAAAAGCGATTTAGCAAACAATAAATTTGATCATAATATTTTACGTAAGAATAACTAAATGTCTCAAAAATTTGATGTGCTCCATTCACATGACTTTCTCTACCTCCTGCAACAAATTATTGCTAATGAGCTTATTCTTCTGTATGCTTCATGCCAATCGAGATAAACATTAGAGAAACGGTTCTTATAGGTAGAAGGGAAATAAGAGGATACACTAGGCCAAACCGACAATAAAATACTTTAAAATGTGATTGATATGGTATAAAATTCTTTGCGTGCTTAAGGGTTGACAAGTTCCCGCATGAGAAAGGTATTAAGTATTTTAAAACTGAAATCAATAACAAGGAATAACTTAAAAACGGTCTATTCCAAAAAAAAATGCATAAACATAAATTGTATGTTTTAATGAGTTCTACAGTTATTCTGTAGAAAGTTTTTGTCTGTCTCATAAGGTTTACAGTTTTGCAAAATTCCGCAAGATTCATTATTCAGAATAAAGATATCTTCAGAGGCTATTACCAGAAAAGTTCAAGACATACATTTTATTTGCCATATAAATATCTTTAATATACGGTATTTTAATCAAAATCACTATAGCTATTTTTGAGAAAATCAAAATTTTCGAAATTTTTTCCATGTAAAGGGTAGTTTGGGGAGGTAAATTTTTCTCAAAATCTTCGTGTCGCATCCCTGAAAGATACTGAACTCAAATACCAAGTTCGGTGTTTTACCGAACGGACACACACGGACATTTTTCTGAAATACTTTTTTGGATACCGGGGACCCTAAAACGTGTATTTCCGTTGAAATTTCGCTGTCTAATGTTTGGTGGAATGCAATACCTTGTCTATACACTATGTACATAGTACGTGTAGAGTAAATAAAAAGTAAAAATCAGAAATCTAAGTGAGTAAAAATACAAAATTAACAGGATACACAATGGGACCACATAGTAAACTTCAATTAGAGTTATGATAATATATGTAATAATTATAATATATTTAATGATAATATGTAATAAAAATAGTGACATGCAAACTCCTTATAAGCAACCCGCAACAGTATTAAGAACTGCCTCCCTTCTCAGATTCAGGTCTTGCATGACACGTGTAGTCTGAGATATGCCTATTTGGTACACCTGGAGGTAATAAAATGTAACGGAGTTTTCCACCTGGCCAAGTTTTATACAGACTCTATGGCCATAGTTTCACTGACTGCTTTTTCCTTCCTTTTCTTGCCCTTGTACAAGCAAGAAATATAAAGTGGGTTGGAACAGTCAAGAATGTTGTCATATTTTCTCTTACTAATTAATTTTTTCTTTTTGTTTTGCGTAATTTTAGATCATCATTCCTGTTTCTCACACATTCTTTATCTTCCCAATGCTCTTCCTTCTATCTGCACTGAATGCTGAATTATCACTGTCGTCTTTGTTTTACCTTTATTATTACCTGTGTGTGCACCATAACTTATCGTTAGATAAAATACTTAAGCACCCATCAATATGGTTTGCATGAATTAATTCTTTACTGCATAATACCAGATGGGACATTGCCCGTATTTGGCATGTGCGTATATCCCTTCGTGTGTTAAAAGAGTTGCAGAACTCAACGGGATGATTTCAAGTTTACACTGGCCCTCTCAAAGAGAGCGGTCCGCTTACCGTCACCTCTGTTATGCAACAGGGATTATCCGAAGGTCGCTCACCCAATTACCCATTGATCGGTTTTAACTATAAAAGCCCCATTGTGTTTAACGATGAAAGAATATCTACACATGACAAATACGGGGCAGTTGGGCAACCTGGTGGTGTGTTAGAGGCACATGGAACTAGTTCAATGTGAATGGAATGACAGTTAAAAAGTGTACAGTGACAATAAAGCTATAATATACAACTCTAACACCGTGCGATGTTTTCGTATTGAATCTCATATAGAGTTGAACAAAATTAATGTACATCAATTAAACAATAATAAATAAAGAGATTTCAAGTAATAAAAGTTAATTATTCTGACAAAATTACTTAATTTAACAAAACTCACATAATTGCGATCAATTTCTATTCGTTCACAGTTAATTGAAAAACATCAATTTTCAATGTTTTACTCGTCACTATCAGAATATTCGGCATCAATAGCTGCAAGACTGTCGGCTATAATAAAATATTTCAGAACACTCATCTCTAGAGCTCAGGTCGTGATCAAAGAAATTGCCGGACTGAGGATCGCTGCACTCAGAGTATAGCTATGCCTTGATGGAGTAGGCGTGGTCTCTACAGTTAATTTCGAAACGTATTGCACTATATAGCATTGCTCACTGCTCGGCCTTCTCAGTTCCTGCTAGTAGATAAACCAGTGAACACTGAAAGAGAATAGGCTTTCGGCACTGAACAAACTTGTAGATGTTTAAGCATATTTTGAGTGATAGAAGGAGAGCCTTTTTCCGATACAGTACAACTATTCTTTGTAATTCAAATCAATGAATTATTAGTGATTTTGGCTGCTTTATGATCATTGTCTTATCAAAGTTGTGCATATTATGAATTTTAATATGTGTATCAAGTTTTATGCTTTTATTTGTAAAAATACAATTTGCTAATCATATATGTTCTCTTTATAAAATAGAGCGATGGATATAATGTCAATATATGTAATTAACTCCTTTTGGAACAAATTGTGCCTCTACCTGTGCATGTTTATGCTACTAGCCCCTCTTTATACCGCTGACTGCTCTGTGTGTTCTAGCAGTGTGAGCTTCGGAACGCAAGACCGAGCTTTACTCATCTCATTTAACTTGAATTTGCTATACGGTTTAGTTAACATAGAAAAATAGGCAACATTAATATGTTTCAGAATACTCGTCTCACTTAAATTGGTGTTTAGTTTAGTTATAACAGGAAACGAGATTAAACTTAAAGTTGAGATTTTTATTTACGCTGAATTTATTTATGTGCAATTAGATATAATCTGAAATTAATAAAATTGTCTAATTATATAATTTATATAAATAATAAATTAAATAAATGTTGTGTTGTAGAATAAATACCAGAATAAATGTCTCAAAACACTCATCACTTAGATATGTGTTTGCTATTACGCTTTAGTTAGTAGAGGATCGTAGGTAATTTTAAAATATTTTAGAATACTCATCTCACTTAAATATGTGTTGACTATTACAGTTTAGTTAACACAAGATCATTTTAAAATATTTCAGAATATTCAACTCATTTATATTTGTTATTGATATTACGTTGTAGTTAATACAGGAACTTCAGTCATTTTAAAATATTTCAGAATATTCATCTCAATTAAGTTTGTGTTTGCTACAGCTTAGTTAACACAGGAAGGAAAATAATTACCTCACTTCTTTTGTCTTTCTTCTCATTTCCGTTAACACCTCGCCTTTATGTATGTCTAACTGTCAAATCGGCGGTCGTTTACCTTTGAAGCATATGATAACTGAATCTACAGTTGCTTTGGATTTCTGGTTTTTTTTCATTGGTTTTTAAACATTAAATATCTCTCTGTCTCTCTCCTTCTCTCTCTCTCACATACCCACACATACACATTACCGTTCACACTTCAAGACTCTGGGGAATGCAGGGAATATTCCTGGCTAAAGAAAAATACCACCTCTTGCCGTAAATAGAACCCGATACCCCTCTGACAGCAGGCAAGTGCGCTACCAAGTAAGCTATAAAGAGATCAACTCCTATCACAGTTTCTTTTTTTACCCAAAATGTGTAATCTTTTCCTGCTTGTTGGTCTTTTCGATTAATATAGGGCCATCTATGAGCATGAATACGCCGTTACAGAGCTTTGTAGAACACACGTCGTTCTTACTGATGAACATATTATCCTGAATTCCCTTTCATCATGTTGAAGGTATTCGGTACTTCTGGAAAGATTTTAGATCGTAGATCGTAGAAATAAAAATAATGTTAGCATAAGAAGGTAAAGTAATTCACTCAAAATTAAAAGGATATTTATTAAAGGTTATTGGATACTTTACACAACTTTTTTTGCTTAAAAGGACACCTTAGATCATGTAGTATTACCAGTGGAACCATTGATGATGTTTAAATGAGGTTTTTTTCTATTAAAAGGAAATTATAATTCATTGGAATAAATTCATAGTTTGTACTTTTACTTTCTCTACACGTATTATGTATAGTGTATAGAGAAGGTATTGTAATGCACTCAAAAATTCGAAACCGAGATTTCACCGGAAATATATGATTTGGGTACTCCTGAAATAAAAAAAAACATGTTTTGGAAAAACGTCTGTATGTGTGTGTGTGTGTGTGTGTGTGTGTGTGTATCTGTGATTAGCATAGCTAAAAAACGAAAAGTACGTTAAATACCTAACTTGGCATTTAAGTTTCGTTTCTACTAAAGATGCGATACGAAGATTTTCAAGAAAATCCCTCCACCCCCAATTACCCTTTACATAGAACAATTTTCGAAAACTTTTATTTTTTAAAATAGCTATAACGATTTTGATTAAAATATCGTATATTAAATATATTTATATGACAAATAAAATGAATATCTTGAATTTTCTGGGAATAGCTAATGAAGACTACTTTACTCTGGAAGAATTTTACAGAATTTTGTATAACTGGGAAACCGTACGAGATACGTTAAAACTTAGTAACAGAAAGTGTAGAGCTCGTTAAAACACCAATTTATGTTATATACATTTTTTTCGTGGAGTGGATCGTCTTTAAGGTATTCCTTGTTATTAGTTTCAGCCTTAAAAAACTTTTCTTATGCGGGAATTTGTCAACTCCTTTCCATAAAACAAAGGAACTTCAGTCACAAAGCAACCAGCTTTTGACTAATACTTTAGTTTATGCTACTCCCTTATTTCCCTCCTAACTTGCTTGGAAGCAAGTAATAAGACTATTTCTGCCAATTTTTTCTCGATTAGCATGAAGTAAAAAGAAGCATAAGCTTTTTAACAATAATCTTTTGTAGAGATGTAGAAAAAGGCGTGTGAATGGAACACATCAGATTCTTATTGTTGGAGTTCAGTTGGTTTAAGTAAAAATCTTGGGCTATATGTGCACATTATAGAGCTAAAATAATTTTAACAGTCTTTAACATTTTGCATGTGAAATAGGATGTAGAAAATAACGAAAATGGCTTTGCAAACTTTAAGCAAGCTGTTTACGAAGAAATGTTGTAGCCAAAACATATTTTCATGATATTTAGCCGAATGGTGCCTGGAGGAAAATGGAAAGATGTTCGACATGTAGAAAATGTTTATTCTTCTCAATTGCAATACTGTGGAAAACTTTTGACACAAAAGTAGAGTTCAGAATACGTTTCTACATTTGAAGTAATTGTATAATATATTTCATCGATAAATAAAAGAGTATAAATGTGCTTTATTTGTATTTGAGATATGAGCTAAGCTCATAATCCCTGAGACAAAGTAAGAGCGTTTCTCTTTAGGATGCTTGAGATGAAGTTCAATGTACATGTTAAGGTAGATTCGGAAAACTCTCCTATAGGGATTAATCATTAATAAAACAGCAAATTTTGCTATGTTTACAAGTTTAATGTGACTTAATAATATTAAGCCGTACATTGCTTTGATCGCCATATTATAACTTGGCACATGAAGCAGCTCAGTTTCACTGCAGTATCGTGGTACACAGCCAACAACCCTTCGTCGCCAACTTCAACATTTCCACTATTTAACATTTATCTACTGCCACGTTGTGATGGATCTGTCTCAAGGGACAAGTTAATACGCGATTATAAGCTTAAGTTTAAGCTAAATATCTAATGTTGTCCACATTATGTTGTATATATTTAAGGGAAAAAAACAAAGAAGGAAAGAAGGTATCGACATCGTTGTTTATGCCCCTAGGTTTATTAACGTTGTGGAGGGAATACTCAATAAGGCCAGAGACCATTCCTGGGGAGTTTACTCATAATGCCACCATTTCCTTATTCATTCCACTGTGCCTGCTTAGCTGTGTACATGACGAATAACAACAGAGAGTGACATTTCATTAAGGATGACGCATTACAATACTAGATGCAAATTTCGTATAGAATGACAAATAATTACTTCTCATTCAGAATGGTAAAAAGGCTAAATGTTTATTGTGTTCTAAACAGATGTGATAAGTTAAAAATTATAACATCATATGGTACTTTAATTCCACACATACTAAGCAGTATAGAAAAACTAATCTTTCAGGTATGATTATAAAAATGTAACTATACTAAGAGTGTTAATACTCCAATTTAAATGAAAATACCTTGCCTGGGTAGTGTGGTGGTTTCGTGTCTGCCTCGCAATCATCAGGTCGCGAGTTCGAATCTCCCTTATGGTGAGTTACCCGGATAAGGTTTTTTTGAGGGTTTTTCCTATCCTGAGAAGACAAATGTCGAGTATTTAAGCTCTATGGACCTCCAAATCATTTGGGTATCAATGTACCATTTTCATTCATCGCCCTATATGATCAAACAGGTTAAAGGATGTTAAGCAACATAAAAAATAACCTTCTATCAATACTGCGTCTGTGTGTGCGTGTGTGTGTGTGTGTGTGTGTACCATTAATCCTGACATTGCTAGTTTGTCTGTAGATAAGATTTCAGAAAAAATAATTATACGCCCGAAAAAGGATTGCAAACTCTAATTTGAGGAAGAATGACTCCGAGACAAATGTTGGTATTCGGTCACTCGCCTTTAAACTATGCTATCTCCGCCACTGGTGTACTTTATATACCGAACATCACTCTTAATAAAACTCCAAGTGGAAACACTTTTCCTCCGTTTACTAGGCGCCCCTCCCCCGGATTTCCATAAAGTGAGTGGATGAATGGTGTTTAAGGGCCCGTCGACAACTAGGTCATTTGGGCCCGGTTTTCCATAAAGGTCAGCTTACTGAGAAGTGAACATTTGACTAAGTTTAATAATACATTTTAAATGTAAAACAAACTACCACATTTTAAAAGACAATTACAAAATGTGTTGCTTTGCAGTGATTAGGTTCATATCCCGTTTATGATTTTTCATTGTACCATAACATGTTCTATATGGGTCGAAAAATACATGAACAATTCACAGTTGGAGGTGAAGGATAAGAAGACATTTCTGATTATACAGACATTTCGAGAATTTACTCTCGAACACTTTAAATTTCAGAAATACCTCCATTTCAAATGTTCCATATGGGTCGAAAAATACATGAAGAATTCACAGTTGGACGTGAAGGATAAGAAGAAATTTCAAATTTTACAGACATTTCGAGAATTTACACTCGGACAAACTTTAAATTTCAGAAATGCCTCCAAATTCAAAGCTAATAGCTATCATTACTTGATACTGGTATATACTAGATCCCTTTTTTTGGACAGTAAAAGAAATTACAAGAAGAAATGAGGAAGCAAATTTAAACATAGAAAATAGAAACTATCAGAAGGAAGCACCAAACAGCAAGTCATTCGCCCTATATTGTATGCCGTTAATGTCCAGAAATATAACCCGTCCCTTGATTGCAGTCACTCCTCACATAAAATCACTTAGAAGGTCATCAGGACAAACGTAATAAATAAGTAAATCAATAAAATATCAGGTAGCCTGCGTGAGGGAAAATATAACACTCAACAAATAAACCAAATCTGCAAACGGAAAGGAAAGAAAGAAGCAAACAAGTTTCCTTAACGAAAATGTTGCCAAATAAAGAAAATTCAAGATGAACATAAAAGGCCAGAGTAATGTTGCAAAAAGAAATAACATTTTTTGTATTTTTGTGACTTATATGAATTGCCTCATTAAAATACACAGTTAAGAAGCCCTAAAATGTACAAAAGGGAGATAGAGATTTTAAAATCATTCCGCTGCATAAAAAGAATGTACTGCAGGAACGCGGTATAAAAGTATGCAAATGGCATCCTCGCTTGTCGTTTCTTCAGTCAGCAGCAACAGACAAATTTGTTTTGTGCGAAATTAATCACTGATACTCTGGAGTACCAGGGTGCAAGTTTAAGTTGTGGTTAGTGAGAAAACAGCGACAGTTCTCCAAACAAACGTTCAATGTACCAGCTAACCATCAATGATACGAAGGTACATGTGTAGTAAGGAAAAGTGAGGGATAATTTATGACGCGATGATTCACATATTCAGTGTAGTATCTGGCTCCTGACCAGATTAATATAACTAATCCTCAACTAAAAACATAACAATTAATCTGCGCTCAATGAAAAAGATGCAGCAATCTCTATTCCGTATATACATACTGCTAACATTCAATCTTGGAAGTAATACAATAAATGGAAAATGTATAATATAATTGCCAGGCATATTGCATCATAAAAATGTACACCCTTATTGATTATAAATGGCTGTGACTATGAATGATAGATTGCATTTATGGGGTAAAAAACCATTTATCTACGTGCAATTGAGAATAGCGGTTCTAATCGGTAACTTATTTCACCGTTAGGATATTCGTATATGTTTACTTGCGGACATAAGAAACTTTCTATAACATTACAGATGACTTCACGGGATAGCAACCGAGTTGGTGTGGAATCAAAGAAATCCAATCTCGACCATCTTGACTCTGTGGTTTTTAGTCAGGCAACTTTGATTCTAAGCTAACCCGGTTGCTATCCCGTAAAGTCATGTGTAATAATCAACACCGAGAAAGCTTCAAATCTTTAATTTCTATAACATTGTTTCAACATTGGCATCTAGATGTTAATTATTGACATTTTCTCAAGACCTTTTAAGGTGAAAGTTTTTCTTTTTCTTAATACATATTCCTTTTTATCACTTTGAGGTTGTGTCGTTTACAAATTTGGTGCAAACATAACAGGAGTTTATTTATAGTTTATAAACCCAATTAAAGTTTACGATATCATTTCCACATTAACAGCATTGTACAAATTCTGGATAAAAGTTATTGTTTGAATCATGTCCTTTCCCGGTTGCGACCTTTGTGCTGCAATCACGTTTTTAAAATTAATTTGGCTTAGAGCTGAAGTGTTCTAGAGATAAAAGCAATGATAGAATGTTCAATAACAGGAGCAAATTGAAACAAAACTGCAGGATTTTCAAAGCTTCCTGAGGCAGCAACTGTGTTTGTGCAACTAAGTTCCGTAAACATGGAAGTACAACAAAACTTTCTGTGTTAAATACCTTCTCCGATCACGCTTGCTCCAGGGACATTAAAATGTTTGTTTCAACAGATTTCAAAAATTCAAAACATGCTGGAATACAGAACAACAGACTTTTCACAAAACATTCCAATATGACATGCCTATTTTGTAAGATATTTGCGATTACTAAATTGGAGAATTCTTAAAATACGTCAATCTTGTATATATTAATCATAGTAGCACCAATCATTTACCTATGATTGTATAGAATATGGAGCTCTCACAAACATGAACGATAAAAGGTATACAGAGAAGTTAAGTTTGCATTTAGCCTTCTTTTATTTTACTAGGTCCAGATATCTTTATTAGATTTTTGAAAGTGATCTTTTGGCTAAGTTTGTAGACCCCTGATATGGAGTGTTTTAGCGAAATGTATACTATATTACTTTCTCTAGCATGTATGTATAAACATAAAAAATAAAGTAATATAAAATAAAAATCTGTATAATAACCCTGGTAACCAATTCCTTACAGTAGGGTAATATACCAGATTTTAAATATTTATTAAATTTCGCATTTATACATACATAATCAATTACAGATAAAATTAAGCTAACATAATTATTAATATAAATTATAAATATAAAATAAAAAAATAAAAACTGATATATATATACATATATAACTTTAAAAAAATAAAAATTTAAATAAATAAAAATAACATCTAAAATAACAATAAAAATAAATAAAATACTAATAAAATTTCTAAAAATAATATTTAATAACAAATAAATAGTACACATTCATAATTAACACCAATTATTACTTTTACTACTTCTATACAACAATAACAAGTGGATTAAATCAAATTACCAAATTTAATGCTCTTTAAGTTACATTTTTAATGAAGTATATAAATTATAACTAATCTATTACCTTTTATTTATTATTTATATCTTTATATAATAGTTATGATATCGATAAATTAATATTATAATTTATGTATTAATTTTTAAATTACTTATTTTACATATTTAATTATCAATTTATTAAATGGTATTACTTAATGAATATATATTCATAAATTATTTATAATCATAAATGTTTACTTTTTCTATACGTACTATGTACCTACCCAAAATTTCAATACCGAGATTTTAGAGGAAGTGCATGTTTTGGGTTCCCCTAAATCCAGAAAAAGCAATTTTGGAAAAAGGTCCGTTTGTGTGTGCGTCTGACAGCATAGCTCAAAAACGAAAATACCGTTAAATACCAAACTTGATATTTAAGTTTGGTACCTTCCAAGGATGCGACACAAATATTTTCAAGAAAATCCCCCAATCCCCAATTATCCTTTACATAGATCGTTTTTCCAAAATGTTGATGTTCTCAAAAATGGCTCTAGCGATTTTGACTAAAATATCCTATAGTAAATATATTTACATGACAAATGAAATATGTATCTTGAATTTTCTGGGAATAGCCTCTGAAGACTACTTTAATCTGGATGAATTTTACGGAATTTTGTATAACTGCTAAACCGTAAGAGATGGACAAAAACTTACCACACAAAAAATGTAGAGCATGTTAAAACACACAATTTATGTTATGTTATTTTTTTTCGTGGAGTTAATCGTTTTTGAGATATTCCTTGTTATTGGTTTCAGCTCTAAAAACATTCATTTCTCATACAGGAATTTGTCAACTCCTGTCCATAAAAACAAAGGAACTTCAGTTACATAGCAACCAACTTTGCTATCAGTTTAACCTATTGCACTCCCTTACTTCGCTTCTACTTACAAGGAAGTAAATAATAAGAGTATTTCTGCTAATTTTTCTCAATTAGTATGAAGTAAATAGAAACATAAGTTTTTTAACAATAAATTGTGGCAGAGATGTAGAGAAAATTGTGTGAATGGTCTTTGGTTCTTCGTAGCGCAGGTGATCTGAAATATTTAAAATATCTTTAAATTCCAGCCAGTCAAATTCCTTTTCAAGGTCAATAAAACGCATAATCGCAGGCTTGTTATATTCAATAGACTTCTCTATAACCTGTTTGATTGTAGAAATAGCGTCAATACAAGATTTTCCTTTCCGAAATCCTTGTTGTTCATCTTGGAGATTAATAATCTTAATTAAGTTTTGGTGTATTAATTTGGTTGTAATTTTCAACAGGGTGCTGAATAAATTTATTGTTCTGTAGTTCTTTAGTTTTTGTTTTTCACCTTTTTTTTAAAAATTGGATTCACAATACATGTTTTCCATTCTTCTAGCATTTTACTATCCTGGAATTAAAAAACCTTAATCTACATAAATAAATTTAAAAGATTAAAAAATAGTATATTATGATGTGCTATATTCACCTGAGTTTCCTTGTCCATATAAGCCGTCTATCGATTCCTGGAATATTTGCCTCTCACATCTTACCGAAAACATGCAAACAGTTTTATAAGCAGTGCACTATTGCACTATGAGGTATGAAGTTCACATGTGTGGTACACTCAAAAGAGGGACTTTGATAAAGTATAAATCACCCATCATCACTTGAAATTTGCTGGTAAAACTAGCATAAAACATGCATAAGCTGCAGCGTCTTACTGTACCTGGTTTTCTATGGAAACTGGTGTCTCAAGCTCTCCTACATTCTGATTTCTAAAGTAAACAAAGTAGTTAAAAGAAATGATGCAGAATTATTGTAGTTGTAGGATTAGCATAAGGAGTAGTCATGGAAGGCGCCCCAAAACTCTGAAGCAGCCGGTCCCCATAACCACGCTCGCCAACCAGACTCCAGAACTGTATTTATTTAAAAAAAAAAAATAAAAAAAAACACAGGTCCGTAGTGTGTGGCCCTTTGTCACTTACGTAACCCCAAGGATGGAGGATAACGCGAGAGACCCGAAGGACGAATATGTCTGGATAACGACAGGCCCAAGCATGGATAGAGTTCCTATCGGTTACAGTTGGAACACTTCCAAAGCTGTCCTTGGTCTGCTCGCTAGCTCCTGCCCCTTCCGGCGAGCCCAAGCATGGATAGAGTTCCTATCGGTTACAGTTGGAACACTTCCAAAGCTGTCCTTGGTCTGCTCGCTAGCTCCTGCCCCTTCCGGCGAGCCCAAGCATGGATAGAGTTCCTATCGGTTACAGTTGGAACGCTTCCAAAGCTGTCCTTGGACTGCCCGCTAGCTCCTACCCCTTCCGGCGAGCCTCCAGAACGAGACCTGAAACTAAAAAGCGGGTCCCGACCGAGTGTTTCCGACAACGAAGCCAGGGTAACCTTTCACAATGCGCAATCCGCCGTCCGTTGAACACATTCGCTTGGACTTTTAACCCTGAAAGAGATGAATAGGAAATGATGGGAACAGGAATTGGGGGCCGAAAAATTCGGGGGATGTAATGAAGCTACCCAGTATTCGTATGGTGACCTGGGACTTGTCACAGGGATCGAACTGGCAAGCTGCGGAATGCGTGCCATAAACGAAACCGCCTGAACCGTATCGCTAGATTATTATAGTGTAGTGAGGGTGTGCCGAGGAGATTCCGTCAGTCATTATTGACTTATTGTACGTCAGACCCCAGGAGGATAGAAGGAGATGAGGGTAATTACAGCCGGAACCGCGAAAAAGCCACCGTGGAGGGTCCCTAACAGTTTCCGAGCAGTCTTCATCTCGACTCGAGGAGCGCTAGAAGCGCGCGCCTTAGGTCTGGTCAAACACTACTGAATCTACAGACGACTTCCAGTGCCATCCCGCCGCTGAGAGCTGAATTTCCAATGTGTAGTCACTTCTATAAGAGAGCGCCACCACCGCAGTCCTCGCCAACACTTACAACCCTGAAAGACACCGGTTATATAAAATGAAGGGACAGAAAGTTCGAGGGAATAAAGAAACCTCTCCAGCACTCTCCTAGTGAAGCGGGATAAACCTGAAAAAAAAATATCATGGATCAGAGAGGTAAGCCGCCAGACGAAAGGCCTGAATGACCTGGTTCGTTAGGTTATTATAAATCTAAGTTTAATTTTCTTCAAGAATGACCAGATGTACGAGATAAATGCCTAAAATCTAAATTTATCTCATACTGAAGAAGACATTTGAAATAATCAATTTTCACTGGTTTTACCCTAATTTTGTTATTATACTTTAATTAAATGTGCCCACGTGACATGTGCCTTTCTAAAGATTCGTCACTAGAATTCTAATGTATTTGATACAAATGTCCTTAAGAATTCTTCTGTGTATTATATCAAGTCACCAAGAGTATGTAAATAAATCCAAGGAAAACAGAAAATTCAAGTTAAAAGCGAGATTCTTAGGAATCTAATCAGACACTTAATAGAACACTGCTGCATTCTAATTGTGGACGAACGTTATGAGAAAAGAAATAAAGCAGTAAGGTTTAAATATTAGTATACATTTTTAACGCATGGAAAACTTACGGTACTGTTAACATTAGCATCCATTATTTCCTGTTCCGGACTAAGTGATTTCAGTTCTGATTGTTCATAAGTAATCATCCCCTATTTTATTCATATCCCTTAAACAGAAATAGCTAATAAAATATGATGTATTCCATTCGCATGACTTTCTCCACATCCCTGTAACAAATTATTATTAAAACACTTATTCTTCTATCTACTTCATACTAATCGAGATAACCATTAGCAGAGATTGTCTTAATACTTCCTTTCTTGAAAGTAGAAGGGAAATAGGGTCTTTTAAAAGCTGGTTCCCATGTGGCTCAAATACAGTCTAAACCTTGTATTTTTACGTTCCACCATCCACCTCTTAATATCGGTTTGGTTATTGCTATTCAACAACGATAATTATAATTGCGATAATCTAATTTATTAAATGTTCATAGTATTAATTTAAAGAAAACTAATATGAGGTTTTAATTGTTATTTAATTCGTATATTAGAATGTTAAAAATTGAATTTAAAAATTTTAAGAAAGTTTAAATTTCGAAGTTTTCCACTTTAAAGACTCGTGCAAATAATTCTTCTCCCCTTCCTTTTCCATTGTTGGAGATGGTACGAATCACTCCATCATTTAAATTCAATTATAACATCATTCATTGGTTTGTTGTAACTCTGGGTTGTTTTTCAGACCAGTCACATAGAGAAGTGAATCCACCTAGATGAGTTTAAAAGTTGGCTACGTGAAAGTGAAAATCTTACAGAGAGTACTGGGCAATGATCCACTTTTTATACACGCAAAAGCGCATACCACGACACAATTAGTTCTAACTACTGGTCCCCATGGCCGCGCTCGCTAAACAGCATAGCTTCATGGCGCAGGGGATCGCAAGTTCGAGTTCCGCCTTGGGCAAGGGTGTTTCTGTCCTTGTAAGTGGTTATATTTATATATATATATATATATATATATATATATATATATATATAAAGGCAAAAAACCAATAGGAAAACAAACAGAAACGTAGGAAAAACGGAAAAAGTAATTAAAAAGTATTTAAAAACACGTTTCAAGGCAAAATCATTATAAGTGATGACACTAAACCATTAAAATCTGATGTGATCCATCACATTACTTTCTCTACATCTCTGCAACAAATTATTGTTAAAAAGCTATTGCTTCTATTTACTTCATGCTAATTGAGAAAAAATTAGCAGAAATAGTCTTATTACTTGTTTCCTTGTAAGTAGAAGCGAAATAAGGGAGTACCATAGGTTAAAGTGAAAGCCAAAAGCTGGTTGCTATGTGACTGAAGTTCCTTTATTTGTATGGGCAGGAGTTGACAAATTCCCGTATGAGAAAAGTATGTTTTTTAAAGCTCAAACCAAAAACAAGGAATATCTCCAAAACAATCAACTCCACGAAAAAAACATTATATAACATAAATTGTCTGTTTTAATATGCTCTACATTTTTTGTGTAGTAAGTTTTTGCCTATCTCTTACGGTTTAGCCGTTGTGCAAAATTCCGTAAAATTCATCCTGAATAAAGTAGTCTTCAGATGCTATTACCAGAATATTCAAGATATAAATTTTATTTGGGGTGCAAATAGCTTTAATATATGTGATTTTATTCAAAATCTTTAGAGCCATTTTTAAGAAAATCAAAAGTTTCAAAAAATTGTCCATGTAAATGGTAGTTTGTGGTGGGGGGATTTTCTAGAAAATCTTCGTGTCGCATCTTTGGAAGACACTATACCTAAATACCAAGTTTGGTATTTAACGGTCTTTTCGTTTTTGAGCTATGTCGTCCACAGACTCACATACACAGAGACATACACACACCTTTCTCTAAAAATGCTTTTTTTGGATTCATGTATTTCCAGCGAAATCTCGGTATCGAATTTTTGGGTGGAATACAATACTTCCTCTATACACTATGTACATAGTACGTGTAAAGAAAGTAAAAAAGATAATCGAGATATTGTATGTCATTTGGCCCATAAATGGTGTGCATATTGACTGACAGTCTCGTGTATTTTGCCTTGTAATTTTCCAAACACCCTTTACACGTCTCCTCTTAAACGCGAGACAAATGTTGATGAAACACTACCTCAGGGTAAAATTGCATATACGTTAAAGCAAGCACAAAAGCGAGTAGCACACTGAAGTAATTCTCCGTCCCTTACGGCTCCTTTCATTGAGAAAACAACCGCCCGCCGCTGCTATGCGCTAAATTTTCTAAGCATTCCGTTTTCTCATTAGAGTGAGTCATGGAATAGAAGAGGTCTCGATGAAACATTCAACACATGAGCAACTCAAACCCAGAAAGCGAAGGCCACGTGACCTAGATTCAGGCAACTTCAGATCGATAAATAACACCCCCTACTATCCACGTTCACTTTGATTATGTATTTTGACTTAATCACCTCAAGATTCGTATTTCCATTACGCTCGTATACAGAAAAATGGAACCTAATGATTGCAATTCTATATGTCCGTCAATTAGTTTTGTGATTCCGTTGTGGAGATATTTACGTGCCAGATCATATATCACCCATTTTAAAAAGCAACGGTAGTGACAGAAAATATTAATTGTGCTGTTCAGATTACAAGTGAAGTAAAATTGCATATATCAGAGGTCTATATTATGTATAAACAATGGGGAATATTCTAAAGTTATTATGTATAATAAATTAAATGCTTAAAGTTATGCTTGTAAAATGTATTTAAATACATGGGTATCTTAAAGCTAATCATAACGCGATCGTAAAAACGCAATTTGTAAGAATAACGATATCAGTGATAATCATTTTGGTATTCTGACGCTGCGAGCCCTGGTTTGAATCTTAGTTGTGGCAAACTATTATGCTGAAGATAATGATGAGTTTTTTTCGAATTTCCTTATGATGAATGTAAATTAACTTTATCGTACAGAAACGTGTAATAGACACCGTTGCTATGCAGAAACGACATAAAAAGACTTGGACTTTAAATCGAAGTGATAGTTATTAGCGGATGGGATATGTTAAACAAAATTCACTCGTTGCTCCGATAACGAATGGGATAAAGTAAATAAATACATGGTTATTAACTACAAATTTTCTATAATCTTTTAACAGCAACATCAAACATTTTTATTCTTAAATACATGAAAGTAAACTTGTTCTACATTACCATAGAAGTTAATCAACTGCTTCTTTTGCTTCAATTAATACATCATTTGGAACCACATATTAACGTTCTCAATGTCCATCGTAAACGTAATCAATTTGAAACTAGCAGCAATAAAATAAAATTAGTATTCATACATAGCCTATCATATTTTATAACTGTAAGTACGCAGCAATTCAATGTCTTACCCCTTATTTATTTTATTACTATCTGTTGTAAAATAATTTACTGAATATTCGTCATATATAATTTATCGTATCTGTAGGATAAAATAATGTATTATACAAGTGGACAAACCTCTTTTATCCAATCCTAGAACTTAAAACGCTCCCCTACGGGTTGCGTTTTAAATTGTTCTATTCATGGATAAACTCTCTGTATAATAAATAACTATTATTAGCACAGTCAATTAATTTTTACATATACCTTATTTTCAAAGCGAAATAAGGTGAGATCAAATTTGAATATATTCATATCTTACAAATTGCAAACAGGTCACAATTTGGAACACCGGTATTCATTATACAAAAATAAATGTAATGAAATTAAATAAAATTAACTTCAAGTACAGTTTATATGATATATAAAAATATACCATGTGTGGTTCTACTCATATACATTAATCTTGCTAAATGGTAAACACCAAAATGATACAAATTTCAACTAGCTGTATAAAGCACAGGTATACTCCAATAGAACATAACATATCCTATTGTCCAGTTTAAATATTATAATAAGGCAATATAAAATATGTAACATTATACTATCAGAGCTAATGGGGAAAATATATAACTATATTTCCCAGAGGGTTAGATGCTATTATCATAATATCGTATGCTTCTCAAAATGTAGTTTTGCTCTTGATAGTTTCATAAGCGTCGACTTAAGAGGTGCAAGTCAGGGCGTCGCCCTCTCAACAGTTTTAATGAACGGGCCAGACCCCACAAAATTACAATTTATATTTTTCATTAAAAGAAAAAAATGGATCAAACACAGTTGCAAATAATTACCTTTTTTTCAAATGCAGAATTCGTGTGTTACACTAACTAAATCACAGGCGTGGACAATGATGATTCACAACATCAAATGAAATTTAGAAATAATCTTTGAGATGTAAATGTCCCAAGTATAATTTTAGGGCACCTCCCTGGCATTTGCCTGTTATGAGGAATGAAGAAAACCTTAGTCAGGAAGACAGTTCTGTCAGGAGTTGAACCTCGCACCTCCCATTCACTGGCCTATGGCATAACGACCCGGTTTACTGAGATACAACACATTCGTCGGTAAACAACTCAACAGATTTAGTATTAGGCAATTTTCTTCAAACTATAAATTTATGTATCATATATTTAATTTACAGGAAATTGAAAGCACATATGCTGTACTCAGATTAAACATTTTTATTTTATTAATTACACTAAACACTTTATTAATCCCGAATCCCCAAATATATAACACATCGACACCTATTGGTAGTCAGTACAGTATCCTGAACATTTTTACTTATTTTATATTTTCCCCTACAATTTACAAATGTCTTATCTTGCAGCATCATGAAACCAATAAGGCTAATCGTTATAATATTTGCCTGGTGGATTTACTGATTTGCCTACTTTTCTTAATCAATTCTTACAACTTAAGGTTGGGTATGGCATCTCAATTAGCGATTGGTTTCTCTTCATGGCTACAATACTTATTGCATTCTCTATCCTGGTAACAAACAAACAAATCACACTGTGTCGCTTTATTTAAAGAAATAGCTTTCATAAAGCATCTGAGAAGTTCTTCATACGTATTGTAAATTTGCGGTGTAAATACCCGAGGAACCCCAGAAAGAAACAGAAAATTTCGTTCATTAATGATTCCTAAAGTGATTATGTACTATTCAAGCCTCTTTTATTCACACTGCACTTCAGGTGTTCACAAACACCCTCACAGACACGTTAACACATTTTTCTAAAAAGGTCTTTATTAGAATTCGAGGTCCTAAAAACAAATATTTCTGTTGAAATCTCAATGTCGAACTGTCTTAAAGGTTAAGCAAAACTAGTTTAAAGCACTAACTAAATTAGTCTAATTCAAAATGTGCGACTCATATATTTCAAATGTTTTTCCTCCTATGATTTTGTTTCTATGATGACAGTCTTTACTTAAATGTGAAAAAAAATATTTTTCAATATTTATAACCTGGGAGGTATAAAAACCAACTCAGTTTGTTAAACTTAAAAACGATTTTTTTTCATAAATAGATTTTAATTACATATCTATTTAAAAATATGAACAAGCATGAATTGCAGTAAAATGTTGAGAAATCTTTAATGCTTTTCAGAAAAGAGCACCTGAAGGATTAAAAGAAGTTACAATTAATGCAAAAGAAATTACATTCTTATTCACCGTCATATTTAAATTGGCAATTTAAGTCAAATAAGCCCAACTATACGATTTTAAACATAATATTTCGTGGTATTTTTCTACTTTCTCTACACGTACTATGTATATTGTGTATAGAGAAGATATTGTAATGCACCCAAAAAATTCGATACCGGAAATATATGTTTTCGGTCCCCTTGGATCAAAAAAAAAAAAAAGAATTTTTGGAAAAAGGTCCGTGTGTGTGCTTGTGTGAGTGTGTGTGTGGTATTTAAGTTTGGTACCTTCTAAGGATGCGACACGAAGATTTTCAAGAAAATCCCCCACCCACAACTATCCTTTACATGGAACTTAAATCTTACATGATTTTCTCAAAAATGGCTCTAACGATTTTGATTAAAATCTTTTATATCTAGAATATTTACATGACAAATAAAATGTACATCTTGAATTTTGTGGAAATATCCACTAAAGATCTCTTTGTTCTGGATGATTTTATTGAATTTTGCATAGCTGGTAAACGGCATGAGATGGACAAAAACTTACTACGCAAAAAATGTAGATCACAATAAAACACACAATTTGTGTCATATAATTTTCGCGGAGTTGATCGTTTTTGACATATTGCTTGTTTTTGGTTTCAGCTTTAGAAAACTTATACTTTTCTCAAACAGGAATTTGTCAACTCTTCTCCATACAAACAAAGGAACTTCAGTCACATAGCAACCAGCTTTTGACTATCACTTTAATCTTTTGTACTCCTAGATTTCGCTTCTACTTAAAAGAAAGCAAGCCATAAGACTATGCCTGCTAATTGTTCTCAATTATCATGAAGTAAATAGAAGCATAAGCTTTTTAACAATAATTTGCTGTAGAGATGTAGAAAAAGTCCTGTGAATGGAACACAGAAAATTAAAAATCCATTTTTGAAGCATTCGACTTCTCAGAGCTCTTAAGCACAGAAATAATGGAAATAAAAGATTAGAAAGAAAAGCAGCTTTATCCAGCAACTAGTATTACCGCCAGCTGATCTATGACTTTCCATTACCGGAAAGATACAAAAAAATAAGAAAATGGACCAGAAGCATTCAGCATACTGGAGTACCTCTTGAAAGTTAATGATATGCAAATAGCCACTCTGCCTCGTTTCCAAAGGAATATGTTGCTTGTTCTCAGAGAATCCAAAGTTTACAGGTTCATTTTTATCGGCTTTGTGGGTTTCTTAGAAGACTTTAAAATCAAACAAGGAAGAACCTTTGTGAAACATTGATCCAGCAATAACATTGTAAGGCTCTTGTGATGTATATACCACAACTCCGACGTATTTTATGCAAGTTACTTCAATATGTCAGAGTTATTATATGCTATTCTTGGCTCGATAATACCGCTTTTTCCAAGTTACTGCGCTATTTATCCCAAGCTATTTAAGTACTAACATGACATTCTTTTGTTTCAAGATATTCATGCTAGTTACTCAAAATATGTTTCACTAAATGAATAAGGGCATTGTGAGCATATAAGCTAGAGAAGTATTACCATATTTCACTTATTCTGATAAATTGATTTTCTTAATACAGTTTCGTGCTAAGTAGATTTTAAGCAAATCAGTAATAATTCATGATTAAATCTGATGCAATTTGTTAAATTCTTTTAATTTAATTAAAAAATATAAGTAATGTGAGAAAAATTTAATAATAGTGCATGGAATAGGATTATTAATTATTTTTGCAGTTTTAAAACGAAGGAATATGGATGTTAAATACAATTTCAGATGTTCTAAAACTATTTCACGTTCTCCTTTATTCTCTTTACAATTAACTGAAGATTAATAATCCTAATTTATTAATGTTAAATCTCCTAAATTTATCCCATTTGTAATACCATTAAAATATCAGACCTGGATGAAGTGCTTAAGAAAACTAAGAAAAGGACAGCACCTGACACAGAAGAACTTAATGTAGAATTTCTTGAATAGGCTGGCTTTAACCGCAAAAAGAGAGATGTATAATTTTTAATGATATCTGGATACCAAAAGGCAAACTTTCAGAATATTAAATCAGCAAGAGTAATCGATATATGCAAAAAGGATATAAACAGAATTACATGTGGTAATTATAGCGGTGCACGCTTATTAAATACAGTTTATAAAATTCACACATAAATATAAAGTTAAACCACAACTACAAAGATTTATACAAGATGGGCAATGCAGCTCCTGTAAAGGGAGATGCTGTATATGTATGTGCGTATACGTATATGTGAGGGTCGTCCAGAAAATCTTCGTGTAATAACCTTGGAAGATACTGAACTTAAATACTAAATTTAGTATTTAACGGGCTTTTCGATTTTGACCTATGCTGCCCACAAAAATACACACACATAAACACAGGGACATTTTCTTAAAAATGCTTTTTTTTTTTTTGGATTTAGGGGGTCTCAAAACATATTTCCGCTGAAATCACGGTATTGAATTTTTGGGTGCAATATAATATCTTCTCTATATAATATTTACATATTACGTGTAAAGAAAGTGAAAATAACAACTAATTTTCTCAAATTTTGAGTCGTGTGGAACATTTTTATTACTCAATAGGTATATTTACATAATAAAATTATTGAAATAATTTATGTATTGCAAACTATTTGCCCAATTTAAAAAAAAAAACTATTTAAAACTATTTAAAATATAGACATTAGGAGAGTCCCTTAATAAAACACAGCTTTTCTTTCTATTTAAAAATATAGAACAACAACAATCTTATGGTTTAATTATTTTTCAGAATAATTGTTTAAATATGCACACATACAGAAAGGGCATAGATTAGGGTTCGGATTATCGCGGATGGGGCCCTAGTGACTACGACAGAGCACTGCCAGTAGGTCATTGTGGCCCATTGCGAATTAAGTGACCCCTGCGAGGGAAAGATGAGGGGAAAGGCCCGAAGAGTGAACCACATCCGGGAGCAAGCATGGACGAGTCCCTTAATGTTTCTAGACTGAATGCATCCTATCCACCCGGACCCTGCCCACAATCTCTGAAAACACCTGAAAGCGAGTCCCAACAAAGTAGTCCCGCAATAACGCCAGGGAAGATACCTTTACAGAGTGCAAAGTCACCGCCCAGCCGCAATCCGCCGAACATCGCCGTCGCCTAGTCCTTCAGCTCTGAAAAATATGACAAGGAAGTGAGATGATCGTAAACGATGGACCCCCACAGCATTTGCCTGCTGACCAGGAGAAACGAGAAAATTCCTTGAGTCAGAGTTTTTTTTTTTTTTTTTTTTTTTAATACGGGAGTCTGATCGGGACTCCGGCACTGTATACCCTACTTTTATTTACTCTTTTTTTACCTTGTTTTTTCTGTATTATTACTGGATTGCTGTTTTCTTACTGCTACAACACAAACATATAACACCCATGCCCAAGGCGGGACTCGAACCCACGATCCCCAGCGCTACGAAGCACCAAAACGGGACACCTTGGCGAGCGCGGCCATGGGGACCGGCATGAAGTAGGCGGTCGCCGGGCATCGAATCGGAGCTTCCGAATGCGGGCCGCAGACATTACCGCCTGAGCCATTCCATGCTGTACGAAAGTGTATAAGGAACATTACTATAATATATAATGTTCAGAAATATCAAAATGCAGCATAGTTTTATGTCTGTTGTAAGTTCAAAGTACTTACATGAAACCAGCTTTAAAGGAGCTTGATTAAGAATCACAGAACTACTGAAATCTGACGTGTTCCATTCACATGACTCTCTCTCTCTCTCCCTCCCTCTCACTCTAAACAAACCGTTCTTACCAAAGATTATTCCTCTACTTCATGCTAATATAGATAAAATTACAAGAAATTATCTTATAGATAGTTTCTTCTAAGTAGAAGGGAAATAAGAAAATCCACTAGGCTAAAGCAAAAGTGAAATATTTTAAAAGCTGTTTCTATGCGATAACACTAAAATTCGGTTCTCTTTGCATGGCCAGGAGAAAAAAAGAAAAAGAATGACTAGTTTCCTTTTGAAAAACCTGTAAGTATTTTAAAATTGAACCAATAGCAAGGAGCATCTCGTAAACGGTTAACTCCAATAGATATGACATAAATTGGTGTTTTTCTGTCTCTTACGGTTTACCAGCTATGCAAAGATCATCCAAAATGAAGAGGACTTCAGAGGCTATTCTCAGAAAATTGAATATATACTTTTGTCATGAAAAATCTTAAACATATGGTATTTTAATCTAATGTAAAATATTTCATGTAAAGGATAATTTGGGGTGGGGGTATTATCTTGAAAATTATTGAACTTAATACCAAGTTTTTCTCAACTGACTTTTCGTGTTTGAGTTATCCTGATACACGCATGCGCACACACGCGCCGACCTTAATGTTTTAATTAAGGTGACTTCAAAACATGTACGGCCAGCGAAATCTCGGTATCCAGATTTTATGGGGGGGTTTTATTGAAAATCTTCGTTCTGTATCTTTGGAAGATATTAAACTTTTGATGTTTAACGGTCTTTTCGTTTTTGATCTATGCTGTCCACACACACATACACACTGGCCTTCTCCAAAAAATGATTTTTTTTAATCGGGCGGTCTCAATACATATACTCCCGGTGAAATCTGGGTATCGAACTTTTCGGTGAAATGCAATACCTTCTCTACCTAATATGTGACTTCTACATACGTACTATTTATTATTTATCGTTGGAAGGAGTAAAATGTTATTGGTTCTAATAATTAATACTTTAACAGACAAATGTTTGTTTATTCACTCAACACTTAGCACACCTTACGCAGCAATTAGTGGTCATGATATCTACACTTATATAATTTCGGAAATTAGAAGTCTTATCAGACACACTGTAAATTAAATTACAAATGAATTATAAATATGAATGCGGATTGCTTCTTAATGTAAATTAAATGGACTGGTGAAGTATTTTATTTTATTTATTTCTAACGCCTTGCTGCACAGCATTATACATTTCATGGTTAATGAAAACAGGACAGTTCTATTATTTAAGTACAAAATAATGATAATAATAATAATAATAATAATAATAATAGTGTGTTTATAACTTACAAAATGTATTCCTTTTTACTTACTTTTTACTAGCGCGGGTTTTCCATTTTTCAGTGTTCCTGTTGCACTTTCCCAAATTGTTCTATCCTGCCATTGACCACTTCCAATCCTCCTCTCTGCATGGCTTTATTAACTTTATCCATCCATATTAAGCGTGCCTTCCTCGTTTTCTTCCCAAGAGTGGTTCAGATAATAACACTATTCGACAATCTTTCTTCTTTCATTCTCTTTAAATGTCCATATAATTTTAAATTTCTTGTATCTGGTCTATCTATCATCATCTCTTCAGCATCCATTTCAAATCATTCATGATTTCTCCTTCTTAATTCATTCATTGGTATTCTTGTAACAAATAAAATAGATATGTGCACATTTATTCGTGAGAATGTTATATTCTTGTGCTTAGAACTATTCAAAATATTCGCTTGGCGCCAAGTGCTTTAATTATCTTATACTACTTGACCAATTGTTAACACTTTTAACTATGGTCTCAAATAATGCTGCAATGCAGGTTTAATATCGAGCATTTCCTCAGAAGATGATCTGCTACCAAAGGGCAATCTGAGGCTCCCATGTCCAGTATACTTCGTTAAGCTTATTGTAATTAGAACGTTGGTCTTTATTCTATCTGTCAATTATGGTCAGAATCTTTGGTAATGGCCTTTTTTGTTGTGTCGGAGCATATGCTTTGCCATTTACAATGCTTTTGTTCATCTTCATTTCTATTTTTTGCATTTCCTATGAATTATCAGCCTATGCTTATCTTCTGCTTGTTTCAGCTATTTTATTTCCGAATATGCCAAGATGTTCCTTTATATGTTCAAATTTAATTGGCTGGTGAAGCTGATTAGACAGTTATCCAACCAGAATTTGTTATTTAAGTCATTTCGTTCAATATAAATTCGTGAACGTAAAGTAAACTTTGGTAACTATTTTTAAAAATATCATATAAAATTTCGCGAATTTATCCATAAAACTGTAAGAAATTTTAGAATAGTTAACACTATTAGTAGACCCACTACCAATCTACTGCTTATAATTTCAGCAATTAACGATTTCATATTATGTTACGAAGCATAAAAAACAGAAAATAAAAAATATAAGACTCGTGAAAGGAATCACCCTGAAATAAACCTATAAGTCCCTATATTCCTGTATCCCAGAAATAGTGCAAAAAATATCCATGAAAAATAAGTATGGATGTTTTTTAATTTAATTACATAGACATTAATATTTAACGATGTAGTGTTATAAAAATCCTCTTGCATCGGACTGGATAATAAAGAAACGAGAAAAAATGTCTAAGAGTAACATAAACATAATCAAATATAGAAGAAGAAAAAAATTAAACCCACGGTAACTTCATTATATGCATTCCAGTTCTCGCTCCTATTGGCTGCATTCTGGTTACAATTGCTTCATAAGTTATTAATAAATTAATAGTTTTCTTTTATGTTTCAGAAATCTTTTCTTCGTATCTTTCTTTAAGGCGTAACATTCTAGCACTTTAATACTCATGAATAAAAAAAAAAAAACGAAGATTTTTAATGGCACCATTAACTTTGGATAATTAAGCATATAACTCATAATATGGATTGTTTAGCATAGTACAAAGACACCTTAGTGACACAAGACGCATGTTAACTTAATTATGTATTAATATATTTGCTTTTTTCTTATATAAGATGACGCAAAAATTAAATTTATTATAAATTATAAAATTGTTTAGCTAATAATTTTAAATATCTTTGTGTAATTTAAAATAATTACCTATAAGTTTTTTTTTAGATTTAGTCAGAATTTTAGCTTTGCATGATGTCTAGTTATACATTTTATTACGTTTCAGAAGAAACAAAAAAAGGTTTATCCATTTAAAACTCATATTTACGTTTTCTGCATTATATGTTGTAAATTACAGCATACATATGTTTCAAACATTTATTATTTATTTTTATGAAAGAAATGAAAACTTATAATTTTAATTTTTAAAAATGATCACTCCTGCCTCAAAAAGTATTACACCGAAATGTATACAAGCAATGTGTATGATTGAAATCCTTCATTGTTAAACTGTAAAGCGTGTGTGAAATACCATTAGTTTCTTCTGAAAATTTCTGAGACAATGTTCTCTAAAAATAGAAAAATATTGAAACCATATTGTAATGACCCCCCACAATCTCTTTATATAAAGAGAACAATTCCTACAGTTGAACTCACATATTTGTAAAAGTAATAGTTAAATGCATAGCAGCCGTAAAGCATTGAAGTCAAAAGGGGCGTGGCAGTTGCAACTCTTAAAACTTTAAAACCTATTTAAACTAATAAATTTCAGCACAAAAACTTCTAGAGATATTTCCAAAACGTAAATCTGACGTTTAGATACTTTTTTAAAACTTATAAAATTTGGTAATTCTCACCTAATTCTTCCTGTAAAACAATCTCGTATTTTTTTCATTTTGCCTTAAGTGTGGTTTCACTGGTTAAAATAAACTAAAATGTAATTTCGTGCATATTAATAGCACAAGCTTTGACGGCTGAGAGGCTGCTGAATTCTGTATACCCCTGTATTGCAATCTATCGGAAGCTAACGCTGGTTGCGCTCATAGTTCGCTTACTCCAAAATGAATATCCTGTGACTTATTCCTTTAGTTTTAACAATGGCTAAGTTTTCGGGCTCTACAATTCTCTCCTTTCCTAAGGCTTCTCTAAGTAGCACGTGACCCACTCACCTTAACCCTAAAGTCTCACGTTTAGCTGTGCAACTGTTACTGATGAATTGGAATCTATAACTCAAAATCGTCTCACAAACAGATACTTTTTGACTCAAGTGTAACAAATAGCTCAAAATACAACTGAGAACACTATAAAATATTGCATTGCAGAAGCTTAGAGTTCGAATCTCGCTTTTGGGTGAGTTACTCACATAAGGTTTTTTCAGGGTTTTCCCTGTCCCGAGAAGACGAATGTCGAGTAATTTTAAGCTCCATGGACCTTCAATTGATTTGAGCATCATTTCACCAATTCCAAATTTTTCCAAAATAACCCTAACTGAATCGTGAAGCTTTTGCGTAAGAAAGAAACTGAACTATATGGATCCGCGGTAATAAGTGAGATCGTATTCGGAAGGTCCAGGATTCGATTCCTTTTGATCGCCCATTTTGAACTTGGATTTTCCTGGTTTTCCCTAGTCGGTGGGCGAATGCTGGATGTTTTTTATTCACCACGATTTTATTTCCATCGTTACCTTTCATTGCGTTCCCTTCTCGTTTTAGACCGGACTCTAGCTTTCGTGGTGTATGACAGTGATGTTTGCTCAAAGAAATAGTAACTCCCATAGACAGCAGAGGGCTGATGGAGGACGGGTCGTTCATCGCCCTTTGTAGGAGGCTGAAGCAGTAGGACGGATTTTCAAGCCTGGAACTATTAGAAAAAAAATGGAATCTATGAGTGTAAAAATATACTAAAAGTATTATTTATAGAACCAGTGCTTTATTCTGTTTTGACAAGTTTGAATTCTCGGAGATTTTTTTTTTCGGGAGGAAGGGCCTTTGTCTAATTTTACTTAATCTGCGCGGGATTTGCCCCTCCACTGTATAACTTATGACCTAAAAATTCCCGTAAAATTATGACTAAATATCACTAAAACAACCTTATCCCAAATGTATCCTCGTTAGAACCTTTCTGGTTAAAGAAATATAAGAAAAATACTTCTTGCATATCAGGCATAATAAACCTGTAGCAACCTCTCCTTCTCCTTTTTAGTTTCTCTAAATGTATGTAAAATGTGTGTAGCATGAGGAGAAGGTATTGTATTCTAATAAAAAAGTCGATACCGAGATTTACCGGAAATACATGTTTTGAAGACCCCTGAATCCAAAAGAGCCTATTTAGAAAAGGTTCAATATTGTCTATCTGCCTCATTGCCTGGATGTCTGGATGTGTCTCTGTCGCTCTGTTTGTGTGTCTGTGGACAGCATAGTTCAAAAATGAAAAGTCGATTAAATACCAAACTTGGTATTTCAGATTAATATCTTCCAAGGATGGGACTCGAAGAATATCTTCGCACCACAAACTTCACTTTGGATGGAAAAGTTTTCGAAATTTTGATTTTCTCAAAATAGCTCTAAAGATTAAAATGAGTATACTAAAGATATTAACGTGGACAAAAAAATCCTGAATTTGTTGGAAATAGCCCTGAAGTCCACTTAATTCTGAATGGTGCTAGTAAACTGTAAGGGATGCATAAAGAGTTACTACACAAAAAGTATATCTTGGTAAAACAAAATCTATTTCACATAACATTTTTGTAGAGCCCAACCACATCCAAGATATTTTCTATTATTGGGTTAATTTTTTTAATTTTTGAAACGTCTCTCAAACGAGAAGCCCCCATCCGAATTACAATGAGAATCGAATAGCGATAGTTGACTGTCGCTTTAACCCTTGTTTCCCTTCTGCTTATAAGGAACTAAGTAATAAAACAACTTCATGTAATTTTATCTTGACTATCACTATGTAGATATAAGAATACGCTTTAAGTGTAGTTTGTTTGCAGAACAGAGAAAAACTCTGATTTGTTCCATTTGCATGATTTTCTCTACATCTCTGCAATAAATTATTGCCAAAAATGTTATTCTTCTATTTACTTAATGCTAATCCAGAAAAACTTAGCAGAAAGGGTTTTATTATTGGCCTCCTTGTAAGTAGACAGGAAATAAGGCAGTAAAAAGCGAAGGCAAATCTTTTAAAATCTGGTTGCTATGTGATTGAAGTTCCTTTATATATATGGACAGGAGTTGATAAATTCCCGTATGAGAAAAGTTTTAAAGCTTAAACCAATAACAAGGAATATCTCAACAGTTTATGTTATATGTAAAACATAAATTGTGTGTTTTAACGAGCTCTACATTTTCTGTGAAGTAAGAATTTGTCTACTTCTTACGGTTTATCAGTTATGCAAGATTCCCAAAATTCATGCAGAATAGATGTCTTCAGAGGCTATTTCCCTGAAAATTGAATATATACATTTTATTTGTCTTGTAAATATCTTTAATATACGATATTTTATGAAAATCGTTAGATCTATCTTTTAGAAAATCAAAATTTCGAAAATTTTTCCATGTAGAAGATAGTTGAGGTAGGGGATTTTCTTGAAAATCTTCGTGTCTCACCCTTGGAAGATACTGAACTTAAATACCAAAACCTTTTCGTTTTTGAGCTATGCTGCTCAAAGACTCACACTGAAATTTCTCTAAAAATGCTTTTTTTTTTTTTTTTTTGATTCAGAGGGTCCTATGATATGTATTTTCGGTGAAATCTTGGTATCGAATTTTCAGGTGGAATACATTACCTTCTCTTACACTATGTACATAGTACTTATAGAGAAAGTAAAAATCGTGTGAATGAACACATCACATTTTTTATTTTATTTCCCTGCCTGAAATCTAGCTGTAACAAAAGGATTTATTCAGAAATAAATTAATCCAGCCACTTCAATTAAGCATTTTGACATTGAAATGACTAAATTAATCTTGGTCGCTTTACAGGGCAAGAGTACTTTCCAGGGAACCAAAGAGTTCGCAATTAACAACGGTCACAAACAAATGGCCCCATCCTCTCAAAACCGAGGAAACCTCATGCCACCACTAACTACACATTGATCCCAGAAGTCTCGAAATGTTTTACCACCGCTGGGCATTTCACAGAAACTACTCGATTTGTTGCTAAAGATATTGAAGTCCTAAAACGCAACACTCGTATTGGAAGTCTAAATTTTCTTTATTATTTGTCTTCTTCGGCATTTTCTTTTACCTTCTCTTCACTTACTATGTACATAGTGTATAGAGAAGATATTGCATTCCATCCAAAAACTCAATACCGAGATTTCAGCGCAAATATACGTTTTAGGGTCCCCTGCATCCCAAAAAAAATATTTTTAGAAAGAAATCCATGTGTGTTCGTGTGTCTGTGAACATGATAACTCAAAAACGAAAAGTCGGTAAAATACCAAATGTAGTATTTAAGTTTACTATTTTCCAGGGATGTCCCACGAAGATTTTGAGAAAAATCCTCCCACCCCAAACTAGCTTTAATTAGAAAAAAATCGAAAATGTTGATTTTCTCAAAAATGGCTCTAACGATGTTGATTAAAATACCGTATATTAAAAATATTGAATGGCAAATAAAATGTATATCTAGAATTTTCTGAGAATAGCCTCTAAAGATCTCTTTATTCTGAAAGAATTTTGCTGAAAGTAATTAGTAAACCCTAAGACCGTAACTTACTGCACAAAAAATATAGATCAGTTAAAACACATAATATATGCCATATTTTGTGGAACTTACCATATCAGAGATATTCCTTTTTTTGTTTTTTGTATTTAAAATAATTAAACTTTTCTCACTCGGAATGCTGTAAACTTCTGATAATTCATAGAAACGGAGTTTAACCGCATGGCCACCAGCTTTTAAAAGATTTGATTGTGTAGCATAATGTATTCCCTTATTTCTCTTCCACTTACAAGGAACAAGTACTTAAGACAATTTCTGCTAATGTTTACCTCGATTATCATAAAGGGATAGAAAAACATGCATTTTAACAATAGTTTGTTACAGCGATGTAGAGAAGAAATTCATGTGAATGAACACATCAAAATTTTTAGCAGTAACTTTTGGATGGTCCTCCTGAAAAGATTCAAAATTAAGCGGAAAACTTGAAGCGGCTGTATCTAAAAAACAGTTTCTGGAATGTATGTGGTAAAAAATGCTCTAAAGAGAACCAAACCTAAGATTTTAGCCTTTGAGAAAGTATATAAGTTCTGGGCACTTTTCTGCTGGCGTATTTTAAATAAGAAACGCTAAATGCTGGTCTTATAAATAATATAATAGAGAAATAGCTGATCTACATTTTTACTTTCTCTACACGTCGTATAGAAAAAATATTGTAATGAACCAAAAAAATTATATACCGAGATTTCACCGGAAATACATGTTTTAGAACCCCCTGAATCCAAATAAAAGAAGAATTTTTTTTTAAAAATGCCCCTGTGTGTGTGTATGTGTGTGTATGTGCGCCTATGGGCATCATACCTCAAAAACGACAAGTCCGTTAAGTACCATACTTGGTATTTAAGTTCAGTATCTTCCAAGGATGCAACACGATTTCCAAGAAAATCCCTTGTTCCCGAGCTACCCTTTACATGCAAAAAAATTTCGAAAAATGTTATTTCTTCAAAAATGTCTGTAACAATTCTTATTAAAATACCGTATATTAAAGATTTTCACATGATAATTATAATGTATATCTGGGAATAGCTTTGAAGACCACTTTATTCGGATGAATTTTGCTTGATTTTACATAACTATAACTGTAAGAGATAGACAAAAACGTTCTACAATAAATGTGCAGATCTCGTTGAAACCCACAATTTATGTCATATACATGTTTTTTTCATAGAATTGGCCATTTTTGAGTTGTTCCTTGTTATTGGTTTTAGTTTAAAATACTTGAACTTTTCACTTAGGTACGAGAATTTTTCAACCCTTGGCAATGCAAAGAAACGGATTTCATGCACTTGGCAGCGAGCTTTTAAAATATTTTATTATCACTTTAGATTAGTGAATTCCCTTATTTTCTTTCTGCTTACAATAAAGTTGTTCTGCTAATGTTTATCTCGATTAGTATGAACTAACAAAAGAATAAGCTTTTAACAAAAATGTGTTGCAAATATGTAGAGAATGTCATGTGAATGGAACATATCAGATTTTTCCATTTTGATTTCTTTTTAAGTGTCTCGCGATAATTTGTTGTTTTTGTTTTGAATAAATGGTAATGTTTGCTTGCAATACCGCTGGACTCAGGTGCTGTTATGAAATATCTCCGATTCAGGTCCTTGTGGAAGACATGATTGAATACCTTTAAATTCTTCGCGTCATTGTTTCCGTTTAACGTATCTATAGGTTCAAATGCATTTCTCGCAAGGTAGAATACTTTTTAAGAATATTTATTACTTCTTTATATACAATAATTCGCGTATTTTATAAATTACAGTCCTGTAAATTGCGAAATAAAACAACAACTTTACTTTTGTATTGCTTGAATGCTTTATTAAACAGGCGGCAATGTTTTGTACCTCATAGTTGAAAACTGTTGTACCTACGGCGTTTTTGCATGTAAATAAAACCTTACATTAAAGCAATTATTTGTTTAGTTCCTTAGTTCAAAACCAAATAAAAGTGTTTGTTTCTTTCATTTTTATTTATTTTTACTTTCTCTACACGTACTATGTACATAGTGTATAGAGAAGGTGTTGTATACCACCCAAAAATTCGATACCAAGTTTTCACCGGAAATACATGTTTTTGTATCTCCCTGAATCCAAAAAAAAAACATTTTTGGAAAAAAGGCCATGAGTGCGTGTGTGTGTGTCTGTGGAGAGCTTTGCTCAAAAACAAAAAGACCGTTAAATTCCAAGCTTGATATTTAGGTTTCGTATCTTACTAGGATGCACACAAATTTTGATTTTCTCAAAAATGGCTCTAATGATTTTTATAAAACTCTCTTAAATTTTAGATATTTACATGCCAAATGAATGTATATCTTAAATTTTCTGGGAATATCCTCTAGAGACCTCTTTATTCTGGATGATTTTTATTGAATTTTGCATAACTGGTAAACCGTAAGAGATAGACAAAAACTTAAAAGACAAAAAATGTAAATCACGATAAAACACACAATTTATGTCATATACATGTTTTCGTGGAGTTGGTCGTTTTTGAGATATTCCATGCTATTGGTTTCAGCTTTAAAAACGTATAATTTTCTCATACAGTAATTTGCCAACTCCTGCCCATACAAACGAACTTCAGTTACATAACAACCAGCTTTTGATTATCACTTTAACCTATTGTACTCCCTTATTTCGCTTCTACCTATAAGGAAGCAAGTAATAAGACTATTTCTGCTAATTTTTTCTCGATTAGCATGAAGTAAATAAAAGCATAAGCTTTTTCACAATAATGTGTTGCAGATATGTAGAGAAAATCATGTGAATGGAACACATAAGATTTTTTATTTTACCAATTCACTACAAATGCATGGAGGATCTGCCTTAAGAATTCAGTAACACTAATAGAAGTTCTTGTAATACAGAGAAGCTTCCAGATTGCCACTGCACCTTTGTTGTAAAGAAACGAGAACTACCTTCCAAAGCAAATTCACTTTCAACCTGCAAGGATGTCACACAGGATGACTGTGCACCCTCCAGGTGTCTTGGGTTTAACATAGGGTAATGAAATAGTTTGTTATACTCACAAGTCCATCTCTACTCCCAACAACAAAAGCTTATTCTTCAACCTACTTTATGATAATCGGGATAAACGCTTCCACAAATTCTCTTGTTGTATATTTCCTTGTAGGTACAACGGGAATATGGGAATTTAACCGATAGTTAAATCTTATACGATCTCTTTTAAACTCCGATCTTTTTTCAGGATAAAAAAAAAAACCGAAAAACTTCCATTTGAGAGGAGTGCAAGTTCTGAAAATCCATACCAACAACAAGTAATGTCTAAGAATTGGTTAACTCCACACAAAAAATTGGCATAAATAGAATGATTTAACAAGATACACATTTGATATAAGATTTCTTCCATCTCTTACAAGTAATGCAAAAATCATTCAGAATGAAGGTGGCTACATATTTCATTCTGAAACATATATGTTGTTAAGAATGTATTTAGTGAAAATGGCTAGAGTCGTTTCCTGGAAATACTTCTGGCCACCATTTTACAAGATGTAACATACTAGTTGTTTTTTAGATTAAAACTGATTCGTCCGCAGTAGCTTGAATTTGACGCGGTATAAACATTAGGAACATATCTAATTGTTAAATAAGTTGTATGTTATATTGAATAAATTGTAACTGTTTGTAACTTAGTGTTCTTTTGTAAATAGCGCACAACAAACATGTTGTAACCCAAATCAGTTCAATAATAAGCTCTTTTGAGATTAAATAGCATAAAATAACATATTTATATTAAAGATAATTAATGTGTTTCTTGGAGATTATGTCCTTCAAGTTTCTATATGTCTGCGATGACGCTCCGCCAGCCTCCAATGAAGTATGTGAACTAAACGTTTGGGCTTTAAGAGGAAGAGCAGTAATTTCTCTAGAAATCCTTTCCTTTTAGGGTTTTGTAGACAAGCATAAAATGCCGTGCTCTTCAGATATCCTCATAGACAGTAGTCGACACAGCTGGATCTGGAAGTCCAAGCAATATCCCCGTATTTAGAGACGATTCCCGAGGAGTTTATACAGAAATGCCGTAGAAAGTCCAGCTGCGTTCGCTGTAATGAGGTCTTGCAAGAGTCTTGTTGGCCCCTTCAAGGGAAATCATGCAAGTACCCAGGTGAAAGACGCCTCAAACATGGAGACAATATTGACTGCGATTTACTGTTGTAGTTTGCCCATCCTCATATTTAAAAAATTATATAGGGGCAATTAACCCGTTGTGAAGAGATTGCACTTAACACTCTCAACTTCTGACTGTGTAAAAATCTCTCAGTAGCTGTTGGTTTTATACTTTATTTGATTTTTTGTCATTATTATTATTATTAGGTGGTATATATTTATAGAACAATTTAAATTATTTGGGTTTTTTTCTTAATTGTATATGAATGATTTTATAAACCTTTATTTTTAATTAAATGTATTTTATTAAAGGTAGATATGACTGAATTTTCTAACTTCTATATTTTTAATCAATGTTGATGAAATTTTGAGGGTATTTTTATGTTAGCATTAAATGGTGTTATACCAAGTTTTATCTCTATACTTTGTTTGGTTCAGAAAATATATAAGATTATTTAAAAAAATAATAGTGTCATTTGAAAACTCCCTTGCGACAAACTTTTCATCCAATCATTTTAAAACTTTGTGCAGATACTCTTCAAACAATCATAAATTGGAATTGTATTGGGTTTTTATATCTGATTATTTACTTAGCTTACAAAAAAAAAAAAACAATCCTGAAATTTCCGATTTTTTAAAAAAATGTTATTTATGGCCTATTCCAAATAGCAAAATCCATACTAAACAGCAATTGTTATCAAAACCCAGTACAAGTTTTAGTTCCAGTGTATATTTCTCTGTACTGTGCAAATTTCAAGTCATTCTGATAAAAACTGTTCCGCAAGGAGCATTGTGTATACAGCAAAATGCTAAAAAAAAATTACAATCCGAGAAAAAAGCAAAAGAAAATGTACCTCATCACAGTTGCCTTGACCTATATGTCTCCCCTCAAACCTCTTTTTTCTTTCTTCAGAGGATATCTTCTGTAACTTATGCTGTTTTCTGCCCTGTTGCAGATTCTCAGAGCTCCTATTCCTGCTTTGTGCAATTCTTTGAACATCCTGTTTTTTTTGTTTTTTTTGACAGTGACACTGTAGATGTGGATATAGAGTGATTTTTGATGGAGTGCAGTTCTTTAATGTACTATAATGATCCATGTTGAACTCACTAATGGCTTTAACCACAGCTAGTTGAAGTTTGTCCTTTGAAATAAATACTTCTTTGGGACATTTACTCCACACAACATGATAAAGAGATTCATTTGGGTTTTGTGTCCGTGCTTTTGTGCAGCGTGCCAGTGATTGCTTTTCTTAGAAGGTCTCCTTCTTGCTTGTCTATGACTACTTCTAGGAGTTTTCTTTCTCTCCATGCTTATAAATGAATAAGTTACAGAACCACAACACTTCGCAGAAGAAAGAGAACGAATTTTGTGAAAAAAAGTTTAGCTTTCACACAAACACATGAAACTAACATGGTCCTCAAAGCATATAAACAAAGGAAGCCATGATTGTGCTACACAAGATAAGCTATTTGTAAAATAATAAGTATAAAGCATAAAGAAAGTGATTCTGAATCAATATATAGCTTTATAACGTCACAAATCTTCAAATACACTTTCTAGTTAGATCAAACATTTCATTCATTTTTTCATAAAACTGATTTTTAAAGAGATTTTTAGCATTTGTATTGATCAAGCAGTACAAATAGCAGCAACCAATCATTAGCAAGCTCTCTATTGAAAGGCTTCAGAGTCATATTCAAAATAACATTAAAAAAGCATAAAATAACAATGCGTAACTTCCCTACATAAAAGGGGCGTGTACCTGGCATTTAAATACCACGCACATGGAGCTCAAGGATGGCCTCTGGGAGCTTTAAAAATGGCGCAAACAAACAAAATAATGGTAGCATCTGATATAGCAAATACTGTAATATTTTTAATGCAAAAAACAAAAAATATAATTTTTGACCGGAAATCGTAAATTCGTCATATGTACCCACACTAAGAGAATTAATTATAAGAATTTCTTTCTTTTGAAGTTTTAAAAGTAAGACTTAAGAGAATTTTGTGAGTACCCGTAGCGAAAATGTTCTTTAATTACAAAACTGCTATTGTTTGCTATTGATCAAATTTGGCTTAAAATTTGTTACGAAATGCAATCCGGTTATTGATCTAATTGATGCATAATCTGAACACTGGCACAAGATATGTTGAAACCCATCGCAATCAACGTTTAGGACTCCGAACAGCCGTAGTTTTTAGTCTCGGTGTTTATGTTCTAATGGTTCTCTGCTTACCTAGTGGCTTCTTCTTAACAACAATGGCAAAAATAAGTGATATCAATTTTGTATTGTCAACATTCAAAATATTCTAAAGGAATGAAAAACTTACGTTGAGACACCCGTTTTTAAAGGAAATAAATATACACGTTTAGTGATTCCTATCAGTATAAGTATGATTTTACCAAGATACGAATATTAAATCGGTAGCAGAGTAGCAGTTTCCTCATTCTAAATATTTGTAAACCGAAGTAGCACAATGTGCTTTAAAGTCAATCTACGGTAAATATATTTTCACTGTAACCGATAACCGCTGAAGCAACCTGAGAGCACGTGCTATTTTAATTGAAATGGAACGAAATATTTTTAGTTAAATGTTCTTTAACCTGGTAGGTCTTCAGATGATTAATATAATCGGTGAAATTATGCTTAAATAAACCCAGAGCCCATGGAGCTCAAAGTTATCGACATCTCTTCTCAGGAAAAAAAATCTTATCCAGGTACCTCACCCTAACCGAGATTCGAACTCGGGACTTCTTGAATGTGAGGCAGACACGCTGCCCCCACTCTATAGAGGCGGTCTGGAATGAAATTGTTGCTACATAAAAACTACCTACATTATCAGAATATTGTTTTACAAATGACACTTACTTGCATTTCATCCTTCTCTTCCTCTTTCTGCATGATCTACTTTCTTCATTATGATATATTTTAAGAGCTTTCAAGCGGAACAAATGATATGAATATTTAATATAAATGGTTATCTCCTCTATTTGTTAAGTTTTGCTTTACATCTAAGTATCACTGCTATTTTTTACAATGCACTCATGCAACATTCTGCAATTTGAAGACAAAGTGTTTGTTGACTGTGTGTGCAGGAAACGGTCGACACGGGGGACGACGGGGATGGGGGGCCGAGCAGCCAGGGTACGGGGAGCACAAGAAGACGCCGGCGGCGGAGACAGCAGCGTTTGCCGCGGACCGTCGTTAACCCGGACGAGAACTTCTACTTCTACTGGCTGCTGGTCCTCACTATATGCGTGCTGTACAACTTATGGACGCTCATCGTTCGTCAGAGCTTCCCTGAGCTCCAAACAGCAGCTCACGCCTTCTGGTTCACCTGCGACGGTTTCAGCGACGCCGTCTTCTTGCTGGATGTCGTGGTCCAGTTTCGAACAGGTTATCTCGAGCAAGGACTCATGGTGTACGACTCGAAGAAGCTCGCTGGACATTACCTTCGCTCTAAGGCCTTCCTATTGGACCTTAGCGCTCTGCTGCCTTTGGATCTGCTGCAGATCAACCTCGGCGTGAACCCCATTCTCAGGTTCCCGCGCTTCCTAAAAGTGTATCGTGTCTATGACTACTATTACATGGTGGAATCTAGAACTGTGTACCCCAATCTGTGGCGTGTAGTCAACCTCATACACATTCTGTTGATCCTGGCGCACTGGTTTGGGTGTTTCTACTATCTTTTATCTGAGGCAGAGGGCTTTCATGGAGACTGGGTGTACCCCTATCGACCTGGAGACTATGCTACCCTCACGCGCAAGTACCTGGGCTCCCTCTACTGGTCTACGCTCACTCTCACCACCATCGGAGACTTACCGACTCCTGAAACGAACGCTGAGTAAGTACTAAAATGAGTTTGCTAGGTTTAATTAAGTAACCTGAGTATTAAATTCTACTCTTCATCCAAAATAAGTACCCTAATGTTCACTGATAAATTACCATCTACCTTGGTTTTACATAGACGAAACCAAAACGTTCCATAAGAGTAAATATCTCAAAAATAAGTATATCACATCCTCTCTACACAAATTGTATTAATTAGTTTCATTGAATCTTAAAGCCACCAAATCATAAATACTTCATACATAATACTTGATATCACTTCTAATGATAAATTATATTTTATACTTTATTCTACCATGAAGTGATGTTTACTGATACACAATTACCTTCTTTTGCCAAAAAGAAGGTAACAAAATCTTCATACTTATATCGATATGCCTACTTGGCTTCTCTCTATAAATAAATGTGTAGCAAATCTCTAACGAATACTTCAAAAGAATATGTTCATATTATTAATATGTAAACAATTAATATGCATTGTAAACCTCGTTTAGAAATGTCATCTGCTAGCCTAGTTATTTATGCTTAGCCATACATCCTTTAGATCCTTGCTTTACATTTAAAGACATTTTAGGATTTATTATTTTATAGTACTCCTCTTCCAACAACTAAATTAATTACAAAAACCTTAAACTGAAAATGATAACTAACTTATTTCTAGTTTTTCCCTTCTCAAATGTATGTGGCTGCACGTTTATGGACCTCATTAAAATACATCTCTTATTTAAAGAGCAGGTTTCCACCAATCAAAAGGTTCACACGTAACAATTAATAATTTTGCCTCTGCGCATATCTTGTAACTCTACCAGACACCAACTGTTGAAAGCGTAACTATCGATTATTCTGGTATGATCCTCGAAGAACCGTCGTAGCACGAGTTTAGGAAAAATAAAAATTTGTCTTCTCGTTTTTCAAAGTCTCCTTTTTTTTTTTTAATCTTATAGCACATATACTTTATGAGAGAAAAGCATTGTGACAAACTATAGATCAGATTAGAATCAATACATTCGCGTGTCTGCGTGGCTGATTTACATTCAAAAATCTCAGTTAGGGTGAGTTACCCGAATAAAGTTTTTTTTTTTTTTTCCTTCGCCTTAGAAGACGAATGTCAAATAACGTTAAGTTCATTTGAGCAGCATTTTCCGATTTCATTCATCGTCCGATATGACCTACCAGGTTAAAGGACGTTAATATTATCACAAAAAACGTTCACGTCTGCGCACATACCATAACCCCGCCAGCTATTTCATTGTATAACTTAAGGTCAGTGCACTGCGTAGAATATTAAAAAAGGTTTGTCATATTTTAATCATATACAATGGTGGACCATAAATAGTCGTATAAAACTGGCAATTGAGATGCTCATATGAAAATTATGAAACTTGCTTCGCTCGATTCCTAAGCATAATCGCATCTCGATTAATACTATTATACTCTCTTTGCCTGGTATACTATTATATTATTTACGAACTACCTTACTGGGCGTTATGTGTTTGGATTTCAGACGAAGCTTTTAATAATAGCATTTAACTTATCGTAGTCTTTAAATACAGAACATGTTTACAAAGGTTTAGAAGAGATTTCATGTTGAATTCTTCTTATTTACTGCTTAGAATGTAACCTTATAACCTCCTAATATTCGTATTAATCGACTAAAATACTTTAATGATAATAGAAGAAAAATTGGAGTTATAATATTTATCCCTTTAAATATCCAACAGTCTATAATATGCCTATAGCCTATAATATCTAGAAGTATTAAGAGATTACATCATTGGTAATATGGTAGAATTTAAAATTCTAACCTAACTTATTCAGAGAACTAACATAATGATAAAAGAACATCAATATTAACGTATAACGTAATAGGAGTAACACAAGAGGATATAGGAATACCTATTCCCGAAACCAACAATTTCAAAATGTAAACATTGCATATAGTCTGTCATTACAGATGTCGGTGGGTTAGTCTCCGAGATTATGTGCGACACACTTTTTCTTCTCTATGCCGGGTGTCAATAGATTTTATCCACAATTTTTCAAGGATCAGGCGATAAGCATAATTTAATGTGACAAGGTGCATCATTTTTACGCCAGCTAGTCTTAAAGAACAGATCGCTCGACTTGCATAGCATTACAAACGCTCGTTTACAAAATGTCATTGGTAGTAACGGTCATTAAGAACTTCCTCTAATTATACTGATCTCATTCCTCGATAAATAATTAATACTCTTTATTTTGGCAATCCACCACGACAATTCATCACGAGGTTGAAGCTGGCAAATTTCCCTATTGATTGAAAAGTTAAACTTCCCCATTATTGGGAGATCATCACGAGTAGATGGTTCTTTTTGTCCTCCAAAAAATATTATTGTAAGTTTATTTATCACATACATTTAAGTAAACAAAAAAATTAAATGTTTTATTTTGTCACACATGTTTAAGAAACCCTATAAATGTATTACTTTCATTTTGTCATATATATTTAAAAAAACTACTTGGACTACATAAGATATGACTAAAATGTTAACCATAATTATTCCTTTAAAAAATGGCAGGAGAAGATTGCCTTCAATAAATCCGGTAATGACATTTAAGTATTGTTATATTTTTGTACTAGAGTTTCAACAATGTTTTGTTATGACTCTTGAAATTCTATAACTTGATGTAAATGTAATTTTAAAAATGTTGTATTGCATCCATTGAACATACATATATATTGGATGGCCTGGCTGAAATACCATTAAAATTGGTATGGAATCACTGTTTTCGTTAGGTCTACCAATTCATTGGGAAGAAATAATGTAGGTCTGCACAGGTATTGTCCATGTTCATTAATATTCGGTTTTGTTACATACAAATTGAAGGAAAATCGAAATTAAATCTTCCTCCGGTTTTAGCCACATCAACCTAAAACTATGCTGCAACCATATATTTTGGATTGTATTTAAGCCTAGCTGGCCAAGGAAGTATGAAAACTAGGGATGATCATTTAGCTATGCATTGGTGATGTTTGAAGAATATCCACCATAAAACAAGCTGCTCGAACAGTGAAAAGCACTTGTCATGTGTGATGGTGCATTCTTTAGAATCCATTCTGGTATATATCTGAACCAATTCTCCACACCAGCACTGACATCTAACTTCAGAATGCTGCCCTCATTCTTCTCCTATTACTTTTGGTAGCTATGCTCGGGATTTAGTCGAGTGATGTTCGGTCAGTAAAATGTCAACTGCCCATCAAAAACGGCATAGAACAGTTTCTCGTTCTCCAAATAACGTTTTGCTAGAAATCCTGTGTTATATAGAAAACCGAAGCTCACTCTGTCTTTCGATGGTAAACTTCACGGTGTTTAACGCCCACTTATACTGCTATGGCGATGACACTGATGATACATGGAACTAAGATGGAATGCGACGACTGGAGAAACCGGGGAACCCAGAGTAAACCCGCCCCTGCGCCACTTCGTCTACCACAAACCCCACATGCGGGCGCTTGGGATCGAACCACTCGACCACGGCGCGGCCGCAAACTTCACTGTTATTCAGATGTTTTTGAACAGTATCGCTGTAACGGGCATACCCATTTCCCGATGAATTGCATCTGCTGACAAGAGTGGATTCCTTGTATTATTATGCTTTATGTCTAAATTCTTCTCCTCATTTCTTTTTCCTGGACTGGCCACTTTTTGGGCCACCTTTCAGAAAATGTTTGTCATCTTGCAAATGCTGAATCTGGTGCCTGATGCAAAGCTTCTCTCCTGCTGTCTGCATTAACATTTCGGAAACGAGACGAATAACTTCCTACATCCTAACAATTCTGCCTCTGGTTAAGTTGAGGTATATTTCGACATTTGGTATATTTTGTTTGCTAATAGGATTATCTCTACGTTTTACCAAGAAGTTTCTTTTCTCCCCGTAAGGTAGCATTGTCGTGTGAAGGGTCTATTTGCTGCAATCCGAAACAAAGACCAAGCGCATGCGCATAACCTATTGCCAGTCATATACTGATAGCGCCAAATTGTTATCCACTATATTGGGCATTTTATTAACTAAGAAAGTCAGCATCTCACAAAAATATGTTGATATTAAATTATTATTTTGCAGTTATACTGCAGCTTCACTCCAGAAAGCAAATAAGTCAATAAGTTTTTTGCGTTGTTTTAATTACCGAATATATAATGCTTGATAAAATTTTAATTAGAAGCTAAGAAACTACATGTCCTCCGTTAATCGCTAAGAGTAGGTAATTACTTATAAAAGAGCATGTTGTGTTCTCAAATGATCAACTCCTGTAGGCAAATTAACTCAGGTCATTTACAGAACTCTTTAAATACCCCCTTTACTGCAGTCCTGTACCACAGCTGATTTTATATTTACAGCGGCTGTTCATTGATTTCCAATAAAAATGTCTAATAATTTATAATAAATAATTTAAGTTCTAACTTATATACCACAATTGTATTAATAATATATTTTATCGTAGATATGTTTGACCTTTAAAATCTTACATGATCGAGTTTAAACCTGCGTAAGCCTAGTTGGTTTCCATCTTAATTTTATTTTTTAATTGATACGAAGATGTTAAAGATGGTAAATTACTCATTTGTTTTAATTTTTGAAGTAGATAGTAATTGTAATGGATGGTATTGCTGCCACTCATCCAGCTCTGGGAGATTTCAATCTCATGGAAACATTCAATAAAGCAATTGTAATTTGTAATCCTATTAATCTTTGTACACCTATGAGAGTATAACCAATAAGAGCCGCTGACGAGGTGAACTCAACAATGCAGGCTCCCAAAGAGCAGTATCTAACTCATATCGGGATGCAGAAGGACATAGAAGAATCCAAAAGCACACTTCACTTACTTTATTTCAATCAGAGTGTATCAAGTATAATTAAAATTAGCAATAATAACTCCATGTAAAACTACCACGTGGTCACGAGCTACAATTCCTAGTCAGCAAAAACAACAAATCTTTCTCACACAATCACTCAGGAAAGATAATCCTGAGACGTCATGTTAAGTGGAGTAAGGTTAGCTTGCTTAACTGTAATAGCACAAAAGGTTCATAAACACCATAAAAGTTCCTAAGTACGAAACTTTATTTCCTGATCCAAACTATAATAAATGTGGAAGGTAATTATGAGTTCGGCGTTGAGTAAGTGGTTCGGTAAAGCCTGAAGAATTCGAGCGCAAATGTGGTCGTGTCACAAGCTTACCCAAACATGAATCATAACAATCTCAAGTGAGCCCATTCATATGAAGCGAAATGACCCTAAATGTGAGAAAACTAAGTTAACTTGAGTTACTTTTACCACTTAATATAGAAATAAAAAGAGCTCCACATAAAACAATGCCCACTCCAATGCATACAAAATTCTCAGGGTGTGCAAAGCCCTGACAACTTGAATGTAAAATACCCTCTGAGATGTGCTAACCTGAATTACATATCCTATACGTAACCTGTCGCCTTCCATAGTGTAATGGTTACTATGCTAACTTAATATACCCAAGATCGCGGGTTCAAACCCAGCGTTTTTTCGGGCGTAAAAATCCTTAGCATGGCTTCCCTCGGTAGGGAAGTACAGCCGTTGGTCCCGTGCCGTAGATTTACGGCATGTAAAACAACCTCAAGCCTGATAGAGATGCCTCTGAGGAAAATTAAGCGGTCTTTCACGCCAGTATAGAGTGGGACGCTGAGAACCATAGCTGTTAAAGAGCGTCCATAAATAACACGCCATTTCATTTATACGTAACCTGAAAATTAATTATTACTTCACACAATATGTGGGTCACTTCAGCTTTCATACGTATACATGATATAATGCTAGAGGAATAATTAAGTAACTGAGCTTATAAAGTGTTCAAGTATTTAAATATGAACTTTCCTAATCAGAAGTACTCACTGCAAATCTATAAGTTACACTGTGATATAGTAATAAATGAAACACCATAAAATATGGTCAAATTATCCCTTCAAAAGCTCATCCAAGGAAGCCTCACACATAATTTAAACAATGTGGTCCCCATGGCCGCGCTCCTAAAATGCCTCGCTTTGGTGCTTCGTGGCGCACGGGATCGCCTTGGGCATGGGTGTTTCTGTGTATGTATATGTAAAAGGAAAACGTTAAAAATTAATAGGTCAACTAAGAAAAGGTGGGAAACTGAAAAAAGAGGAAAAAGGAATACAGCGCCAGAGTCCTGATAAGCATCCTTGATCAAAAAAAAAAAAAAAAAGGCCTCGCTTTAGTCCTTTGTGGCGCAGGGGATTGCGGGTACGAGTCCACCTTGAGCATAGGTGTTTATACGTTTGTAAAATGTGTGTGTGTGTATTAGCAGTAAAAAGCAAACGATAATCAAACAGTAAACAAAGTAAATATTAGGAAAATAAAAAAAACAGGAAAAAGGAAATACAGCGCTTGAGTTCCGACCAGACTCCACAACTGTATTTTTAAAAAATAAAAAAAAAAAAAAATTAAAATTAAAAAAAAACACTGGTAACATATAGAAGTACACAGATTAAAACTAAAAGAGCAAACCGTGTACCAGGCAATCATAAGTATATGCTTCGTTGTTTGAAAGTGGAAATTAATTTGAAAGACATGTTCGTCCACTACCGTTGAAGAGCCCGGAGTTGCATCTTTCCCCTATTCTCAGCCGACTTCCCATCCCACAAGCCAAAGATTCCAAGCCAAAAAATAAAATCTGATGTAATCCATTCACATGACTTTCTCTATATCTCTGCAACAAATGTTTGTTAAAAAGTTTATGCTTCTATTTACTTCATACTAAGTTAGAAAAAATTAGCAGAAATAGTCTTATTACTTGCTTCCCTGTAAATAGAAGCGCAATAGGGCAGTAACATAGGTTAAAGTGATAGGAAAAGACGGTTGCTATGTGACTGAAGTTCCTTTGTTTGTATGGACAGGAGTTGACAAATTCCTGTATAAGAAAAGTATAACATTTTTAAGCCTGAAACAAAAAACAAGGAATATTAAAAAACGATCAACTCCACGAAAAAATGAACATAACATAAATTGTGTGTTTTAATGTGCTCTACATTTTTTGTGCGGTAGGTTTTTGTCTATCTCTTACGGTTTACCAGTTACACAAAATTCCGTAAAATTCATCTAGAATAAAGTAGTCTTCAGAGGCTATTCCCAGAAAATTCAAGATATGCATATTATTTGTCAAGTATATATCTTTAATATATGATATTTTTATCAAAATTGTTAGAGCCATTTTTTTTAGAAAATCAACATTTTCGAAAATTTTTCATGTGAAGGCTAGTTGGGGGTGTGGAGATTTTCTTGAAAATCTTCGTGTCGCATCCATGGAAGATACTGAACTTAAATACCAAGTTTGATATTTAACGGTCTTCTTGTTTTTCAGCTATGCTACCCACACACACACACACACACACACATACACAGACAGACACAAACTCGGACATTTTTCTAAAAGTGCTTTTTTTGGATTCAGGTGGTCTCAAAACATGTATTTCCGGTGAAATCTCGATATCGAAATTTTGGGTGCAATGATGTACATAGTACGTATAGAGAAAGTAAAAAAGCATTTTCAGAGAAAGGTCCGTGTGTGTGTGTGTCTGTGAACACGATAGCTCAAAAACGAAAATTCGGTAAAATACCAAAATTGGTATTTAAGTTTAGTATCTTCCAGGGATGCAACACGAATTTGAGAATAATCCCCCCACCTCAAATTACCCTTTACATGGCACTGTTTTCTAAAATTTGTATTTTCTCAAAATTGGCTCTAACGATTTTGATTAAAATTTCAAATATTAAAAATATTTACCTGACAAATAAACTGAATCTCTTGAATTTCCTGGGTATAGCCTCTGAAGACTACTTTATTCTGCATCAATTATACGGAATTTTGTATAACTGTTAAACCGTAAGAGATGGACAAAAGCTTACCACCCAAAGAATGTAGAGCACGTTAAAACACACAATTTATGTTATATACATTTTTTTTGGAGTTGATCGTTTTTGAGTTATTCCTTGTTTTTGATTTCACCTTTAAAAACATACTTTTCTCACACAGGAATTTGTCAGTTCCTGTCCATACAAACAAAGGAACTTTAATCACATAGCAACTAGCTTTTGATTATCACTTTAACCCTTGGTACTCCCTTATTTCGCTTCTATTTACAAGGAAGCAAGTAATAAGACTAGTTCTGCTAATTTTTTCTCGATTAGCAGGAAGGAAATAGAAGCCTAAGCATTTTAATAATAATGTATTGCAGAGATGTAGAGAAAGTCATGTGAATGGAACACATTAGATTTTTTAGAGTGTATTATGGGAGTTTGCATTCAACTGTGAATGCAAGGGACTAGTTGATCGAAACGAGTAACACTGTATCCAAACTACACAATGACGCTATATGCCTGAATAAACTATAGTATTCGAAATTCCTGTTGACTCAATTTTCGCAAAGCTGTTGGTTCTCTCTCTGTGTAACAAAGAACTCATTTGCACCTAAGCTGTAACTGTCGCCGCTTTCGGCAGCAGGTGCGTGTGACGTAACGCAAGCGAGCCCATTTTGGTTCAAATGAAATGGAGCATCGCTGTCAATGATAATGGCCAAGGCTCGCTACGAAACTGGGTCATTCCTTAACGTCGTTTTTTATTCTATTGTACTTTTGTATTCAGGATGGAAGCAAATATTAAAAACGTACCTCGGAAGCTCTCTCCCAAACAAATAACAATTGAAATTATCATTTTGATCGCCTAATAGACATGAACTGGTGTTTGAGATAAAAGCAGAAGTGTTCACACCAGCCTTTATAATAAGAACACCGTCAACTTACGCATATAATGTATTTGCTAAGCAAATAAAATGCCTTTTGTGACTCTGCAATAATATTTATTAATAAAATAATGACTTAGACACCAGCTCTCTAGTATTAAAATATATTAGAAAACATGTGAAATTGCGGGTTAGTTTCAGATTAATACATATTTTACTGTCACCAATGAAAATAAAAATCTCACTTATTTCATTCACGTGGCCTCCTCTACCTGTTCTGTAAACTATTCTTACAAAAACTTATCCTTCTATCTCCTTAATACTAACCGAGATAAACAAGAACAGAAATGGTATAATTACTTTGTTCCTTATAAATAGAAGGAGATTAGGAAACACGCTAGTCTAAGTTGAAATTCTCCTCTCTTTGCATAGCCACGGATAAAACTAAAGAAAAGCGGATGACGACTTCCTGTCTGAGAAAGGTATAAATGTTTTAAAATTGAATCCAAAAACAAATAATATTTCGGAAAAGGTTACTTTCACAACAAAAATGTGTAGGACATAAACTGTATGTTTTAGCAAGATCTAACTATTTTTTGTAGTGAGTTTTTATCTACCTCTTAGTTTTTACCAGTTATGCAAAAGTCATTCAGAATGAAGAGGACTTCGGAGGCTATTCCCAGGAATTTGAAGATATACGAGTTTTTTTTTTTTTTTTTTTTCAACTTCCGATAGGCTATAAATAAAAGACAAGTTCATAGAAAACAATTATTTTATTACTAAAAGTTTTGTACACTTATGGTTACTTTTCAACATAATCACCGAAAAGATTGAGACATTTATTGTACCTGTGCACAAGCTTTGCCCGCTTCAAAAAATGTTGCCACCAATGTTTTCAAATGAGCATTGACATTGTTTTGAAGATCTTCGTTGGTTTGAAAGTGCTGCCCTCCTAGCCACATCTCCAGTTCAAGGAAAAGGTGAAAGAAGCTGGGTGCCAGGTCAGGATTTTACGGCGGATGATCGAAAATGTCCCGTTGGAATTGTTCAAGGAGCTGATGGGTTGTGCCAGCAGTGTGTGGACGAGCGTTGTCATGGATCAACACAATTCCTGAAGTCAGCATTCCTCTTCGTTTGTTTGAATGGCTCTCCGCAAACGTCGTAACGTTTCAGAATAAACAGCTGCATTGATAGTGGTTCCGGGCTGCATCATTGGTGGCAATGTTTTTTGAAGTGGGTTAAGCAAAGATTGTCACAGGTACCATAAATGTATCAATCTTGTAGGTGATTTTGTTGAAGAGTAACCACAAGCGTACAAAACTTTTAGTAATAAAATAATTGTTTTCTATGAACTTGGCTTTTATTTATAGCCTATCGGAGATTGAAAAAAACGACCCTCGTACATCTTATTTGTCCTGTAAATATGTTTAATACACGGTATTTTAATAAAAATCGTTACAGCCATTTTTGAGAAAAGCATAATTTTCGAAAATGTTTCCAGGTAAAGGGTAATTTGGGATCGTATCACACCCTTGATAGATGTTGAACTTAAATATCAAATTTAATATTTCACTGGCTTCCCTTTTTAAGTTATGTTGTTTATAGACACGCGCGCGTGCACAAAGAGGCACACGGACACTCATCCTCACACACAGCAACAAGCGCGCGCGGACCTTTTACTAAAAATGATTTTAGGATTCAGGGCTCCTTAAAATCTGTGAAATCTCAGTATTGAATTTTTGGATGGAATACAATATCTTCTCTGTACTAAAAACTATGCACGAAGTAGAGAATGTAACTAGTGTAAATGTATGTTGCTAATAAAATTAGCGTTCCTGGTAAAACAAAGCAACATTTTACGACATTAGTTAAATATGTTTAATCAGTAAATACTCCTTAACCGATGATGTTTAATGTATGTCTCAAAAACATTGAGCGTATTTTACATCAACATTCACAAGAAATCATTAGTTGACGTGTTGAAAGCAGTAAAGTTAGAAAGAAAGAAAAAGGAAGCGTTTTAGAACATTTCCTGTGTGTATGTGAACAGTTTAACTCAAAAACGAAAGGTTAGGTAAATATAAAACTTGTATTTAAATTCAGAATCTTCAAAGAATTCGACATGACAATTGCGAAGAAAACTTCCCTTAAACTATCTATTCTTTTTTAGGAAGGATTCAAGAACATTGTTTTTATTTTAACAAAAATGAATAATAATTTTGATTAAAATATCCATGTTTAAGATACTTTAATGACAAATAAAATGCACAACTTGAACCTTTTAGGAGCAACTTTTGAAATCCCCCTCATAGTGAACTACTTGCATAACTGGTACATAAAGATAAAACATTATTGATAAAAAAAATGTAGATTTTGTTAAAACACGTAATTTCCAACATCTATTTTGAAGATATTTCTTGTAATTTGTTAGAATTTTCAATTGTGTGTACATTTCCTAAAATGATAAGTCATTATTTTCCATTAAAGAGGTTAGAATTATAAAGCGCTCTCTCTCTTAGTGACCCATTATTAAAATATTTGATTATCATTTAAGCCTACTGTTTTTCCGCACTACCAAGTAAGATGGGGTAAACGTGAGTGACTCGCATTCTGGAAGTTCCGGGTTCAATTCCAACTTCGTCACCGTCATACCAGGCATTGGGCTGATCACTCATCCTGGATGTCTTATATTACAAAGTGCTTGCTCCCCGACAGGCTACTCACCCAAACAATCGCTTTCTAAAGATCTTGAGGATGTAAATCCTACTATTTCCTTATTCCCATTTAGCTGAAAGTAAGTTAGTAATAAAACTATAATATTTATCATGATTAAAATGAAATAGAAAAATAGGCTTTTGTGAGAATATCTTGTTAAAGAATGCTTATAGAAAGTCATGTGAGTATAATATATAAGGTATTATTAATTATTAAGTATGAGCAGTGCTATTTAAATTTATAAATTAGAATATAAAAAATTGTAATTAAATCAATAGCCCATAACTTCCAAAATACTCCTATTACGTTTGTAAGTCTGCGAACTCTGGCTCCCAATTATTACCTGTCTACGATTCAGTACTCTGGAACTCTGTAACGCTCCTTTAGCGTTCCCATTACAAACCTGCACTCGTTTAATAACCTAAGAACATTCTTACAGCCAAGAAAACTCAGTTGAAAACGTAACTATCACACCCGAGGCTCGACACATTGACCATTTAGATTACTATCAAAATGCTGTAATATCTCTCAGAATTAACTGTATTTTTATTTTCTCTGTAAATATTATGTACCTACATAGTAGGCAGAGAAGGTCATTTTGTATTCTACCTAAAAATTCTATGTTGAGATGACACCGGAAATATCAGTTTTGAAGTCCCCTGAGCCCAAAAAATAATTTTAAAAAAATGCTGATGTTTTTATGCATCTGTGAATAGAAATAGCTCAAAAACGAAAAGTCGATTAAATACCAAACTTGATATTTACGTTCAGCCCATTCCAAATTACCTCTTATATGGTAGATTTTTTAATATTTGTTATTTTTTCAAAAATTGCTCTAATGATTTTGTTTACAATACAATGTTTTTCAGACATTTGTGTGACAAATGAAATGCATATCTTTAATTTTCTGAGAATATCCTCTGAAGATCTCTTCATTCTTATTGAATGTTGTATAACTGGTAAACCGTAAGAGACAGACTAAACCTTACTGCACAATGCTGTAGATCAACCAATTCACCAACCAAACCAATGCACCTTAAAGATGAGTTCTTTATTTATAACTTTGAAGGATATTAATTTTATTTTAACTTAAAGTCTTTATATCATTGTTTTATATCTGTGTCATATATAGTTTTTTGCAGAGTTGACCATTTCTGAGATTGGTTTCAATTTTAAAATACTTTTTTATAGAGAGTCATCATTTGTTTCATATTTCTTTTGTTTTATTTCCTGGGCACATAAAGAGAAGCGAATTTCAATTGTATCATATAGTGATCAGTTTTTAAAAGATATGTGTATTCGCATATTCCCTTCTACTTGCAAGGAAGCATGTAATAAGACCATTTCTGCTAAGTTTTATCTCGATTAGGAAGAATAGTTTATTTGCAGAAAAGGTAGAACAAGACATGTGAATGGAATTCATCAGATTGTGTTTCTAAGAATCTATTATTAGGTTTGAGGCATGAAACAATACACAATTGTAAATGTTTCCAGTTTCTTGTAGTAGGGGCCACATAAAGCAATGCTTCATACTGTAAAACACACAGAAGGAAAGGACATAAAAATGTATACGTTTCCTATAAAACGAATGTCTTTAAAAACTTTACATTATGAACTACTTTTCCTGCACATATAAATTATAATGCTTTATTTAAAGCATGATTTAAAGATGAAAACATCTAAAAAGTTTGATTGAAAATAAGATGTTAGTTGTCTTTATGATAGCATTTAAAAGCTATAATGTAACCGCTAACATGTTCTGCCTCTTGGGCCCCTCACGCCCTAACAGATTAAATCTTATTGTAACAAAGCATCGTTTCTCATGCAAAGAGATTCTCTACCGAGTGGCTTTTAAAATATCAGGGCGTTCAAACGACGAGATCTCAAAGGGAAGCTAAAAAAAGTGTTAAAGTATAAAATATATTTTTCTCTTTATAATTCAATGCATTCCTTTTACTGGAATTCGTTGTCAAGCACTCGTAGTTTCATAGAATTGAAGTTTAATGCGTTTATTTTCTTGGCTTGTCCTTACAAATGCATGTGTTCTCATTTTGAGAATTCCAATTGAATATGGAAGAGGAGGATTTGAGAGAGTTTTCTAGAATTTTACTATAGTATTTATAATACAATATATACTAAAAATAAATCCTAATAAATATATAAATATTCATAAAAAGAACTAATAAAACATAACCATAAATATATCATAACCTAAGAGCAAAGTTTCTGTTGCATCAAAGTTTTCAGAAGAAATGGCTGCATTCTACAGACTTCGGGCCGCAGGATATATCCATCACTACAAACCTAGCTATTCATCTCCGTATATGAATAATTTATCTCAATATGTTCTATCATCTCAAACCTTTTCTCCCATTTACCGTTAGTTTCAGAACACTTCTTAGCAACCGTTTCTTTTCATTCTGTGCCACAGCTTGTTTCTCTATCTTCTCCTGATTTTCTGTTCCCTTTGTTTCTAAAATGGTTGAATTATATTTCTCGTCTGCGCAATTTACCTGCTCCATTCTTCTTCATATCCACATTTAAATGCTACCCTTTGTTTTCCTCATTTCATTGCCATGTTTCCGTACATATAGTGTTTTACTCCAAGCAATGTCTTCCTTAGTACTTATTTAAGGATTCACAGAAAGTATTTGTTCTACCCTTTTTAGCCTTTGTGTATGTTAAAGCACATTCTAGGTACCTTGAAACCTCTTCTTGCTCCATTGCCTCGAATTTGTAAGTTTATCTTTCTTCCGATAGTTTCTCTCGTTTACTGCATTTCTCTTCATTTCTTCATTGTCTTCAGTTCCATTAGAATGTTCTTTAGGAAACTTTATTCACAAAACATCATTTGCACTTTATTCTTCTTTCTCTTGCGCTTTTCCCTTGTTCTGGAAGCAATGCTTCACCAACTTTTCCACGTAGATAGTGAGCAGGATATATAATAAACGGTATTCCTATTGAACGTCGTTTCCTAATCCACTTTCTTTTGACAAACAACTACAATCTCATTCTGATTGGTTGATTCCTGCATGAGCCTTCCATGCTTTCCGTCCGAACTTCCTTACTTTTCTCTATGTAACATTCATAGATTGTTCATCGCAATTATATTACCTGTTCCTTCTACTTCTTGAAGGTAAATCCTTCTTTCAACTCACTTTCCATCTTACAACATAGGTTCAGTATTCTCAGGAGAGTAACAAGCTAGCTGTCCTGTTTCTTGACATCATTTCTCTTCTGTGTTGGTAGCATCATTATCTGCGTGAGCTTCCAAGCCGTACACATTCTGATACATTAATTGTATTTACCGTTGCATTTAATTAGTTAATTTTAATCGGTAACTCTTGCTTGGCCTTTCTTAATTTTTCTAAACTAGCTGTATTTCTGCCACTAAATTTGGAAATCCTCTAATTTATCTGTTTAGCCTTCTGAGGCCAAAATATGGGCTGTTTCGTGGTCATATACACGAGCTGGATAAAAGGTATTGAGATTTATTCTGTTTTTCTGAAATGTCGTTATTGACAAAGGCACTTATAATTACGCACCTTCAATATAAACGCCCCTATTATTTATGAAATCTAAAGAATCCACAATTCCAGTCATCCATTTCCATGCTTTTAATTTGAGTTCATTACTCTCGGGAATATTCCAAATTTCCCAAATATGTTAATAAAATTTGTTTAACACTCCAGCTATTCATATGCATATTTATTGTTGCGGAATTGCAATATAACATTTTATTGTTGAATTTTATCCAAATCTTCCTGTCTCTGTCTCCCTTTATTTGCTAGCATGTCTTACGACTTTATTCGTGCAGCATATAAAATACACAAGTCTTTCGGCGCAAGCAATCATTTAACTTCCATTTGTTGTTTGGCCTGGCGTGGTTAATGATAATCGGTTCATACAGGTTAACGCGGTCGACCGGATATAGGTACGCTTGAACAGCTGACAGTGACCCTTATGTTCGCGTAAGCACTTCTATTGTTTATTATCGTCGACAAAATAGTGCGCAGCACGCATGCTTTATGTACTTTGCAGAAAACCGGAACTACAGATAACTCCGTCTTCTTCTACTGCTTACTTTATTTTGTTTATTGCCCAACTAACCCACTTCCAAGCGAGTCGTGGAAGCGAATGCCCAGTTTTGATTTTTTTTAACAAAGCAAAAGAGAACAATAACTTCATAGCCCACCTGGGTAATGTGGTGGTAGCGTGTCTGCCTCACATTCTACAGGTCTTGAGTTCAAATCTCGCTTGGGGTGAGTTACCCAGATAAGGTTTTTTCGGGGTTTTCCCTTATCCTGAGAAGACGAATGTCTGGTAATTTTAAGCTCTATGGGCGCCGATATCATTTGAGCATCATTTCACTAATTTCATTCATCGTCCGATACGACCAACCAGTTTAAAGGACGTTAAGCTAAAAAAAAATAACTTCATAATAATTGCTTCGCATGGTACAATTGAACAACGATTACCGCTAGTAATTTAATTATGAAGACTATCACAGCCATGATGAGTGACCAAAATTTTTTACTTTCTCTACCTACTATGTATAATGTAGTTAAGAAGGTATTGGCACAAATACATACACATAATGCACATATTTTGGGAGGCTAGAACTTTAGCGTCCTTTAACCTGGCACATCATATCTGACGATGAATGAATAAAATGGATGAAATTAGTCTCAAATAAGCCCAGGGTCCTCAGTTACCCAACATTCGTCATCTCAGGGTAAACCCCCAGGAAATAATTATTTTAAATCCAATTAAATATATTGGCTAGGTTGAAGGAAGTATTTTCTTATACAAAATTAAGCTTTTGTTTTAATAAAATAAACATTACATTTTCATTGTAAAAATAAAACTATAATTTTATATCTAAAATTTCCATAAGGAGCTTTCATTGGAAAAAATTCAGGTTCCCTGAATTCAAAAAAGCTAAAAAAAAAAAGCTCCGTGTGTATCGTTGTGTACGTGTGTGTGTTTGTGTGAGTGTGTGTATGACTGTGAACAGCATAACTCAAAAACGAAAAGTCTATTAAATACCAAACTTGATATTTAAGCTCAGCATCTTCCTAGGATGCGAAACGAAGATTCTTCAATAATGAAAAATGAACGGTATATCTTGAATGTTCTTACAATAGCTTCTGAAACCCTCTTAATTCTGGATGGCACTGGCATAACTCGTAAGCCAAAAGAGATAAACTAAATTTTATTACACAAAAATGTAGATATCGTTAAAGCATGTAATTTATATTATGTATATAATGTTTATGGAATTAACATATTTCCGAGATATTCCTTGCTATTAATTTTAAAACTGCGAAGTCGTTATTCACCTTTTAACCTGTTCATGCAAAGAAAAGGGAATTTCAACTACAGTGACCCTGTCCCACTCTTCTTCCAAAGACTTTGAGGTTAGTGTTTGCGGCTTTTCTGTTTAGCGATTAGCGTGCGTGCGGCTGGAAACCATTCCTCGCTGTTGCCAAGTCTTAAAGTTACTGGTTTCTTTACGAGGCACGATTCTCGACTTGCAAGCAGTCTCTCCAGGAAACAAGGTTTTCCTACGCCTCCCGCAACTAGTGCAGAGTTGTCTTTTGTTTGCTAATGGCTATTGCGCAGTGGTAGGAAGGTGTGGTCTCGTTTGAGGGCCATCATGTTTCGGAAAAAATTTTACATCACATAGCGACCAGCTTTTCTAAGATTTGACTGTTGCTTTAGTCGAGTGCAATTAATTATTTCCTTATACTTAGAGGGAACTAACGAATAAACAATTTCTGCTAATGTTTGTCTCGTCTGCAAGAAACAGAGAGAATGATAAGATGTTGTAAGGATAGAGGTTGAAGAGTAGGCAGAAAATGACATGTGAAAGAAACACATCAGATTTTGATAAATATATACAAAATATACTGAATATTCTCTCAGTAAACCACCCTAACTCCGAATCTCCCGAAAATGAGACAGAAATGCTACTCCACGGAAGTGGATTTCTAGAACGTTCTGCGCTAATTAATGATTATAGGTGTAGTGGATCATCAGGTAGGTAAAGTAACAGGTGGTGCTGTTCTCTGCAGCTTAGCTGAACAAAGTTCCTTTAACTCTGTAAGAGATAGAGTTGCCTCGTTACTCATTCCGCGCAAATCACTTTTCTAAGGAAACTTTTAACTCGGTTATAAAGAGAAAAACAAGAAAATCCGAGGAAATTAGCTGCGTTCAGTCTTAACCTCTGTTCAGTATCGCCAATCAATACTGTTCTATACTTTCAAAGGAAGCGTTTAAACAATCAAACTAGAATATGTGGAAAAAAATCAGATGTGATGCATTCACATGACTTTCTCTACATCTCTGTAACAAATTATTGTTAAAAAGCCTTTGCTTCTATTTACTCCATGCTAATCGAGAAAAAATTAGCAGAAATAGTTTTATTACTTGCCTCCTTGAAAGTAGAAGCGAAATAAGGCAGTAACATAGGCTAACCTGATAGTCAAAAGCTGGTTGCTAAGTAAGTGAAGGTTCTTTGTTTGGCCAGGAGTTGGCAAATTCCTGTGTGAGAGAAGTATAAGTTTTTCAAAGCTGAAACTAAAAAAACAAAGAATATCTCAAAAGCGATCAACTCCACGAAAAAAAATGTATACAACATAAATTGTATATTTTAACGTGCTCTACATTTTTTGTATCTCTTTCGGTTTAGCAGTTAAGCAAAATTCCGTAAGGTTCATCCAGAACAAAGTAGTATTTCCAAAAAATTCAAGATATACATTACATTTGTCAGGTAAATATCTTTAATATACGATACTTTAATCAAAATCGTTAGAGCCATTTTTGAGAAAAAAAAATTTTAGAATTTTTTTCCGTGTAAAGGGTAGTTTGGGATAGGAGGTTACTTCTCAAAATCTTCGTATCGCATCCCTGGAAGACACTAAACTTAAATATCAAGTTTTGTGTTTTAGCGACTTTTCGTTTTTGAGTTATCGTGTTCACAAACACACGGACACATGCACACGGACCTTTTTCTGAATTTCTTTTTTCGGATACAGGGGACCCTAAAACATATACTTCTGGTGAAATCTCGGTGTCAAATTTTTGGGTGGAGTGCAATACCCTCTCTATACACTATGCATATAATACGTGTAGGGAAAGTAACAATTGTTTGTTTTAACGTAATCTACATGTTTTCTGTAGTAAGTTTACCGATGATGTAAAAGTATCCAGAATAAAGGGTCCACAGAGGCTATTTTGAGAAAATTGAAGATATACATTTTATTTGTCATGTAAATATTTTTAATATCTTTAATACACGATATTTTAATCAAAATTGTTAAAGCCATTTTTGAGAAAAGAAAAGTTTACTAACATTTAATACATTTTTTATGTAAACGGTAGTTGTGGGTGGGGGGATTTTCTTGAAAACCTTGGTGTGGTATCCTTGGAAGTTACTAAAACTTAAACAAGTTTGGTATTTCTGGTGAAATCTAAGTATGGAATTTTTGGGTGCAATACAGTACCTTCGCTATATACTATGTACTTACGCAGTACGTGTGGAGAAAGTAAAACCGTCTCTTTTGGCGCACATATTACTTGCTCTAGCCCATATGTACAATGTACATGGTGGATAGAGAAGATATTGTATTCCATCCAAAAATTCGAATCCGAGATTTCACCAAAAATATATTTTTGAGGTTTCCTGAGTATGAACAAATCATTTTTAGAAAAAGATCCGTGTGTGTGTTGACAGCATAGCTCAAAAACGAAAAGACCGGTAAATACAAAACTTGGTACTTAAGTATCTTCCAAGAATGCGAGAATAATATCAATAATATCCCCCAACTATCATTTACATGGAACATTTTTCGAAAATTTTGATTTTCTCAAAAATTGCTCTGATTTGGATTAAAATACCATAAATAAAATGTATATCTTCAATTTTCTGGGAATAGCCTTGTGGACCTATTTATTTTGGATGAGTTTTCTAATTTCATAATGGTTAAACCGTAAGATACAGACAAAAACCTATTACACAAAAATTTAGATCTCGTTAAAACACATAATTTTTGCAATATACGTTTTTCTTGTAAAATTGACCGTTTTCGATATATTCCTTGTAATCTTTTGGTTTTAATTTTAAATTATCTTAATTACTTTGAAGCCCTCTAATACACGATAGAGGGCAGAGAAAGGCACGTCTGGTTTTTCAAAACGGGATACAGAAACAATAACTGAGTTCTTTAATAATGCTTCCGTATCATATATGCTTTATGCCACAAACTGCGGTTAAGTTATAAGTAACCAAGTTTTTTTAGCTATGCTGCCCACAGACAGACACACACACACACACACACATTTACAAACACAAATAGACAGACATATTTTTCCAAAATGCTTTTTTTTGGATTCAGGGGGTCTCAAAACACGTATGTCCTGTAAAATCTCGGTATCGACTTTTTGGGTACATTACAATACCTTCTCTGTGCACTATGTACATAGTACGTGTAGAGAAAGTAATAAACATATCCGTTGTAATCGATTTAAATTGTTTCGCCTTTGGTCTTTTTTACGTATCGCCTTGTGCAACTCTTTCTCGGGATGTCTTGGAAAGATCATTGTATTTTACGACCAGTATATGTATCCCTACCTGTGTTTAAACATCAGACTATCGCAAATCCCCTTGTAACTATAACGGAATCTGAAATTAAACAATTTATTCTGATGTGTTCCATTCACATGACTTTCTCTATATCTCTGTAAAGTATTATTATTAATAAGCTTATCTTTTTTTTATTTCATGTTAGCCGAGAAAAATTAGCAGAAATAGTCTTATTTCTTGCTTTATTGTAAGTAGAAGCGAAATAAGGGAGTACCATAGGTTAAAGTGAAAGCCAAAAGCTGGTTGATATGTGACTGATGTTCCTTTGTATATAACATAAATTGTGTGTTTTAACGTGCTCTACTTTTTTGTGGGTTAAGTTTTTGCCCATCTCTTACGGTTTAGCAGTTATTCGACATTCAGTAAAATTCATACAGAATAAACTACTCTTCAGAGGCTATTCACAGAAAATTCAAGATATACATTTTATTTGTCAGGTAAATATCTTTAATATACGAAATTTTAATCAAAATCGTTAGAGCCATTTTGAGAAAATCAAAATTTTCGAAAAAAGTTCCATGTAAAGGGTACCTTGGGGTGGGGGGATTTTGCTCAAAATCTTCGTGTCGCATCCCTGGAAGATACTAAACTTAAACACAAAGTTTGGTATTTTACCGACTTTTCGTTTTTGAGTTATCGTGTTCACAGACACACGTACACACGGACACACTGACACACGGACACACTGACACACGAACACACACACACACACACGGACCTGTTTCTGAAAATACTTTTTTTGGATACAGGGGACCCTAAAACATAAATTTCCGGTGATACCTCGGTATCGAATTTTTTGATGGAGTACAATACATTCTCTATACACTATGTACATAGTGCCTATAGAGAAAGTAATAAAAGGAAGTTTAACACATGTTATTTCTCTTACATGATGTATAATATATGTTTACTTCACTCCCATTCATGATATGGAAAACAATTGCTTTCAATTTAAACAATATAAAGGACAATGATGAATACATATTTAAACAAATGTTATTTATTGTTGTAATAAAGCTTTTGTTTTGAATGTTAGGTCTTCCTTTCCTTGAGCTATATCATAATGTAAAGATATATTTTTATAATGCGCATTAGTATTTGCAAATCCTCCAATTTGCATTTGTGCGCAGCTGTTTTCGTTTTGTTTAGCCTGTTACGAACTATAATAGAAAACAGGTTATCATTTTTTGAATGTTCTCAGAAACAAAATTAAATAAAATATTGCGTTGCAAATAAAAGAATAAACAAAAATAATATTATTGTTTTTTGAGTTATGGCGTTGATGACATAAATAAAACTAAGTAAATACACAGATACACAGACATATTTTCTCCCTCACTTTCTCTCTCTCTCCTTCTCTCTCTATCTTTCTCCAGTATATTACTCCTTATATTTTATTAAAACAATTTAGTGTGCGGATTGTTTGTCTTGAGAATACTTATTCAAAATTAAAAAAAAATGTTGATGTTTTGAATTCTTCTTCTGGTTTATCATTGTTTTATTGTGATATTAATACTTGTAATGATAAGTAGGGTGTAAATAGTAGAGGTAGTGGTAAGATGCGATATTTCTCAAGATGATTTTAAAGAAACTCGAATTTCAATCACATAGCGACCACCTTTTAAGAGATGTAACTAACGCTTTAATTCTCTTATTTACCTTCCACTTATAAGGAACTAAGTAATAAGATAGTGCCTGCTAATACTTATATTGATTAGCATTAAGTGGATTAGAAGAATAAGTCGCCCCCTTAGCGCAGTGGTAGCGCAGCTGCTTATTAAGCAGGATGCCCGCGTTCGATTCCAGTGCCACGCTGAGAATTTTCTTCAGCTGAGAGATTTAGTTCGGGGTGTACTCAGCCTCGCGAGGAGGCCAATTGAGGAGCTACTAGGTTGCGCAGATTGCATTAACCGGCCGCTAGGGACTCGGAGCGCTTACCACGTCCCACCCTCCCATGATACATGTAATCGACAGAGATGGGGGACGCAACGGTCTGGCGGTAGGCATGAGCCCAACTTCCGGCTATTGTGTAAAGAAGTTTTCGGAAATTAGAAGAGTCAAGAAGTTTTCGGAAATTATCGTAGAAGAGTACGCTTCTGTAAGAACAGTTTGTTACAGAATAGGTAGAAAAACTTATGTGAATGATGCACATCAGAATTTTTAGTTATGCTATTCACAGATACAAGAGACAACTAAACACACACAAAAAGAGAGAGCAACACAAATACGCATGCAAATGTTTTCCTTTTCTTTTTTCTTTTTTTTTTCTTTTTTTTTTAAGGTTTAAAAAGCCTCAAAACATATTTTCCGATGAAATCTCGACTTCAAATCTGTATATTACATATTCGCATTATACAAAGTATAGGCTCACAAAATGGGCAGCACAAGATTTTATAAGAACTGTCTTACTTTTAAACTAGTTTACATCTATTAGATAACCATTAACAACTAAAGTTTGAAAATTGCACATTTTATGTGCCAAACATGATGTAAAAATTCGGGTGCAATAGGCAATATTTTTATGAGGTGGGCCGTTAAAAATGTTACAACCATCCAACGTTAGAATCATAAAGTGAGCAACGTAAATCTTCACTTGTCTTTATGAAGTAACAAAACTGAAGGTCATTTGAAACGAAGACTTGCCATATCTTGTTTGTAGGAGTGCAATGTTATGCAGGAATACAGTTGAAATTAAGCAGTGCTTGCTACTTCATAGCTACATCATTACTATCTCTCTTCAGGTTCCTTTCCTCTGCTTTGCTTTACAGCCCCATAAAGCTCAGTCACCTTCATCCTTCACTTCTCTGTCTAACCCAGGCTCATAAAAAGTTATAAACCTCTGTTATGTGGCAGCCATTCGCCATTACCTAAACTGATTGCGTCCTGCATCGACAAACAATCGCATTTCCTTTAGTAACTTCATTTGTTATGTGGCTGGAGTGAAAACCGAGGTTAACTACCACATTCTGGCTAAATTACAACCTTCCGACTACTTCAGTTTAACGATTTCTTAGCGAAATGCATTAGAACATATCTATAGTCGCAAATCCTAGCAAAAATATATCAAAATACCCCAAATCGCAACATTTGTTGCTGCACGATAAAATGTCTTCGTTTTCTGCTGCAGAGTTGAAAATGGGATTCGCGAGTAATGTATTACATTACAAAGCTAAGCGACCTAATTTGAAATGTTTGTTTGAGTCCCAATGTTTAACAAAGGTAGCTTCCAACCACAGCAGCAATTCTGGTCCAAGGATTTACAGTAGATCAGGAATCACCAAATGATTGCTCTTTGAGAAAGCAGAGAGAGCAAATTTGCTCATGGTTGTACAAATCTCCTACTGTGTAGGAGAATTTGTACAAGAATACTTCCTACTGCTGTTGTAGTATACATTTGGTTTTTAAATGCGTAGATTTTTCACTCCGTGTTGTAGTGGTTACTATGCTAGCCTCCAATACCCAAAGTTGCGGGTTCAAACACGGCGGAGGACGATTAACTCTTTTTTTTTTTTTTTTTGACGTAAAAGTCATTGGCATGACTTCCTTCTGAAGGCAAGTAATGTCGCTGATTCCGTGTAAAGTTTATTTGCACGTAAAAGAACTCCATACGATGAAAGAAAAGTCCCTGGGCTAAATTTGCTATTTTCACGTCCGCAAATTGTGATTTCGTTCAATACTTCCTTTGAACGATGAATTGGCCCGCATCACCATGCAAATAGTGACAATCTCGTGAACTACAAGTTCCCTGGTCAAGAAACCTCTGTAACTTTGGCCCATATGTGTAATGGAACTTGAACTGAAGTCTGATAGATATCATGAATTTAATTGCAGTTTTGGTTCAAACTCAAGAACCAGGTTATGGCCTTGTGGAATTTTCATGACATATATGAAGTCCCCGGTTAAGATGCGATATGTTGACTTGGTTCAGAAAACAACAAAGAAAGAAAATTGATATCGAAGCAGGCAGCCACTGTTTGATATTGTAATCTCAACGGATCCTTTGTGTTCTTTGATACGGTTTCTGCATGTTCATCGAGGAACCATACAGACAATTTGAATATTTTGAAATATTGTCAACCATTTAAATAAAGAATAATAACAAGGCAACGATGTTCGATAACAAATAAAATTAGAAGCCATCAAATGAAAAATATCTACTCTAACAAAAGCTTTTCAGGCTTTAATTTTCGGACATCAACATGATATTCACCGTTCTTAAGCTTTTAGTATTTATTTTCAGAGTTTTAAGCAAATGTAAACACTCACATTTTCATGACTTTCGCTTCATCGTTGTGACAAATTATTGTTAAAAATCATATTCTTCTATGTACTTTATATAATCTAGATAAATATTATCATAAATTGGCTTAATTATTTGCTATTTGTAAGCAGAAGGAAATACACCAGGCTAAAACGAATGTCAAATATCTTAAAAGCTGGTTGCAATTCGGTTAAAATCCGTCTCTATGCAGGGCCAGGAGTTTACAACTTTTCGTGTGAGAAAATTTTGAGTATTTTCATTCTAAAATAAATAACAAGGAATATTTCGGAAATGCTAAATTCCACGAAAAAATTGTATATGACATAAGTTGTGTGTTTTAACGTGATGTACATTTTCGTTTAGTAAGTTTCTGCCTAACTCTTATGGTTTACCAGTTACGCAAAATTCAGCAAAATTCTTTCAGAATAAAGAGGTCTTTAGAGGCTATTCCCAGAAAATGCTAGATAAACATTTTATTTGCCACATAAATATCTTTAATATACGGTATTTTAATCAAAATCGTTAGAGCCATTTTTCAGAAAATCAAAATGTTCGAAATTATTTCCATATAAAGGATAGTTTGGGGGAGGATTTTTCTCAAAACTTTCGTGTTGCATCCCTGGAAGATATTAAACTTAAATACAAAGTTTGGTATTTTACCGACTTTTCTTTTTGAGTTGAGTGTCACGGACACTCGGATGCACGGACACACACACGGATCTTTTTCCAAAAATGTTTTTTTTTATACAGGGGACCCTAAAAATGTATTTCCGGTGAAATCTTGGTATCGAATTTTGGGTGCAATGCAATACCTTCTCTATACACTATATGCATAATACGTATAGAGAAAGTAAAATTAGAAGCACTATAATTTTAATTATATTGTTGAGGAGCTATTGAACGTTACTATTAGTGTCCATATATTAATTATGCAAAGTAAAATGAACGCAGAGCAATGAAACAAAATACTGTGGCCAAACAAGTTTGTTTGAATTAAACTATTAAAATATTCACAATAACACACTGAAGTTCAATATTTCGCAATTTTTCCAATATTTGTCGTTCTTCAATAGGAGATTAAATGTATTATTTACTATACCAATATCTATTAAATATTCAAATACCCCTATCTATTTCCTCATAATTTAAGTAAACCTCCTGCTAAAACACTTGATGCAAATGACGCTTCAATATTTCTCATTTGTTTTACTTACATATTGGACGAGATATATATTATAGCTCCTACAAGCTCCGCCGATAGTCTATATTATTTAAGTTAATATGAATGTACGAGTGTATGTGTATCTCAGAAAAAGATGAAACATCTTTCAATAATCCTTTCACTAATGAAAGCCTGACGGACATGGTCTATAATCACCTTTCACTTCATAAAGTATTAAAGGATTGCGATGAAGGCCATAATTGCGACTTGCTTACTGAATAGTTTCTGAAGAGCCGCAGTAATCAAGTTTTTAAACAATTATCATTCATTTGCAAACCATGCAATCCTAGAGCTACAAAAGAAAGTTAAACTGAATATTTCAAAGAGAGTTGAATCTTTTTATACTACCACGATAGGCATGCAATGCCAGTTTTAAAAACTCTCAAGGAAAAACATCATTGTTTGTTTTATGTTTTTTTTGTTTTTTTTTTTTTTTTGTTTTTTGTTTTGTTTTTGCAATCAAGATCGTTGGAAGGATATGGTAAATAAATTATTGTATAAAGAGAGAAAGTTGCGTCTATCTGCAGTATAAATCAATTGATAAATATTTTATATGTGCATATGAACCAAGAAGATTATTTTTACTTTCTCTACACGTACCTACTACATGCACTGTACACTAAGATTAGATAGACATTCAGTACTCAAATTCGATAAAGAGATTGCGCTGTAAATATATGTTTTGAAATTCCTGAATCCAAAAATAGCATTTTTAGAAAACTGTCGGTGTGTGTATGTTTATGGACAGCTTAGATCAAAATGAAAAGATTCTTAAATGCCAAATGTTGGTATTGGGTTTAGTATCTTCCAAAGATGCGATAAGAAGATTTTCAAGAAAATCCCGCCATCCCTAACTACATTTACTGGAAAAAATTTGAAAATGTTGTTCTCCAAAATGCTCTAACGATTTTGATTAAAATACCATATATTAATTATATTTTTATGACAAACAAAATGTATATCCTGAATTTTCTGGGAATATTCTCTGAAGTTATCTTCATTCTGGGTGAATTTTGCATAAATGGTAAACCGTAAGAGAGAGACAAAAACTTAATACACAAAAAAGTGTAGGTATCGTTAAAACAGGAATTTATGTCACATATATACATTTTTTTAAGAGTTAATCGTTTCCAATATATTCCTTGTTATTGGGTTCAATTCTAAGCTGTTTAAACGTTTCTCAAATAACAGGTCATCTTTTGTTTCACTTCTCTTTTGTTTTACTCCAGGCCGTGCAAAATGAACCGAATTTCAATTGTTTCACATAGAGACCTGGTTTTTAAAATATTTACTATCGCTTTAGCCTAATGTATTACCTTACTTAACTTTAATTTCTGCTAATGTTTATCTCGGTTGACACGATGCAAATAAAGGGATAATTTTTCTAACAGTAGTTTGTTACAAAAGTTATGGACCAGATTTGTTTTAATTGTTTCATGTATAGATATTTCCTTCTGTGGTCATATCGGAGATTTTGACTTGAGAAAAAACTGCTGGTGTTTTTCTCCGTGAACTATAGCTTTTCTTAGCGTTGTTGTTTTTCAGTTTTAAAATATGAAGTTCACACACCCACCCACACACACGCACACACATATATTCACTCCTACCTCCAGACTGTGGAGGATAAGGAATGAATGGTTAATTATTGTTAAAGAGAAATGTTCCGCCCCAGTCGGAAATTGAACTCGAGACCTTTAGGTTGAGAAGCCAGAGCGTTGACGTCTCGACCGTAGAGGCACACAGGATTATTTTACTTCTTCTTTGCCAAAGAGATTAACTGTGCCCTGAGAGGAGAATCGCCATATAATTCAGGGTCTTGTGAAAATTATGAAGCTCTATTTTGTAAAATAATTATGGGACCAAGCAGAAGATACACGATTTAAAATATTACCAACTATGATTAGGCAATGACGCATTAAATTTACACGACTTTTTCTACCTATTTACCAAAAAACAAATTTTACAATAGTTAATTCTTGCATCTACTTCATACTAATCGAGGTAAACATTAACAAACATGAGCATATTGCTTATTTTCGTGTAAGGGAAATATGGGAATACACTAGGCTAAAGCAACAGTCAAATCTTTATATAGCTGGTCACTAAGTAATGACAAGGAAATTCGGTTCTTTTTGCATGCCCAAGAGTGACACAAAAAAAGAAATATGCATGAGAACTTCTCGTTCAAGAAAAACTTAAGTATTATAAAATTTAAATCAATAACAAGGAAATATCTCGAATATCTTTAACTCCACAAAAAATGTATTTGACATAATTTGTGTGTTTCGATGATAGCTACGTTTTTGTGAGTAAGCTTTTGCCTACCTACGGCGTTTCGTTATGCAAAAGGCACCCAGAAAGTTCTACATGTGCATCTCATTTTTCATTAAAGATATGTTAAAGCATGTGATGTTTTAATCAAACTCGTTAGGGATATGAAAATCTTCGTGTCGTTTCCTTGTAGATATAGACCGTAAGCACTAAGATTTACACATTCTATTAATAATTCCCTTTTTTTTCTTTTTTATTTCTATTTATTTTACATCGATTTAACAAATTAGTTGTAACGTAAAGGAACTGGCCGATAAAATAGCTCGTTGACGGTTCGTGGTGAACAGTAGCCCTTCAAGGTATCCTGTCCGTACCAAACTACTTTCACTCCGCCCCAAGAGATGGTGTTAGACTGCCATCCAGCTGCTCTACCATCCGTAGTCAGATGCTCAAGTACAGGTACTCTTTTAAGGTATCATCTCCTCACACAATACTTACATGTATTCTGTTTTACTTCTTTCATCATATGTTATTTTGCTACCTAGGTGTTGAAGTTCTTTAGCTTCATCTAATAATTTTCAGTTTAACCAAAGGAAACTTGTATATAAATATAATGATATATTGAATTAATGCCGAAGTATTTAAAAAAAGTCACTATTTATTACACTTACAAAACGATGTAAATGAGCAGTCATGAGGAGATACATAGCAATGTAGAGAAGAAGGACAAAAGAAAACCGAGTCGATAGACAAATGTTTAAAAGCTAGTCGCTATATGTTGGCTAGAAATGTCATATTCTTTCCATTTTTTGTAGCGGTTAACGCCCACTTTTATTACTGGTGGCACCGCAGGTGTATTCTTTCCATGACAAGGCGAGAAAGAATTGAATAACAGCAAATAAAAATGAAAAAGTAATGGTTAATGTCACAAAAAAAGTAATTTGAAATAAATTGTGAATGTAAAAAAGATCCATATTTATTGTATATGTTTCCGTCTATCTTATAAATTGCCTGTCTCTTATCTCATATTTTTTACCAGTTGTAGAAAAGTATACAAAATCCCTTCTTACAACCCCTAACAATACACATACATTTCGAAATGACAGAAATACGCCATATTTGCCATGGGAGAGGTAAGCTTTTCAGAAATAGTTTCATTAGCATCTAGTCTAAGGTAATTCTATGTTTTCCGCTGATAATTGCCATATACCTTACCCAGATTAAAATTCACAGCATTAGTCTGTTCCCTTGCTTAACAGCGGAGACTGTAAGCCCCGTTGAGTTCAGCAGCTCTTTTAACGCTTCGAAGCATTATCCTCACACATCAAATACGGGGCAGTTTGGCTATCTGGTATAAGTAACATTAGAATATTAGTTTAATTGGTTTTTCACACAAGCCGTGTGTAGGACAGGAGTTGGATAGGTAGAGTCAGACTGAAAAATTAAATGCCATAGCCGGAATTTGAACCACGGAACTCTGGTCTCCAGCTGGTTGCTGTACCACTGAACTACCATGGCAACATGCCGGCATAGCATTGAATTTCTCAACTGACTCGCATGTTTCCCGGTGATCTCAAACTATTTTGAGATGATAACCTCAATGACGACTTACAAAGTTGTAAGTACTTTAAGTCTCAGGATTCAGTATAGCCAACTTTTATGGTCAATTGGTATTATCTCCCGATCTCTAGCCAGTTGCTCTACCACTGAGCTACCATGTCAACATGCTGGCATAGTATTGAATTTCTCAACTGACTCGCTTGTCTCCCGGTAAACCACAAGGTGATCTCAAAGAATTGACAACCCAGTGGGACTTACAATGTTGTAAGTACTTTAAGTCCCAGGATTCATAGTAAAGCCAACTATGATGGTCAATTGGTATTGGATTAATTGTTTTCCACACAAGCCGGGTGTAGGACATCAGAGTAATCTTCAAATAGCTGTTGAATAATAGTATCTAAGTAAATATTTAAAGAACAAAATTATTTTCTATTTTTAATAACAGGAATAATAAAGAGGTTTAATTGTATCGCGCGGCTTTAAATCAGGGACTATAACTGAAGGGATGGCAGGTGTATTTACCTAGTATAACAGGATGTGGGTACAGAAGCTGGCTGTAGGGATATGAATCAGCATGCGGTCTCAGAAATTGCTATGTAATGTGATTGCAGCATTCGGAGCGCGTTTTATAACCCCGATAAACGTCCACCAGTTTGTTATTACCCTCGGAGACGCGACGTCGTAAACCTACAGTGATGATGAGGGTCAACAAATACTTCCCCTCCCTGCAAATAAGAACAAATGCTTTACATCGGCATGTAGACGTGTTGTATAGTGAAATCCTTCCACAAGTAGTATGTAGGTTGATACTATGAAAGTGCACCAATCTTTTTACTTTCTCTACAGGTAGAGAAAGTATTGCATTCCATCTAAATATTAAATGTCGAGATTATATTAATAATACACGTTTTGAAGTCCCATTAATTTAAACATTCCGTTAAATACAAAGGTTCAGCATCTTCCAAGGAGCAACACAAAGATTTTAAAAAATCCTACAATTCATTACATGGAATACTTTTCAAATACTTTTATTTTTTCAAAATAAAAGTATATAATCATTTTGATTAATATACGTTTAAGATATTTTCTTCGCAAAATAAAATGTAAATTGAACTTTTTGGGAATAGCCCCTGAAGTCCTCTTCATTCTGAATTACTTCTGCATAATAGGTAAACCGTAAGAAATAGATACTACACCAAAAATCTAGAATCTCATCAAAACAGACAACTTATGGCAAATGCAATGTTTTCGTGGAGTCAACCATTTCTGAGATATTTATTATTATTGGTCTGAGTTTTGCAATACTTAAACTTTTCTCAAATGGGAAACTGTTATTCGTTTTTCTTTCTGCTAGACAAGTAAAAAAAGAAACCGTACTTCAAAACCGGTTTTTTAAAATATTTAACTATCGCATTAGCATATTGCATTTCCTTCTTCCTCTTGTACAAGGAAACAATATGCAACAAAACCATTTCAGCTAATGTTTATCTTGATAAACGTGAACTATATAGAAGATTTGTATGAATATTTTGTTGCAGCATAAGTAGAGAAAGTTATGTGAATGTAGTACATCATATTTGTCAAGTTATGCATTGCAACAGAAGCGTCTTAAGCGCGATTCCAGAAATGAAGCACACAACACATGCACTCTTCTATCCATAGAAAGTATTATTATTATTATTATTATTATTATTATTATTATTATTATTATTATTATTATTGTTGTTGTTGTTGTTACTATTATTACTATTATTATTGTTGTTATTATTATTATTATTATTATTATTATATAACTAGCGGGTTGACTCAGGCTGTTTCGTAGTGGTCAGCATTCGAGTGATCATGGTTTCAAACCCTGTGGACCTTCCTATCTAACTTGGGTTTTTGTCATGGTTTGCACTATCGCCAAGCAAATGATGGGGCAGCTATTATTATTTTATTATTTATCTGTTCAGTCATTAGGTACATTAATACAATAGACATGATCAAAATAATATACACAAGTAAGATTAAAGTCAGTCATATAACAATTTTTGTATTTAAAATTCATCCAAATTGTAAAATACATTGTCCACCAACCACTACTTTCAGATCTCTCATTTAATCAGGAAGCTTATTACAGGCTATAATGCTGGTTACCAAATAACCATATTTAACTTCCTTCAGTCTAGTGAATGGAATATGTAATTTATCAATATTTCGGGTATATAATGTGTGAACATGTCTGTTCAGTTTAAGTATATTTAAATTCTTGTGTACATATATAATAATAATTGTAATATATAGCAATTGTATATCGTTAAAATTTTCTGTTGCTTAAAAGGTGGTCTACATGGAGCATTTTAAGAAGTATGACATAAAATTCTCATGACTTTCTTTTGTAGTAGTAGAATCTCATTTAATTTACAACAGTTCCCATATGCTAACAATCTATAACTAAAGACACTTTCAAACACAGCAAGATATATTTGCTTTAAATAGCTGCAAGGTACTTTGTTATAAATGACTCTTAGCAAATACTTAACTTTAAATAACTTTTCACACCATTTCAACATGTGAATTCCAAGTTAATTCTGTGTTTAAAACGATTCCTATAAACTTAACACTGGTGTATTCATCATCATTTGAGCTTTGTCTAAGGCTAAATATATATATTGCATTTTGTCACAGTTAGTTAAAAAACCATTGCTAAAGAAATATTTAGTAGCACATTGAATTATGCCATAGCACATATTATTTAAAACATCAAATTCATTATGTGTACATTCGGGGTACGGAGCTTGACTTGTAGAAACCACGTAAGATTTTAAAGTTAGAGCACACTTAGTCTCTGAACATCCGCACCCAAAAACAAACTTCGGCCACAACCTTCTTTTTCGACATGAACTCTCAAAAGAAATGATGCTGTTATTCCTAAGGTAGTTCACTCTTTTAATGGGTTTCAAGGCGTGTGTCCATATTTAACTGTTTCTTCCACCTGCGGTACACTGGAAAAACTTACAAAACTTCGATTCCTGAATTAAACTATTTTACGTTTTACATACTTTTCAGCATGTAAGACGCAAGGGATATAGAAAAGAAATAATGGCATACACTAGGCCAGAAGTTGACAAATTCCCAGATATGAAAATGTTTAAGTATTTCAAAACTGAAACTAATAATCAGGAATATCTCAAAAATGGCCAACTCTACTAAAAAAAATGTATTTGACATAAATTGTGTTTTTCGACAAGATCTACATATTTTATTGAGTACGTTTTCTTCTATCTCCTACTAGTTAAGCAAAGTCCAGCAAAATTCATCCAGAATAAAGAGGTCTTCAGAGGATATTCCCAGAAAATTCAAGATATACATTATATTTTTCATATAAATATATCTAATATATCTATTTCATCAAAATCGTTAGAGCCATTTTTAAGAAAATCAAAATTTTCGACAATTTTTCCATTTTGGGGTAGGGGTATTTACCTCGAAATCTTCCTGTTGTATCCTTGGAAGATACTAAACACAAATAACAAGTTTGGTATTTTACCGACTTTTCGTTTTTAAGTTACCGCGTTCACAGACACACACGGACCTGTTTCCAAAAATTCCTAAAAATATATTTCCGATGAAATCTCGACATCGAATTTTTTGGGGGAATACAATACCTTCTCTATTCACTATGTACATAATCCGTGTGGAGAAAGTAATAAAAGAAATTACTTATTGAGTCAGGATTTTAACCACGAATCTCCTGGTCTCCGTCCAGACGAGTCAATTGAAGAATTCAATGCTCCGTGATTAGAGCAACTGAAGGAGACCAAGAGATCCGTGGTTCAAATTCCGGCTATGGTATTGAATTTTTCAGTTTGACTTTTCCTATTCACGGCTGGTGCGGAAGAAACAGTTAATTCACAAGTTATATTACCGTTACTTAAGTGCTATTATTTCTACCCAGAAATGAGATTTTCTTTATAATCAGCGACGAAGCAGCCCGAATATGATAAGATAGAAGTCATATAGTTGCATTCATGAAAACTTACCATTAAAAGTGTGGTATATGTGACTAATAGTGGTTTTATAGCGACCTGAGGGTTTTATTTAATCTCTGTTAATATGCATATCTTTGTGTACCTCCAAAGAAACGAAAGGGTACTGGGCAAACACAACCAAAGGTAAATGTTTAGGGATACGAGCAACGCCGTGTGTTTCAGCTAGTGCGGAAATAAATTCTTATCTAATTTATTTCTGAGTGTCTCATGAGGTTGCCTACTTTTTAATGAATGTAAATAATAATAATAATAATAATAATAATAATAATAATAATAACAACAACAACAACAACAACTCCATGGCATGACAGCTCACCAGGAACCTTGGTCTACCGCCTGGCCGCTACGTCCAGCATTTCGGTCCATGACAGACGTCATAGACGGGGTGTAGTATTGGAGAGTGAGACGTGGTCAGCGCCTCAAACCCCCCTCGGCCAGTTAATGCGGTCCTCATAGCCTGAAGGCGCTACTTCTCCATCAAGTATCTCCTCAATTGGAGTGCATCTCGGTCCAGGTCTCCCAGCGGGGAAAAATCCCCACGCCGGTACTGGGAATCGAACTCAGAGCTCTTAGCAAGCATTAACGCTACCATCGCGCTAAGGAGACATTGAATATGCGTACTAAAAATGAAATAGCCCATTGCCGGTAATTCTGGGCGAGGCAACTAGTTTCCCATATGAAAATAAAAGTATAATTCATTTTATTAGTAATAGAGGCACCAAAATACCTAATAATTCCTTTTTCAACATCATAGTAGAGGAATCAATCCAAGCCGCTTATAAAACTTCTCTCCCTGTTTTAAGTTATACATGCATTTCCAGCATTTAAGACACAAAGGTTATGTACATAATGAAATTAAATTATGACTAAAGATCTGATGCAGCATTACAGCGTTTTTCTGGGATGCAGGTGGATTTCTACCTTCCCCGTGTTTTTGATTAAGGTGATATAAGGACCGGGATGTTTCCAGATAAGTGGCTTCCTCTCTTACAGCTCCGTGTTGCCTTAACTTCCCCTACTTGCCATTTATCACTTGGTGAAGATCATTCATCATCGTCAGCTGGCTGACAGAAACTGTCCCAAGTAACCTCGTTCATTGTATACGGCAAAGAAACTTGCTAAAGGTGCGAAACTTGTATTTCAATATTCTGCTTTATTTACAGTTCTAAAATCAGCCGGGCTTATGCTGTGGACTAACCTAAAAGATTAGTGCGCAAAAAGCTTTAAAACTTGCATGGAATAAACCAGATATAAAGTTCATGACTTTTTCTTTCTCTACACGTACTATGTACATATGTACAGAGAAGTATTGTATTCCACCCAAAAATTCAATTTCGAGATTTCACCGGAAACACATCAGTCTGTCTGTCTTTATGTGTGAGTGTCCTGTGGACAGCATAGCTCAAAAACGAAAAGACCGTTAAATACCAAACTTTGGTATCTTCCAAGGATGCGACACGAAGATTTTCAAGAAAGTCTCTCCACGCCCAACTACCCTTTACATGGAAAAATTTTCGAAAATTTTGATTTTCTTAAAAATGGCTCTAAGGGTTTTGATTAAAATATCAAATATTAAAGATATTTACCTTACAAATAAAATTTATATCTTGAATTTTCTGATAATAGCCTTTTAAGACTACTTTATTCTTGATGAATTTTGGTAACTGAAGAACCGTAAGAGATAGACAAAAACTTACTGCACAAAAAATATAAATCGCAATAAAACTCAAAATTTATGTCATATACATTTTTTTCGTGGAGTTGATCATTTTTTAAATATTCCTTGTTATTGGTTTCAGCTTTAAAAAACATTCTTTTCTCATACAGGAATTTGTCAACCCCTGACCATTCAAACAAAGGAACTTCAATCACACAGCAACCAGCTTTTGACAATCACTTTAACCTATGTTACTCCCTTATTTCGCTTCTACTTACAAGAAAGCAAGTAATAAGGTTATTTCTGTTAATTTTTTCTCCATTAGTATGAAGGAAATAGAAGCATAAGCTTTTTAACAATAATTTGTTGCAGAGATGTAGAGAAAGTCATGTGAATGGAACACATCAGATTTTTTTCTCTGGAACTAGTCAAAATATCAAGATAAAATGTTCTTTGTATATACTTGGCAATCTAATTTAGTAAGTGCAAGTATGTCTTTTGATTATGACATCACTGCTTACTAAAGGTTTAGTATTTACCTATTGCATTGCACCCAAAAATGCCATATTGCAATTTAACTGGAATCCTGCGCCGTGGTGCAGAAGGGGTGCGTGATGCTAGTCACATCACCTCCTCGAATCGATTGGACATACCGTGAGGCTGGCGGTGGATTGGTAGTTCCAGACCAATAAGAACTGTAATGATACGGCATTATTTTTCATTTAAATGGAAAGCCATGCTTTGAGGTTTCCTGAAGCAATGAAAATCGAGTTTTTTGATAGTTAAAATATCTTCCTGCATATCTGTGAAAAATCATAAATTAAAAATCAAACTCAGATGAGTACCAATATTCGCATTTAGGTCAGATGTTGTCTAAAGATTTAAGGTGAAATTTCCAAGGTAGTGTCCCACCCCAAACAGCATATATTAATAAAATTCTGATGTATTCAATTCACATTACTTTCTCTGCCTATTATGCAATAAAGAATTCTAATAAAAAGCCTTTTCCCTTATTTGATTCATGTTAATCGAAACATAAGCAGTAATTGCATATGTATCCAACTCCTGCCCACACACGATTTCTGTGAGAAAACAATTAAAATTATCGCAATTGTCATAATAGTTGACTGTACTATGAATCCTGGGTATTGAAGCACTTACATTGTAAGTCGCCATTGGAGTTTGTCATCTCAAAATAATTTGAGATCACCTTATGGTTTACCGGGAAACATGTGTGACAGTTGAGAAATTCAATGTTATGCCGGCATGTCGCCATGGTAGTTCAGTGGTAGAACAACCGGCTAGAGACCGGGAGATCCGTGGTTCAAATCCCAGCTTTGGCATTGAATTTTTCAGTCTCATTCTACCTATCCAACTCCAGACCTACACACGGTTTCTGTGATAGAACTATTAAAGTTATCACAACAGCATTATTATTTACCTACTAGAAGGGAAACAAGTGGATACACTGACTAAACCTATAGTCAAATCTGAGGTTGTGGTTCTGTGATGACACTGAAATTCAGGTCTCCTTTCATGGTTATGACGAATATGAAAAGTTTTAAGTTTTGAAAAATTAACGTCAATAACCAAGAATATCTTGGAAATATATAACTCTACAAATGTATCTAATATAAGTTAACGAGATCTGCATATCATGTTTGTGTTGTAAGATTCTATCTAGCACTTAAGATTTACCAATTATGTAAAGATATTCAAAATGTATCTAATATAAGTTAACGAGATCTGCATATCATGTTTGTGTTGTAAGATTCTATCTAGCACTTAAGATTTACCAATTATGTAAAGATATTCAAAATGATGAGGACTTCAGAGACTATTCTCAGAAAAGTCAAAAATATACTTCAATGCCATACAAATATCCTAAACATAATACGATATTTCAATAGAAATCATTACAGTCACTTTTGAAAAAATCAACGTTTTCGAAAAATGATACATGTAAAGGATAGCTTAGGATGAGAGAATTCTCCAAAACAGCTCTATATTTTTTAATAAACGGTACCTACTTTGAGACATTAGCAATAAAAATAAAGCACTTATGTAAAAATCACTATAAATATAACTTCTTCCTCATTCTTATTTAATTGTATATACCTAGCTATGAGAAAGAAAACAAAATCAAACAAAAGTTCACAGTACGAAACATGTGCAGTGCGCTGAAAAACGTAGTAGTTCTATTTTCAAACTTGTTTTAATAGCAATTGCTGTTAAAGTTGAAATGTGTTTAGTGCACCGTTTATGTAACGTTTCAAAAGTTCTTTCTTTCGAACTAATTTCTTATCAAAAATGTATGTGTCATAAAAACAGGTAAATATCTCTTTCGGATCTTGCATTTAACCAAACGCGTGTACCGTACATAATTTAAAACCATTTTAACTAGATTTTTAAAATAACTAACGCTAAAGCATTCCCCAATTCTAGTATCTACAAGGAAAATTGTAATAAAATAATTTCTGCAATCTCCATTGCTGTGAAGTAGATAATTTTCTAAAGAATGAGTAGAGAAAGGCATCTAAATGTAACACATCAGAAAGCTCCAAAGAAACCAGAGGAAATAATTATAAATTAATTTAAGTGAATGTCGATTAGTGAATAGGAAATTAATATTAGTGGGACAATATTTTATATTGATAAAATAATGAAGTAGTTTATTCATGAAAGATCCTTATTAGTTGTTTCTTTCGAATAAGGAGATACAAAAACTTATAGTCAAAGAGTATGGACTTCAAATGACATCATATACCGACCGACGCACTCTTAAAAAAGTTGACTTACTTTAGTCTGCTGCATGCCCTTAATTCTTTTGTACCTACAAGGAAATGTAACAAATAATGGGTGCTAATTTTTATCTCGTTCAGCTTAAGTATATAGGAGATTAAGCTAGTTATTTGTTGCAGAAGAGGTAGAAAAAGTTATGAATATAGCATATTAGACTTTTTTTTTATTGTTACTTCCCTGTTTCTTGGAAAAATTATTAACTAAGCGTGCGTAGTTTATTATTCTATGTTGCTGAAGGAGGTGATCCTTTGTGAATATTACAATACTGTATATAGGACTGCAAAGAACTGAACTAGATAAATTATAGCTATTTCTGTAAATAGTGGCGAAAACATAGAATTTTAAACACTAGAAGTGAAGGTTCTCCACTTTACTTACGACTAGGTGTACAACACACTTGTGTTTAAAATCTATTTCGAACGTTTTTCAGACAACATATTTTAGGCAGTCGCTCCAAACTCCCTACCTTGTTTATATTTTAAAGAGAATAAAAGTATTGATTCGCTCTCTCGCACCTTCATTTTAGTCTTTTGAATTCAATGTTAAAAACGAGTAGTAATTAGATTCCTATACTCGTACGACAAGACAGATATCGTAGTCTTTGAATATGTAGTAGGCAGCGGTGATTGGTTTTTCTTCTGATTGTTAGGCAGTTAAGTGCAGTTCTGCTTGTCTTGTAAAGTTTTGAATATACAATCAAATGATACATATAACAAGGAAATTGAGAGTTTGGAAGTGAATTGGCATAGAAAATGCATCAGGAACTGAAATGAATATGCTGATTCCACGTGCATTAAGGAAGCTATAAACAACTTACAAAAATATCAGTAATTAGAGTTTTCTGAGTTTCAAAGGTATTTGTTTTTTTGGGAGGAGAATTTATTCTTGGGATCGGTAATTTGATTGAAAATAACAAACATTGCAATACTGAAATGACAATTTAAAAGTTGCTATTAGGAACTGATTTTTCTAAAACATTTATTATCGTAATTTACTTAGAGTTTCATTCAGAAATGTGGATTTGCAGTAGTATAGAATTTTTACGCTTTAAATTAGTGCTGAATTTAATTGCAAATAAATAACCATTTAGTGTAAATTATAAAAATATTTTAGTGTAAATTATATTTGGTTCTGCTATACCATTGGCATAAAATATGATCTTGAAAGAACGACACAAGGAAAAAAATTAATGTTGCCTTATGCACTCATTTTAAGTTTAAGGGTATTTTAACCCAGAATAATATAAGTTGAAAACTAACCACAATGCTACTAATTTAAACTGCTACTGAAAGTAAACCTCTTATACTGAAATCCTAGTTAAAAGTGTGCATATACTTAGATATTTAATCGATAAATATAACCTATAAAAGTTCAAATGTCTAATGTAAATGCAGGTTCACGCAATTAAATGTTGCGGCAATATACCTCATATCAGAACGCTTAAAGGTTTCTGTTCAAACAGTGGAATCAGATTAACAATTCAATAAACAGCATATTTAGTGTAGTTGCTGTAACGATAATTAGTGTTTCGTACATGCCTGTCACATGTTTTACAACCTAGTAAAGTAAGAAGTCTACCTTATCCTATAAAAATGAATATAGTTGTTGGTCACCTTGGTGTCAAAGCAAACGTCAGCCCTGCAGATATTCTCCAGAAACCCCTGTGACAACCTGAGATTAAAAACAATTATATTTTCATTTATATCAATATTCAATTCCATCTCGTCAGATAATGGTTTTGAAGGAACTTTTGTATGTGTATAATTTTTTCTATAAAAAAAAGTGTTGTTTACTTTATTAAATGGAATATTAAACATTATCATTTCATACAGTATTTATACAATTAAGACTGTCTATTTGACAATATTTCGAATCTTGGTTGTTATTTAATGAATAAAAGCTAAATATGTTGAATGTGTTTTACTTTCTCTAACACGTGTTATAATGTCCATAATAGAGCTTGCCGCCCAAAAATTTAATACCGAGAGTTCACCAAAAAAAATATTTGAGGACTGCTGAAACCAAAAAGTAATGTTTATAAAACGGTCCATGTCTGTCCATCTGTCTGTCCGTCTGTCTGTCCGTCTGTCTGTCTAGCTTTCTGTATGACTGTGGGCAACATTACTCAAAAACGAAAAGTCGGTTAAACAAAGAGCTCGGTGTTTAAGCTCAGTATTTTCCAAGAATGCGGCACAAATATTTTCAGGAAAATACCCACCCACGCATAATTACACTTCAGATGGAATATTTTTCGACATTCTCGAATTACTCAAAAATTGTTCTATTTTTATTAAAATACAACCAGTTAAAAGTATTTAGATGACAAATAAATTGTAGATCTCGAATTTTCTGGGTATAACTTCTGAGGCCCTCTTCATTTTGGAAGAGATAGACAAGATCTTGCCACACATATATGTAGATCTCGCTAAAACACATCATTTACGTCAGATACAATTTTGTGAAATTAACCATTTTCGAAATGGTATTATTATTGGCCTCAATTTTAAAATATGTATACATTCCTCAAATGAGTTATTCGTTTTGCCTGCCCCTGGTTGAGTGAATAGTAAAACCCTCCCATGTATTGACCAGCGTTTAAAAGAGTATTCCCTTATTTCTTTGTGTTTACAAGGAAATGTGTAATAAAATCATTTATGCAAACTTTTATCTGAATGAACGTGAAGTAGTTAGACGAATACTCGTTTTACCTTCTTTACACGTACAATGTACGCAGTGTATAGAGAAGGTATTGCATTGCAGCCAAAAATTCGATACCGAGATTCACCGGAAATATATGTTTTGAGACCCCCCTGAATTAAAAAAAAACATTTTTCGAAAAATGTTCGTGTGTCTGTCTGTGGGCAGCATAGCTCAAAAACGAAAACTTAAATACCAAAATTGGTATCTTCAAGAATACGACACGAAGATTTTCAAGAAAATCCCCCACCCCCAACTGCCCTTTAATTGGAAAAAGTTTCAAAATTTTTGATTTTCTCAAAACTGGTTCTAACGATGTTGAATAAAATATCGTATATTAAAGATAATTATATGTAAAATAAAATATATATCTTGAATTTTCTGGAAAGAGCCTGTGAAGACATATTTATTCTGGATGAATTTTGCGGAATTTTGGAAAACTGGTAAACCGTAAGAGTATAGATAAAAACTTAATAGAAAATGTAGCTCTCGTTAAAATACACAATTTATGTCGGGATTAATCGTCTTTTAGATATTCCTTGTTATTGGATTCAGCTTTAAAATACTTATACTTTTCTCATACGGGAATTTGTAAACTCCTGTCCATACAAACAGAGGAACTTCAGTTACATAGCAACCAGCTTTGGATTATCTCCTTAGCCTATGCTACTTCCTTATTTCCCTTCTACTTAAATGGAAACAAGTAGTAAGACCATTTCAGCTAATGTTTTCTCAATTAGCATGAAGTAAATGGAAGAACAAGCTTTGTAGCAGAGATGTAGAGAAAGTCGTGTGAACAAAACACATATTTTTTTCAGAATTTTGAATAATGGTTAAACGGTAAGAGATAGACAAAAACTTACTAAATAAAAAATGTAGATCTCGTTAAAACACACATGTCATAAGCATTTTGTGGTAGAGTTGATCGTTTCCAATATAATCTTTGTTATTGGTTAAAATTTTAAAATACTTATACTTTTCTCAGTCTGGAAGTGGAAGTCATTCTTTTTTTTCTATTCCTGGCAAGCAAAGAAGCCAATTTCAATGATAGATTTTTAAGCATTTGATCTTTGCTTTAGCATATCGCATTCCTTTAATTCCCTTATACGTATAAGGAACTACGTAATAACTACATTCTGTAAACACTTATCTTGATAAGCATAGTGTAGAAGGAACAATAATCTTTCTTATGAAGTCTGTTTGTAAAACATTTAGAGAAAGTCATGTGAGTGTGGCACATCAGATTTTTAAGGAACAGTTTGCTACAGAATAGGTAAGAAAGTCATATAGTGTAACACCAGATTATTACTACTGCAGTGTATTACTAATCTAACACTACTTTTTACTTTCTCCATACGCACTATGTACATAGTGTATAGAGAAAGTATTGCATTCCACCAAAAAATTCGATACCGAGATTTCACCGGAAATATATGTTTTAGGGTCCCCAATATCCAAAAACAGCATTTTCACAAAAAGGTCCGTGTGTGTGTGTGTGTGTGTGTGTGTGTCCGTGTGTCTGTGAACACGATTACTCAAAAACGAAAAGTCGTTAAAATACCAAACTTGGTATTTAAGTTTAGTATCTTCCAGGGATGCGACACGAAGATTTTGAGAAAAATCCCCCCACCCCCAACTACCCTTTACATGGAACTTTTTTCGAAAATTTTGATTTTCTCAAAAATGGCTCTAACGATTTTGATTAAAATTTCGTATATTAAACATATTTACCTGACAAATAAAATGTATATCTTGAATTTTCTGGGAATAGCCTCTGAAGAGTAGTTTATTCTGAATGAATTTTACTAAATTTTGAATAACTGCTAAACCGTAAGAGATGGACAAAAACTTACTACACAAAAAATGTAGAGCACATTAAAACACACAATTTATGTTATATACATTTTTTTCGTGGAGTTCGTCGTTTTTGTGACATTCCTTATTTTTGGTTTCTGCTATGAAAAACGTATACTTTTCTCATACAGAAACTTGTCAACTCCTATCCATATAGACAAAGGAACTTCATTGACATAGCAACCAGCTTTTGACTATCACTTTAACCTACAGTTGTCCCTTATTTCGCTTCTACTTACAAGGAAGCGAGTAATTAGACTATTTCTGCTATTTTTTTTCTGATTAGCAGAAAGTAAATAAAAGTATAAGCTTTTTAAGAATAATTTGTTGCAGGGATATGGAGAAAGTCATGTGAATGGTACACATCAGATTTTTATCTTTACTTTAGACAAGTGGCACTTAATCTTGTCACAACATGCAGTAAAATATTCACTCCCAAGATCCTCTACGAGTTCAGCAGTACGCGAATATTTTGATTTACGTGTGGTGGCATTCTAACTTTGTTTTTTTTTTTGGTAGTGTTTAACGCCCACTTTTACTACTTATGGCACCGCAGGCGATGACACTGGTGATACATGAAATGAAGATGGAGCACCAGTGGAATGTAATGGCGGGGAAACCGGAGAACCGGGAGAAAACCTGCCCTGCGCCGCTTTGTCCACCACAAATCTCGCATACGCTGACGTCACACAGTGCATACGTCGCAGATACCTTGCAGTCGCCTCCTTCCACGATCGGTATATAAAGGTTCGAATAATAATAATAATAATATTCGAGCAAGTATAAAATCTCAAAACAAAAAATAGTTATCGACCAGGAGACCCACACGAAACAATGTTAATGTGTCCAAATTATACTTTTCATATATCAGTTTTCTACTATGTACACCCGCTGTATTCCGTTACCAGAGAAATATAAAATATAGGTCCTCTAAAGGAATATAATTGACAACTTAAACTGAAGTAGAACAGATATTATCTAATTATTAGTCCTAAGCTTGGATCTAATTAGACAGTACCCTGTCAACCCGCGGTAAAATGAACGAAAGAGCATTCAATCTTCTCGTTTACTTCCAGGATTCGTATGATGACAAAACGATTTTACTGAAGCTTTGTAAAAAGAATGGTTATGTCCTTAACACCACAGATTTATTTTCAAGAATATATGTGGAAGCTCTTGCATCAACAAAAACAAAACACAGTCGAATGACAAATGAACCTGCTGCTACCATAATAAATGAAAGTATACGTATCTTCAGTGCGACGAACGCATTGTATTAATGTATTAAAGGTTTTGTGAATTAGTTTCTGTTTTACAGGAAATGAAAACTAAAGTAATAATTCGACGTTAATAAGCTATTGTTAATTATTAAAAACATGGAAGGAATTAAACTGATTCCACGTTTGCGCGACAGTGATGATACACTAACAACCCATCTCCTTAGAAAAGGTACAGTGGTGTGAAATGTTTTATTTAATTATTTACCATGGTGAAGTATTTCTAAAATAGCCAAATACTAAATGAAAAATGATTTAGGTATGATCAGTATCGCTACAGTAATTTAAAAAGTTAATAAGATGATATCCGCGTCTTCAGATATTCCAATAACCTATTAGTTTATAGAGGATTTTTTTAATCCAAGATAATATTATTATACATAATGTACGAAGAGCGCCATAAATCTCACTGCACATCACGTTTACCTTAAATTTATTAACCAACAATTATTTTATTCAATTTATAATTATTCTTTCTGCATTTATTGGAGTTGTTAGTGGACTTAAACAGATTTCTATTCGTAACATTTGGCAATTAATCATATTGGATGAATACTAACTACCATAATTATAGGAATAAACGTATGATTAACATACTTGCGAAGCCATGTTTGGTTGCTTTAGGCCACTGAGCAATGGCGTCCCACCCGTGCTAAATAGTTACACCATTAACCATAACAAGGGTTACAAAATGTAAATACACAAGAAACATGTTTTGAGGTACAGTTCTATGACTGTTCCCAAAATATAGAGGGTTGCAGAATTGAATTTGTTGCATTCTTTAGACTTGTTATTTAAGGTTATACAGTCAGAATATTTCTAAAATAATAACTGCAAAAAAAAGAACACTGCTTTAGATATGAGCAATACACCACATAATTTAAAAATGTGATCCTATTAATATGACTTTCTGTATCTATTCTGCAACAACTTATTCTCACAAGAGCTTATTCTTCTATTTACTCCATGCTAATCAAGGTAATCATTAACAGAAACAGTTCGTCATCATTAACTTCATGGCTTGGGCCGTTGACTCGTTCGTTCCACAGTGGAAATTATAGCATATGATCTTTCCAAAGCTTTTAGGTCTTAAAATATTTCTATAGTCTGAAGGTGTATAATTTAACATATTTTTAAAATATGTCTTTAATCATTCTTGTTACGTGTTGAAACCAATTATATTTATTTGCTTTTATCTTGGCATTTAACCTAAAAAGCGCTGTGATAGCGCAGCTGTTTTATCTACTTGTACATACAAGAGAAATAAGAGAATATAATAGATTCAACCGATAGTAAATTGTTTTAAAAGCTGGCCGCTAAGCAATCAGATCAGAAACTCTTTGCATAATCAAAGAAAAACGAGAAGTGTATGTATTGGAAAATGTAAACCAAAAACAAGCAATATCTCTGAAATGCTTAATTCAACAGAAATATATTGGGCCTAAATTGTGTGCTTTAATAAGATCTATATTTTTGTGTGATTTAGTCTCTCTCTCTCTCTCTCTCTCACCGTTTACCAGTTATACAAAAGCCATCCAGTATGAAGAGGAATTCAGAGTGTAGGTATTTCCAGAAAATTCGAGGTACACATTTTATATAATGAAAATATATTTAATGTGTGGCATTTTAATTAAAATAATTCTGAGAAAACTAAAGTGTAGTTCGGGTGGGAGAACCTCAAAACACCCGCTGGTATCGATCTCATCAAATTTCTGGATAATTTTCAATATATGTTTTATCTACTATGCATATTATACTTGATAGGGAGTAAAAAGATGTAGGCCTTTATGGTGGGTTGCAAGAATACGTGTAGGTACTGCATATTAAAGCACTCTTATTTAAGTTTTTACTCCATACACAATTTTTCTAAAATAATAAAATAAAAATTAACCTTGCTTTATATAATTAATATCACCACAGTACGTATGTACATAAATACAATGTACATAGTAACTAGAGAATGTATCGTATTTCATCCAAAAATTAGATGTTGAGATTTCACAGGAAAAATATGTGTTTTGAGGTCCTCTGTGTGCAAAAAAACAGTTTGTGTGTGCAGCATAGCTTAAAAGCAAAAGGTCTGTAAAATACCAAACTTTGTATTATGTTATGTTTCAAGGATGCAACACGAAGATTTTCAAGAAAATACCCTCCACCCCAAACTACCCTTTACATGCAAAAATTGTTGAAAATATTATGTTTCTCAAAAATTGCTCTAAGAATTTTGGATAAAATACTGTATATTAAAGCTATTTATATGTAAAATGTAATGTATATCTTGATCTTTTTGAGAATAGCCTCTGAAGACCTCTTATTCTGGATGAATTTGACTGAATTTTTCATAACTGGTAAAATGTAAAGGACAGACAAAAACTTATAACGCAATAAAGTAGATCCAATTAAAACACACAGTACCTTTTAATACAGAGTTGAACGTTTTTGAGACTTTCTTTGTTACTAGTTTCAATTTTAAACTGCGTAACTTTTCTCAAACGGGAAGTCACCTTTCCTTTCATCTCTTTTGGTTTACTACACGTCATGCAAAGTGAACCGAACTTCAACTGTTTCAGAAGATTTTAAAAGATTTGACTATCGTTTTACCCTAGTGTACTCCCTTAGTTCCCTTCTAATTACAAGGAAGCAAGTAATAAGATCAATTCTGCTAATGTTTATTTCAACTAGCATGGTGTAGATAAAATAATAATTTTTTGTGAGAATAGTGTGTACGAGAAACAGCAATAGAAAGTTATATGAATGGAACACATCAGATTGTTTTTAAAGGTTATCATACGCGTTTTCAGAAGCTTAGTAGCTGTTAAGGTGGATTGCAAGAACGTATTTGTTGAATCAATAAAACACTGTTGTTAAATATTTATCTTAGATTATTTCTAGAATAATGAAATAAAAAGGGTAATTATGTTTTTAGATATGATGAATGTTTCTACAAAAAACTGGGTGTTATAATGGAGAAAATTAAAATTGTGAAAAATTCTGCATATCAACAATGTGTGAAATAAATATGATTTGATTTTTGGTATTCATCCAACTTCCTTACTTTTACTTTCTCTATACGTACTATGTACATAGTGTATAACGAAGATATTGAGCTCCACCCAAAAATTCGATACCGAGATTTCACCGGAAATATATCTTTTAGGGTCCCCAGTATCCAAAAAAAGAACTTTCAGGAAAAGGTCCGTGTTAGTATCTTCCAGGGATGCGACACGAAGATTTTGAAAAAAAATCCCCCCACCCCAAACTACCCTTTACATGGAATTTTATTCGAAAATTTTTATTTTCTAAAAAATGGCTCTAACGATTGTATATTAAAGACATTTACCTGACAAATAAAATGTATATCTTGAATTTTCTGGGAATAGTCTCTGAAGACTACTTTATTCTGGGTCAATTTTACGGAAGTTTTCATAACTGCTAAACCGTACGAGATGGACAAAAACTTACCACACAACAAATGTAGAGCACTTTAAAACACACAATTTATGTCATATACATTTTTTTCGTGGAGTTGGTCGTTTTTGAGGTATTCCTTGTTTTTGGTTTCACCTTTAAAAACTTACATTTTTCTCATACAGGAATTTGTCAACTCCTGTCTATAGTAATAAAGGAACTCCAGTCACATAGCAGCCAGCTTTTGACTATCACTTTAACCTATCGTACTCCCTTATTTCGCTCCTACTTACAAGGAAGCAAGTGATAAGACCAATTTTTTCTCCATTAGCATGAAGTAAATAGAAGCATAAGCTTTTTAACAATAATTTCTTGCAGAGATGTGGAGAAAGTCATGTGAAGGAACACATCAGATGTTTAGTTCTGCCCCCCCCCACACACACTCACACACACACACACACACACACACACACACACACACACACACACACACAAGAAGCGCGTGCAAGCGCACACCTTTTTCTAACAGATGCTAAACGTGTGTTTGAATACATACACCTCCATTATCTAGGGCCGGAAATTGAAGCACCGGTGTTCGCTTTCTATGATGTCTCTCGCAGATAACGTGTATCATAGCTGTCGGCTCAGCATCCTTCGACGAGAGAAATATACTCTAAACACATTATCTTCCCTGTTGGCAAAATCACTTCCTTTCATGACCTTTTAGCTGTCTCCTTTATATTTTGTTTGCCGAAAACAACCGGAAATTGCGCCTTTCGTTAAATAAGTTGTTTAATTAAATTTGTTTTTTGTTTAGATAGCTTATTGCGCGCTACCCTACGTTCTTCTGGTGATGGGGTTGAAGTGATGTTTTGAGTGCGTAAAGATTTATTTTAATTACAGAAATAAGTCTACAAATGTAATATGTAAATCTGAGGTTTAAAGTTAAACTATTTGATAAAAATGAAAATTAAACCACTGATTATAAATTAACCTTTTTTTAACACCGTAATGTCAGTTTCATTGCGCAGTAAAGAAGTGGGCAGTATAGACTTCTTTCTAAAATCTTGATTAAAGCTCTTATAGTCCCTAATTAATCGAAATGCTTCGATTGTAGATAAGAATGCTGGGATTTGTAGTAGTTCACATTGTTCTCATTGATGTTTGTTTTCTGCTAGAATTGGAACCACGAACGGGGGCGATTGGGAAAATAGCTACTGCGTACAGAGAGAGACGGAGATAATGCACTGTCTCTTTTCTTTAATTCTCGCTCGCTCTATGCATTGAAGCCTTTCTCCTCGATGGACTCACTGTCAAACAATACTACTAACGCGCCACTGCTTACACTTCGGAAGGAAGAATGACCGAGTGATGTTCATTGACGCTCGATCACGTGACTTAAATCAGTGTTATTGGGCAACGTACGCTCACCTGTCTTTTGTGCTCACAACACTGGTGTACTTCACTGGCTGAGAACATACTTTTTATGTATTTATTTATTTATTTATTTATAGTCGCTCAGCATTAATTATGCTATACAGAATTTGACTTATGAGGTCAGCCACATGAGGCCACTCTGACACTAAACAGTCAGAGATAATGTTACACATCTATTCGGTGAGAATCTTCTTACTCGGAATCAGTTCCTGAAGAAAACAGCAAATCCTGTGGGAGACGATCAGATCTTTGTCCCAATGAGAAGTGCACTGCGCCAGGTACAATGTGAAGATGCTGAAGAAACGTGCGAGCCTGAGATCGAATTTGTGCAGTGATGGTACTGAATCCCAGTTCATGATGTACCTGAGTGTTATATATACCAAGGTAGGCGCATTTACTATAAGTCTTAACACTTTATTTTGAAACACCTGCAGACGATTAATTTTGTATGCGGCTGCACCTCCCCAAATCGGACAAGCATAGATGACTAAAGGACGAAGAAACATACTGCTTCAAAGAGAATCAATTGATTTACAATTATTGAGATTGTCGTTGCGTAAAACGAATAAGGTGCAGCATTTTAAAATCAACAATGGAGAGTGAAGGTAAAAATGGTTGGATGATTGCCACATTGTATGGAGGATTATTCGAAGTTACTCACCTTGATTTGATATGATGCGTAAAAGGTCAAGCATTACAGAAGCTAAAACATAGCTCAGGAAACAGACGCAAACCCCTATTATAAGTGTGTGTGGATGAGGGAAATGTCTGTTTTTAAAAGGTACGTCGCCATTTTTGGTCTAGACGTTGTTTTTTTGCGTATCGAGAATTGGTATTGTTTTTCACATCTACGTGAGACATCGGTAGAATGGAAGTACAAATACCAAGATGTATGCCCCTAAATTATCATTAGGCACCTTGTTTAAAAAATCTGACTTTCTCTAATCTCTGCAACAAATTAGTATTAAAAGCTTATGCCTATATTTACTTCATGCTAATCGAGAAAAAATTAACAGAAATAGCCTTATTACTTGCTTCCATGTAAGTAGAAGGGGAATTGGAGAGTATCGTAGGTTAAAGTGATATTCAAACGCTGATTGCTATATCATTGAAGTTCCTTTGTTTGTACGGAGAGGAGTTGACAAATTCCCATATGAGAAAGTATAAGTATTTTAAAGCTAAAAACAATAACAAGGAATATCTCAAAAACGATTCACTCCACGAAAAAATGTGTATAACACAAATTGTGTGTTTTTACGAGCTCTGCATTTGTTGTTAAATAAGTTTTGTCTATCCCTTACAGTTTACCAATTATACAACATTTTGTCAAATTCATCCAGAATAAAGATGCTTTCAGAGGCTATTCCCAGAAAATTCAAGATATACATGTTATTTGTCAGGTAATATCTTTCATATACAATATTTTATTAAAAATCGTTAGAGCTATTTTTAAGAAAATCAAAATTTTCGAAAATTTTTCCATGTAAAGGGTGGGGGTTATTTTCTTCAAAATCTTCGTGTCGCAGCCTTGGAAGATCTTAACTTAAATACCAAGTTTGGTATTTAACAGTCTATTCGTTTTTGAGCTATGCTGCCCACAGACAAAGACACACAGGACATTTTTCTAAAAACACCTTTTTTGGATACAGGGGTATCAAAACGTATATTTCTGGTGAAATCTCTGTATCTAATTTTAGGTGCATTACAATACTCTCTATTCACTGTGTACATAATACGTGTATAGAAAGTAAAAAGGGAGAAACTTATTATTATTATCCACACACTAGGCTAATACAGGAATAACACACTTTGAAATTAGAAGCATTGTTTTAAATATACCAATATTGGTCTGATATAATTTTACATGGTAAGTGTATAGGAACTTTTGGTTACAACTGCTTCGAATCCTCAGAAATCGAAAGCTTCTTTGCATTTTTTTTTTTTTTTTATTTATTTTGGTATTCAGTTTATCTTTGGTTTTATACCATACTGGAGAGAAACCCTTCCTTATTCTTGATATCTGAGCCTGAGAAATTTTATTTGAGTCTAGCCTGTTCACTGATCTCATATTCTGCTGCTCGGCAAGTTATCCTCCGATCACTTTTCTTTGGAAAAAATCCTAAATTAATGAATTTGTCCAGATTCATGCATCAAAGATTCTTTTCACCTATACCAAATTAGAAGACGCCTTTCTTTAAAAGGGATCCTAATGAGGAATATAGTCGCTAAGTTTCAGAAGGTTTTGAGGTCTTTCCTGGATTATACTTCAGGTAATGCAAATATTACGGTATTGTTACATAACTATTATTATTATTATTATTATTATTATTATTATTATTATTATTATTATTTACTGGATTGTAACCAGTGTATAAATCATGGTCTATAACATACTATACATATTATTTTTTAAACATCCCAATATACTTTTGACATAATATAAATTATTAAATATTTGAGAACCCCAATCTAGGTTTACAGACACTACCGCCTTGCAGTCTGTCCCTAGTTAGGCAGAAGATAAAAGAAGAAAACCTTAAGCAAAATCATCCCTCCTCCAAGTGGAGGTTTGAAGCTCCCTTCCACAAAAAAAAATATTCCTAAAAAGAATTTATATAGAACATATAGTGCGAAAACATTTTTGAAGAATATTAATATTGAGCCTAAAAGTAAATTTAAAACTAACACATAATATAGGAGATGTGGAACAAAGACTAAAAATGTAACTCTCAGGATCAAAAAGATGTTATAAAGAGGTTTTGAATATTTGGGTACATAGGAATCAGAATTAATAAAGAAGATAGACTGACATAAAGAATAGAATTAATTATTTTCAACGATAATCATGATAATAGTATTTTGAAGGACAGAAGTATAAGAAACGAAACGAAATTTCAAGTTTCCAAATCAATAGCAAGAAGTACCACCACATATAAGGCTGAAATTTGGAAACTCAATAAATATTTCATCGAAATGATTGTGTATGGAAACTGAATTTGTCAGTCATTTATATTAGATAAAATTAGGAACACTTTATTAAAGAAGAAATGAAGCTTAAGAATTCTGTGGTAGAATAAGTAAAACATTCACCCAGAAAATATCTGCATGCACGAAATAAGGATGAGGATGAAAGCATAATGACTGGAGGAGGAGAAGTAGGCGGAGGAATAGGAGCAGGAGAGGGAATGTAACACCAGTGATGAATAGAGAAGAAACATGATCTTAAAGAGTAGAAAGATGGGTAAGCATTATAATTATATATGTACAAAGAATAAAAATATCACTGCTTTTGTCCTAACATGATTATAATATGGGCACAAACGTTAGGAATATATATTGTTTATAAACGCATTATTGTAGAGTAATTATTAACCAGATTCTTGCCATTTCTGTGCTTTCTTGCATTATCTTGCTGGAGAAATTATTCAGCTACCATACAGTTGGATTAATTATTTTTTCACACAAGCCGTGTGTAGGACAGGAGTTGGATAGGTAGAGTCAGACTGAAAAATTCAATGCCACAGCCGGGATTTGAACCACGGATCTCCCGATCTCTAGCCGCTTGTTCTACCTACTGAGCTACCATGGCAACTGCCGGGATACAGTTGTTGGGTAAGCCACCAAAACTCATTTTAACATAACCTATTAACCTAATGTGTAAATATAGTATATGTATTCATATACACTGTATGAATCATTTATGTACTTGCTGGCGACATTATTGCATATGAATTTTCATGCCATTCTTTCAGAGTTTTGTTTTAATTCACTTTATCAAATATTGAGATCTTCTACTTCATAATAAAACTTGACCAGAACGTGTATTAATATTTTAAACTTGTAAACACGAATTGCATCTCAAAAATGTCGATTGCAATACTAATTTAAAAATTACATTTTAATTAGAGTTGTGAATTATACAATATTTTAAAGATATTAACATTACGGCTAATTAAATGAGCAATGCAACGCTATTTTTGTTTATCATAACAATATTATTATTGTTGTTATTATTATTATATTTCATTAAATGTGAAACAGCTTTTAAAATAATCTATATGCAGTTTTATACCTAATTATTACCAGAAATGCTGATTATAGGTAAGACAGCAATAAAATTGTCCCTTACATCAAAATTTGCTTTCTCAATTTAACTAACAGTTTGTAGATACACTGTTTCTCCAGTTTTAGAAAGTATCATTCTTCATAATGAACTTATTGTCAATTAAATTCAAGGCATAATACTTACATTTATATAAACATTTTAAAGGCTCAAAACTCTTTAGTCTCATCTAGCAACAAATATCTGCGGGAAATGTGTTTTGACCTGACACCTCACTTATGCATAGCTATCGGTGACTATGAAATTTACATTTAAATGGAAAACAACTGATACGGGCTACTTCAGTCGGACTTCCACCATTGAAGAAAGCCATTCTGTAGCGTGCTGCATAACAATTTAATCCAGGTATAAACCTGTCACTCCGAAAACAGAATGTCCATCACTGCCAGTATGATTCTCTTGATGTGGCGATTAATCTACAGAACAGGTAAATCATGCGCGTTGAAGAGATATGGGATTGAAATGTAAAACATCGCTGATTAAGTTACTTTTCCTCAACACATTTTCCTAAAATCTAAAACTTTAGCTCGTTTTAATTTGTCCTTTTATTAAGAACAATAAATATACTAACAAAATCTATATTAGGTATCCGTTATTTCACTGGATGCAGAACTTTATGATTATTGGTACAGTTTTTGTATTATCTATTTCTCAATGGTATGCATACGTACCACATAGTTAAGCATAACATAAAATCTAATGCAGATTTTGTCTTGCTCTTAAACGAATAAACATATTTAAGGAACAAAGATGTGTGCGCAGTTGATGTGTGAACATATCTGTAAGTTGAAACTAAATTAGGCATCAAACCTAAAACGTTTTGAAGAGTAGAATGTAAGGTAACAAGGTGAGTGCATTGTTTATCAGATCAGATTCTTTACTACAGTATACAGGAGACCCAAACGAAGCTGAAACGCCCTCGGTAATGGGGATGTTTCCCTACGTGGCTCTTTCCTATGATATTAAAGCCTACCCAGGCATCACTGTCTAAACTTACCCAATGTCTGGGAAATCTAAAACCACTGGCACCGAGACCAACCCAATCCGAACAACACCCCCAAAAGGAGGGTTCGAAACGTTCGACCCGACATACTTTTAGTAACCTTATAACGAGTGCTAGGGGTCCGCAGCGTTCACAGCAAGGGGGCTGAAGGGGTCGGAATCCTCCCCTACCGGAAGGCTATACCTTATAACCCATATATGTTTTTTCTGCACCGGAGTCCATAGTCATTATAGATAATTATCAAACGAAGGAAATAATGCTATAATTGTATATATGTATTTATTTCTCTGCAAGTGGGTATCACCCGGTGGCAGTGTTATATATGTATACAAGATATATAAACAATAAATCCCAGCTGCCAGTTTATAGCTTTGTAAGCTAGATATAATAGTTATTTACACAAATGTGAAAACATTAATTTTTCTCTCAATTCAGATTAATTAATTTCATAATTAGAATCACCAACCAATTTAACATTGTATTTACAACAATATAAAATCACAAGCATTTCATTTAAGGAATATTTACAAAAATTATCCAACATTAATATCAAGATTTTTCCTAAATTTCTTCAGAGATAGAGGACAACCCCGAAAGGCTGATCCAGGCAGTTAATTCCAGTCTTGTATGGTTCTATTAACAAAGGAGAACTTTCCCACGCCAGTTTTGTATCTTCTACCCTTAATTTTGAACGGATGATCGTTTCGTGCATAGTAAGTTGGGTTTTCCAGTTTGTCAGTAACGTCCTCCCATGCGTTTAAGCCAGCGTAGGCTTTAAATAAAGCGCACAACCTCTGTTTCTCACGCCTAACTTTCAACGGCTCCCATTTTATCTCCTCAGCGTTTGTAGGCCCAAAATATTTGCCCCTTTTTATGAATTTTATAGCCCTTCTCTGGATCTTTTCTAACGAATCAATTTGATTTACTGTATACGGGTCCCAACAAGTTACTCCAAATTCCATGACCGGCCGCATTAAGGACTTGTACGTGATTTCCCTGGACTTTGCATTCCCCTTTTTTAAAATCCCCATTAGGAAGTGCAGTGTTTTCCACGCTTTCTTAGATACCGAATTTACCTGCTCGTCCCATCCAGCGTTACTCGCCAAGTAAACTCCCAAGTATTTGCAGCTGTCCACCTGTGGAATTTTTTCCCCACCCATGTGATAGTTTTGCAGATTTTTTCCCTAGATCTATTAAATGCAATTGACTTACTTTTGCCAGCGTTAATTTTCATTTTATTTGCAGCATCCCAATCACTCATTTCATTTAAATCACTCTGAAGAGCAGTCACATCTTCAACATTTCTAATTTTATTGTAAATAATGCAATCGTCCGCAAACAATCTTATCTGGCATTTTATATCAACAGTTATGTCATTTACAAAAATAAGAAAAAGTAACGGCCCCAGTACTGAGCCTTGGGGTACGCCTGAGCTTACCAGATAGCTCCTTGCCTGCTTTTACCCTTTGCGATCTTCCTTCCAAAATTGTCTTTACCCATAGAACTACGCATTTATCAATTCCTGTAGCAGTTAGCTTTTGGATAAGTAAATGTTATGATACAACATCAAAAGCTTTGGAAAAATCTATCACCACTGCATCTGTTCTTCCCCCTGCATCCACCTCCTCTGCTAAATCTTGAAATAATGACGTTATCTGGCTTTCACACGAGTATCCAGGTCTGAACCTATGTTGCGCTTTATTGAACCACTTTTTGCTTTCTAATTCCTCCCGTATACAGGGTGTACATAAATGAATATCGGGGTTTTAACTTTTTATAATATTTATTACATTCAACTTACAGTTATAAATGATATGTCAAATGAAAAAACAACTCAAACAGTTTTGTTTGTTGGCACAAGTGCGCATGTGCGTGCAATGTTTCTGCCGCAATCCGCTAGACAGCGGTAGTAGCAAAGATGGCGACTTGTAAACAGAAAGCGTTTTGTGTTTTGCAGTTTGCAAAGACCGAATCTGTAGTTACTGTGCAAGGTGCGTAGTAAGTTCGGTTGTGATCTTCCTAGTGATAAAAACATTCGTAGATGGTATAATCAGTTTGAAGATACCGGTTGCCTTTGTAAAGGGAAGAGCACGGGACGACCAGGAGTAAGTGAAGAGAATGTTGAGCGAGTGAGAGAGTCGTTCACTTGTAGCCCAAAGAAATCGGTCCGGAAGCCTAGTCGTGAATTACAAGTTCCTGTGTCGACTGTTTGGAAAGTTGTAAGAAAACGCTTACAGCTACGTCCTTACCGTTTACAGTTATTACAGGCTCTAAAGCCGACAGACCACGGATTACGTGCCAAATTCGCAAACGGCATGTTGTTTCATGACGATTTTGTGGATCGACCTTTCACCTTAGTGGACATGTTAACACTCAAATCTGCTCATCTGGGGCTCAGAAAATCCTCACGAGATGGTACAAATGCAACGAGATTCCCCTAAAGTGAATGTTTTTTGTGCCGTATCCCGGCGAAAAATGTATGGGCCTTTCGTTTTTGGTGAACCTACTGTAACTGGCACTTCTTACCTTGATACACTAGAACAATGGCTCTTCCCTCAGTTGGAAGAAAATGAGCCAGAGAACTTCATTTTCTAGCAGGATGGTGCGCCACCTCACTGGCATAACGAAGTACGCGATTAGTTGAACGTCACTGTACCCAAGCGCTGGATAGGCCGCAAGGGCCCCAATGACAGGGCTTGCTATGTATGGTCTCCACGTTCTCCTGACCTAACGCCATGCGATTTTTACCTTTGGGGCTTCATCAAGGATCGTGTGTACGTGCCTCCACTACCAGCTGACCTCCATGAATTAAGAAACCTGATTGAAGCAGCTGTTGCTACAATTACTGAATACACACTTATCAACGTTTGCGAAGAACTCGGCTATAGACTTGATTAGTGCCGTGTGACAAAGGGTAGTCAAATTGAACATTTATAAGCTTCTTGGTAAAACTGTTTGAGTTGCTTTTTCATTTGACATATCATTCATAACTGTAAGTTGAATGTAATAAATATTATAAAGAGTTAAAACCCCGATATTCATTTATATACACCCTGTATATTCCACAGTTAAATGTTCCATCAATTTGCACACTATTGAAGTTAGGCTGACTGGTCGATAATTATTTAATTCTGTTTTATTTCCTCCTTTATGAATTGGAACTACAATCGCTGTTTTCCAGTCTTCCGGTAAGGCACAGTTATTATTATCAAACAGTTATTATTACTATTATTATAATTATTATTATTATTATTATTATTATCAAACGAAGTAACTAAACTTGAAAGAGTGTTAAGAAAATTAAAAGAAACCAATTTAAAGCGTATAAAATCATGACATTGCATATGCCATTATATGGAAGTGAAACATGACTTTAATATTTTCCTTTATATTTTCTTCGTGAACAAAAATAAGAGTAATGGTACGTTATAAAGGAGTCATGTCCAAAGAACTACCTTCAGAAAGAGGTGTACCACATGGTTCTATAATCAGCTTTACACTGTTTCTTATAGCAATCAACAGCATTGTTAACAGCATTTCTCCATATGTCAAGCGTCTTCTATTTGTAGATGACTTGACAATCTTCTGAAAAAGAAAAGAAAAAACCTCACTACATCAATACTTCAAGAGACACTTGGAAAACTCCGCACTTGGGCAGTACACGCTGGTCTTAATTTGTTTCATTAGAAGTAAAAATACATATGCTTCTCCAGATCTTACCCACAATGACTATAGACAATAAGATGATTAAAGTTGCCAAAATTGTTAAAATTTTGGGATTAATATTTGACTCACATTAAGCTCGGAATATCACATAGCCGAAATAAAAAACGAGTGCATAAGAAGACTAAATATTTTAAAAGCTTTGGTACTTAGAAATTGGGGTGCTGACATTAACGTTCTCTTAATAACCTATAAAACTCTTATAAGAACAAAATTGGACTACGGTGCCCAGATATATCACTCAGAAAAAACCAACAGTTTTAAAAACACTAAATACAATTCAAACAAATGCTCTTAGTATATGCCTAGGAGCATTTAGAACAGCCCCGTAGCCAGCCTCTTAATAGAAGCCAATGAAACGCCACTGGACTGCCGCAGAATGGATCTGGCCTTGAAATATGCAATATGGGTTCAAATTTTAACTACTTAACACTTTTTTCAAATAGGAAGTCGTCTTTAATTTCATCTCGTTTTGCTTTAGTGCAAACCATGTAAAGAGGACTAAATTTGACTAGGCTTAAGTATAGTGCATTTGCTTACTTCTTGTCTACTTACTATTCCGGCAAGTAGTAAGACAGGTTCTGACAATGTTTGGATAAAATTGTAAGAATTGTTTACAGAAAAGGTAGAGAAAGTCATTGAATGGAACACTTCTTCCATGGGGTGTCTAACGCGATGACTCCACACAAGCCGTGTCTTCCTCTCTTTTTCCGTCAAGCAGGTGGTAGCCATTTAATCGCCACATTTCCGGGGACATTCTGAGATGACCACACCGAATTAAAAACATTTTAATAGTAATATTTGCTGCTGTAGCTTGCGTCTGCTCTGGTATGGTTTCATTTTGTATTTTATGAAGCCTTAGAAATATGCACTTCTCAAACCATCCATTTCCGTCGCTTTTAATGTTTTGTTTCATATATCTTGAAGATCTCCCAGAGATCTGAGCCATAAAATAAAATTTAATTGATTTACATTTAGATCTTGTTCCAAATTATTGCAATGTAATTATTTTGCAGCAAAACATCCTTTTTACTTCCTCTACATGCACTAAGCGTGGCCGAATGGTTAGACCACTCACCCCTCACATAGACGGCCCGGGTTCGATCCCAAGCGATTGCATGAGAGATTTGTGGTGGACAAAGCGGCGCAGGGCTGGTTTTCTCCGGTTTCCCCCGCCATTGCATTCCACCGGTGCTCCATCTTCATTCCATGTATCACCAGTCTCATCGCCTGCCGTGCCAAAAGTAGTAAAGGCAAAATACTAGCAAAAAAAATCTACACGCTTCGATATCGATATTTCACTGGCAATATATTTTTGAAGTCCCCTGAGTCAAAAAAAAAAAAAAAAAAACATTTTTAGATAAGGGTCTGTGTGTATATGTGTCTGTGAGTCTGTGAACGCAATAACTCAAAACCGAAAAGTCTATTAAATATCAATCTTTATATTTAAGTTTAACACCTTCCAAGGATGTAACACAAATATTTTTAAACACTCCCCTACCCAATTTCCCCTTTGCATATAAAAACGTTTGAAAGTTATTATTCTCTAACAATTTCTCTCTTGATTAAAACATTATTTATTACAAATAATTACATTAAAAATAAAATACACATGTTTAATTTTCTAGGAATAGCCTCTGAAGTCCTCTTCGTTCCGAATGACTTTTGCGTAAACTATAAGAGATAGCTACTACACAAAAATGTAGATCTGGGTAAAACAGACACTTTATTATCTCATATTACATTTTTGATTGTAGAGTTAATGATTTCTATGTTATTGGTTTCAGTTTTAAACTTTCCTTTCACAAGAAGTCCTCATCTGTATCTCTTTTTAGTTTTATTCTTAGCTATGAAAGAGAACCTAGTTTCAATTATAATCACATAACGAGAGTTTTCAAAAGAGTAGCCTATTGCTTTAGCATAGTGTATACCCTTATTTTCCTTCTGTTTACAAGAAAACAAGTAATAAGATTATTTCTGCCTAAATTTACCTCGATTAGCATGATGTAGATAAAAGAATAACCTTTTTACTTTCTCTACAAATATGTACATTGTGTATAGAGAAGGTATTGCAATGTACCCTAAATTGATACCAGATTTCACCATAAATATATGTTTTGAGACCCGCTGAATCCAAAAAATATAAGTTTTATTAAAATGTCCGTGTCTGTACCTGACTGTCAGTGAGTGTGTGTGTGTGTGTGTGTGTGTGTGTGTGTGTGTGTGTGTGTGTGTGTATTTAAGTTCAGTATCTTCCAAGGATGCAACACGAAGGTTTTCAAGAAAATCCCCCCACCTCTAACTATCCCTTACATGAACAAAACTTTCGAGAAAAAAAGTCTCAAAAATAGCTCTAACGGTTTTGATTGAAATATCGTATATCAAAGATATTTACATGAAAAATAAAATGTATACCTTGAATTTTCTGAAGACATCTTTGTTTGGAATGAATTTTTCATAATTTTGCATAAATGGTAAACCGTAAAAGATAGACAAAAACTACTTAGCAGAAAATATAGAACTCGTTGAAATACACGACTTATGTTATATACATGTTTTTCATGGAGTTAACCATCTTGAAGATATACCTGGTTAGTGGTTTCAGTTTTAAAATATAGTTTTCTCATACGGGAACTCCTAGCCATACAAACAAAGGAACTTCAATCACATAGCAATCAGCTTTTAAAAGCTTTTATTATCACTTTAGCTAATTGCACTCCCTTATTTCCTTTCCTACTTACAGAGGACAATTTCTGATAATTTTTTGTTTTGTTTTTTTTCGTTTAGACTGAAGTAAATAGAAAAATAAACTTTTCATCAATAATTTGTTGCAGCGATGTAGAGAACGTCATATGAATGGATCACATTAGACTTTTGCTGTCTGTGTCGAATTTCGCCATCATTAGATCCTTCGCTTGACATTATTTTCTTAAGTACTTATACGTGTTATAATGTCCATTAAAAATGTATATACTCTAAATTAGTTAAATTTATTCTTACACTCCCTTTACTATATTATTATCTTAGTATTCAGAATATATAATATATATATATATATATATATAATTTTCATACAACAAAATTTAATGAATATATCTGTATACCCATTGAACCCATTTCCTTCTCCAATTTTTCAAAGCCTGTACTTATTTTACACTCGATGGAATACGTTAGAACACTGTTCATAGGTTAGAATAAATTAGGAATTAGTCGAGAATGCGACATTATTTAGCTGTATTGGGTGAGCAACGAAGTGAGAGAATAAGGACCCGAGCAGACTGAAACTTCAGCACCAAACAGGTTCGCACTGCACCGCCCCCCCAAGGGAGCTGCAGGAACGCCCACACCGCATTACTGTGCTCTACATGTACCAGGAACAACTTTCAACAAAGAGCTTCCTACGAGAATCATCTCGCAGGAATATCCTCGAGACCCGAAAGGACAGAAAGTGTAATGAATGAAATCAGAGAAAAGATACATGAAAATATAAGAAAAGACAATTCAGCGTTTGCGTGAACCTTAAGTTGGTTGGTTATCACATCCAAAAAGAGGGTATCATTAATGAGAGCCCAAAGAAGCGTCATCCAACAAGCATATTTTGTGCTCTTTTTAATGAGCATATATTGGTTTATTTCTTGTGTTTCCTTTCGCCTCAAAGATGAGGATGAATTCATTATACTCAAAATGCTACAGAGATTTACTAAGGACGTTTTGGAGTTTAATTATTATTATACATTGTTAAGATTATGGAGTTTTATTATTGAGGTTCGCAGCGTCCCATTTTATATTGGGCGTGAAAGACCATAAATTTTACTCAGAGGCCTCTTTAGCAGACTTGAGATACATTTACAAGCTCTAAATCTATGACATGGAACCACCGAAGAAGGCCATGCTAATGAGTTTTACTTCTTTCCTACTTCTTCTCCACCTATTTGATCTTCTCATGTGGAGAAAAAAGAAACTTAAAATATAATGATTGAGGTGAAACGGACGGTGAATGAGATCCAGGGATTAGGGATCGCCCAATACCATGTGTAAAGGTGAGGATGTAGATGCACTTTTTGGATAGTGTTTAACGCCCGCTTTTACTACAAATGGCACCGCAGGGATGACACTGATCATCCATGGAATGAAGATGGAGCTCTGGTGGAATGCGATGGCGGGAGAAACCGGAGAACCCGGATAAAATCCGCCCCTGTGCCGCTTTGTCCATCACAAATCTCACATGCGGTCGCTCGGGATAGAATCTAGGTGAGAGGCGATTGGTCTAACCACTGGGCCACGGCGCCGCTCGAGGATGTAGATGATTTGAAATATAGGCGAAATGGATTATGGAAAGGTGAAGATGTAGCAATTGCTGAAATTGGCGGGGAAAACTGGAGGACCCGGAGAAAACACGGAGAAGACCCGTTTTGCCCAACAAAAACCCACTATGCAGCCCAATGGGATTAAACAGGTGGGAGGCGAGATTTCCTAAAGATGATACACCCGGAAAAATCAATCACTTTCCGCTGAGTTTGACTCTGCGGCCTTGGGACCTTGCTGCACCTAGACTACGGAGGAGCTGTCAGTGTTCTAATTTAGACATCAGAGATGAATGTTTGACTAGATACAGCCCACAGATTAATGTACATGTGCCAAATTGCATTTCACTAAAATTATTTAAGGTGAAAAATCTGATGTGTTCCATTCACATAACTTTCTCTGCATCTCTGCAACATTTAGATTTGCTATCTTCCAAGAATGCAACATGAAGATTTCCAATAAAATCCCCCCACCCCAACTACCCTTTACATGGAAAATGTAAAAAAAAATGGCTGTAACGATTTTTATTAAAATCCCGTATATTAAAAATATTTACATCCCAAATAAAATGTATATCTTGAATTTTCTGGGATTAGCATCTGAAGACCTCTTTATTCTGAATAAATTTTGTTTAATTTTGTGTAACCGGTAAACCTTAAGAGACAGACAAAAACTTACTACACAAAAAATGTGATGGCGTTAAAACACACAGTTTATGTCATATGCGTTTTTTTTTCGTGGAACTGACCAGTTCTGAGACATTCCTTGTTATTTGTTTCAGATTTTAAATACTTAAACTTTTTTCACATGGAAAGTTGTAAACTCATTGAAACCGATTTCATCCACATGGCAACCGGATTTTAAAATATTTGACTCTCGTTTTGGCCTAGTGTATTTCCTTATTTCCCTCCTACTTACAAGGAAGCAAGTAATTAAGACCATTTCTGCAAATGTTTATCTCGGTTATCATAAACTAAATAGAAGAATATGCTTTTTAACAATAATTTGTTTCAGCGATGAAGAGAAAGTTATGCGAATGGAACATGTCAATTTTTTTGCTTATTTTTATTCTTTTTAATTAGGGGGGGGGATTGCTGACTCTGTCACAGTTTGGCACCTAGAGGCTCTTTAAATGCGGAAGATCCAACGATAATGGGGTCCGTTTTTCCAATTCTCAGTGTTCTTTCCGATAAAAATCTGGAAGCCTGGTAGTTGTGCCGCGTCTCCAACTAGCAGAAGATATAGGTTGAGAGACCAAAGTGCTAATCGCTCGGTCATAGACACAGTCCAAACGAAGCTGTTTGTATAATATATGTTTAAGATTTGCACTTAATAGATTGATATACTACATAATTTCACAAAAATGTTATGCTTTTCTATTATGTGGTGTGTTTATTGAAATGGATTTAATAAACGCATGCAAATGAAGTATGTCATAAAATAGTATTATTTGATTTTTTTTCAATCAAGAGGAGAAAAGCTGTATGGTATGGTTGTCCTTAAGTCCTAAATTGAACTTATCCCCAATCGTAAATCTAAACACACTTTAGGTGAAGAGAAAACAAACTTGCACGCTGGGCGTTTGCTCGTATTTTCTCTTTGTCACCCTGTCCAAAGAGCTGTTGACCACAGCCTCGGAAACAAACTTGGGTCGAGTGTGTAAAGTGTGACGGAAACGGAAGTATACCATGTGAGGTCCATGTAGCTATATTGATCTTGCTTCTCCTCGCTCTTCAGAGGCTGGCTTCCTTTCTCAATCAGAAAGTCTGTATTTCATTGAGTCAGGGTCATTTGCACAAAAATCACAACGGTTCAGGTTTGAAAGAGGTTATAAAAGATTCAAAAGTACTAAAGAATTGTGAACTCGCCGATAATGCTGAATTATTTTTAATCTCCTGTGAGTGATAATGGAAATTAAGAAAAAGTTGTTGGAAATATAGAAGCTTCTTCCACCAGCTAAATTTGGGTAAAGAAATTTATTGACAGTTATTGGCTTCCATAAAAATATTCACAAGTATTAATTCCTTTTCTTTGACTTCTTCGTCCTGTTCTTATTTCATGACGCCTTTGAACTTTTTTGAAATGCGTGTAGGTTTCATAATATATTTATTTCATTTATTAGCAAAAACTCCGATGTTGATAAACAGAGAGCTATATCTTTTAAAAGCTGTCATTATGCAATTGGCATTGAAATGAGGTTCTATTTTCATGGCCAGGAGTAAAACAAAAACGATAAAAAAAACAGCTCAGGGCTTCCGGTTTGAGAAAAGTGTAAGTCAAAGTTCTTATAATCCGGGCTTGTGGGCCGTGATCTACTGGACTCCTCTTTCTTCTTCCCAGACGTTTTGTCTGTATAATTATTTTAAATTTGAAACCAACAACCTGGAATATCTCTGAAATTGATACTCCACAAAAATGGATATTATATAAATTGTGTTTTAAGAGATCTACATTTTTTGTAGTAAGCTTTTGTCTATCTCTTACGGTTTACCACTTTTGCAAAAATTATTCAGAGTTTAAGACGAATTCAGGAGATATTCCTAATAAACTCAAGATATATATTTTACTGGTCATGTAAACATCTTTAACAAGAAGAATGTTAACCAAAATGATTAGAGCCGTTTTTAGAAAATCATACATTTTGAAAATATTTCCATACAAAGGATATTTTGGGGTGGGTATTTTTCTGAAAATATTCGTGTCGTCTCCTTGAAAAATACTAAACTTACACAGGGAGTTTGGAACTTAACAGACTTTTGGTTTTTGAAACAACACATACACACACAAAGACCTTTTTCTATTTTTTTTTCTTTCATGATTTTCAAAACGCTTATTTCAAATGAAATTTCGTATCAAATTTTTGGGTACAATGTTATACCTGCTCTCCTACTATGTAAGTTGTATATAAGTGCTACAAAAGTAAAACTTCGTTGTGATTCCATATATTACTTTCTTTCTTTTTTTCCCCACCTTCATTTAATTACTCTACCAACTTTTTTAACATTAATATTTTATTTATATTGAAAAATTGCATTTTTCTTATTTTTCTTTAATATTTTAATTTTCCATATACTTATTCATTCTTATTTATATATGATATAATATTCCCTTGTTAGAACTGACTATAGATTCTATTGACTATTATGTGCTTATCACTACTGATTTCATGTGTTCACTACATAAAACTACAGTTCAAATATTATCTTCATTCCAATTATCTTGCTGTTAATGTATTATATTAATATAAATTATTCTATAATCCAATTTTATAGGATTATTTCCATATATTTTAATTATATGTCTTTGCAGTTTTAAGAACATTATATTCAAAAATAGTATACTTATAACTATTCAGATATCTATATGTCAATAACCTAAATTAAAACTCTTTTAAGAATTTTAGGAGTTTAGCGCTTTACTTTTCTTACAATCCCTTTCCAATGCCGTGTCGTGGTCGAGTGGATAGACCACTCACCTCTCACCTAGCCGGCTTCGATCCCAAGCGGCGCAGGGGCAGGTTCTTTCCAGGTTCTCCGGTTTCCTCCGCCATCACATTCCACCGGTGCTCCATCATCATTCCATTAATCACCAGTGGCATCGCCTGCTTGCCATAGTAATAAAAATAGGCTTTAAACACTATAAAAATTATCTTCCAATTGTAAATTGATACATAGCTTCATATGCGTTATGTATTAAATAATATTTTATTAAATAACTATGAACCTGAAAAGTTTAAGGTGCAAATCATTCCGGAAATAACAACTTACAGTATATAGTATAGCATTTATGGGTGGAATGTAACACTTCCTGTACATATGTAGTAGAAAACGTAAATATAAATGGAATACAGTGTTTGTAACTCGAGCCTGTCTTTTAAAAGTTTTAAATGCTGGACACACACACACACTTGAAACAGTTAGTTTTTCTTATCTGCTGCAATATAATCCTCAAAGAAGTCTAAACCTAAACCCCAAAAGAGAAAAACAAGTTCCTATTTAAAATAAGAACTATAGCTTTCCTGGCGACGTGTTAATTCAAAATCTTCTCGGGCTTCTAGCCAGGTAATAACTTGGCTTGATACCAACGTTTCGAAGAAGTGCATCTTCCTCGTCTTCAGGGTGAACTGATGGTTTGAGCTTGCGGAGACTGGTATTTATAAGAGCTGGGATGAAGCTAACATCTGATTGGTTCGCGAGATATTATGGCCTGGTATTTAAGATGACTGAGACATGGGCACGGACTTCGTAGAAAACTATTTATAGCAGTTATTCGGCTAATGTTTTGTGTTTGAGCACGCACCTGCTAGAAAATAAGTCTTGGAAGACTGCAGGTACAGGATTAGGTGTTAAGGCTCTTTATCATCGGTGTCCATGCTGAACTTAATTGTAGGCCAGAATCGCGATTTAGATTATTTGTTTCAGATGAGATGGCTAAAGCTTCTTTTACTCTCCTTTCCCAGTAATTCGAACACTTTGCCACTATCTTGGTGTTAGTAAAGTTAGCTCTGTGGCTCTGTTCTATACAGTGTTCAGCCAGTCCAGATTTTTCGGGTTGCATAAGCCTTATTGATCTTTGGTGTTCAGAAACGCGTGTGGCAATAGTGCGTCCTGTTTGGCCAATGTACGCTGCGCTGCATTCGCAAGGAATGTGGTAGACACCAGGTACTCTGAGAGCTAAATTATCTTTAACTGGCCTGACCAAATTTTTGATTTTAGGTGGTGGCTTATGGATGGTTTTGACATTATATTTGTAGAGTAGTCTACTAATCTTTCCCGAAAAATTGCCGGTAAACGGTATATAGGCTATGGCGGCTGGCTTGTCTTTTTGTTGAGTGTTCTTGCTGGGGTTTCTTTTTCGTCCGGCTCTTTTCAGCGCTGATGTGATGTCCTTGGCTGAATATCCATTTTGTTGGAGTGTGAATTTTAGGTGTTGAAATTCCATTTGCAGATTATCTGGGTCTGATACAGAAACTGCTCTATGTGCCAATGTGTTTAGAATGCCCATTCGTTGTGACTTATGGTGGAAGCTGTTTGCGTTGAGATAAAGATCCGTGTGTGTAGGTTTTCGGTAGACGGCATGACCAAGAGTTCCGTCCGCTTTTCTGGTAACCAGAATGTCCAGAAATGGGAGGGAAGCATTTTTCTCAACTTCCATTGTGAACTGTATTTGTGATCTAAGGCTATTTAGGTGTGCAAGAAAATCTGGAAGAGTGTGCAGTCCATGTGGCCAAATTACAAATGTATCATCTACATATCTGTAAAAATGTGTAGGTTTTAATGGGGCTGTGTTAAGTATTTCATGCTCCAGAAACTCCATATAGAAGTTGGCAATAGCTGGTGACAGAGGAGAGCCCATCGCAACACCGTCTGTCTGCTCGTAGTAGGTGTTGCCATACAGAAAATAAGTGGAAGTAAGTGTGTGACTAAACAGTGCAGTAATACCAGGTGGAAAGTGTTCTGACAATAGTTGTATTGTTTCCGCCAGGGGAACTCTGGTGAAGAGAGATACCACATCGAAACTAACTAGCAGGTCCGATGGCTTCACTTTGATGTTGTCAAGAACTTCAGCGAATTGTATAGAGTTCTTCACATGGTGTACACACTTACCTACTATTGGTTGCAGCAGATGTGCCAGATGACGAGCTAGGCGATAGGTAGGGCTGCCAATAGCGTCCACTATGGGCCTTAGAGGTATCCCAGGCTTATGGATCTTCGGCAGACCATATAATCTGGGAGGTATGGAGGCAGATGGCGAGACCGTCTTCTGAACATCAGGAGGAAGGCTGGATTTCTTAATTAGCTGGATGGTGCGTCTTTCCACAGAGTTGGTAGGATCCTTTTTAATGGTTTTGTATGCAGGATCGTCCAGCAGCTGTTGAACCTTTTCTTGGTATTGCACGGAAGAGAGGAGTACCGTGGCGTTCCCTTTGTCAGCTGGTAAAACAACCAAGTCGTCGTTTTTTCGAAGGGAATGTAAGGCTTTACTTTCTTCTCGGCTGATGTTTGAAGTAGGTAGGGTTGCCTTTTTGTAAGCTCTTGCTACCTCACGGCGTATTTCTTCTGCACTTGCTGATGGAAGTTGACAAATGGCGGCTTCAATAGAACTGATGGTGTCTGCCACTGATATTTGCCTAGGCGTGGGAGCAAAGTTGAGCCCTTTAGCTAGAACCGAGGTGGTAGGTTCGTCTAGCTGGATATCGGTGAGGTTGTAGATGATACGATCGGTGTCCAATGGTGGTACAGGTTCATTCTGTTTAGATAGACTTGCAAATTTTTTAGTTTGCCGCTTAGTGCAACGCAGTAGAGTAGCATTGCCTTGTGCAAAAGAGGAGTGGTCGACTCTGTCCCAATCTAGAGGTGAAAGCTAGCTAGAAAGAAGCCAAAAGGAATCCAGTAACTTTTGATCAACGATAGACAGTTCATGTCGGGTATGCTTGATTCGTTCCCTTACCAGGGCTAAGCTGGCGCGTCTAAGTATTTTAGATGTTGAGGCATTTTTCACTGGGTAACGAAGTCTCACAAACTTGGGCGTAATTTCTTTGTCTCGGCACCTGGATAAGAACGCCAAGGAGCTGAGTAATTTACCTTTCTTTTCGCGTAGGTCTTGATGTTTCTTAATTGCCTGGTAAATTTCTTTCCCGTAAAGGAATGTAAAATAAGAACTATAGCTTTCCTGGCGACGTGTTAATTCAAAATCTTCTCGGGCTTCTAGCCAGGTAATAACTTGGCTTGATACCAACGTTTCGAAGAAGTGCATCTTCCTCGTCTTCAGGGTGAACTGATGGTTTGAGCTTGCGGAGACTGGTATTTATAAGAGCTGGGATGAAGCTAACATCTGATTGGTTCGCGAGATATTATGGCCTGGTATTTAAGATGACTGAGACATGGGCACGGACTTCGTAGAAAACTATTTATAGCAGTTATTCGGCTAATGTTTTGTGTTTGAGCACGCACCTGCTAGAAAATAAGTCTTGGAAGACTGCAGGTACAGGATTAGGTGTTAAGGCTCTTTATCATCGGTGTCCATGCTGAACTTAATTGTAGGCCAGAATCGCGATTTAGATTATTTGTTTCAGATGAGATGGCTAAAGCTTCTTTTACTCTCCTTTCCCAGTAATTCGAACACTTTGCCACTATCTTGGTGTTAGTAAAGTTAGCTCTGTGGCTCTGTTCTATACAGTGTTCAGCCAGTCCAGATTTTTCGGGTTGCATAAGCCTTATTGATCTTTGGTGTTCAGAAACGCGTGTGGCAATAGTGCGTCCTGTTTGGCCAATGTACGCTGCGCTGCATTCGCAAGGAATGTGGTAGACACCAGGTACTCTGAGAGCTAAATTATCTTTAACTGGCCTGACCAAATTTTTGATTTTAGGTGGTGGCTTATGGATGGTTTTGACATTATATTTGTAGAGTAGTCTACTAATCTTTCCCGAAAAATTGCCGGTAAACGGTATATAGGCTATGGCGGCTGGCTTGTCTTTTTGTTGAGTGTTCTTGCTGGGGTTTCTTTTTCGTCCGGCTCTTTTCAGCGCTGATGTGATGTCCTTGGCTGAATATCCATTTTGTTGGAGTGTGAATTTTAGGTGTTGAAATTCCATTTGCAGATTATCTGGGTCTGATACAGAAACTGCTCTATGTGCCAATGTGTTTAGAATGCCCATTCGTTGTGACTTATGGTGGAAGCTGTTTGCGTTGAGATAAAGATCCGTGTGTGTAGGTTTTCGGTAGACGGCATGACCAAGAGTTCCGTCCGCTTTTCTGGTAACCAGAATGTCCAGAAATGGGAGGGAAGCATTTTTCTCAACTTCCATTGTGAACTGTATTTGTGATCTAAGGCTATTTAGGTGTGCAAGAAAATCTGGAAGAGTGTGCAGTCCATGTGGCCAAATTACAAATGTATCATCTACATATCTGTAAAAATGTGTAGGTTTTAATGGGGCTGTGTTAAGTATTTCATGCTCCAGAAACTCCATATAGAAGTTGGCAATAGCTGGTGACAGAGGAGAGCCCATCGCAACACCGTCTGTCTGCTCGTAGTAGGTGTTGCCATACAGAAAATAAGTGGAAGTAAGTGTGTGACTAAACAGTGCAGTAATACCAGGTGGAAAGTGTTCTGACAATAGTTGTATTGTTTCCGCCAGGGGAACTCTGGTGAAGAGAGATACCACATCGAAACTAACTAGCAGGTCCGATGGCTTCACTTTGATGTTGTCAAGAACTTCAGCGAATTGTATAGAGTTCTTCACATGGTGTACACACTTACCTACTATTGGTTGCAGCAGATGTGCCAGATGACGAGCTAGGCGATAGGTAGGGCTGCCAATAGCGTCCACTATGGGCCTTAGAGGTATCCCAGGCTTATGGATCTTCGGCAGACCATATAATCTGGGAGGTATGGAGGCAGATGGCGAGACCGTCTTCTGAACATCAGGAGGAAGGCTGGATTTCTTAATTAGCTGGATGGTGCGTCTTTCCACAGAGTTGGTAGGATCCTTTTTAATGGTTTTGTATGCAGGATCGTCCAGCAGCTGTTGAACCTTTTCTTGGTATTGCACGGAAGAGAGGAGTACCGTGGCGTTCCCTTTGTCAGCTGGTAAAACAACCAAGTCGTCGTTTTTTCGAAGGGAATGTAAGGCTTTACTTTCTTCTCGGCTGATGTTTGAAGTAGGTAGGGTTGCCTTTTTGTAAGCTCTTGCTACCTCACGGCGTATTTCTTCTGCACTTGCTGATGGAAGTTGACAAATGGCGGCTTCAATAGAACTGATGGTGTCTGCCACTGATATTTGCCTAGGCGTGGGAGCAAAGTTGAGCCCTTTAGCTAGAACCGAGGTGGTAGGTTCGTCTAGCTGGATATCGGTGAGGTTGTAGATGATACGATCGGTGTCCAATGGTGGTACAGGTTCATTCTGTTTAGATAGACTTGCAAATTTTTTAGTTTGCCGCTTAGTGCAACGCAGTAGAGTAGCATTGCCTTGTGCAAAAGAGGAGTGGTCGACTCTGTCCCAATCTAGAGGTGAAAGCTTGCTAGAAAGAAGCCAAAAGGAATCCAGTAACTTTTGATCAACGATAGACAGTTCATGTCGGGTATGCTTGATTCGTTCCCTTACCAGGGCTAAGCTGGCGCGTCTAAGTATTTTAGATGTTGAGGCATTTTTCACTGGGTAACGAAGTCTCACAAACTTGGGCGTAATTTCTTTGTCTCGGCACCTGGATAAGAACGCCAAGGAGCTGAGTAATTTACCTTTCTTTTCGCGTAGGTCTTGATGTTTCTTAATTGCCTGGTAAATTTCTTTCCCGTAAAGGAATGTAAAATAAGAACTATAGCTTTCCTGGCGACGTGTTAATTCAAAATCTTCTCGGGCTTCTAGCCAGGTAATAACTTGGCTTGATACCAACGTTTCGAAGAAGTGCATCTTCCTCGTCTTCAGGGTGAACTGATGGTTTGAGCTTGCGGAGACTGGTATTTATAAGAGCTGGGATGAAGCTAACATCTGATTGGTTCGCGAGATATTATGGCCTGGTATTTAAGATGACTGAGACATGGGCACGGACTTCGTAGAAAACTATTTATAGCAGTTATTCGGCTAATGTTTTGTGTTTGAGCACGCACCTGCTAGAAAATAAGTCTTGGAAGACTGCAGGTACAGGATTAGGTGTTAAGGCTCTTTATCATCGGTGTCCATGCTGAACTTAATTGTAGGCCAGAATCGCGATTTAGATTATTTGTTTCAGATGAGATGGCTAAAGCTTCTTTTACTCTCCTTTCCCAGTAATTCGAACACTTTGCCACTATCTTGGTGTTAGTAAAGTTAGCTCTGTGGCTCTGTTCTATACAGTGTTCAGCCAGTCCAGATTTTTCGGGTTGCATAAGCCTTATTGATCTTTGGTGTTCAGAAACGCGTGTGGCAATAGTGCGTCCTGTTTGGCCAATGTACGCTGCGCTGCATTCGCAAGGAATGTGGTAGACACCAGGTACTCTGAGAGCTAAATTATCTTTAACTGGCCTGACCAAATTTTTGATTTTAGGTGGTGGCTTATGGATGGTTTTGACATTATATTTGTAGAGTAGTCTACTAATCTTTCCCGAAAAATTGCCGGTAAACGGTATATAGGCTATGGCGGCTGGCTTGTCTTTTTGTTGAGTGTTCTTGCTGGGGTTTCTTTTTCGTCCGGCTCTTTTCAGCGCTGATGTGATGTCCTTGGCTGAATATCCATTTTGTTGGAGTGTGAATTTTAGGTGTTGAAATTCCATTTGCAGATTATCTGGGTCTGATACAGAAACTGCTCTATGTGCCAATGTGTTTAGAATGCCCATTCGTTGTGACTTATGGTGGAAGCTGTTTGCGTTGAGATAAAGATCCGTGTGTGTAGGTTTTCGGTAGACGGCATGACCAAGAGTTCCGTCCGCTTTTCTGGTAACCAGAATGTCCAGAAATGGGAGGGAAGCATTTTTCTCAACTTCCATTGTGAACTGTATTTGTGATCTAAGGCTATTTAGGTGTGCAAGAAAATCTGGAAGAGTGTGCAGTCCATGTGGCCAAATTACAAATGTATCATCTACATATCTGTAAAAATGTGTAGGTTTTAATGGGGCTGTGTTAAGTATTTCATGCTCCAGAAACTCCATATAGAAGTTGGCAATAGCTGGTGACAGAGGAGAGCCCATCGCAACACCGTCTGTCTGCTCGTAGTAGGTGTTGCCATACAGAAAATAAGTGGAAGTAAGTGTGTGACTAAACAGTGCAGTAATACCAGGTGGAAAGTGTTCTGACAATAGTTGTATTGTTTCCGCCAGGGGAACTCTGGTGAAGAGAGATACCACATCGAAACTAACTAGCAGGTCCGATGGCTTCACTTTGATGTTGTCAAGAACTTCAGCGAATTGTATAGAGTTCTTCACATGGTGTACACACTTACCTACTATTGGTTGCAGCAGATGTGCCAGATGACGAGCTAGGCGATAGGTAGGGCTGCCAATAGCGTCCACTATGGGCCTTAGAGGTATCCCAGGCTTATGGATCTTCGGCAGACCATATAATCTGGGAGGTATGGAGGCAGATGGCGAGACCGTCTTCTGAACATCAGGAGGAAGGCTGGATTTCTTAATTAGCTGGATGGTGCGTCTTTCCACAGAGTTGGTAGGATCCTTTTTAATGGTTTTGTATGCAGGATCGTCCAGCAGCTGTTGAACCTTTTCTTGGTATTGCACGGAAGAGAGGAGTACCGTGGCGTTCCCTTTGTCAGCTGGTAAAACAACCAAGTCGTCGTTTTTTCGAAGGGAATGTAAGGCTTTACTTTCTTCTCGGCTGATGTTTGAAGTAGGTAGGGTTGCCTTTTTGTAAGCTCTTGCTACCTCACGGCGTATTTCTTCTGCACTTGCTGATGGAAGTTGACAAATGGCGGCTTCAATAGAACTGATGGTGTCTGCCACTGATATTTGCCTAGGCGTGGGAGCAAAGTTGAGCCCTTTAGCTAGAACCGAGGTGGTAGGTTCGTCTAGCTGGATATCGGTGAGGTTGTAGATGATACGATCGGTGTCCAATGGTGGTACAGGTTCATTCTGTTTAGATAGACTTGCAAATTTTTTAGTTTGCCGCTTAGTGCAACGCAGTAGAGTAGCATTGCCTTGTGCAAAAGAGGAGTGGTCGACTCTGTCCCAATCTAGAGGTGAAAGCTTGCTAGAAAGAAGCCAAAAGGAATCCAGTAACTTTTGATCAACGATAGACAGTTCATGTCGGGTATGCTTGATTCGTTCCCTTACCAGGGCTAAGCTGGCGCGTCTAAGTATTTTAGATGTTGAGGCATTTTTCACTGGGTAACGAAGTCTCACAAACTTGGGCGTAATTTCTTTGTCTCGGCACCTGGATAAGAACGCCAAGGAGCTGAGTAATTTACCTTTCTTTTCGCGTAGGTCTTGATGTTTCTTAATTGCCTGGTAAATTTCTTTCCCGTAAAGGAATGTAAAATAAGAACTATAGCTTTCCTGGCGACGTGTTAATTCAAAATCTTCTCGGGCTTCTAGCCAGGTAATAACTTGGCTTGATACCAACGTTTCGAAGAAGTGCATCTTCCTCGTCTTCAGGGTGAACTGATGGTTTGAGCTTGCGGAGACTGGTATTTATAAGAGCTGGGATGAAGCTAACATCTGATTGGTTCGCGAGATATTATGGCCTGGTATTTAAGATGACTGAGACATGGGCACGGACTTCGTAGAAAACTATTTATAGCAGTTATTCGGCTAATGTTTTGTGTTTGAGCACGCACCTGCTAGAAAATAAGTCTTGGAAGACTGCAGGTACAGGATTAGGTGTTAAGGCTCTTTATCATCGGTGTCCATGCTGAACTTAATTGTAGGCCAGAATCGCGATTTAGATTATTTGTTTCAGATGAGATGGCTAAAGCTTCTTTTACTCTCCTTTCCCAGTAATTCGAACACTTTGCCACTATCTTGGTGTTAGTAAAGTTAGCTCTGTGGCTCTGTTCTATACAGTGTTCAGCCAGTCCAGATTTTTCGGGTTGCATAAGCCTTATTGATCTTTGGTGTTCAGAAACGCGTGTGGCAATAGTGCGTCCTGTTTGGCCAATGTACGCTGCGCTGCATTCGCAAGGAATGTGGTAGACACCAGGTACTCTGAGAGCTAAATTATCTTTAACTGGCCTGACCAAATTTTTGATTTTAGGTGGTGGCTTATGGATGGTTTTGACATTATATTTGTAGAGTAGTCTACTAATCTTTCCCGAAAAATTGCCGGTAAACGGTATATAGGCTATGGCGGCTGGCTTGTCTTTTTGTTGAGTGTTCTTGCTGGGGTTTCTTTTTCGTCCGGCTCTTTTCAGCGCTGATGTGATGTCCTTGGCTGAATATCCATTTTGTTGGAGTGTGAATTTTAGGTGTTGAAATTCCATTTGCAGATTATCTGGGTCTGATACAGAAACTGCTCTATGTGCCAATGTGTTTAGAATGCCCATTCGTTGTGACTTATGGTGGAAGCTGTTTGCGTTGAGATAAAGATCCGTGTGTGTAGGTTTTCGGTAGACGGCATGACCAAGAGTTCCGTCCGCTTTTCTGGTAACCAGAATGTCCAGAAATGGGAGGGAAGCATTTTTCTCAACTTCCATTGTGAACTGTATTTGTGATCTAAGGCTATTTAGGTGTGCAAGAAAATCTGGAAGAGTGTGCAGTCCATGTGGCCAAATTACAAATGTATCATCTACATATCTGTAAAAATGTGTAGGTTTTAATGGGGCTGTGTTAAGTATTTCATGCTCCAGAAACTCCATATAGAAGTTGGCAATAGCTGGTGACAGAGGAGAGCCCATCGCAACACCGTCTGTCTGCTCGTAGTAGGTGTTGCCATACAGAAAATAAGTGGAAGTAAGTGTGTGACTAAACAGTGCAGTAATACCAGGTGGAAAGTGTTCTGACAATAGTTGTATTGTTTCCGCCAGGGGAACTCTGGTGAAGAGAGATACCACATCGAAACTAACTAGCAGGTCCGATGGCTTCACTTTGATGTTGTCAAGAACTTCAGCGAATTGTATAGAGTTCTTCACATGGTGTACACACTTACCTACTATTGGTTGCAGCAGATGTGCCAGATGACGAGCTAGGCGATAGGTAGGGCTGCCAATAGCGTCCACTATGGGCCTTAGAGGTATCCCAGGCTTATGGATCTTCGGCAGACCATATAATCTGGGAGGTATGGAGGCAGATGGCGAGACCGTCTTCTGAACATCAGGAGGAAGGCTGGATTTCTTAATTAGCTGGATGGTGCGTCTTTCCACAGAGTTGGTAGGATCCTTTTTAATGGTTTTGTATGCAGGATCGTCCAGCAGCTGTTGAACCTTTTCTTGGTATTGCACGGAAGAGAGGAGTACCGTGGCGTTCCCTTTGTCAGCTGGTAAAACAACCAAGTCGTCGTTTTTTCGAAGGGAATGTAAGGCTTTACTTTCTTCTCGGCTGATGTTTGAAGTAGGTAGGGTTGCCTTTTTGTAAGCTCTTGCTACCTCACGGCGTATTTCTTCTGCACTTGCTGATGGAAGTTGACAAATGGCGGCTTCAATAGAACTGATGGTGTCTGCCACTGATATTTGCCTAGGCGTGGGAGCAAAGTTGAGCCCTTTAGCTAGAACCGAGGTGGTAGGTTCGTCTAGCTGGATATCGGTGAGGTTGTAGATGATACGATCGGTGTCCAATGGTGGTACAGGTTCATTCTGTTTAGATAGACTTGCAAATTTTTTTAGTTTGCCGCTTAGTGCAACGCAGTAGAGTAGCATTGCCTTGTGCAAAAGAGGAGTGGTCGACTCTGTCCCAATCTAGAGGTGAAAGCTTGCTAGAAAGAAGCCAAAAGGAATCCAGTAACTTTTGATCAACGATAGACAGTTCATGTCGGGTATGCTTGATTCGTTCCCTTACCAGGGCTAAGCTGGCGCGTCTAAGTATTTTAGATGTTGAGGCATTTTTCACTGGGTAACGAAGTCTCACAAACTTGGGCGTAATTTCTTTGTCTCGGCACCTGGATAAGAACGCCAAGGAGCTGAGTAATTTACCTTTCTTTTCGCGTAGGTCTTGATGTTTCTTAATTGCCTGGTAAATTTCTTTCCCGTAAAGGAATGTAAAATAAGAACTATAGCTTTCCTGGCGACGTGTTAATTCAAAATCTTCTCGGGCTTCTAGCCAGGTAATAACTTGGCTTGATACCAACGTTTCGAAGAAGTGCATCTTCCTCGTCTTCAGGGTGAACTGATGGTTTGAGCTTGCGGAGACTGGTATTTATAAGAGCTGGGATGAAGCTAACATCTGATTGGTTCGCGAGATATTATGGCCTGGTATTTAAGATGACTGAGACATGGGCACGGACTTCGTAGAAAACTATTTATAGCAGTTATTCGGCTAATGTTTTGTGTTTGAGCACGCACCTGCTAGAAAATAAGTCTTGGAAGACTGCAGGTACAGGATTAGGTGTTAAGGCTCTTTATCATCGGTGTCCATGCTGAACTTAATTGTAGGCCAGAATCGCGATTTAGATTATTTGTTTCAGATGAGATGGCTAAAGCTTCTTTTACTCTCCTTTCCCAGTAATTCGAACACTTTGCCACTATCTTGGTGTTAGTAAAGTTAGCTCTGTGGCTCTGTTCTATACAGTGTTCAGCCAGTCCAGATTTTTCGGGTTGCATAAGCCTTATTGATCTTTGGTGTTCAGAAACGCGTGTGGCAATAGTGCGTCCTGTTTGGCCAATGTACGCTGCGCTGCATTCGCAAGGAATGTGGTAGACACCAGGTACTCTGAGAGCTAAATTATCTTTAACTGGCCTGACCAAATTTTTGATTTTAGGTGGTGGCTTATGGATGGTTTTGACATTATATTTGTAGAGTAGTCTACTAATCTTTCCCGAAAAATTGCCGGTAAACGGTATATAGGCTATGGCGGCTGGCTTGTCTTTTTGTTGAGTGTTCTTGCTGGGGTTTCTTTTTCGTCCGGCTCTTTTCAGCGCTGATGTGATGTCCTTGGCTGAATATCCATTTTGTTGGAGTGTGAATTTTAGGTGTTGAAATTCCATTTGCAGATTATCTGGGTCTGATACAGAAACTGCTCTATGTGCCAATGTGTTTAGAATGCCCATTCGTTGTGACTTATGGTGGAAGCTGTTTGCGTTGAGATAAAGATCCGTGTGTGTAGGTTTTCGGTAGACGGCATGACCAAGAGTTCCGTCCGCTTTTCTGGTAACCAGAATGTCCAGAAATGGGAGGGAAGCATTTTTCTCAACTTCCATTGTGAACTGTATTTGTGATCTAAGGCTATTTAGGTGTGCAAGAAAATCTGGAAGAGTGTGCAGTCCATGTGGCCAAATTACAAATGTATCATCTACATATCTGTAAAAATGTGTAGGTTTTAATGGGGCTGTGTTAAGTATTTCATGCTCCAGAAACTCCATATAGAAGTTGGCAATAGCTGGTGACAGAGGAGAGCCCATCGCAACACCGTCTGTCTGCTCGTAGTAGGTGTTGCCATACAGAAAATAAGTGGAAGTAAGTGTGTGACTAAACAGTGCAGTAATACCAGGTGGAAAGTGTTCTGACAATAGTTGTATTGTTTCCGCCAGGGGAACTCTGGTGAAGAGAGATACCACATCGAAACTAACTAGCAGGTCCGATGGCTTCACTTTGATGTTGTCAAGAACTTCAGCGAATTGTATAGAGTTCTTCACATGGTGTACACACTTACCTACTATTGGTTGCAGCAGATGTGCCAGATGACGAGCTAGGCGATAGGTAGGGCTGCCAATAGCGTCCACTATGGGCCTTAGAGGTATCCCAGGCTTATGGATCTTCGGCAGACCATATAATCTGGGAGGTATGGAGGCAGATGGCGAGACCGTCTTCTGAACATCAGGAGGAAGGCTGGATTTCTTAATTAGCTGGATGGTGCGTCTTTCCACAGAGTTGGTAGGATCCTTTTTAATGGTTTTGTATGCAGGATCGTCCAGCAGCTGTTGAACCTTTTCTTGGTATTGCACGGAAGAGAGGAGTACCGTGGCGTTCCCTTTGTCAGCTGGTAAAACAACCAAGTCGTCGTTTTTTCGAAGGGAATGTAAGGCTTTACTTTCTTCTCGGCTGATGTTTGAAGTAGGTAGGGTTGCCTTTTTGTAAGCTCTTGCTACCTCACGGCGTATTTCTTCTGCACTTGCTGATGGAAGTTGACAAATGGCGGCTTCAATAGAACTGATGGTGTCTGCCACTGATATTTGCCTAGGCGTGGGAGCAAAGTTGAGCCCTTTAGCTAGAACCGAGGTGGTAGGTTCGTCTAGCTGGATATCGGTGAGGTTGTAGATGATACGATCGGTGTCCAATGGTGGTACAGGTTCATTCTGTTTAGATAGACTTGCAAATTTTTTAGTTTGCCGCTTAGTGCAACGCAGTAGAGTAGCATTGCCTTGTGCAAAAGAGGAGTGGTCGACTCTGTCCCAATCTAGAGGTGAAAGCTTGCTAGAAAGAAGCCAAAAGGAATCCAGTAACTTTTGATCAACGATAGACAGTTCATGTCGGGTATGCTTGATTCGTTCCCTTACCAGGGCTAAGCTGGCGCGTCTAAGTATTTTAGATGTTGAGGCATTTTTCACTGGGTAACGAAGTCTCACAAACTTGGGCGTAATTTCTTTGTCTCGGCACCTGGATAAGAACGCCAAGGAGCTGAGTAATTTACCTTTCTTTTCGCGTAGGTCTTGATGTTTCTTAATTGCCTGGTAAATTTCTTTCCCGTAAAGGAATGTAAAATAAGAACTATAGCTTTCCTGGCGACGTGTTAATTCAAAATCTTCTCGGGCTTCTAGCCAGGTAATAACTTGGCTTGATACCAACGTTTCGAAGAAGTGCATCTTCCTCGTCTTCAGGGTGAACTGATGGTTTGAGCTTGCGGAGACTGGTATTTATAAGAGCTGGGATGAAGCTAACATCTGATTGGTTCGCGAGATATTATGGCCTGGTATTTAAGATGACTGAGACATGGGCACGGACTTCGTAGAAAACTATTTATAGCAGTTATTCGGCTAATGTTTTGTGTTTGAGCACGCACCTGCTAGAAAATAAGTCTTGGAAGACTGCAGGTACAGGATTAGGTGTTAAGGCTCTTTATCATCGGTGTCCATGCTGAACTTAATTGTAGGCCAGAATCGCGATTTAGATTATTTGTTTCAGATGAGATGGCTAAAGCTTCTTTTACTCTCCTTTCCCAGTAATTCGAACACTTTGCCACTATCTTGGTGTTAGTAAAGTTAGCTCTGTGGCTCTGTTCTATACAGTGTTCAGCCAGTCCAGATTTTTCGGGTTGCATAAGCCTTATTGATCTTTGGTGTTCAGAAACGCGTGTGGCAATAGGACGCGTTTCTGAACACCAAAGATCAATAAGGCTTATGCAACCCGAAAAATCTGGACTGGCTGAACACTGTATAGAACAGAGCCACAGAGCTAACTTTACTAACACCAAGATAGTGGCAAAGTGTTCGAATTACTGGGAAAGGAGAGTAAAAGAAGCTTTAGCCATCTCATCTGAAACAAATAATCTAAATCGCGATTCTGGCCTACAATTAAGTTCAGCATGGACACCGATGATAAAGAGCCTTAACACCTAATCCTGTACCTGCAGTCTTCCAAGACTTATTTTCTAGCAGGTGCGTGCTCAAACACAAAACATTAGCCGAATAACTGCTATAAATAGTTTTCTACGAAGTCCGTGCCCATGTCTCAGTCATCTTAAATACCAGGCCATAATATCTCGCGAACCAATCAGATGTTAGCTTCATCCCAGCTCTTATAAATACCAGTCTCCGCAAGCTCAAACCATCAGTTCACCCTGAAGACGAGGAAGATGCACTTCTTCGAAACGTTGGTATCAAGCCAAGTTATTACCTGGCTAGAAGCCCGAGAAGATTTTGAATTAACACGTCGCCAGGAAAGCTATAGTTCTTATTTTACATTCCTTTACGGGAAAGAAATTTACCAGGCAATTAAGAAACATCAAGACCTACGCGAAAAGAAAGGTAAATTACTCAGCTCCTTGGCGTTCTTATCCAGGTGCCGAGACAAAGAAATTACGCCCAAGTTTGTGAGACTTCGTTACCCAGTGAAAAATGCCTCAACATCTAAAATACTTAGACGCGCCAGCTTAGCCCTGGTAAGGGAACGAATCAAGCATACCCGACATGAACTGTCTATCGTTGATCAAAAGTTACTGGATTCCTTTTGGCTTCTTTCTAGCAAGCTTTCACCTCTAGATTGGGACAGAGTCGACCACTCCTCTTTTGCACAAGGCAATGCTACTCTACTGCGTTGCACTAAGCGGCAAACTAAAAAATTTGCAAGTCTATCTAAACAGAATGAACCTGTACCACCATTGGACACCGATCGTATCATCTACAACCTCACCGATATCCAGCTAGACGAACCTACCACCTCGGTTCTAGCTAAAGGGCTCAACTTTGCTCCCACGCCTAGGCAAATATCAGTGGCAGACACCATCAGTTCTATTGAAGCCGCCATTTGTCAACTTCCATCAGCAAGTGCAGAAGAAATACGCCGTGAGGTAGCAAGAGCTTACAAAAAGGCAACCCTACCTACTTCAAACATCAGCCGAGAAGAAAGTAAAGCCTTACATTCCCTTCGAAAAAACGACGACTTGGTTGTTTTACCAGCTGACAAAGGGAACGCCACGGTACTCCTCTCTTCCGTGCAATACCAAGAAAAGGTTCAACAGCTGCTGGACGATCCTGCATACAAAACCATTAAAAAGGATCCTACCAACTCTGTGGAAAGACGCACCATCCAGCTAATTAAGAAATCCAGCCTTCCTCCTGATGTTCAGAAGACGGTCTCGCCATCTGCCTCCATACCTCCCAGATTATATGGTCTGCCGAAGATCCATAAGCCTGGGATACCTCTAAGGCCCATAGTGGACGCTATTGGCAGCCCTACCTATCGCCTAGCTCGTCATCTGGCACATCTGCTGCAACCAATAGTAGGTAAGTGTGTACACCATGTGAAGAACTCTATACAATTCGCTGAAGTTCTTGACAACATCAAAGTGAAGCCATCGGACCTGCTAGTTAGTTTCGATGTGGTATCTCTCTTCACCAGAGTTCCCCTGGCGGAAACAATACAACTATTGTCAGAACACTTTCCACCTGGTATTACTGCACTGTTTAGTCACACACTTACTTCCACTTATTTTCTGTATGGCAACACCTACTACGAGCAGACAGACGGTGTTGCGATGGGCTCTCCTCTGTCACCAGCTATTGCCAACTTCTATATGGAGTTTCTGGAGCATGAAATACTTAACACAGCCCCATTAAAACCTACACATTTTTACAGATATGTAGATGATACATTTGTAATTTGGCCACATGGACTGCACACTCTTCCAGATTTTCTTGCACACCTAAATAGCCTTAGATCACAAATACAGTTCACAATGGAAGTTGAGAAAAATGCTTCCCTCCCATTTCTGGACATTCTGGTTACCAGAAAAGCGGACGGAACTCTTGGTCATGCCGTCTACCGAAAACCTACACACACGGATCTTTATCTCAACGCAAACAGCTTCCACCATAAGTCACAACGAATGGGCATTCTAAACACATTGGCACATAGAGCAGTTTCTGTATCAGACCCAGATAATCTGCAAATGGAATTTCAACACCTAAAATTCACACTCCAACAAAATGGATATTCAGCCAAGGACATCACATCAGCGCTGAAAAGAGCCGGACGAAAAAGAAACCCCAGCAAGAACACTCAACAAAAAGACAAGCCAGCCGCCATAGCCTATATACCGTTTACCGGCAATTTTTCGGGAAAGATTAGTAGACTACTCTACAAATATAATGTCAAAACCATCCATAAGCCACCACCTAAAATCAAAAATTTGGTCAGGCCAGTTAAAGATAATTTAGCTCTCAGAGTACCTGGTGTCTACCACATTCCTTGCGAATGCAGCGCAGCGTACATTGGCCAAACAGGACGCACTATTGCCACACGCGTTTCTGAACACCAAAGATCAATAAGGCTTATGCAACCCGAAAAATCTGGACTGGCTGAACACTGTATAGAACAGAGCCACAGAGCTAACTTTACTAACACCAAGATAGTGGCAAAGTGTTCGAATTACTGGGAAAGGAGAGTAAAAGAAGCTTTAGCCATCTCATCTGAAACAAATAATCTAAATCGCGATTCTGGCCTACAATTAAGTTCAGCATGGACACCGATGATAAAGAGCCTTAACACCTAATCCTGTACCTGCAGTCTTCCAAGACTTATTTTCTAGCAGGTGCGTGCTCAAACACAAAACATTAGCCGAATAACTGCTATAAATAGTTTTCTACGAAGTCCGTGCCCATGTCTCAGTCATCTTAAATACCAGGCCATAATATCTCGCGAACCAATCAGATGTTAGCTTCATCCCAGCTCTTATAAATACCAGTCTCCGCAAGCTCAAACCATCAGTTCACCCTGAAGACGAGGAAGATGCACTTCTTCGAAACGTTGGTATCAAGCCAAGTTATTACCTGGCTAGAAGCCCGAGAAGATTTTGAATTAACACGTCGCCAGGAAAGCTATAGTTCTTATTTTACATTCCTTTACGGGAAAGAAATTTACCAGGCAATTAAGAAACATCAAGACCTACGCGAAAAGAAAGGTAAATTACTCAGCTCCTTGGCGTTCTTATCCAGGTGCCGAGACAAAGAAATTACGCCCAAGTTTGTGAGACTTCGTTACCCAGTGAAAAATGCCTCAACATCTAAAATACTTAGACGCGCCAGCTTAGCCCTGGTAAGGGAACGAATCAAGCATACCCGACATGAACTGTCTATCGTTGATCAAAAGTTACTGGATTCCTTTTGGCTTCTTTCTAGCAAGCTTTCACCTCTAGATTGGGACAGAGTCGACCACTCCTCTTTTGCACAAGGCAATGCTACTCTACTGCGTTGCACTAAGCGGCAAACTAAAAAATTTGCAAGTCTATCTAAACAGAATGAACCTGTACCACCATTGGACACCGATCGTATCATCTACAACCTCACCGATATCCAGCTAGACGAACCTACCACCTCGGTTCTAGCTAAAGGGCTCAACTTTGCTCCCACGCCTAGGCAAATATCAGTGGCAGACACCATCAGTTCTATTGAAGCCGCCATTTGTCAACTTCCATCAGCAAGTGCAGAAGAAATACGCCGTGAGGTAGCAAGAGCTTACAAAAAGGCAACCCTACCTACTTCAAACATCAGCCGAGAAGAAAGTAAAGCCTTACATTCCCTTCGAAAAAACGACGACTTGGTTGTTTTACCAGCTGACAAAGGGAACGCCACGGTACTCCTCTCTTCCGTGCAATACCAAGAAAAGGTTCAACAGCTGCTGGACGATCCTGCATACAAAACCATTAAAAAGGATCCTACCAACTCTGTGGAAAGACGCACCATCCAGCTAATTAAGAAATCCAGCCTTCCTCCTGATGTTCAGAAGACGGTCTCGCCATCTGCCTCCATACCTCCCAGATTATATGGTCTGCCGAAGATCCATAAGCCTGGGATACCTCTAAGGCCCATAGTGGACGCTATTGGCAGCCCTACCTATCGCCTAGCTCGTCATCTGGCACATCTGCTGCAACCAATAGTAGGTAAGTGTGTACACCATGTGAAGAACTCTATACAATTCGCTGAAGTTCTTGACAACATCAAAGTGAAGCCATCGGACCTGCTAGTTAGTTTCGATGTGGTATCTCTCTTCACCAGAGTTCCCCTGGCGGAAACAATACAACTATTGTCAGAACACTTTCCACCTGGTATTACTGCACTGTTTAGTCACACACTTACTTCCACTTATTTTCTGTATGGCAACACCTACTACGAGCAGACAGACGGTGTTGCGATGGGCTCTCCTCTGTCACCAGCTATTGCCAACTTCTATATGGAGTTTCTGGAGCATGAAATACTTAACACAGCCCCATTAAAACCTACACATTTTTACAGATATGTAGATGATACATTTGTAATTTGGCCACATGGACTGCACACTCTTCCAGATTTTCTTGCACACCTAAATAGCCTTAGATCACAAATACAGTTCACAATGGAAGTTGAGAAAAATGCTTCCCTCCCATTTCTGGACATTCTGGTTACCAGAAAAGCGGACGGAACTCTTGGTCATGCCGTCTACCGAAAACCTACACACACGGATCTTTATCTCAACGCAAACAGCTTCCACCATAAGTCACAACGAATGGGCATTCTAAACACATTGGCACATAGAGCAGTTTCTGTATAAGACCCAGATAATCTGCAAATGGAATTTCAACACCTAAAATTCACACTCCAACAAAATGGATATTCAGCCAAGGACATCACATCAGCGCTGAAAAGAGCCGGACGAAAAAGAAACCCCAGCAAGAACACTCAACAAAAAGACAAGCCAGCCGCCATAGCCTATATACCGTTTACCGGCAATTTTTCGGGAAAGATTAGTAGACTACTCTACAAATATAATGTCAAAACCATCCATAAGCCACCACCTAAAATCAAAAATTTGGTCAGGCCAGTTAAAGATAATTTAGCTCTCAGAGTACCTGGTGTCTACCACATTCCTTGCGAATGCAGCGCAGCGTACATTGGCCAAACAGGACGCACTATTGCCACACGCGTTTCTGAACACCAAAGATCAATAAGGCTTATGCAACCCGAAAAATCTGGACTGGCTGAACACTGTATAGAACAGAGCCACAGAGCTAACTTTACTAACACCAAGATAGTGGCAAAGTGTTCGAATTACTGGGAAAGGAGAGTAAAAGAAGCTTTAGCCATCTCATCTGAAACAAATAATCTAAATCGCGATTCTGGCCTACAATTAAGTTCAGCATGGACACCGATGATAAAGAGCCTTAACACCTAATCCTGTACCTGCAGTCTTCCAAGACTTATTTTCTAGCAGGTGCGTGCTCAAACACAAAACATTAGCCGAATAACTGCTATAAATAGTTTTCTACGAAGTCCGTGCCCATGTCTCAGTCATCTTAAATACCAGGCCATAATATCTCGCGAACCAATCAGATGTTAGCTTCATCCCAGCTCTTATAAATACCAGTCTCCGCAAGCTCAAACCATCAGTTCACCCTGAAGACGAGGAAGATGCACTTCTTCGAAACGTTGGTATCAAGCCAAGTTATTACCTGGCTAGAAGCCCGAGAAGATTTTGAATTAACACGTCGCCAGGAAAGCTATAGTTCTTATTTTACATTCCTTTACGGGAAAGAAATTTACCAGGCAATTAAGAAACATCAAGACCTACGCGAAAAGAAAGGTAAATTACTCAGCTCCTTGGCGTTCTTATCCAGGTGCCGAGACAAAGAAATTACGCCCAAGTTTGTGAGACTTCGTTACCCAGTGAAAAATGCCTCAACATCTAAAATACTTAGACGCGCCAGCTTAGCCCTGGTAAGGGAACGAATCAAGCATACCCGACATGAACTGTCTATCGTTGATCAAAAGTTACTGGATTCCTTTTGGCTTCTTTCTAGCAAGCTTTCACCTCTAGATTGGGACAGAGTCGACCACTCCTCTTTTGCACAAGGCAATGCTACTCTACTGCGTTGCACTAAGCGGCAAACTAAAAAATTTGCAAGTCTATCTAAACAGAATGAACCTGTACCACCATTGGACACCGATCGTATCATCTACAACCTCACCGATATCCAGCTAGACGAACCTACCACCTCGGTTCTAGCTAAAGGGCTCAACTTTGCTCCCACGCCTAGGCAAATATCAGTGGCAGACACCATCAGTTCTATTGAAGCCGCCATTTGTCAACTTCCATCAGCAAGTGCAGAAGAAATACGCCGTGAGGTAGCAAGAGCTTACAAAAAGGCAACCCTACCTACTTCAAACATCAGCCGAGAAGAAAGTAAAGCCTTACATTCCCTTCGAAAAAACGACGACTTGGTTGTTTTACCAGCTGACAAAGGGAACGCCACGGTACTCCTCTCTTCCGTGCAATACCAAGAAAAGGTTCAACAGCTGCTGGACGATCCTGCATACAAAACCATTAAAAAGGATCCTACCAACTCTGTGGAAAGACGCACCATCCAGCTAATTAAGAAATCCAGCCTTCCTCCTGATGTTCAGAAGACGGTCTCGCCATCTGCCTCCATACCTCCCAGATTATATGGTCTGCCGAAGATCCATAAGCCTGGGATACCTCTAAGGCCCATAGTGGACGCTATTGGCAGCCCTACCTATCGCCTAGCTCGTCATCTGGCACATCTGCTGCAACCAATAGTAGGTAAGTGTGTACACCATGTGAAGAACTCTATACAATTCGCTGAAGTTCTTGACAACATCAAAGTGAAGCCATCGGACCTGCTAGTTAGTTTCGATGTGGTATCTCTCTTCACCAGAGTTCCCCTGGCGGAAACAATACAACTATTGTCAGAACACTTTCCACCTGGTATTACTGCACTGTTTAGTCACACACTTACTTCCACTTATTTTCTGTATGGCAACACCTACTACGAGCAGACAGACGGTGTTGCGATGGGCTCTCCTCTGTCACCAGCTATTGCCAACTTCTATATGGAGTTTCTGGAGCATGAAATACTTAACACAGCCCCATTAAAACCTACACATTTTTACAGATATGTAGATGATACATTTGTAATTTGGCCACATGGACTGCACACTCTTCCAGATTTTCTTGCACACCTAAATAGCCTTAGATCACAAATACAGTTCACAATGGAAGTTGAGAAAAATGCTTCCCTCCCATTTCTGGACATTCTGGTTACCAGAAAAGCGGACGGAACTCTTGGTCATGCCGTCTACCGAAAACCTACACACACGGATCTTTATCTCAACGCAAACAGCTTCCACCATAAGTCACAACGAATGGGCATTCTAAACACATTGGCACATAGAGCAGTTTCTGTATCAGACCCAGATAATCTGCAAATGGAATTTCAACACCTAAAATTCACACTCCAACAAAATGGATATTCAGCCAAGGACATCACATCAGCGCTGAAAAGAGCCGGACGAAAAAGAAACCCCAGCAAGAACACTCAACAAAAAGACAAGCCAGCCGCCATAGCCTATATACCGTTTACCGGCAATTTTTCGGGAAAGATTAGTAGACTACTCTACAAATATAATGTCAAAACCATCCATAAGCCACCACCTAAAATCAAAAATTTGGTCAGGCCAGTTAAAGATAATTTAGCTCTCAGAGTACCTGGTGTCTACCACATTCCTTGCGAATGCAGCGCAGCGTACATTGGCCAAACAGGACGCACTATTGCCACACGCGTTTCTGAACACCAAAGATCAATAAGGCTTATGCAACCCGAAAAATCTGGACTGGCTGAACACTGTATAGAACAGAGCCACAGAGCTAACTTTACTAACACCAAGATAGTGGCAAAGTGTTCGAATTACTGGGAAAGGAGAGTAAAAGAAGCTTTAGCCATCTCATCTGAAACAAATAATCTAAATCGCGATTCTGGCCTACAATTAAGTTCAGCATGGACACCGATGATAAAGAGCCTTAACACCTAATCCTGTACCTGCAGTCTTCCAAGACTTATTTTCTAGCAGGTGCGTGCTCAAACACAAAACATTAGCCGAATAACTGCTATAAATAGTTTTCTACGAAGTCCGTGCCCATGTCTCAGTCATCTTAAATACCAGGCCATAATATCTCGCGAACCAATCAGATGTTAGCTTCATCCCAGCTCTTATAAATACCAGTCTCCGCAAGCTCAAACCATCAGTTCACCCTGAAGACGAGGAAGATGCACTTCTTCGAAACGTTGGTATCAAGCCAAGTTATTACCTGGCTAGAAGCCCGAGAAGATTTTGAATTAACACGTCGCCAGGAAAGCTATAGTTCTTATTTTACATTCCTTTACGGGAAAGAAATTTACCAGGCAATTAAGAAACATCAAGACCTACGCGAAAAGAAAGGTAAATTACTCAGCTCCTTGGCGTTCTTATCCAGGTGCCGAGACAAAGAAATTACGCCCAAGTTTGTGAGACTTCGTTACCCAGTGAAAAATGCCTCAACATCTAAAATACTTAGACGCGCCAGCTTAGCCCTGGTAAGGGAACGAATCAAGCATACCCGACATGAACTGTCTATCGTTGATCAAAAGTTACTGGATTCCTTTTGGCTTCTTTCTAGCAAGCTTTCACCTCTAGATTGGGACAGAGTCGACCACTCCTCTTTTGCACAAGGCAATGCTACTCTACTGCGTTGCACTAAGCGGCAAACTAAAAAATTTGCAAGTCTATCTAAACAGAATGAACCTGTACCACCATTGGACACCGATCGTATCATCTACAACCTCACCGATATCCAGCTAGACGAACCTACCACCTCGGTTCTAGCTAAAGGGCTCAACTTTGCTCCCACGCCTAGGCAAATATCAGTGGCAGACACCATCAGTTCTATTGAAGCCGCCATTTGTCAACTTCCATCAGCAAGTGCAGAAGAAATACGCCGTGAGGTAGCAAGAGCTTACAAAAAGGCAACCCTACCTACTTCAAACATCAGCCGAGAAGAAAGTAAAGCCTTACATTCCCTTCGAAAAAACGACGACTTGGTTGTTTTACCAGCTGACAAAGGGAACGCCACGGTACTCCTCTCTTCCGTGCAATACCAAGAAAAGGTTCAACAGCTGCTGGACGATCCTGCATACAAAACCATTAAAAAGGATCCTACCAACTCTGTGGAAAGACGCACCATCCAGCTAATTAAGAAATCCAGCCTTCCTCCTGATGTTCAGAAGACGGTCTCGCCATCTGCCTCCATACCTCCCAGATTATATGGTCTGCCGAAGATCCATAAGCCTGGGATACCTCTAAGGCCCATAGTGGACGCTATTGGCAGCCCTACCTATCGCCTAGCTCGTCATCTGGCACATCTGCTGCAACCAATAGTAGGTAAGTGTGTACACCATGTGAAGAACTCTATACAATTCGCTGAAGTTCTTGACAACATCAAAGTGAAGCCATCGGACCTGCTAGTTAGTTTCGATGTGGTATCTCTCTTCACCAGAGTTCCCCTGGCGGAAACAATACAACTATTGTCAGAACACTTTCCACCTGGTATTACTGCACTGTTTAGTCACACACTTACTTCCACTTATTTTCTGTATGGCAACACCTACTACGAGCAGACAGACGGTGTTGCGATGGGCTCTCCTCTGTCACCAGCTATTGCCAACTTCTATATGGAGTTTCTGGAGCATGAAATACTTAACACAGCCCCATTAAAACCTACACATTTTTACAGATATGTAGATGATACATTTGTAATTTGGCCACATGGACTGCACACTCTTCCAGATTTTCTTGCACACCTAAATAGCCTTAGATCACAAATACAGTTCACAATGGAAGTTGAGAAAAATGCTTCCCTCCCATTTCTGGACATTCTGGTTACCAGAAAAGCGGACGGAACTCTTGGTCATGCCGTCTACCGAAAACCTACACACACGGATCTTTATCTCAACGCAAACAGCTTCCACCATAAGTCACAACGAATGGGCATTCTAAACACATTGGCACATAGAGCAGTTTCTGTATCAGACCCAGATAATCTGCAAATGGAATTTCAACACCTAAAATTCACACTCCAACAAAATGGATATTCAGCCAAGGACATCACATCAGCGCTGAAAAGAGCCGGACGAAAAAGAAACCCCAGCAAGAACACTCAACAAAAAGACAAGCCAGCCGCCATAGCCTATATACCGTTTACCGGCAATTTTTCGGGAAAGATTAGTAGACTACTCTACAAATATAATGTCAAAACCATCCATAAGCCACCACCTAAAATCAAAAATTTGGTCAGGCCAGTTAAAGATAATTTAGCTCTCAGAGTACCTGGTGTCTACCACATTCCTTGCGAATGCAGCGCAGCGTACATTGGCCAAACAGGACGCACTATTGCCACACGCGTTTCTGAACACCAAAGATCAATAAGGCTTATGCAACCCGAAAAATCTGGACTGGCTGAACACTGTATAGAACAGAGCCACAGAGCTAACTTTACTAACACCAAGATAGTGGCAAAGTGTTCGAATTACTGGGAAAGGAGAGTAAAAGAAGCTTTAGCCATCTCATCTGAAACAAATAATCTAAATCGCGATTCTGGCCTACAATTAAGTTCAGCATGGACACCGATGATAAAGAGCCTTAACACCTAATCCTGTACCTGCAGTCTTCCAAGACTTATTTTCTAGCAGGTGCGTGCTCAAACACAAAACATTAGCCGAATAACTGCTATAAATAGTTTTCTACGAAGTCCGTGCCCATGTCTCAGTCATCTTAAATACCAGGCCATAATATCTCGCGAACCAATCAGATGTTAGCTTCATCCCAGCTCTTATAAATACCAGTCTCCGCAAGCTCAAACCATCAGTTCACCCTGAAGACGAGGAAGATGCACTTCTTCGAAACGTTGGTATCAAGCCAAGTTATTACCTGGCTAGAAGCCCGAGAAGATTTTGAATTAACACGTCGCCAGGAAAGCTATAGTTCTTATTTTACATTCCTTTACGGGAAAGAAATTTACCAGGCAATTAAGAAACATCAAGACCTACGCGAAAAGAAAGGTAAATTACTCAGCTCCTTGGCGTTCTTATCCAGGTGCCGAGACAAAGAAATTACGCCCAAGTTTGTGAGACTTCGTTACCCAGTGAAAAATGCCTCAACATCTAAAATACTTAGACGCGCCAGCTTAGCCCTGGTAAGGGAACGAATCAAGCATACCCGACATGAACTGTCTATCGTTGATCAAAAGTTACTGGATTCCTTTTGGCTTCTTTCTAGCAAGCTTTCACCTCTAGATTGGGACAGAGTCGACCACTCCTCTTTTGCACAAGGCAATGCTACTCTACTGCGTTGCACTAAGCGGCAAACTAAAAAATTTGCAAGTCTATCTAAACAGAATGAACCTGTACCACCATTGGACACCGATCGTATCATCTACAACCTCACCGATATCCAGCTAGACGAACCTACCACCTCGGTTCTAGCTAAAGGGCTCAACTTTGCTCCCACGCCTAGGCAAATATCAGTGGCAGACACCATCAGTTCTATTGAAGCCGCCATTTGTCAACTTCCATCAGCAAGTGCAGAAGAAATACGCCGTGAGGTAGCAAGAGCTTACAAAAAGGCAACCCTACCTACTTCAAACATCAGCCGAGAAGAAAGTAAAGCCTTACATTCCCTTCGAAAAAACGACGACTTGGTTGTTTTACCAGCTGACAAAGGGAACGCCACGGTACTCCTCTCTTCCGTGCAATACCAAGAAAAGGTTCAACAGCTGCTGGACGATCCTGCATACAAAACCATTAAAAAGGATCCTACCAACTCTGTGGAAAGACGCACCATCCAGCTAATTAAGAAATCCAGCCTTCCTCCTGATGTTCAGAAGACGGTCTCGCCATCTGCCTCCATACCTCCCAGATTATATGGTCTGCCGAAGATCCATAAGCCTGGGATACCTCTAAGGCCCATAGTGGACGCTATTGGCAGCCCTACCTATCGCCTAGCTCGTCATCTGGCACATCTGCTGCAACCAATAGTAGGTAAGTGTGTACACCATGTGAAGAACTCTATACAATTCGCTGAAGTTCTTGACAACATCAAAGTGAAGCCATCGGACCTGCTAGTTAGTTTCGATGTGGTATCTCTCTTCACCAGAGTTCCCCTGGCGGAAACAATACAACTATTGTCAGAACACTTTCCACCTGGTATTACTGCACTGTTTAGTCACACACTTACTTCCACTTATTTTCTGTATGGCAACACCTACTACGAGCAGACAGACGGTGTTGCGATGGGCTCTCCTCTGTCACCAGCTATTGCCAACTTCTATATGGAGTTTCTGGAGCATGAAATACTTAACACAGCCCCATTAAAACCTACACATTTTTACAGATATGTAGATGATACATTTGTAATTTGGCCACATGGACTGCACACTCTTCCAGATTTTCTTGCACACCTAAATAGCCTTAGATCACAAATACAGTTCACAATGGAAGTTGAGAAAAATGCTTCCCTCCCATTTCTGGACATTCTGGTTACCAGAAAAGCGGACGGAACTCTTGGTCATGCCGTCTACCGAAAACCTACACACACGGATCTTTATCTCAACGCAAACAGCTTCCACCATAAGTCACAACGAATGGGCATTCTAAACACATTGGCACATAGAGCAGTTTCTGTATCAGACCCAGATAATCTGCAAATGGAATTTCAACACCTAAAATTCACACTCCAACAAAATGGATATTCAGCCAAGGACATCACATCAGCGCTGAAAAGAGCCGGACGAAAAAGAAACCCCAGCAAGAACACTCAACAAAAAGACAAGCCAGCCGCCATAGCCTATATACCGTTTACCGGCAATTTTTCGGGAAAGATTAGTAGACTACTCTACAAATATAATGTCAAAACCATCCATAAGCCACCACCTAAAATCAAAAATTTGGTCAGGCCAGTTAAAGATAATTTAGCTCTCAGAGTACCTGGTGTCTACCACATTCCTTGCGAATGCAGCGCAGCGTACATTGGCCAAACAGGACGCACTATTGCCACACGCGTTTCTGAACACCAAAGATCAATAAGGCTTATGCAACCCGAAAAATCTGGACTGGCTGAACACTGTATAGAACAGAGCCACAGAGCTAACTTTACTAACACCAAGATAGTGGCAAAGTGTTCGAATTACTGGGAAAGGAGAGTAAAAGAAGCTTTAGCCATCTCATCTGAAACAAATAATCTAAATCGCGATTCTGGCCTACAATTAAGTTCAGCATGGACACCGATGATAAAGAGCCTTAACACCTAATCCTGTACCTGCAGTCTTCCAAGACTTATTTTCTAGCAGGTGCGTGCTCAAACACAAAACATTAGCCGAATAACTGCTATAAATAGTTTTCTACGAAGTCCGTGCCCATGTCTCAGTCATCTTAAATACCAGGCCATAATATCTCGCGAACCAATCAGATGTTAGCTTCATCCCAGCTCTTATAAATACCAGTCTCCGCAAGCTCAAACCATCAGTTCACCCTGAAGACGAGGAAGATGCACTTCTTCGAAACGTTGGTATCAAGCCAAGTTATTACCTGGCTAGAAGCCCGAGAAGATTTTGAATTAAGTTCCTATTTATTTGGTATTCCTGTATTTGACTAAATATCAGGCATAGATCTAACATTTGACCTGAACAATATAATTTGAACAAAAGCCCACTATATTACGTAACTATTAAGAATGTCGTATGTTCCTACTCAAATCGAAATTCAACTTCTCTAATGGCTCGATCATAAACACTTCACTCGCAAAGAAATGCATTACTTCTGCACTAATAATTGCAAGGCAAGTAGGAAAAATCAGATGTGTTCCATTCACATGACTTTCTCTACATCTCTGCAATAAATTATTTTTAAAAATTTTATGCTTCTATTTACTTCCTGCAAATCGAGAAAAAATTAGCAGAAATAGTCTTATTTCTTGCTTACTTGTAAGTAGAAATGAAATAAGGAAGTACCATAGGTTAAAGTAATTAGAAAAGCTGGTTGCTATGTGACTGCAGTTCCTTTGTTTGTATGGACATGAGTTCAAAAAGTCCCGTATGAGAAAAGTATAAGTTTTTTACAGCTGAAACCAAAAACAAGGAATATCTCAAAAATAATCAACTCCACGAAAAAAATGTATATAACATAAATTGTGCGTTTTAAAGTGCTCTACATTTGTTGTGTGGTAAGTTTTTGTCCATTTCTTACGGTTTAGCAGTTATGCAAAATTGACCCAGAATAAAGTAGCCTTCAGAGGCTATTCCCAGAAAATTCAAGATATACATTTTATTTGTCAGGTAAATATCTTTAATATGCGATATTTTAATCAAAATCATTAGAGCCATTTTTGAGAAAATCAAAATTTTCGAAAAAAAGTTCTATGTAAAGGGTAATTTGGGGTGGGGGATTTTTTTCAAAATCTTCGTGTCGCATCTCTGGAAGATAGTAACCTTATATACCAAGTTTGGTATTTTACCGACTTTTCGTTTTTGAGTTATCGTATTGACAGACACACTGACACACGGACACACACACAGACCTTTTTCTGAAAATACTTTTTTTTTGATACTGGGGAACCTAAAATATAAATTTCCGGTGAAATCTCGGAATCGAATTTTTTGGTGGAGTGCAATACCTTCTCTATACACTATGTACATAGTACGTATAGAGAAAGTAAAAATCTGATGTGTTACACTCACATGACTCTCTACACCCATTCTGCAACAAACTATTGTTATAAGCTTCTACCCAAGCGTTGACAAGTTCCCGCATGAGAAAAAGTTTAAGTATTTTAAAACTGAAACGAATGACAAGGAATATCTCGAAAACGGTCAACTCCACGAAAAAAATGTATAGGACATAAAGTGTGTGGTTTATCGAGTGATCTACACCCCCACTTGTGTTAATATCTTCTATTACTTATAATAAACCGTTTATTACTTTCTGGACAGCCTTCGTACTTTGATATCAGGGTGTTCTACACACAATGTATTGTACCGTACCAGAAAACCTCTTCAATCTTCAGCTAATTTTAAGATAAATAAACATTCAAAATCTTAAACATGTCATTGTACTTTAAATTATTACGATGCTAATATGTTAGATTCGAAAAGAACAATGTAATCATACTGTGGAAGCTCGTTTGACTGTGTTCAAATTTGTATACGTAAAAGTTTTACCTTTTAGAAAAATCTTGTGCGGTATTTTACTCCCCAGGGTAGCTGTGTTTTTTCTTGATGAATTTAAGAGCGTTAATCTTACAGTTTGAAGATATAGTAGGCTAAGGAATTACATTGGAGGACAACACCTTCCCATTTAGACCTACATAGATACATTGCAGCTACTACTCCCTATGAGGAAGAGATGAAGAAAGGTTACATGCCGCAGGTAGAGGGCACAAATACGCGAAGAAGTCCCTAACAGTTCCAGACTCGAAGACCTGTCTTAGTGCTAGATCAACGAGCCGTCCACCAGGCAATCCCTTAGGGGGTGTACTCTTTCCTCATCCGCGTCATTTGTCCGCAGTGCCATACGCCACAAAACCTAGAAAGGTAATAAGAAAATAAAATGCAGTGGAAACCATGAAAAGAATATCGTGATAGATGCATAACCATCCCAGCATTTGCTACCGACCGAGGGAAAAACACGAAAACACAATGGGCTAGAGACCTACCTAATTAAGTGGCACACGTTACCGTGGCGCCATCTCGCTCGTTGGAGATATAATAAGGGAAAAACCTAAATACTCATCATACTCTTTACGAGTAAGATTTAACATTTCTTCAGTACTGGATAATTTCTGAATGTATTACGGTTAGAATAAGAGCGAACTACATTAGTTCAGAAAGCCTGTTCAACGGCACAGGTACTGTAGAATAAAATAAAATCTCTCGAATTCTTATTTCAAACGATATTGTTTTCCGATAACGTTGTAGCTTTTCTATGGTACACAGAATACTCAAGTAAGCATGTATGTATAGCGTCTTGGAATATCGTGAAAGATGTGAAAGTATGAGAACAAACATGGCTATCTGCAAAATAAATACGTGGACTTCTTCTCCACATAAAACACTCATAAAATATTCTTCTGGTACTGCTTGACAATCCACTGAAGAAACGTGCAGCCAGATTTCAAGCGTGATGCTATGTTTTGCTTTTTATAGGGTGTATCGTAGCATGTGCAAACCACTGGCGAGTTAGAAGCTCTAAAAACGAATACCACTTAAAAAATCGAATGTGTTCCATTCACATGACATTCTCTACAACTCTGCAACAAAGTATTATTAAAAAACTCATGCTTTCCTTTACTTGAAGATTATCATTTGCTTACTTGTAAGTAAAAGAGATATAAGGGGGTACCATAGGTTAAAGTGACAGTCAAAAGCTGGTTGTTATGTGACTGAAGTTCCTTTGTTTTATGAACAGGAGTTGACAAATTCCTCTATGAGAAAAGTGTAAGCTTTTTACTTTCTCTATACGCACTATGTACATAGTGTATAGAGAAGGTATTGCACTCCATCCAAAAATTCGACACCGAGATTTCACCGGAAATATATGTTTTGGGGTCCCCTTTATCTAAAAAAAAGGAATTTTCGGAAAAAGGTCCGTGTGTGTGTGTCTGTGAACACGATAACTCAAAAACGAAAAGTCGGTAAAATACCAAATTTGGTACTTAAGTTTAGTATCTTCCAGGGATGCGACACGAAGATTTTCAGAAAAATTCTCCCACCCCAACTACTCTTTACATAGAATTTTTTTTCGAAAATTTTGATATTCTCAAAAATGGCTCTAAATTAAAATTTTGATTAAAATTTCGTACATTAAAGATATTTACCTGACAAATAAAATGTATATCTTGAATTTTCTGAAAATATCCTCTGAAGAGTACTTTATTCTGGATGAATTTTACGGAATTTTGAATAACTGCTAAACCGTAAGAGATGGACAAAAACTTACTGCACGAAAAATATAGAGCACGTTAACACACACAATTTATGTTATATACATTTTTTTCGTGTAGTTCATCGTTATGAGACATTCCTTGTTTTTGGTTTCTGCTTTGAAAAACTTATACTTTTCTCATACAGGAATTTGTCAACTACTGTCCATACAAACAAAGGAACTTCATTCACATAGTAACCAACTTTTGACCATCATTTTAACCTATGGTGCTCTCTTATTTAGCTTCTACTTAAAGGAAGTAAGTAATAAGACTATTTCTGCTATTTTTTTCTGATTAGCATGAAATAAATAGAAGTATAAGCCTTTTAGGAATAATTTGTTGAAGAGATGTAGAGAAAGTCATGTGAATAGTACACATCTGATTTTTAAAGATGAAACCAAAAACAAAGAATATTCCAATTTCAACTCCACGAAAAAACTGCATATAACATAAATTGTATGTTTTACGTGCTCTACATTTTTTGGTGTCCAGTAGTTGCAAGGTAAAATGACTGAGGTTGATAGATTGCAAGTCTATTAAGGGAATTTTCGCCCAAAAATTCAAACTTTTAAAAACAAATCAAAAGTTTGATTCTACTAACAAGAGTGACGGGCGATGTGTGCACATTATAGAGCTATAATCATTTTATCAATCTCCATAAAATTAAATCCACTTCTCTTGCGGTTTAGCAGTTGCGCAAATTCCGAAAAATTCAACCAAAATAGTCTTCAGAGGCTATTCCCAGAAAATTCAAGATATACATTTTATTTGTCAGATAAATATTTTAATATACCTATACAATATTTTGATCAAAATTTTAGAGCCATTTTTGAGAAAATCAACATTTTCAAAAAAAAGTTCCATGTAAAGGGTAGTTTAGAGTGGGGAGATTTTTCTCAAAATCTTCATGTCGCATCCCTGGAAGATACTGAACTTAGATACCAAGTTTGGTATTTTACCGACTTTTCGTTTTCGAGTTATCGTATTCACAGACACACGGACACACACGGACCTTTTTCTGAAAGTGCTTTTTTTGGATACAGGGGGACCCTAAAACGTATATTTCTGGTGAAATCTCGGTACCGAATTTTTGGGTGGAGCGCAATACCTTCTCTATACACTATGTACATAGCACGTGTAGAGAAAGTAAAAACCAATGATCGTCATCCGATTTTGCTCTGTGACCACTGAAACGAGTTTTTACCAAACCTTTCAGCATTTACTAATTCTAATTTAATTTAATATTCCTCAAAAAGAAGCCGATCCTTGTAATATTCGACTTCTTGAAGTGAGTAATCGAACAACAATAACTTCCCATAGTTTATGAGTTACATAATCGTTTTCTGACATAAAATGCTCCCAATTCTCACACACTATGTTAAACAATTCCGCAACACACCTGTGGTAAAATATCAACTATTTACATTTGCTTTATATCTAGAAAAATTTAGCACTTCAAGATATGGAAGAGAAATCAACGGAGAACATAAGGAATAACGCGGATTCCCTGGCTTTATTACTTTCTCTGCACATATTATGCACATAGTGTATTGAGAAGGTATTGCACTTCACCCAAAAATTCGATACCGAGATTTCACCGGAAATATATGTTTTAGGGTCCCCTGTATCCAAAAAAAAACCTTTTCACAAAAAGATCCGTGTGTCTGTGAACACGATAACTCAAAAAAGAAAAGTCAGTAAAATACCAAACTTGGTATTTAGATTTACTATCTTCCAGGGATGCGACACGAAGATTTTGAAAAAAGCACCCCCACCCCAAACTACCCTTTACGTGGAACTGTTTTCGAAAATTTGGATTTCCTCAAAAATGGCTTGAACGGTTTTGATTGAAATGTCATAATTTAAAGATGTTTAAATGAAAAATAAAATGTATATCTTGAATTTCTTGGAAATAGCCTCTGAAGATTACTTTATTCTGGATGAACTTTACAGAATTTGGCATAACTGCTAAACCGTAAGAGATCGACAAAAACCTAACACAAAAAAAATGTAGAGCACTTTAAAACACACAATATATGTTGGAGTTGGTCGTTTTTGTGATATTCCTTATTTTAGGTTCCAGATTTTAAAAACTTGTACTTTTCTCTCACAGGACTTTGTCAACTCTTGGCCATACTAACAAAGGAACTTCAGTTACATAGCAACAATCTTTTTATTGTGACTTTAACCTATGGTAGTCCCTTATTTCGCTTCTAACTTACAAGGAAGCAAGTAATAAGACGATTTCTGCTAATTTTTTTTCGATTAGCATGAAGTAAATAGAAGCATAAGCTTTTTAAGAATAATTTATTGCAGAGATGTACAGAAAGTCATGTGAATGGAACACATAAGATTTTTTGACTGAAATACCTGACCTATTGGAAACAAAATGATATTGTAATGTGTTTCACGAGCATGTTGCCTCCCAAATTAAATTATTTATCTGATTTTACAACATTTTCTCATGCCTACTATCCCTTATTCATGTGGACGATATATGATTATTAACAATAACAATATAACTGTATGCTTAATTAGGGCTTAATGAGGGGCTTAAATATGCAACACATTTGGGGACATAGAAAACACACTGTAATTTTTCTTTGATTTTAAAAAATACACAAAATAATGTATTAAATCAAAAAATCTGTAGAGATTGGAAATTCAGTAAAAAGAAAGGAAGCTGGGAAGGAAGGAAGGTACCAGGGAAGTAAGCAAGCAAACCTGAAAAACAAGCAACCAACTAAAATAAAGAAAGTTTAGTATATACATAGGAATAGATCAGGCATAGGAATTCTTAAGCAGTTAGCTTCAAGTTATCTTAACTCTCACGAAATGTCAATACACAAAAAAAATCCCAACATGATGTGTTACATTAATATGCATTTCTCTACCCATTCTTTGAAATATTATTCTTAAAAAACTTAATATAAGATTTTGTAGGAATGCTTTTATTGCATATTTCCCGGTAATTTTAATGGAAATAGGGGATTAGAGTAGGCTTGAGAGATAATCAAATATTTTATGAGCTGGTTACTACTAATGGCTTTGACATTCCATGACCAGAATAAAAATAGCTCATAACAATTTCCTATTGGAGAAAATGATAAACATTTTAAAACTGAAACGAAAAGGAATATCTTCGAAACTTTTAACTCCACAAAAAAATGCATTTCATATAAATTATATGCTCTAACAGATATACAATTTTGAGGTAAGGTCTTGTCTCTTACGATTTACCATTTATGCAAAAGCCATTCATAATGAAGAGGATTCAAACGATAACCAACAAATTCAAGATGTTCTTTTATTCGTCATAAAAAAATAGTTTAATCATAAGGTACTTTAATAAAACGCTAGAGACATGTTTTGAGAAAATACAAATCTTTCGGGAAAGGATCAAGTTTGACATTTAAACTACTCTTCTCTTCTGAGTTATGTTGTTCACGGATACATGAACACATCACACACACACACACACTATATGAAAAAGTTCCGAGCGCGCAAACGCGTGCGAGTATATGTCCCTATATATACTTTTTTGGGGGAGGGGGGAGATATTCAGCGGATCTCCATACATGTATTTCTAGTTTTGGGTGAAATGCAATACTTTCTCTACGTATCACCCACATTTTAGAGGTAAAAAGTTAAAACTGAACAACGGCAGTAAGGGCTACTAAGACAGGTAAACAGTGTCTGCAAACACTAACATACTGTACGAAGGATGTGGCTGGTTTGTTACCTGCGACGTTCTGTAAAATGTTCAGTAATAGATCAACTTTATTTTCTTTCGTCTTGGCTTAAACCATGAATACATAACATTACCGGAGTTTATCCGTCGGTGAACAAGTACAGCAATAAATTTAATCGAGGACAATAGATCTCTATAGATTTTAAGGAAACATGTGAGTAAACGTTCTAAATAATCTTTATCAGATAAAATTCACAGATATTTTAAAGTCTCTAGAATTTACACTTCTTAAGAAAATATTTGTTTTATGCGATACGCAAACAGGAAGTTAGAATGCTCCAGGTAGTCCATTTAGAGATTAAGATTAATTTTTTGTTTATATCTTCAGGAAGCACGTGTCTACAGACTTACATATGTCTCCTTTAATTTCACCACAGACAGGCTAGATATAATAGTTTTACTCCCATTGTTTAACTTCATAATATTAAATTAAATGTTCATTCTTCTAACCAGGAATGCCAAACTTTTCTTAACGGGAGGTTATGGAAGGTGACATAATTTCAACCTTGAACAGGATAATCTTAAGTACTGCCTATCTTAGTGCAGTTTTGTTGTTTAATATTAGCTCTATTTTATAGTAAGATTTTACGAAAGTTAACATTTTTTCAAATATTTCTTAGATTGGATTGAAAGATAAATATTTTCTGCGTCTTTAAAAACAGTTTGTATTAAAACAATTTACAGTTTTACTTTATTATAAGCTTTCAAAATTTATCGCAATTGAATCTGCATTGTTAACCACAAAGATGCCACACAACTTGACAACACTGTAACATCAAAATAAATGCACTTCAGCTATTTGTTTATTGTGCTTATGGATTGTTTTTGAAACAGCAAATTATTCAATTACAAAATGGGTCTCTTTACTAATATTAAAAATCTTGAAGTGCTACTCGTTTACGGTGAAATACATCGTAATGCGGCAGTTGTGGCAAGAATTTGTCAAGAAATATCCAAATAGACGAGCACCATTGGCATTTGTTTTCATTTGTCAAAGACTTCAACATACAAAAAGTATATCTCCCTCTGTTGAAGGAGTTGACTAAAGAAATATCAAACAAGTAGACTAAATCCATCACTTAGTGAAAAATCGTATTTGTTCCATTCTCATGACCTTCTCTACATCTTAAATTATTGTTAATAATATTATTCTTCTATTTCATGCTAAAACATTGGCAGAAACAGTCTTATTATTTAGTTTCTTATTAGTAGAACGGAAATAAGGGAATACACTAGACTAAACCGACAGTCACATGTTTTAAAATCTGGTTGCTATGGGATTGAAATCCGTTTCTTTGCGTGGCCAAGCGTAGTTCCCGTGTGAGAACACGTTCAACTATTTTAAAACTGAAACGAATGACAAGGAATATCTCGAAAACGGCCAACTCCACGAAAAAAGTATATATGACATAAATTGTGTGGTTTATCGAGAGATCTACATTTTTGGTGTAGTAAGATCTTCTCTATCTCTTACGGTTTTCCCGTTATGAAAATGCAATAAAAAGCATCCAGAGTATTTAAGATATACATTTTATTTGTCATGTGAGTATCTGAAATATAAGAGATTTTAATCAAAGTCGTTAGAGCTATTTGTGAGAAAATCAAAATTTTCAAAAGTTCTTCCATGTAAAGGGTAGTTTTGTAGTGGTGGGATTTTCTTGATAATCTTGGTGTCGCATCCTTGGAAGATACCAAACTTAAATACCAAATTTGGTATTTAACGGTATTTTCGTATTGGAGCTATGCTGCCCATAAACACTCACACACCCAGACAGACAGACAGACAGATACACACGGACCTTTTTCTAAAAATGATTTTTTTTTATTCAGGGGGTTCGAAAACATGTGTTTTTGGTGAAATTTCGGTATCATCTTTTTGGGTGGAATACAATACTTTCTCTATATACTAAGTACATAGTACGTGTAGAGAAAGTAAAATGATCCTGAAGCTGCACATAGTGATGCAGCTTGCGAAATCAGGTATCCCGTTGGACTGCTTTGAGAACATTAAAGGTTCTCGTTGTTTTTCTGTTTTCTTGCTTTAGTTAGGTATTTACAGAGTTTTATAAGATAATTGCCGGCTTATAGGCCGTGGTCTACTGGAAATGACACCACGGCCTACAAGCCCGGAATTTCATGTATTATCTAATGACACCGGCCGTGAAAGCTTACGTACGCCAAGAGTTTTGTAATTCACAAAGAAAGGAAACATAAGCGTTTAACTTAGGTTTCTCAAGCTTTTATTTGTGTTTACAAATGCATGTTTCTATTAATAATTTATGTAATATTGTAAGTGCTTCTTTAGTTCCATATTCCATGATTATGATCATGTGCGTGGTTTCCTATATATTTGCATGCTGAATGTGTGTATTTGCTCGTTGCCATAGCAGCAGAAGCTAAATAATTAAAAATGTATCAGCTATGTGAAGTGATCCTGATGGTTTTTTTTATTGTTACATTTATATAGCTCCCTTTAATATCTATGGCCACATCGGGGGCTTTGCACTTGAAACAACCCGTTGTCTGTAGGTTCTTTACGTTGGGTTTAAATCGTTTTTATTTCCCTCAAACACACACACACATACATGCATACATACATACATACATACATACATACATACATACATCATACATACATACATACTTCCAGACTCTGTAAGGGATAGGGAAGGTTAAAGAAAAATTCGCTGCCCTAGACGGGAATGGAACCCCGAACTCCAGGTGAGAAGCTTGCTCGCTCACCACTCGACCACGGAAGCAGCCTCTGTTGAATTTTGTGTGTTGTAATATTTTGCAAAAGAATATTGTACATACGGGATTAGAGAAAGTAAAAATAGATCTAAGAATTGTATATTTTAGGAGACGCTATCCATAACTACAATATAAACTCTGTTAACAACTTTATAGTACTCCTATATATAAAAATTTCCTGGAAGGTGCAGTAGTTCATAAATTGTTTCATTCATATTGGCGAACAAACCGAATTTAATAACGGTTTCCTAATAAGCATAAACAAAAGATTAAATATTCTGCATAATGTAAAGGATGCTTTCATCTTCTAAAGCGTATTTAGCGTTTTCAAATTCCTTAAATGTGGCTTAATGCGTTTAAAATGCAACGCAAATATTCATTTTTAACGAATTTAACAATATTCACACCTCAATAAATTTATTTTGCTACTCATTTAAAGTGACTCAGAAGTATTTCTATTCTCCATAAACCTTCATAATCATCCAATTCCACTCAACTACAGTAACGTATTACTTAGGTTAATCTCTTTTGGTCCGAGCTTCAAGCAAAACACAAACTCTAATCTCTCTTTCAAGCTCATCATCGTTTGCGGTTACATAAACATAATCACTCGAGTAATAGCACACAAAATAGCCCTTTGATAAAGGGTTTAGCAATATATTGCTGCTAATTAATTGGAAGAATGTGCCCAGAAATAACAAAAGGTGAATGGCTTCTAAAGCAGGTATTTTTATTTCCTCTAGCACGTATGTACAACGTATATAGTAGAATAAAGAAGGTATTGTATATCGCCCAAAATTTCGATACCGAGATTTAATAGGAAATATGTTTTGAAACATTCTGAATCCAAGAAAAGCATGTTTTAAAAAATGTGCGTGTGTATGCGTGCATGTGCGTGTGTGTGCGTGTATGTGTGTGTGCAAAGTAATTCTAAAATAAATACTAAATTTAGTATTTAAATATTTTTAAGTATAGCATCTTCCAAGCGTGCGAAACGAAGATTTGAAAGAAAATCCTGTACACCGAATTACCTTTTACATGGTGCATTTTTCGAAAATTTTGATTTTTTCAAAAATAGCATAACGATTTTGATTAAAATATCAAATAACAAACAAAATATACATCATGAATTTTTTTGGGAATAGCCTCTTGAAAAGCTCTTCATTCTGAATGACTTTTGTATAACTCGTAAACCATAAGCCAGACAAAAACTTACTATTCAAAAAATGCAGATTTCATTAAAACACACAATTTATGCCATATCTTTTTTTTTTAGAGTTTACTGTTTCCGAAATAATCCTTGTTATTAGTTTTAATTTTAGACCACTTAAGCTTTTATCAAGCGGGAAGTAAACCTTCGTTTCATCTCTTTTGTTTTACTCCCAGGAATGCAAAAGAGAAGCGAATTTTAATTGTTTCACACAGCGACCGAATTTTAAAAGATTTAACTAGCGCTCTGGTCTAGTGTATTCCCTTATTTCCGTTCTACTTGCAAGGAAGCAAGTAATAAAACTATTTCTTGTAATGTTTATGTTGATTACATGATGTAGATTAAAAAGTAATCTTTTGTAGGGAAAGTTTGTTTTTGGAACAGCTAGAGAACGTCTTGTAAATGGAACAATCAGGTTTTTTTCGTCAATTAAAATGTATGTCCCATTGTAACTTGAGATTTTAAGCTCTTTTTGGACTCGGTGTATCTCACAAGCACGCCTTTCAAGTGATCTAATGGACCGAGATGGGGGACGCAGTGACAGGTTCCTTCTCAGCTGTCGTGTCATGGAGTTATCATATTAGTATATAGCTCCAATAAAACCGTGAAATTTACGTGTTTATTGTTGTGTGAAAGTAACAAACGAGCGCTATACATGCCTTTTGAGAGCACGTAAAGTTCCAGACGGGTTTTTATGTCATCATCTCAGTGGTCTGAAGACTGTATCAAGACATGCCACGCATCGGCTTTTCTCGAGGTTGCTCGAGCAGCGTATCATTTGCCATGCTCTAACTATAACAAGGAGTTAAATAAAATTAATCTTACAAATGTACCGATTAATTTCGGAATATAAAAGTTAAAAATAATGCTAACACAATAACGAATAGTATCATCCAACCTTCCGATGGTAGAAGACTATAGACGCCTCAGCAAAAATGTTTCTGCGTCAATAAAGTGGAAATTGATTGAGCACGAAATGACCATCGTTTTTTGGTATAAATACCCGATATTTGGTTTAGCTGAGCGGAAGTGCAAATTCATATCGCCGAAATAAAAATGGAAATTGTCCAACTTAATTATTTACTAGCACAACTAGAGCCACGATTTGTAGAAAATATATGGGATTTGGTTGCTAGTTTCGAATTTATAAATGTTCCTTAGCAAAAAAAATATTTTAGTAGTGTTCAAAAAGAGTGAAGAGCTCTAAATAAAACAATTACTGAACTGGAGATAGAAGATCTAAAACTAGTGAATCAGATGCTAGTTAACCAGAATACAAAGTAGGTACCCCAAATTATGACAAAATCTGGACGTATAATGAATTTTTTGCAAAGTTTGCAGTCCTCATTGAGTGACACCTACACTGAAAGGGGAGTGACGTGGTGACACATGCAACTCAAAATAATGTTTAGTTAGTATTTATTCAGATATTTGAAAAATAAATGAAAACTGTTGATTTTGGATACAATTTTAAAAATGTTCTAACAAGGAATTTAACAAATGCATCTTACTTTCGCAATATAAAGTTAAAAGTAGTGCTAAAACAATAAGAGAAGGAATCCTCCAATAGTTCTCATGAATAAACTGACTTTATGTATCTCTAACTACAAAACTAGGTAGACATTTCACAGTTTAAATTATTAAACATATCCTTCCCTTGGAGTATCAATTATTATCATGAGACAAACCAGAATTGACCTGCCGCTTTCTCTGCAAAGCGGAGCTCTGGCCGTCAAAATTTCACTTGCATTCACTTTCATCTACTAAAATTCTTAGTATTTAAATGGATTCTACTTTGATAAATGTGATTTTAGGCAGCAGCCTGCCATTGCAGACTTGCCTAAATGCAGAGTGAAACGCAGTAATTCCCAAAACTGGTTGATATTCTTCTAAAGCTGCTGTCATAAAATCGAATACACATTTAATCCAATTCACGTCAGAGAGATTTCGCTCATAATAAGAACTGCTCAACTGCAGAATTTTGACATAAAACATTTAATATGACTCAGTGGTCGGTATTTATTTATTTTTATAAATGCATTTGACTGTCAACTTTTCTGATATGCCTTTCGTAATACATCTGAAATAAAACATTCCATAACTTCTCCTGACAGGAATAATTATTTTTTTCGCATTACTATTATTATGTAAGGATTTCACCTTTAAAACACTGAGTCACTTAAAGTTTTATCGCAAGAGTGTTCAGAAGTAAACAATTGTAAATGAATTCTGAGAACGCGATTTTCTAATTCTGAAAGAAAAATATTTGTAGAACAATGGCAAGTCTCTTCAGTAATACTAATAGTGTTTTGATAGCTTTCGGGTAATTTTACTGAGAGTTATTATTCCAAGATCAATGATGTGAAATAATTATGTTACGACAGAAGGCGTGAGCTTAAAATTAACATTAACTTATTAAGGAGAACCATTTACTTCATCAAGTTGTATCCGATGAGATAATTATGATGGAAGATAGTGTTTTGGTTTCTCTGTATTTCTATTATAAGAAATAAAGAATAATTATTATTCCACTACCCACAAGTAATTTTTTCAGCTCCATTATATATAACTCGTTTGAATCTTCAAGAAGCTTTGTGCAAAAATGAATTAATAAACTGAACGATTGCTTTGAAATCGTGGTACAGTAAATGAGTAGAATTGTTGCTTCCTATGCAGTTAATTTACTATCTCATCTGTAAGAAATATTATGTGCAACTCATTTTACGGGTATATGAATGTCATAACTTCAGCTGATACTGAAAAGTTAGCAGAATCTAATTCTTCCACGGATAACTTTCAGTGCATTCCTGTTTTCTTTTGGCAAACAGATATTTATCAGCCGAAACATTGAAGTTAAAGCTTCCAGCAAAGTTATATAATTAAAAAATATTTAAATATGAAAAACTGTTACCCTCGATTTTTATGAAGTATGGGTAAATAAGACCTCAACTCTTTCAAGGTGGTACATGAATAATAAAACAGAAAACATAAACTGCAAACTAAATTTAATTTATTGCAATATGTGGGGTAGAATAATAATAATAATTGCCTAGCATATGCAGATGATCTAGCAATCCTAACTCGTGACATCGCAACAGCACAAAAGCAGATAGAACTATTAAAAGAAATTGCAGAGAAAATCGGTCTCCAAATATCATTATATCATTTGAAAAAACAGAATACATTACATGCAATAAACAAGTACCAAAATACATGGAAACCAAATATGGTAAAATAAAACGAGTTTACCTTGGTGAAATAATTCAGGAAAATGGAATCGAGACTTAAGCAAATAAAAGTAGATGCCACAAAATGGAAACAGCATATCGGCTCACACAAAATATTTATAATAAAAAGTGCATATCTAAACTTAAAAAATTAAGACATTATAACACTGTCATTAAACCAGAATGTCTATATGGAGCAGAAACATTAATTTTGAACCGAAGAGCAGATTTAGAAAACATGGTGGAAAAAGAATGCAAAATTGTAAGGAACATTTTAGGCCCACAAGTCGTAGGTGAACAGAAGCAAGAATGAAATAAAATTACATACAGATATTCATAGTGATATTAGAAAACGAAGGTTAAAATGTTATGGACATATCAAACGAATGAATTCTAACAGGCTCACAAAACAAGTCATTGAATTTTATGAAAATAGAAGCAAATCACATGTAGATACTACGAAATGGATTGGGGAAGTAAAAATGATTTAAAATTAGCAGGAATTATACAAGAAGATATATTAAACAGAGAGCTCTTCAGAAACAAAGTTCATAAATGGCAAGTTGACCACGAGGACAGACCTAAGAAAAAACTGGAGCAATGTGGACAGACGAGAGAAAAGAAGTCCACAGCCAAAGAATGAGAGAAATATGGGTTCAAAGGAAAACAAAGAGACGTTTCTAAGTACTTTGTGTAGTCGCTCATGGGCTCATTCGTGATGAAAAAAAAATAATAATAATAAATAGTTTGACACATTTTAATTTGTATTTTCACTCACATTAACTCATAGGTAACTAAATTTGATCTTGTTCCTTATTTATACTGTACTGCAGCAAACTAATGAAGTAAAATATAAATCAGACATGTATAGAAACATTTATTATAGAGTAATTGAAAGCTGTAAACCTTCAAAAGCATCCCAAAAAGCAGAAATACATTGTTAGCAGCGACAGTATCAATTTCAGGGCGCGTCCTATGCTCCACCTTTATTAGTTTTAGCAGAGGTCAAAAACATCTGATGACTTTCTCTATGTTCCGCAAGCAAACGTTTCTTACAAAAGATTGTTATTTTATTTCATCACGAAAATCGATAAAAAATACTATCAGAATTGGTCTAATTACTTGCTTCTCTGCGAGTAGAAGGGGAATAAGGGGAAAGAATTAGGCTAAAGCGATAGTCAAATATTTTAAAAGTCGGTCGCTATGTGAAACATTTGAAATTCAGTTCTCTTTACTTGCTAAGTCTAAACAGAAAATAAATGAAAAGAAATATATATGTCTTCGCGTTTGAGAAAAGTTTTAAGTAGTTTAAAACTGAAACCAATTACATGGAATATTTCGAAGTGGTTAACTCTACACCAATGTTCTATATACATAAATTATGTGTTTTAACGAGATCCACTTTTTTTTTCTTTTGTTTAGTAAACTCTTGTCTATATCTTACGGTTTACAATTTATACAAAAGTCGCCCAGAATGAAGAGGCTATTCCCAGAAAAGTCAAGATATACATTTTGTTTATCATAAAAATAATTAAGCACAGGGCATTTTAATCAAAATCCGTAATAGCCATTTTTCAGAAAATCAAAATGTTCAAGAAATGTTCCATGTAAATGGTAGCTGGGGTGGAGGGAGTTTCCTGAAAAACTTCGTGTCGCATCCTTGGAGGATACTAAACATAAATACCAAGTTTGGTGCTTAACCGACATTTCGTTTTTGAGTTATTCTGTCCACGAGTACACACGCACCCACACACACACACACACACGCGCGCACAAAGGTCTTTTTTTAAAAATGCTTTTATTTTGAATTCAGAGAACCCTAAAATATGTATTTCCGGTGGTATCGAAATTTTGGGTGGAATGTAATACATTCTCTATCCTATTGTACATCGTACTACAGAAAGTAAAAAAGAGTGGATATAATGAGCTATGTGTTAAGTTCGTAAGGATTTATTAATGCAGCTTTTCCACGTTCATGCCGCCCCTGGTTTCATTCATATACTTGATTGGCATACCATGTTTTCATGATGGCAGAATCTCTCTGATGTGAATTGGATTAAATGTGTAAGCTAAGAAGGTTTTAGATTTGTAGGAAAAACACATTATCTCATTATTTTTCCTTAGATGGAAAGGTAGAATCAGAATTATAAAGCAAATAAGCTGACAATGCAGTATGTTACTCCAAGAGAAGTGGAGAACGCCTTACGTTTTACCAGGAAGATTCGAGACACGTGGAAAATGTATACTATCGATTTCGTAGCTCAGATGGAAGAGCAGCGGCAAAGGAAACCGAATATTGATGATGCAGATCCTGACCATAAAACTTAATTTTTTATTCCGACTCTACTTTTCAAAATTACTTTCGTATTTAAATACATTTTACTATCACAGTTTTTCAACAGCAACAGCAACAACAAAAATAGTATAAGCTTGCAAACTCTCTTGATATAAAGCGAAATTACAATGTTTGCTGTACTCCTTCGTTTTACTGGTTCATTTTAGTATAATTCAATTCCTTAACATGAGTGTTTACTTATGTATGTAATATCGACATATGATCCCAGGCTTATGATCCCTCGAGGAGGGTAAACAGCAAACGAAGAAGAAAAAGAAGAAACTGCCAATATCAAACTTGTCCAGCAACCCTATTCGTGCTATGTCTTCATCAGTTTGGCCCTGTTCTTGTAGCTACTCCATATAGTTCCGCAGTTTTGCTCAGCAAAGACAATAATTTTCGCTTTGTGTCCATGTCCGTTGTTCCTTTAAAAAGACATTAATAAAAAGAGCAATGTTAACAAAGCAGTTTCATGCAACATTTCCTTCGCTCCTGAGCCGGAACTCAATTTCTGCTCATTGGTTAAAGTTTTAGTGCCAGAATTTTGACAATCAATAGAACATGGACACATCTAACGAGTGTGTTTCAGTCACTAAAGTAAAATGCTTCCATTTTCCATCCCTTTCGCCGCTGACTTTGTTCAATCCCATAAGAGCCCATAAGAGCCCGGGTAGGAACAGCTGAAGACTCTGCAACATTAAATAAAGAAAACACAAGAGGGAACCAAAATGCATCGGCAAGTTATTCTGCTCGCCAGCTTTTGGGCCAATATAAAGCTCTACCTTAGAGAACTTACTATACACCAGAAATGAATATTTGACTCTTTACCGAGTGAATAGAGCACACACCTCTCACCAAGGTGGTTTAGGCTCGATCTCAGAAGACCGCTTGTGGTATTCTTAGTGAATTTTGGTGTCTGGGTTTGCTCCGGCTTCTCCGGTTCCATTCTTCCACCACCTGCCCCATTATTAATTTTCCTTTCGAACGTTCCTCCATCATTTCTTTATCGTCCTCTGCTTCATTCCAGGGATCGGCATGATCACTGCTTCTAGCGACCCCTCTCTCCGCCTCCCCCCTCTCACTCTCTCCCTCTTTCTGTCCACATCCTACTGTAAAGTAGCCCAAATGAATCTGCGGCTCATATGAAAAAGGCCTTCTAAAAGCATAGGCACGGCTTAAAATGATTAAGAAATAAACTGAGCAATTGAAAGTTACACTGAGTTATCCAGAACAGGATTTAGCTGTTATATCATTTCATATCAGAGAGAATTCGTCCATCTAGTTCCAGAAGGCCAACATCTCGTATACCCTCTTGTTTGCAATTTAAGATCTGTTTAATTATTGAATTTATCGTCCATTCGTAAAATGTGATCATACCAATTAGTTTTATTTCAGCTGATCTTCCCATCCAAGTTAAATATATTTAATATTCGCGACTTTAAATTTATTTCCAAAAATAAACATTACAAATCTGATCTATTAATTAGTTTTTATCGGGGATTCAACTAAAATACAAATTAAACTTTAAAATTAAAATCAGTATGTAAAGATCTAGAATATAAAAAAGTGTTAAGGTGTAAATTAATTAAAATGAAATAAAAATAAAGCAAACTATTCTAAAACAGAAATGCTACTGAAAAGCCACAGCTTTGTAGCTGGTAGATCTGAATGGCTGCTTACCTTCAAATGCTTTAAAGTGTTACTGCTTAAGGTGGACAAATTATAAATAGTTGTAATTTTATGTAATTAGCGAGCAGCTTTTGGATGTCATTTTCTCTTCAATACTCTTAGTATTTTGTGATGTGGCTTTTTGTGATCAAGTTGACTTCATTCTACGCGAGCTGTAACTAAATTTCTTCCTAAGCCACTAAATGCATCTCAGCGCTTAGAATCAATAATGTATTGATTAAGTATTAAGATAGCTCCTGTAACGTTTCCAGTGCAAATATTTACTGAAGAGTCTTAGTAGAAAGTGCAGCATAGCTACTTCCGGCAGCTGTCAACGTTATCAACATCTCCTTGTCACGAATGTGTTTGCTAAAGTTTCCGTCTCGGTTTTTGCCTTAACTCTCGCCTTGAAATCCACTTTGTTGCAGGAGTGTTTTTCGTACAAGATGCTCGCAGACGCGATTCAAATGGATGGAAAGAAAATAATACTCGACAAGAAGGAGGAGATGCATGCCGAGTTCCTTTTAAGTGTTTTGTAAGAGCATACGCTGTTTCACATAACACGGTGGTGAGATATTCCTCTTTATTGTTGAAACTTAATTCTCACACGCGTTTAATATCACTTACATCATTCTGTTATAAAATATCTAACTTTCAAGCCATTTAACTTATTTTAAATGCTATGTCTTTCTAGACTATAAAATACATCAGCGTTTATAACATCAAACAAAATCATCATTATATCAACTCACATGGTAAGTGTAGAAAATGATTGAATTTATTTTATTTACCGCCAACGAATCGTCCTTACAGAAAACAATGCTCAATGAATCATCAATTGGTAACTTATGTAAAGCTAAACTCTCGACATCTGTGGTGACTTCTCATGCACTGCGACCTATGCGCGCTAACACTCCTCCGAATGAAGAGATAAAGTGAGGGAACCACAGGTAGCCACAGGTCGGCGGCAGATACACCACAGAAACGCGCGGAAGGCTCTAACCCAGTGTCTGAACATTTTTCATTCCTGCGATAGCTTCCGCCGTGCGGGCGCCGACGTTCAGGATCTCCGCGTGGAGATCCTGAATGGCATCCCGCGTCGCTGCGTCAGTTGAGGGTTCAGGCGGTGTGGCGTCGGTGTTGTAGTTCTGCGGTGGTGTCTTCCTAGTCCTCGGGTATTGGGGGCACTGGGATTGTCCCGTAAAGTGACCTGTGTCACGACAGGTGGCACAGAACCGGCGGCAGTGACGAAGATCTACAGTCTGCGGTGGCGGAGTTGGCACCACAATAGTGGCACCGCGGCGGAGAGGTACAGGCGTCGGCCGTGTGACCGTAGGCGCAGCAGCGTCTGCAAGGCTTGTGTCGTTCCCTTTGGCTCGCCTTAACAAGAAGTTGCCCTAACAAGGGCAAAGCAGTCGCTAATGCAGCCTCCCGATCCGCACGATCCCGCAGCTCGACCCTCATCAGTGGTGTTGGTCCCCGGCCATTGACTATGCGAGTAGCCCTCAAGCTTGAGGGCCACTGCGACTTCGCTGCGGCGGTGAAGAGCCGGGTGGAAAGGTGGAGCTCTGTGCAGTCGGCGACTGCGGCTGCAATCGCCGAGGTGAAGCGCTGCTAGCGATCGGTGAAGTAGCGGCGGCTGGCGGAGGCGATTCAATCAAGGCAGGAGTTGCCTCGGGTATCGCCGTCGATGTTGAGGCCATACTCTCGGCGGAGGTTGCCTTCCTAGAGGCTGCGGCTCGGCGTTGCTTGTTCTTCCCCATCGAAGCAGAGACGAAGTGCAGGTCGACGGGAAACAACTACGGCCTCCAAATGTTACTGCGGCGCCACCTTGCTCTTTGGCAACCTATGTACCTGTATCTCGAGAAAAATTATAAAACTAGTTGTAGGTAGCCTCTAAATCACATTTTCCTCGTGTCCAGTTAAAATCGAATTGTTAAAAAAAGAAATAAAATATGCAAATTATAGTTATAGCTTAGCACAGCACCGCTGTTCATCAACATGATTTCACCTAGAGAGATACTCATAATACTTTAGATAATAAAAAACCTGAATACTTCAATCCAGACATTCTTTTAATATTCCTAAAGCGTTTATTCAGTGTTCTAACGCGGCTTGGTTATTTTCCTTATGTTTGAAAACAAGCAATTGTTACTGTTATCCACAAAACTAAAAAACGTTCTTCAAATACAACAAACTATCGTCCCACAAACGTGATACTCCTCTATCAAAAATATTACAAAAAATGTTACACAAGCAATTAAAACTATATTTAAATAAGTATCGATATTACCACCATATCAACTTTGTTTCCATCGAAGTCACCCCAAGTTCTCGACATTACTGAGCAACTGGCACAGGGTTTTGAGATGAAAGTTTGAATGAATGAATAAGTGTATTTATTAATATAGCAATATCATACATAGAATTTCAACAGTCGCACGGGTCCACAGACCGTACGTGCTTTTGTAATACACATTACAAGCAATATTAAAACAACAACCACAACAAAGAATTAAAAGAGTAAACACGAAAATAAAAAGACAAATGAAATACACAGTCAAAAGCAATATTAAACAACAATAAAAATTAAGAGTGAATCCGAAAATAAAGATACAAAGATATTCAAATATAGCAATTTAAATTTACAGCACAGAGTACACCTTCATAAATGCACCCTCTTATCATAGATAATTACACTTAAAAGACATATATACACATAATATATACAACCCTAGCACAACAGTGACCTAAGTATGATATAATATACATGTATGTAGAACATTATAGTCACTTTTGTTTAGTTGATCTTATTCCCCCCCCCCCTTCTCTATTGGCAGCCTCCTCAGATCTCAGCTGTCTTGCCTTAAGTATAAATTTACCTAGCCCGTCCATGTTTTCCGTGCCTGCCAGTAACGTCCAACATGCTTCTATCCCTACATTCGCAGTGGTAAAAAATCGCGGCAAATATTTTTCCCGCCATTCCTCCGTACCCCTACATCTTGCCAAGATGTGAGTCCACGACTCTTCCTCCTCGCAAATGGGACAGATTCTTATACCATTCACGTCAGAAATTTTCGTGATCCTCCATGCTCCTAGTCTAATCCACGCGAGCCCCTCTCTAATGAGTTTGGTACCTGTTTTGATGTATTGCTCCATACCCCACTCCGATTTCAGGACAGACTGTACTTCTAATGACACCTTCTCTGTGCATTGCGCAATTATTTGCTGTCTGTCAATATCACAGAGACGTTTCTTAATTTTTCTCCAAATACTTCGCCTGTTTTCCTGCCCCGCCATCCAAATGTCTCCCATCCCAATGGTTTCCAACCCTTTCTTTAATTTTGATGCCCACGTCAAATTACCTTCCATTCGCAACTGTTCACGGTAGCAGACTGCCCTAATTAGAGCTTGGTTTCCGTGAACGATTCTCATCCAATATTTAACTGCTCTGATTTTGCACTCTATCGTTTCACTATGTACCCCGAATTCCCTCATTATTCCGCAGTTTGCCGTACCCCTCCCTACACCCAGAATTCCTTTCAAAAATTGGGTCCTCACTTGATCCAGATTCCCTGTTTGTTCCCACCCCTATATTTCTCCTCCGTATGTCATCGTGGATCTAACTGTCGCTCCGTATACAGTTTCCATTAAGGTTATGGAGATATTCGGAATTCTGCAGCGTATCCGGAGAGCTTCCGCCGCTTTCACCCTTGCCTTGTGTTTCGTAATGTCAATGTGTTTTGTCCATTTTCCGTTCATTGTAAATGTGAGTCCTAAGTACACAAAGGATTTAACATTGTCCAGTATCTGTCCTGCATATGTCCAAGTCTCCTCCCTGCTATAAACACAACCCTTTTTGAAAGTCATTGCCTTAGTCTTATTCACATTAACTGTAAGTAGCCATTCATCGCAATAGTTCTTAAGTTTGTCCAGTCCTCGTTGCAATCCGTTTACTGTCGTAGAGCACAATACTAAATCGTCTGCGTATAAAAGTGTTGGGATCTGCAAATCCGCTACTACTGGTGCTTGAATATTCTCTGCTATCATTGTATCAGTAATATCATCCACAAAGAGATTAAATAGCAAGGGAGATAAAATACAACCCTGCCTCACTCCCCTATAGCTTCGGCAGCTCTCGGACACTCTATTTCTGTCGTACTTCACACAGAATTGGACATTTTGATATATTGCCTGCAATGCTCTAACCATTTTACTTGATAACCCCTTTCTGCCTAGTTTGTACCATAATGCATTTCGATTGATAGAGTCAAATGCCTTCTTAAAGTCCACAAAAGCACAATGAAGCTTTCCCCGCTTAACTAACAGTTGCTTCGTCCTTAAAGTGTCTAATATAAAAGCGGCATCTATGGTACTGTGTCCTTCTCTGAAACCCATTTGAAATTTTGAAAGTTTGCCAAATTTAGATTCCCAGTCCTTTATCCGGTTATATAACACTCTACAATAAATGTTTTCCATAATTGGCAACAGAGTAACCCCCCCTATAGTTATCCGGATTTCCAATAGTTCCCTTCCCTTTATAAATGGGATGAATAATGCCCTTTCCCCAGCAGGTAGGGTAATTCCCCTCAATAAACAATCTGTTACATATCTGGAGCATACTCCTACCAAACTCATTAACATTGGCTGCGGCTTTAAAAACTTCCGGGGGCAGCCCATCCAACCCTGGAGCTTTGCCTACTTTCAGACTCCTTAGCGCCTGTGCTATTTCTCGTGCTGATATTTCCTCGTCCAGTATTGGGATCTCAAGATTTCCCAAAATTTGCACTTCCTTTATAAAAATTCCTTCCCTTTCACCTTTCCCGAATATTCCCATAAAATGCATTGCCCATTTTCTGGGAGAAATTTCGTTGGGCGCCTGACGGTTGCCTCTTAAATGTTTTACTACTTGCCACATCTCAGCGTTATCCCCCCGCGTTAAAATATTACTAATTTTCTGAGTAATTTTGTCTTGCCACGTAGTTCTCTTTTCCCGTAAGAGCTGTTTATACTCCCTTCGCTTTTTTGTAAACATTTTCCTAATGTCATCTCCCCCCTCCCTCCTGTATTTTGACAGGGCCTCCTCTGCTTGTTTCTTTACAGTTCTGCATTGCTGGTCATACCAACCATTGCATCGTTTTACCTTACCATGCATTTGGACTTTCACTGTCGAGAGGAAAGTGCACACTACTCTCAGATTCATCAACTTCACTCAGGCATTCGACAGCGTACGGCATAAGGGTGTTCTGAAAAAACTGCTTATTAATGGTGTTTCAGATCGCCTATACACAGTTTTAATGAACAATCCTGAAATAATGTCATAGATAGGCACTGCATGGTCCAGTGCTAAGCATAGTGAATGTTAAACACATTGGTAGCATCATACTGATAGGTTGGAGTTAAACTTAGCCAAATGAAAATTGCTCTAGGACATCTTTAAAACTGCTACATGAGTATAGAAATATCGATTTTCAGCAGCTCATTATTAATGTTCTCAAGGTTTAACACCACAAAAATCTCTCAAATCTCGAATTAATCACATGATACTGAACATCGATTAATTACCACCCTTATGCTATGTAGCATATTCTAGAGGTATTTATAACTGTTAGTGTGGCTTAATGCTTGGTGCCATAATTGATTTCTTTAATCCAGTAAATGATGCAATATTTCTAAGGCTTGTTTATTTTCATTACTGATTAGTGATTTCTTCTTTATGTATACTAAAAATCTTTGTCATAGGTTGCTTTCCCACTCTTGCATTCAAGTCTCTTGCAATTAATAACTTCTCTGTGTTATTGTATTTATCTAAGTTTCTGCGTGGTAATACAAAACTGATTAGTTTCATCTTTTTCTTTCTTCTGGAGCATACCTTTCTGTTATTGTTTATTTGCCTCTTTCTATTTTAAATCGTATTACTATATTTCTTTCATTGCCAGATTCGTAACATAGTATAATTATCTTTACGGCCACTCCGTTCTTTCTTTTTCGCCTACTCTTGAGTAGATTAATTATATGATATTCACTGCATTTCAATTCCTGATTCGCTTCCAGTTACTTTAGCTATTATTTCTTCTATTCCTGAATATATCATTACACTATCTTTTATATCTTTACTAAGAGCTAAGGGAATATTAACGATGAATACTATATGATCATGCCTGCACAAGATACCAGATGTACAAACCAACTGTTTGGAAAGGGTATATAAAAAGTTTATGGAAGCAAAACTGGCCTATGGAGTAGAGATTTGGGGAAGTGAAGAAGGACGGTACGGGATGGATAAAGTACATACATATTTTTGTAAACGGTATTGATTTTACCTATATCATCACCAATTAGTGCAGCATTGCTAGAAATGGGAAGAGTGGGTTGTAAGGGGATAATAACGGAAACGATATTATGAAATATTGGTATAGAATAAGATTAATGGGCGGGCAGAATATTTTAAGATAGTGTTTATATATGTAGGAAAACCCCTAAATGGGATGAACTGGGCCCAGGGAAGGAGAACTCTACTGGAGATTGGAATGGGTAATATATTGGAAGAGAGGAATGGGCAAGTTAGCGGTTTTTGGAAAGAGGTAGGGAATACGGTGGAGGACATAGAGATGCAAGAATTACTTCCCAGTCTTAATGATAAGTTTAGTGATATATAGTCAATTAAAGGAGGATTGGGGCTGAGAGAAGTATGTACATATGTAAAAGTGTAGGAAGGTAGGGATGGGCATAGACTAGATTAGGGTACATAGATTAAGATGAGATAGAAAGGGAGTGAATTTGGATAGATACACTTTATGTGGAGAGCTGGGTGACTTACACTATAAATTAGAATGTGAAGAAACGATGTTGTGGAGGAAGAAGCTTATACCTCATAAATGGGGGCAATATATAAAGAGGTTTTAAAAATCAAGGCAATAAAGCTAAAGAAGGAAGGGGATATAAAAGTGTTAGGGGAATTTATGACACAAACGAGAGAGAAATGGTATACGAAAATAAATAGAAGTGATGTGAACTAGGGAAGGTCACCATGTTAAAATGTACGGTGGGACAAGGGATAAAATAGCAACTTAAATATGTAAGAGAAATGTTGTAAAATGTATGTAAAGTTTTATTGAAAGAAACAAATGTATATACTAAACGTTCAATTCATCTTAGTTTCCATAAACACCATTACATTTATTTTTTTACTTTAATTTCTGTATAAGTTCCTGTTCTTTATTTTGATTTCTTTGTTGTTCTATTTACATAGTGTATTTTACCTTCCTAATCGTATATTCTTATAGCTCTGGGTGGTTTTCCAGATAAATCATGCAGGTGTGACTTTTGAGAAACTTCTGTTAAGTACGTATCGAATTTTCAGCCCAGCACACATATCCTAACCAGGAGAACCGATCATTACCTCATTCTCCGATTTTCAGTTTGTAAGGAACCTTTTCGGCCACCGAAGCAGCTTACGGGATTCATCTCCTCAGACCATTCCTACTTGCACTTCTCTTACCCAGCTGGCGCAGGGATCAATGAAGTTGGATTTAGCTTTAACATATATTTTAAGACTAGTCCAGGAAGATGTACAATTCTTTCAAAGCTGAACATTTGTTAAAATTTGAAAAATGTTAGCGGAGTTTAACAAGGTCAGAAGTGCCTCACTGCCGAATTTTCCTACCTATTTCGATGAACGTTGTGTTAGAGGAACGGTTATTCCTTATTAGGAACACAGAGGTGACCATGCAACACTGATTAATTGGTAAATCATTGTGATTCAGATGCTGAAGGTTTGTTGTATTGTTTATGTATGCAATCAATGTTGCGCAAACATACTGTGTTCGCGCGCGCGCGTGTGTATGTGTGCGCGCGCGTGTGTCTATATACCAGCTGGCCCTCACAGGCCGTTCTTCGTTGAAGTACTCGTAAACTTTTCCCGGAAAACGCGGATGCCAAAATATTTACCTAAGCAGAATGGAACCATACCCACAGAGAGGATACTTTACATAATGAAACGGCATTCCTTAAAAACAAACAGTAACTGCTATGATTGGTGGCGTAGCTGTGATGATAGTATGCTGTGCGAAGGATACCGAATTCAACTCTCGCCTAGGATCTAGAAAGGTTTCTTTAATCAAGAACGTTTGACAGTATGCTCAGGATTTGTTCAGTCATAATTACATTACATTTAATTGCATCAGTATAATTATTAAATAGCAACTTTACTGGTGGTACAAAGTTAATAATATTAAACAAAACACTATTTTATGTATTTATGTTTCTTTAACGCTAGAGTGAAATTATATTCTGTTTTTATTGGAAGTTCATAATCAAATTTTAAAACATACGTTCACCTTTGTGGATGGATTAATGCAAGGGCATCCCTGCATCGGCTTGGACAACATGTCTTAAAATGTTTACTGATTTTGACGAATAGTTATGATTTAGTCTTTCCTTTAAAATTGCTTGATTTTCTGTTTCCGTTTCTACACTTTAGATTTGATATATCCCCATAAGAAAATAATTCCAGTGGACAATCCCACTTCCCACCGAATGCAACTACTATGACCTATCCACTGGCCGGGATACAGGCCGTGGAAAATTTCTTTAACTCCTCTAGAAATATGGGATGATGTACCATTGTGCTGGAACCAGAGATTTGGAGCTGACTAAAATGGGACTTCTAGAAGGCTTCTCAGTATTCAGTGCAGTCTGCATGAATGCAAATAAAACTGCCCAATATGCCTAGAAGCCAATGAACTGGCCTAATGATGATTTCTGCCAGGCAGAAGTCGCATCAGAAATCAATTAGAATAAATCCTTCGAGTATTAGCGTCTTTCCATAGATTGCAAGCTTATCTTTGTAGTCATTATTGGTACAAATTTTACTTGTTTGCCTGAATGATCTGGTTAGAACAGAAAGCGCTTAGTCCACGTTATCAGTACGAAATCACAAAGATGCAGAGAGTAACCTCAATTCGTACCTACACTGCCCCTTTACAAACAATATTGCGACAACTTCTCTGCAAAGAACGGTTGTCTCGTGGTTAGCCTAAGTGATGTTGTGTACCTGCCCTTCTAAGGTTTAGCCTCAATGGCTAAAATAAACTGTTCTTGCAGACGGTGATAGATATTCGTAAATCCGAGCGAAAGCCATGCTGTTATGTTTACCAGAAGTACCTCAGATACTTAACTTCTCCTACCAGGGTCAAAGGATAGAGTGGAGGAATTCTATCCGATACCTAGGCGTCAGTCTCGATAAGGGCCTAACCTTTCGTGAACACTTGCAGTAAGTGGTGAACAGAGCTAGGAGAGTGGAGACCGCCTTATGTACCTTGTCTGGTCTCCCAAATGCCGGTTCACTTAAAGTTACGCGTTTTCAAAGCGTTTATAATCCCACTGATGCTCTAGATGCGATGTGTGGGACATGGTAGCAGACACCTGGTTTCTCTGGCTATAGTGGATTTCGGATAGGCGACTCGGTTCATCCCCTTTGTATGCCGCCGCTTTCCAATGAGGCTATTACATGAATCTTCGGCTCTCCCAAATGTGGAGGATGTGATTAGTCGCCGGAGTCAAAATTTCTATGCAAGATTGGCCCCTCATGAGAAAACTCTTGTCATATCTTTGGGGGATTACTTGCCTACTGAATGCCACTAAAGGCAGTTCCGGGTGCCCCATAAGACTTGTGAACACCTCGGTAACGAAGGCCTTTTTACCAACAGGTAAAAAGCTGAATTAAGCACTCCTCCCCTATAAAATCGATATCTGGCAAAAAATAAATCTAAATGTAATTTATGTAATTGTATATCATGATACTATAAGTAAATCAATGTTCTGAAAGATTCTTTAATTTTAATTTGGACTAAAATGTATATTCTTAGAAAGATGAGTTTTTGTTTCTTTTTAGTTTAATTTTTCCCTCAAAAAGTTATCGAGCTTTCCCTCAAAAATGTAACACGTCTCTTTTCCGCTTTTATATAGGACAACTGTACATGCGATCTAAAATAGAGGTTTCTGCACAGGTCTCACCTTCTGAATACGGTGTTCACATACAAAAGAAATGTAGGAAAAAAAGTCTTTATCTGATGCCCTTGCCCAGTGAAGTAAAACTTCTCTCGAGACGCCTTTTTTCTGTCTACATTGTTAAATCGCATGCAAAACACATAAATTTGTTATTAATTTGATGTACTTTTCAATTAGTTATTTCAAGATAAGTCCATTATCTTATAGGATTGTATTATTTTTTTGTGTGTGTTTTCTTCAATTTTCTGAATTAAGTGGAACATAGTGACTTGAGGAATAAACCTCATTCTGATGCAGTCATGTTTTAATATCCTTTGGTCATTATTTCTCATTTTACATTTTTTAGCTTTTTCGATTTTAAGTCATTATTTTGTCATTTTGTTTCTTTTCGTGTCTTTATTTAGTAAGTTTCTTAATTTATTTTGAGTATATAAAGAGTTTTATATAAAGAGTTGTGTATATAAAAGTTTCATATTGTTCAAGTGTGATACATTTTCAAACATCAGAAGTTTCACTATTTGACTCCACGCATTCTTGTGAGAAAATCATACCTATTTAATGGGTATTCTGGGAAGAGTTTTTTAGATACGCCGCACAATTTTGGTATATTTCTTACTTAATGTGTTATAAGAATGAGTATAAAAATTTAGTTGGTTACCTAGTAGGAAAAATACAGAATACACTCCTTATAGCTATTAAATTGAATGTTAAAATATTTCATTCACTCAACATCTTGTAGCTTAAATCATGCGTTCCTACATTTTTGCTGTACTGCACTTAAGAAATATCATGTGCACAGTCCAGCAATAATCTGCCAGAAAGATGTGCTGCCCGCTACTTTTTTCCGTGTTAACTATTTATCGATGGAAGCGCTTGCTAGGCTCATCACTGACCTCACATCGCTTTCAGGGAAGTAATCCAAAAAAATCTGACTTTTTCCATTCACTCGACTTTATCTATTCTGCAAACAAACGTCATACAAAAGATTATTTTTCTATCTACTTCATGATAATCGAGAAAAATGTTAGCCGAATGGTCTGTTTACTTAGTTCCTTATAAGTAGAAAGGAACTATGGGAGTGCGCTAAGCTAAAACGACAGTGAAATGTTTTACAAGCTGTAGCGCTGCGATTGTCATTGAAATTCGGTTATATCTGATGACCAGGAGTAAAACTAAAGAATGACCTCTGCTTGAGAAATGTATAATCATTTTAAAATTAAAATCAATAACAAAGAATATGTTGGAAACGGTTAGCTCAACAACTAAAAAATGTATAAAATTAAAGCATGTGTTTTAACGAGATCTACATTTTTGTGTAGTAAGTTTCGTCAATCTCTTGTGGTTTACCAGTTATGCAAACTCACTCAGAATACAGAGTACTTCAGAGGCTATCCACAACAAATTGAAGATATGCACTCTATTTAATATGCAGTAGTTTAATAAAAATCATTAGAGCCATTTTTGAGAAAATCGAAAATTTCGGAAAATCTTCTATGTAAATGGTAGTTTAGGATTCGGGGATTTTTCCTAAAATCTTCGTGTTGCATCCTTGGAATTTACTAAACTTATAAGTTTGATATTTAACCGACTTTTCGTTATTGAGTTTTGCTGTCTACAGACACACACATACACACACGGGCCTTTCTTTAAAAATATTGTTTTTACTCAGAGGACCTCAAAGCATATTCCTAGTTAAATATCGATATCCATTTTTTTGCGAATACAAAACCTGCTCTATCTACTATGTACTTATATAGTACCTGTAGAGAAGGTAAAAATAATAAATGAACGAATTGGAGTTTAAAGGACATATTATGAAAAAAAATCGAACATTTTGATATTCTCAAAAATGACACTAAGAATTTGGATTAAAATATTGTGATATCTCGAGTTTTCCAGAAATATCTTCTGAGGACCTCTTCATTTGGGTGAATTTTGCTGAATGTTTCATAACTGGTAAACCTGTTTATTCTGGATGAATTTTGGTGAATTTTTCATAGCTGGTAAACCATGAGAGAGAGAGACAAATATTTACTACACAAAATGTAGATCTTGTTAAAACACACAATTTATGTCATGTACATTTTTATAGGATTGACTGTTTCCAAGATATTCCAGGTTATTTGTTTCAGTTTTAATTTACTCGTACATATCTTATCAAACGGGGTACCATTTGTTTCATCTCTCTTTTGTTGTACTAGCAAAGCAAGTGGAAACTAACTTCAATTGTTCACATATCGACCAGCTGTTAAAAGATTTGACAATCGCTTTAGTCTATAGTATTCCTTATTTCCCTTCTGCTTGGAAAGAAGCAAGCAATAAGACCATTAATACTAATTTTTATTTCGATTAACATGATGTAGATAAAAAGTATACTCTTTTGTCAGAATATTTTGTTTGCAGAACAGGTAGAGAAAGTTTAATGAATGGAAGACATCATCAGATGTTTTAACTTCAGAGTCACTTAACATATTTTTACTTCCTCTAGCCCCATATGTACAATGTACATAGGGATAGAGAAGTATTGTATTCCACCCAAAAATTCGATACCGAGATTTCACCGAAAATACACGTTTTAGGACCCCCTGTATCCAAAAAAAGCATTTTGAGAAAAAGGTCCGTGTGTGTGTGTCCGTGTGTCTGTGAACACGATAACTCCAGGAGCCAGGAGGAGGAACTAGTCGCCCGAGTGTACTCGGGCGAGGGCAAATCACCACGGTACCTATCCGCTTTTCTCGCGGATTTACCCGTGTGATATAAAGCAAGCGTTTATGTCTGTGTCGAAGTAATGTGGGCAGGGTGCTTCCCTCTGTGCAGCCGGCGCGGACTGGCTTACCTACCGGAGTGGTCACCCACCCAGAGAGAGACCAGGCCCGTTGCTGCTTAACTTGGCCAGCCGCTTGCGGGCTGTCAAGGAAAGCTGTTCCGGCTAGCGGGGAGAACTGAAAGGATGTAGGTACGGGGTGGGGGAAAGCCAGTGTTGACGGTCACCCTTCCGAGTTGTGACCGGGCCCGATGCTGCTTAACTTGGCGGGTAGTACTGTAAAGAAGGGAGAGGCGGCCGAAAAACTACCATCCCAAGGCGTCCTTGGGAAGGCGGTAGCTTACGGTCTCCTAGGCAGCGTGTGGTCGTAAAGACCGAGAGTGTTCACCTGAGGATCTGGGTGAGGAGCAAGTTTAGTGTATATTGTGCGAGCTCTTAAAAACGAAAAGTAGCTAAAATACCAAACTTGAGAAAAATCTCCCCACCCCAAACTACCCTTTACATGGAACTTTTTTCGAAAATTTTGATTTTCTTAAAAATGGCTCTAACGATTTTGATTAAAATATCATATATTACAGATATTTACCTAAAAAATAAAATGTATATCTTGAATTTTCTGGGAATCGCTTCTGAAGACCTGTTTATTCTGAATGAATTTTGCTTTAATTTGGCATAACTAGTAAATCGTAAGAGATAGACAAAAACTTACTGTACAAAAATTTTAGGTCTTGTTAAAATACACAAGTTTGTCATATACATTTTTCTCGTGGAGCCGTTTTCTAGGTATTCATTGTTATTAGTTTCAGTCGTGAAGTACTTATACTTTTCTCAGACGGGAGTGCCCGTTTTTCTTTTGTTCTACTCCTGGCCAGGAAAAGAAGCGATTTGTAATGACAATCGCATAACGACAGCTTTTAAAACATTTGACTATTGGTTTAGCCTAGTGTATTCCCTTATTTTCTTCCTACTTATACGGAACTAAATAATAAGAACATTGTGCTAATGAGTACCACGATTAGCAAGGTGCAGAAAGAAGAATCTTATGTATGAAGTTTGTAGAACAGCTAGAGAAATTCATGTGAGTGTAACACATCAGATGTTTACTTTCTCTACACGCACTATGTACATAGTGTATAGAGAAGGTATTGCACTCCACCAAAAAATTCGATACCGAGTTTTCACCGGAAATATGTGTTTTAGGGTCCCCTGTATCCAAAAAAAGTATTTTCTGAAAAAGGTCCGTGTGTGTCAGTGTGTCCGTGTGTCTGTGAACACGATAACACAAAAACGAAAAGTCGGTAAAATACAAAACTTGGTATTTAAGTTTAGTATCTTCCAGGGATTCGACACGAAGATTTTGAGGAAAATCCCCTTACCCCAAACTACCCTTTACATGGAACTTTTTTCGAAAATTTTTATTTTCTAAAAAATGGCTGTAACGATTTTGATTAAAACATCGTATATTAAAGATATTTACCTGAAAAATAAAATGTATATTTTGAATTTTCTGGGAATAGCCTGTGAAGACTACTTTATTCCGGGTGAATTTTATGGAATTTTGCATAACTGCTAAACCGTAAGAGATGGACAAAAACTTACATCACAACAAATGTAGAGCACTTTAAAACACACAATTTATGTCATATACATTTTTTCCTGGAGTTGATTGTTTTTTAGATATTCCTTGTTTTTATTCAGCTTTGAAAAACATAAATAACTTTTCTCATACAGGAATTTATCAACTCCTGTCCATATAAACAAAGGAACTTCAGTCACATAGCAACTACTTTTGACTATCACTTTAACCTTTGATAATCCCTCATTTCGCTTCTACGTTCAAGGAAGCAAGTAATAAGACTATATCTGCTAATTTTTTTCTCGATCAGCATGAAGGAAATGGAAGCAATGGCTTTTTAATAATATGTTTTTGCAGAGATGTAGAGAAAGTCATGTGAATGGAACACATCAGATTTTTAAAAATATTTTCATATTTAAAACTTCGAGCCTTTACAGGGAAAGATGAATAAACTTTGAACATAAACAGGAACGGAATAAGCGAAGACAGTGCAGAAATTTTGTTCTCCAATGTTAAAAAAATATTAAAAGAAGGTTCTATTTTTGTCACTGACGGACTCGGCCCTAAGTTGTATGATTTCTTATATTAAAATGAAGGTATTTTCCAGTAATTTCAGCTTTCTGCAAAAGCAGTACCATGCAAGACCAAATATTGACACAAGTTTTTTTGTTTTTTTTTTAACCACAGATAATTTACACATGCGCTCTATATCCGACGTTCGGCTCAGTAAAGCCAAAGCCATGGTAATGTTGGAAGGGAGGAATTTTTCAGCATTGTTTAACTGGAGCGAAAACTGTGGAGGATTATTGTCCTTCCTGGGCATGGTATAGAGCTTGATACACAATGGACAGCATTGAAAAGCTGATGTGGGAACGACTACCCAGCTCCCCCTTCCTAAAAATAAGCAGCGCAACCTAAAACAAAACAAGATAATAAGAGGCAGAATCAAAATGAGCCATACTCCATATTTCTTCCATTTCTATCAGTTTGTTTATCACACTGGTTTTAAACTAATAAAAGTATGAGTAGCTGTGGTAAAATGCTCAATTGTAATTGCATTATGTAGAGAAGATCTGGTGATTGAAATCGATTTTCCTGAAGACTTCCCTATTAAATTAACTAACCTGCCAAAGTAAGCTTTTTACTTCCTCTGCACGTAAATGTACATAGTGTATAGAGAAGGAATTTTATTGCACCCAAAAACTCAATACGAAGATTTTACCAGAAATACATGTTTTGGGTCCCTCTAAACCCATAAAAAAATCTCATGTGTTCCATTCACATGACTTGCTCTACTTCTGTGTAACAAATTGTTGTTAATAAGCTTGTTCTTCTATTTACTTCATGCTAATCGAGAAAAAATCAGCAGAAATAGTCTTATTACTTGCTTCCTTGTAAGTAAAAGCCAAATATGGGAGTATCATAGGTTAAAATGAAGTCAAAAGCTGGTTGCTATGTCACTGAAGTTCCTTTGTTTGTAAGGACACGAGTTGACAAATTCCTGTATGAGAAAAGTACAAGTTTTTCAAAGTTGAAACCAAAAATAAGGAATATTTCAAAAACGATCAACTCCTCGAAAAAAAAATGTATATAACATAAATTGTGTTTTAATATGATCTACATTTTTTGTGTGTTAAGTTTTTGTTCATTTCTTACGGTTTAGCAGCTATGCAAAATTCATCCAGAATAAAGTAGTCTTCAGAGGTTATTCCCAGAAAATTCAAGATATACATATTATTTGTCACGTAAATATCTTTAATATACGATATTTTAATCCAAATCTTAGAGCCATTTTTGAGTAAATCAAAATTTCGAAAAAAAAGTTCCATGTAAAGGGTAGTTGGGGGTGGGGGGATTTTCTTGAAAATCTTCGTGTCGTATCCTTGGATAGTATTTAACGGTCTTTTCGTTTTTGAGCTATGCTACCCACAGACACACACACGCACACACGGACCTTTTTCCAAAAATGCTTTATACACTATGTACATAGTACGTGTAGAGAAAGTAAAAAAGATTTGGAAAAAGGTCCGTGTGTACGTGTGTGTGTCTGTGGACAGCACAGAGCATAGTTCAAAAACGAAAAGTTCGTTTAATGCCAAACTTGGTATTTAAGTTCAGTATCTTCCAAGGATGCGACACGAAGATTTTCAAGAAAATCACCCCACCCCCAACTCCCCTTTACATTGAAAAATTTTCGAAGATTTTGATTTTCTCAAAAATGGCTCTAGCAATTTGGATTAAAATATCGTATAATAAAGATACTTACCTGACAAATAAAATGTTTATCTTGAATTTTATGGGAATAGCCCCTGAAGACTACTTTATTCTGGATAAAGTTTACGAAAGTTTGTATAACTGGCAAACCGTAATAGATAGAGAAAAAATTACATAACAGAAAATGTAGACCTCGTTAAAATACACAGTTTATGTTGTATACATTTTTTTGGTGGAGTGGATCGTTTTTGAGATATTCCTTGTTATTGGTTTCAGTTTTAAAAAACACTTTTCTCATACGATAATTTGTCAACTCCTGTCCATAGAAACAAAGGAACTTCAGTCACACAGCTCCAGCTTTTGACTAATACTTTAGCCTATGCTACTACCTTGTTTCCGTTATACTTGCATGGAAGCAAGTAATAAGACTATTTCTGCTAATTTTTTTCTCGATTAGCATGAAGTTAAAAGAAGCATAAGCTTTTTAACAATAATTTGTTGCAGAGATGCAGAGAAAGTCATATGAATGGATCATATCAATTTTTTAGGTCGCGTTAATCTATTATCATAAGGGCTTTATCGTGTTCATCGATATAAAACAGCAAATCATAATGTAGCACTTATTTAACTTACACTACTAATTTCTCACTTACACTTATAAAACTAAGTAATATTTAAATATTAATCATTTTAGTGATAATTAAAATGATTAAAGAGACAGAGCTCAAAAGTGTGCAAATAAACCGCATAATGTTTAAATTATACGGATGTACTATCACCTGACTAAAGTGATAGTCAAATGTTTTAAGAACTATCGCTTTGTGAAATAATTTAAATTGGTTTTCTTTTGCATTCCCGGGAATAAAATAAAAGAGATGAAACGAAAGTTAACGTCCCACTTGAGAAAAGTTTAAGTACTTTAAAATTGAAACTAATAACAAAGAATATCTCGGAAACGGTTAACTCTACCGAAAAAAATACATATGATATAAACTGTGCGTTTTAATGAGATCTGCATTTTTTGCATAGTAGGATTTTATCTATTTCTTCCGGTTTACAGTTTTGCGAAAGTTATCCAGAACGAAGAGGTTTTTCAGTGAGAATTCCCAGAAAGTTGAACTATACATTTCATTTGTCATGAAAATATTTTAAACATATGGTATTTAATTTAATATTTGAGATAATAAAAAATTTGGGAAAATGTTTCACGTAAAGGATAGTTGAGTTGGAGCGATTTTCTTAGTATTGCATCCTTGAAGATACTGAACTTAAATACTAAATTTTATATTTAACGGACTTTTAGTTTTGAGATATAATGTTCACATAAACTCACACGGACATGTTTCCATTTTTTTTTTTTAATCAGGAAGTCGACATCGAACTATATGGATAGTACGTTTAGAAAAAGTAAAAATTGCACTTTTATGCAAGTCCTCTCGCTAAATGCTTGTTAAACACCAATATATGCAAGGAACTGTACATTATTAGTGAATCATTATAATCTATAAATAATTGTTTTCTTGTCAAAGTTGTGCCTTTGGGAAACGAAGCCGAGACAAGATTATTTACAATGTTATCTACTTTCATTAAAAAGTCCAGCTCGATCTGTAACATCAATGTGACAATGTCCCCTAGCTATTTATATAATTATAGCACTATAAAGTATACATTCTGTCAATAAAGTACCGGGAATTGATCATTTAAAATTCCTGTTTAAAAGGGGATTTGAAATTATTGTTGTCGCTAAGTTGGTCCAACTTTCCTCTATACCCACGCGGAGTTTGATCGTCATCTGTCATCTAGTTTGTTTACAGTACGCCATTTTGTTGGTTCATCTCAAAGGTGATTTGCGATTTTACGATGGATACAAATATTGAACAAAGAATCTGTCTCAAATTTTGCATTGCAAATGGTATTTCGTGTGCCGAATCGCTGAAAATGTTACAGAGGGCTTACGGTGAATCGACTTTATCAAAAACACGTGCATATGAATGGTACAGTGCATTCAAAAGTGGTCGAGATGTGGTGGAAGATTTGCCTCGCTCTGGTCGGCCATCAACGGTTTCAACTGAGCCGAGCATCGCTAAAGTGAAGAAAATGGTGTCTGAAAATTGTCATTTAGGTCTGAGAGAGATTGCCGCTGAACTTTCTGTGTCTCACGAATCGATTCGTACCATTTTAAACGATTGTTTGAGCGTGACACGCGTTGCAGCTCGGTTAGTTCCGAAAGACTTGAATTTTCTACAAAAACTCAGTCGCCTGAGGATTGCTAAAGACATGTTAGAACGAGCCAGTTCCGACCCCAAATTCATGAAACGCATTGTAACTGGTGATGAGATGTGGGTTTACGAGTTTGATACTCAAACCAGTCAACAAGCTTCCGAATAGCGCCTTCTGAGAGAGATTGCCGCTGAACTTTCTGAGTCTCACGAATCGATTAGTAACATTTTAAACGATTGTTTGGGTATGACACGCGTTGCAGCTCGGTTAGTTCCGAAAGATTGAATTTTCTACAAAAACTCAATCGCCTAAGGATTGCTAAAGACATGCTAGAACGAGCCAGTTCCGATCCCACATTCATGAAACACATTGTAACTGGTGACGAGACGTGGGTTTACGAGTTTGATACTCAAACCAGTCAACAAGCTTCCGAATAGCGCCTTCCAACTGAACCGAAACCTAAAAGGGCACGTCAAACTCGATCAAAACTGAAGGTCATGCTGACAGTTTTTTTTTTTTTTTTTCGATTATCGCGCTGTCGTACACTCAGAGTTCTTGCAAGAAGGTCAGATGGTAAACTAAGACTATTATTTGAGCATTATGCGGCGTTTGAGAGAACAAATACGGCGAAAACGGCCATAATTTGTGGAACGACAACTCATGGATTCTGCACCAGGATAACGCATCAGCTCTCAAGGCTAATATTGTGAACGAATTTCTGGCCAAAAACTCAATAAATTTCAACATATTCACCTGATCTGGCTCCTGCTGATTTCTTTCTCTTTCCAAAACTCAAGTTACCACTTCGAGGCACCCGTTTTCAGTCGATAGAAGACATAAAGGAAAATTCGCGGCGACAATTGACATCGATTCCTAAAAGTGCCTACAAAAAATGTTTTGATGATTGGATTATTCGTTGGCATAAATGTATAATTTCAGAAGTGGCCTACTTTGAAGGCGATAAAATAAAATTGGATGAATAATTCATTTTTGTGTTTTATTGGCAAATTCCCGGAACTTTCTTGACACAGTAGTATATAGGGTATTAGAGTACTATAAAGTCAGTATGTAGCAGAAGTAATATTTATTTAGTTTACAATAATACAATATTTGCGTCCCACAGTCGCATGGGTCGGGTAACCGAACATGCTATCTAAAAATACTTGAATTTAAAATATTACCTACATATCTATTTTATATATCTTTACACAGACACACACAAACACATACACACGCTTGCGAGCTACGACAACATAACCACAGAACAATAAAAGAAACAACGCTTGATATCACACATACAAACAAACATACACACACACACATACACACGCACTTACACTCGCAACTATACCCGTATTCATAACACAGATTACTCAAACACCAAATAAGTTTATACAATATTTACACAAATATTTTATCTCTTAGTGCACATACTTCCATTAAAAACAGGCTTGGCCAGTTTTGCCTGCTTAGAATCAAATCCCAGAATGCTGTCCTTCGTCTGTTTGAAGCTAAAAATGCTTCCAGCAAGATTTTTTTCATAATATCCTCCATCTGCACGCAATCTGTCAAAATATGCGTCCAGTCTTCCTGATACCCACATAATGGGCAAATCCTCCTATCAGCTTCATCAACTACCTTACGAGTTTTCAGCCCTCCCAACGTGAGCAACGCTATTCCCGTCTTTTGTTTCATATCCAGTTCTAAAATATATATTTCTTTACCCCACCCAATTTTTATTTAATTTTGTAACTCCAATGACGATTTTTTTCTATATTCAGAGTCTATTACCTGCTGTTTATATCGCATAGTGTCTTTTTACTTTATTCACGATGTTACCCCCTTTGCTAAATATTTAAGCCAATCTACTATAAAATTGTTTATAAGGAGAAATAACATTTTATCCCAAGGTGTAAGAGACAAACATGAATACTACATACTAGAAGTTTATGAACACATTAATACATTCGGTTACCGCATAAGGTTGTATCATGAATGGTTCTCTTCTAATGACAAAAATTAAATTAAAAAGCGCATTTATTTCAGAGAACCGCCTTTAATCAACTACATGTATATTGATTGCACTAGTTAGCAAAGTTTCAAAGTCCTTAACCTCGATTCGGAAACTTTCGACTGCAGCCTCGAATCAGAAGCATTTCACATTCCACCAATGTTGGCAACTTATATTCGATTTTAATGTCTTTCAGCAAGTTACGTGTTTTAGATCAGGAGTCACCAACTGGCTGCCTTTAAGTAAAGCAAAAAGAGCAAATGTTCTCGATGCTCCTACAAATCGCCTACTGTACACAACGCGATCAACTGCGAAGAAAACAGAACAGGTAACATCTTCAGTGCTGTGGTAGTTTGCAAAATTTTGCAATTGAAATGCGTAATCCACCTTTTCATAGGTTAATACACCTATTGTAGGTTCACGACCGGTAGAACAATTTTATTGCTCTACGAGGTTCGGCTGATAAGCCACACACAGATATGGCGCCACTAGGCCAGTTAGACGGGAGCATCGTATAGTTTAACTCTAGACCAGCTTGTGTCCATAGTTACAGGTCAATAGATTGTTTAGTTTTTGAATTACAGCATTTTAAACAAGACAACTTTAAAGTTTTCACGAAAATGGACGTACATTGAAAAACTCTGCCCCTCATATTCAATGATTAAAAGGTGGGTTGCAGAGTTTCAAATGGAACGTATGAGCACTAGTGATGAGCGTCGTTCTGGACACCCTATAAAAGTCACAACTCCAGAGATCATTGAAAAAAGTCATCGTTTAGTACTGGAAGACCGCAGATTAAAGTTTTTTGAGATAGCAGAGGCTGTAAACATATCAAAAGAATGTGCAGGTAATATTTTAAGTAATGTTTTGGGCTGTCACAAGGTCTGTGCAAGGTGGGTCCCGCGTTTCTTGATACCTGATCAAAAGTTGCAAAGAAAAACTGTTTCTGTTAAGAATGTGGAGCTCTACCGTAAAAATTCCAGTAAATTTTCGGGACGGTTTATTACCATGGATGCAACTTGGATACATCACTACACTCCAGAAAGCAAATCACAATCGAAACAGTGGATTGCGCCAGTCTTGAGTATTCTGCTACTTTGTGACGCATATTCAAACTGAAACACTTTGTACTAGAATATAAATACATTGGTATTATAAGTGAATATAGCTTACGAAGAAGGCTTTAGTCCCCCTCGGTGGTGTAATGGTTACCATGCTAACTTCATATACCCAAGGCCGCGGGTTCAGACCCGGCGGAGGACGATGGGTTTTTTCGGGTGTAAAAATCCTTAGCATGGCTTCCTTCGGAAGGGAAGTAAAGCCGCTGGTCCCCTGTCGTAGATTTACGGCACGTAAAAGAACCTCAAGTCTGATAGAGGCCGCTGAGCAAAATTAAGCGGTCTTTTATGTCCAGTATAGAATGGGACGCTGAGAACCACAGTAGTTAAGGAGCGTCCATAAATAACACGCCATTTCAAGAAGGCTTTGGCTTTCTGTTGAGAGTGCCATTGAATAGATAATAGTTACTATTCCACAAAAAAGGTATATAAAATAAGACAAATTCCGTTCATATTTCATTCCACAGTTTAACAGCTAAGAACGTTGTAAACAATATACGAGTTTCCATGCATAAAAGAAAACGGATAGCCTATCAAGTTACACAACAAGCTCAAAAATATTTTTATTATTATTATTATTATTATTATTATTATTATTATTATCATTATTATTATTATTACCTATATATATAGGTAATAATAATAATATATATATATCAGTTCGTTTGCAAAATATTTTAAAATATTTATTTTCAACGAATTATTTTAGTAAGACATACGCTTTTTAAAGGCGACTACGATTCTCAAATAAAATAATTAACTTCTTCAAATGAAGTTTATATATAATGCGATAGTGGTTTTTCACTCGAATCCCAATAACGCAAACATGAAAGCTTGCAGACTGTAAGGTTTGGCTTTAACATCTGGCGATAGTGGTCATGGTCATGTTAACGAAAGGCGATTGAAAGTCCCGTTTATTAACCTGGCCACAAGATTTTGTGCTCATGTCTAATTTTTGTTTAGTTTCCACATGTATTAGAGCTAATCCAGCTAGTAACAAACATGAATTACTTACTCTGACACTTTCTAGCGTAATAATGTGATTACTCTTTTGATATGTACTTCCCCATACTACACTGAGTAGGAGGTGAATAAGAGCAAATATCTGTATCAGCGTTTGAGGACAATGTGAAGACCCAGTATTTGTATTTTTTTCGCTATTTTCTAAAGTTATGTTCATGAAGAAAATTACACAACGTTCTTAGGATGGCTATTAATTCATATTTCAGACGTTTGATACTTCTTTGCGTAACAGGTCTAACGGTTGACCTTCCTCCGCCCTCTGCCCTTTGCCCTCCCCGACTATAGGTGGTGTGATGTGAGGGAAGAAAATTGATCGCTCTGAAAATTCAACCTATGTAACTATAGGTTTTTAATTACATACAAATTGCCATTTCATTCACAATGTATTCAGAGTTCAACTTAAAAATATTGAACACAATTACATTATTATACTTAATTTAAATGTCCTTTTATTGAAAAAATGCATAACTCAAGCCAACATGTAAGCATTGTACTTTCGTCCTTTAAACTACAAAATCATCCTTATTGCTCTTATAAGGTTAAAAATTAAAATTAAACCTCAACAAACAAATAAACCTAAAATTGGGAATTAAGATAAGTTGTATCTTAAGTCCTTTGATACACTGCAGTTAACGTTCGTCTTTTGGGTAGATAACAATATAGAAATCGCCGATGGTACAGTCTCTCGTAGCATTGGGAGATTCTCCAATTGCGGTTTAAATTAAATGAATATCTGCTAATTCAGCATATGTAAAGTCATTCAATGTGTATAAAATTAAACCTCAACAAACAAATAAACCTAAAATTGGGAATTAAGATAAGTTGTATCTTAAGTCCTTTGATACACTGCAGTTAACGTTCGTCTTTTGGGTAGATAACAATATAGAAATCGCCGATGGTACAGTCTCTCGTAGCATTGGGAGATTCTCCAATTGCGGTTTAAATTAAATGAATATCTGCTAATTCAGCATATGTAAAGTCATTCAATGTGTAAAGGAAAATTTGCAACTGAATCGGTCCCTCATTCCTTTATTGTGAGTCACGTGAATCCAGGTCCGCGGTGTACGAGTCGTACCTAACAGAGGAGCTGACCGTTTAGTGATATATGTAAACAAGGATAAACATAACACAGAGCCGTTCAAGATACATAGACCCTGAAATGTTTGCTTCATTCATATATATTGCTTCATATATAAAATTGAAATGTAATTAAAATTATGTAAGGTATATAAACCTTCAAAGGTGGCAGGGACATATATAACCTGCTTAATATTTGTAAAATCTCGGATATATTCTATTCACATGACTTTCTCTAACTGTTCCGCAAACAAACCTTTTATTCGAAAGATTAATATTTTAGTTACTTCTGCTTATCAAGATAAACATAAGCAGAATTAGTCTTATTACTTTTTTCCTTGTAAGTAGAAGGGAAATAAGGAAATGCTCAGGCTAAAGCGATAGTCAAATCCTTTAAAAGGTGTCGCTATGTGAAACAATTGAAATTCTCTTTTCTTGTCAGGATTAAACAAACGAGAAACGAGAAGAAATATGTCTTCCCGTTCGAGGAAAGTTAAGGGCCTTAAAATTGATACCAATAATCCGGAATATCTCGAAAACGGTTAACTCTATAAAAGACATGTATATATCATTAATTGTGTGTTTTAATGAGATCTACATTTTTGTGTAATACGTTTTGTGTATCTCGTATGTTTTTTCCAGCTTTACAAAAGTCATCCACAATAGAAAGGTCTTCAGAGGCTTTTCCCAGAAAATTCAAGATACACATTTCATTTGTCACAAACATATCTTAAACATCAGGTATTTTAACCAAAATCGTTAGGGCCATTTTTGAGAAAATCAAAATTTTCGAAAAATATTTCATGTAAAGGGTAGTTTGGGGTAGGGGATTTTCTTGAAAACCTTCGTGTCGCATCATTGCAAGATACCAAACTTAAATACCAAGTTTGACATTTGACGGTCTTTTCGTTATACTGTCCACAGACACACACGGACCTTTTTCTAAAAAAAATATTTTAGATTCAGGGGAATCCAAAACATGATGTTCCGGTGAAATCTCGGTATCGAATTTTTGGGTGCATTTCAATACCTTCGCTATACATTATATATAATACAATATCTCCTTAATGCATTTATAATAAATTGATTGAAGGTAGCAGTATTTACGTAGTGAGTTCTATGAATTCAGATTGAAACTGGCCCCTCAGCAAATACTAACTATTGCAATGCTAAATCGTTGCATTTAATTCCGTATACGGCTGCGTTAGGCTGTAATGTTAGGCAACCTCAAATGTTCTGTCTTAAAGCTCCTAACACCAAGTATATATTGATTTGTAGAAATGAAAATATCCCCAAAAGTTAAGACTGCTTGACTTGTGTAGCTTTAACTAATCGCATAAGTTAATTATGCTTTTACTAATATTATGTTTTAGTAACTCAAATTATATAGTAATATAGGGTTTCGAAAACTTCACTACTTATATTTCAAAACAATTTGTTTGAAGACAGCTGTATTATTTGTGAAGAACTGTCAACATACGAAGAGCAGAGAACATTAGTGCCTCAAACCTCTGTTTCATCGCTGGAAAAACAACCTGCTCCTATATCGTGTATTCTTATTTCAACTCTTTACTACGAGTATTCTTGCGTATGCAGTTCTTAAACAAAAAGTTATCAAATGCGCAGTCTTTCTTATCAAGAAAGATAGCATAAAACCGTGTGGTCGCACTTTCTTAATAAGTCCATACAAAGCTATAATTCTTATAACTATAAGTATTTCTATACACACAAACACACACACACACACACACTCACACTTTCACACATACACATACCACTTTATATCCTTTTGCTTTCTGCGTTTAAAAAGAAAGCAAAGAAATAGAAAAGACTTCAAGACTGCCTACGTGGTCAGCGAGCTGACTTCTCACCTGGAGGTCCCGAGTTCGATTCCCGGCTGGGCGGGGAAGTTTTCTTTAATCAGAATTATTCACTATCCCCCACAATGTCCACAGAGTCTGGAAGTATGAATGTGCGTTTGTTTAGTGATATAAAATGATTAACCTAATGTTCTAAACGTACAATAATACGAGTTGTTTCACTAGTCAAAGTCCTCATTGACCATTGAAGTTAAAGGGGCCTATACAAATGAAACAATAAAAAATAAGTCTTCAAATTATGTTTATATTTATATTCTGTTGTTCAATACTACTTTACAAATTCTGACATCTTGCGATACATCAGTTTTTGGACAATCTCAAAGGAAAATTTGAATGTTGAATATATTTTAATGCATGAAATATACTATACATACATAATTTCAAAATATTAATCCTTCTTAAAAGCTAAAACAAAGCTGTGGTAACATTCCTCTGAGCACCCATGACAAAAAGCACTAGATATTTACACAATTTAAATCTAAGGTTTATTTTATAAGCATCTAAAAATAATAATTTTAGCAACCTGGGTACTTATCTGTTTCTCTCTCTAGCACACGATCCTCGTCTACTTCATCTACTTCATCCTCCTCTTCGTCATCCTCTTCGTCATCATCGTCGGACGGCCCCCACGCCCTGCCGAGACGTGGTCTCAAATCTCGGCTACTTCAGTTTTCCTCCAATCGCGGGTTTGTATCAAACAGAAAATGATCAGTGTTATACGGTTTCGAACAGTAACACTCACGTGATATACATATTTCATTGATGCAACCAGTACCTTCTCTCGAAATTGCATTTACATAAACCGCTTAAAGTACAAATATCCCAATTGTAGTCCCTGAGAAATGTATAAAGGAAATCACATTTCCACTATTTATACAAACAATCTAAGGATTCAAATGTATAAATAAAAGGCATTAATATAAACTCAACTTGTTTTATTTATATATATATATATATATATATATATATATATATATATATATAATGAAATTAAATTCAAACTCCTAAATAAAACAACCAAAACTTAGCCAATTACCACACAAAATTAATATTAAAACATCATCTTTGTCAATTAACAGACATGTATTTCCTTCAAACAGAAGAAAACCCTAGTTTAAAAGCTTAAATTAAAAAAAAAAAAAAAACTTTATTAACGTAAACGATTCGTTCTTTAACTAAGCACTAATTTAAATTTAATTTTAAAATTCATGAATAATTAAACAAGACTATTAAAATTGTCTTCATAGAACAGAAAAATAGTTTATATGAAGCTAAATAAAATAACAGCCCAAAAGAAGTTGCATTCTAATTTATTTTCATGACACCTCATTTGCTTGTTTTGTACTCTATGGGAGAAATTATAGATTTTAAACTAATAATATTTAAATGTTGTCATTGCAAGTATAATTACTGATTTTAATTCAAATAAATACATTTAAAATAAATCATAAATTATTTTCATTATTTCAGTATTAGCTTTAAAGAACAATGTTCCGCTTTCTTAACAATCAACGATTATACTTCTAATAAAAAGCATTATCAAACATGATTTACATAAAATTATTTTTCTATCTTTCCAAAATATTTAGATTTTTTCCATAAAGTAAGAAAACCATAATCATTTTTTTCGAAAATTTGATTATACGTGCAAAACCGTTAGTTGTTACGTGGTACAATAATTTCACTTTTTGAAAAATTGCGAGTGTTTTATTCAGTTTTACAATATTAATCCAATAAATAGACTGTCACATGTGTTGTTTTCGAAAATGTTGCCATTAACATTAACCCGCAAAATAAATTAAGCTTATTAATATTGTTTTATTTATTCTTATTCTAATTTAAGAACATAATTTCCCATACTTCCTCTAAGTTGCTATTATCTGAATAAAACAGTAAACAATTCGATTGTTTTAAGAGAAGAATCTGGTTGCATAGCTTCAAATATCCAACGCTTTCATCCAAAATGTTTTCTAAATTATTTAAAGAAATAGAAAATGTGGTCAAGTGATGTTATGTTCAGGGCTATGGAGGCTGTTCGACGATTTTTGAAAAGTATAACACCTCTCTGGTGCTCAGTACCTAGTGAGTGTTAAAGTGCATTCATGATTGTTAAGTTGCAAAACTAATATAATAAAGATTATCGGCACATATTAACATCATGAATGTCACATTAAGTTTTAGTTGACTATATTAACGCGAAGCCAAAGTTTTCGAACAGCCTTCATTCCTGTTTTGTTTATTGTTACTGTTCGAAAACTTTGTGTGTTTTATACAACCAGGTTTGCGCTAAGATTGGTCAGTAAGTTGAGTTGCCTATTCAATTTGACAAATGCACTTCCACTGCTGTAGTTATAACAATTTGCAGCGACACAAATTGTCTAATCTACAGTCACGTATCTCACCTTTATGTTACAAGCAGGGTTTAAACATGTAGCTATTAATTCTTATTTGATAAATATGACCAAAAATTAGTATATTTTAAGCTGAAATATTTGTGCCTTAAAGTTTTTGTATTTTTAATTGTTACTAACATCTCTAATTTTATCTTCAAATTGCCTTATTCTCCCAATAACCAAAATTCGGTTACTGCCAATGCAAATGCTAAATAACTGTAACTAACATATATCTCAATGCCAGAGGAAGTGTAGAATGTATCATGCAAAACTTACTAATATGTGCAATTATAAGTGTTCTGCTTGGAGCATTAGGAAACCTAACTTACTGACAAAGCATTAAGTGGATTACTGCTTATATAATTGGGAATTTTCAATTTAAGTCCTTTTATGTAAGTTCTTTTAAATAATATTTAAATTACTAATATTTTTTGTTGTGAGTGTGTTTTTTCGACATTAATATCCAGTCTTTTTTTTTTAGATATATTCAAATTCCAAAAACTTCATAACTTTATTGTGTAATGTTTTCCATCGATAAAATAACTATGAGCTGTATAAACTATTTAGGTCTATCTTTGCTAAGACACTTTTTGAAATATTATTTTCTTCGTTTGCAAAGACTTTTAAGGATAGTATTGATTTCCTGTTTATAAATGTAATTAGTTTTATGTTAATTATGATCGTCATCAAGTTAACAGCCCCTATAATTCTTGAAGTTCCTGCAAGATGTAAACAGACAATACTCCTTTTCTACACACGGTTCGTGTGGGGGGAAAAACAATTAACACTAAAGAGAAAATACTTAAATCCTCTATGGAAACTATATGAACAATTCTTGCTGAGAGGAGAAGATAAACTGTCCATTTGTTCCAGCCCCTCTTTCAATTGTTCTTCTAATAGTATAAAAACAAAAAGCTCTTAATGTTTTAAAAATTAAGTGTGTAAATATACACTTATATAAATTATGTATATCTACTGCAGCTAAATTAGATTTTTAGCTTAAAGGAATCTTCCATTGAAATATTGACAAGACCTTAAAATATATATATATTCCTTTTTCCATTAGCAAAGAATTATAATTTATTTGTATTTTCCTCCTCCTTCATATTCAAATACCCTTCAGCCTAGTTTAAATAGTCATTATCCTGATCAGTTAAGAGGGAACTCACAACCTTATTTTGGTTTCCTGACATTATTGATAATTTTCTACATGAAGTCAGTATCATCTAATTTGTTTGAAATAAATTCTTAAGGAATGAAGAAATTTAAGGATTTTTTTTTCTTTATTAATTTATTATTCAGTGTTTTATTGTAAGTTCATTTAAAAGGGGAGTGCATATTTTATAATTTTATTTGGAAAATTATGTGAGAGGGATTGCAAAGTCTATCCCTACATTTGGAATTTTAATTTTTCAAAATCTCCATTTCAATAATACAACTCTTTCCAATAGACCACTAAATTTTAAATTACTATTTCGAAAAATGCCACAAAAAGTTCTTATGTAAATTTCAATTGCATCCATTGACAACCACGAAATTTATAATTTTCAGTGGAAGACTCCCTTAATTTCTTTTTCGGCGTTTACATTCAGTACTACTGATTTAAGCATTCCACTCAATGAAAATAATGTATTATTTGCCACCATGAGAAATTTCACATATTCTTTTTTCACCCCTTTAAATGTAAATCTTTCATGAATGGTTTCATAAACATTTCTAATTGTGTTTTAATACATCTTGCATAACTAAAACATGTGTATTTAATTTAACATAATTCTAAATAAAGTACAGCTTTCATAAGTATATACAACCTCAATATGTTTCCTCTTTAGAATACAATTAAATTATTAAATTGAGCGTATTTAAATAAGCTTAGAGTTATAAGATGATAATTATAGCAATAATAACATCAATAATAATAACAATAATAATATACAATTTATGGAATAGCTAACGTTCTGGTCTTCATGGAATGTTCCATGATTTTAATATTATCTTGATTATTCTTGTGTAAAATTTGAATTCAAATTGCCTGTGTTTACACCCGTCCTCTGAAGTAATTTGTGCACTGAGTATAAATATTCCACAATTCCTTTACGTGTACATAATGCAAGATAAGAAAAATGAAATGAAGCATTGATTTGTGTTTAATGTAACTTTAAGAGTTTCCTTTCGCAAAAGTCCCGTAGTATTTCTAAAAAAGAAAGTGCGGCTTAAATTAATTTAGCAGTTGTGTAAATCAAAGCAATATAAAATTTAACAAACGTGTTATTTAACTTTGTACGTATGAAATTGTTTAAACTTTAAACATATTAATTTTCATTTTAAGAGAATGTGAGTAAAAGTACGAGTTCACTAAAAACAAGTTGTTTTTTTTTTTTTTTTTCTATATTGGAACTAGGTGAATTCCGTCACATTGACCACTGTGCTCAATCTTTAAGGTATTGTTTTAAGCTCATTTCAGTAATACAACGGCTTAGCGGCTTTCTCAAAAGGACGGCTTCCTTTCAGTTACATAACGAATGCGAAGTGCAATAACAAACATAAATATTCCATGTCTCCATGCAGGGCTTCTAGCAGACGTAAAAATGCGTAATCTGGTACCAGGAGGGTTTCTTCTTTGTTATTTAATAAAGCCGACTCTGCTTTCAGCCGACAAACATCCAGATAATGCAGAAATTACAAGAATAGCAATTCCAAAATACAGCAATCGTTTATCTTCGCCCACTATATTTTCTTTCTCTTTTACTGTGTTAGTTAGATATTGAATTCTCAGCCGGCTTATTAGCTTCCGAGATTTTGAAACATGTGGCTCATGACGGTCTAGTAATTGCAGATATTACGTAACGCTAGAATCATGTTTGTATAATATTAGCGAGTTACTCGTTACTCGTGTTGCCTTTAATATTAACAAGATTGTGGTGTTCTGTATGTTCTGAATCAAGAACCCGCAAAGGTTAACAAGATTGTGTTGCTTTCTGGATATATATCGCAGGCGCAGATGGAGAATATAATATTTTAACATCATTTACTCATTAAAAAGATATTAAACTGATTCCAAATAGGGAAACAGAAACTAATACGAAGGCCGTTTTTTTCAACCTCCGATAGACTATAAATAAAATACATGTTCATAGAAAACAATTATTTTATTACTAAAAGTGTTGTACACTTATGGTTACTTTTCAACATAATCACCGAAAAGATTGAGACATTTATCGTACCTGCGCACAAGCTTTGCAATACCCGCTTCAAAAAATGTTGCAGCCAATGATGCAGCCCGGAACCACTATCAATGCAACTTTATTGTGAAACTCTATGACGTTTGCGGAGAGCCATTCAAAACAAACGAAGAGGAAAACTGACTTCAGGAATTGTGTTGATTCATGACATCGCTCGTCCACACACACACTGCTGGCACAACCCATCGGCTCCTTGAACAATTTCAATGGGACATTTTCGATCATCCGCCGTGCAGTCCTGATCTGGCACCCAGTGACTTTCAGCTTTTCCCTGAACTGAAGACATGGCTAGTAGGGTAGCACTTTCAAACCAACGATCTTCAAAACAACGCCAATGCTCATTTGAAATCATTGGCGGCAACATTTTTTGAAGCGGATATTGCAAAGCTTGCGCACAGGTACGATAAATGTCTCAATCTTTTTGGCGATTATATTGAAAAGTAACCATAGGTGTACAAAACTTTTAGTAGTAAAATAATTTGTTTCTATGAACTTGTCTTTTATTTATAGCCTATCGGAAGTTGAAAAAAAGACGGCCCTCGCATTAACTAAAATTCGTGATACGATACTCACCAATGCCGTAACCTTCCGAGGTGAAGTGGTTATCATGCTAGTCTGATACCCAAGGTCACGGTTTCAATGGCAGAAATTGCCATTCCATTCTTAGGAAGAGAAGTAAAACCATTGGTTCCATGTAATGTTTACTTTCACGTTAAAGAACCGCATACTTTGAAAGAGAAGATCCTTGGGCAAAATTCCATTTTCTCATCCGCAAAATCAAGTTTTTGTCCATTAGTTTCATCAACGGGCAATGAGCTGCTCCTTCCATTATGTACGCATAGTGGTAGAAAAGAGAATTAGAAATTCTACCCGATCAAGAAAACGTGATAAAACTTGATAAAACCTTTCTTGATTATCGCAATTTCATTGTTTGTTAGTCATAGTATTTATTAATATTATTTGCTAATGTGATTATTACTAAGTTAATACTTAGTATTGAAATTAATATTTCATCCTTTGAGCCAATGATCCGTTGTTGTCCAAGGAAGTATGTCACACCTCCATTCCTTTGCTAATGTCAGCGATAGCATTGTTTTGTGCAATAATAAAATAGTGGCTATTAAGAAAAATACTATTTAATGAGTTTGATGAAGAAGTATGGATTGAAATCAATCCTTTTTTTGCCAAAGTCAACAAGATTCGGAACGTTAGATTTTATTTTCAAAAGTTTTTTTTTTTTTAATCAGGTTATGGCATAAGTCAGTTAATAACCTCACCAGGTATAAAAGAGTGAGAGACATATGATGGGAAAAAATGTGTTTAAAGAAAATAACAAGAACCTAAAATACGTGCATCGCTATAGGAAACGTAAAAAAGGTGAGGGAAATGTGATAAGAAAATCTGTTTAAAGAAAGTGATAGAACACTAAGTGCATCGTTCACTACAGGAAATGTGAAAAGAGTAAACGAAAATGTTTTGTTTAAAAAAGTAACAAAACAGTTGAAAAATATGGTGTACTATTGGAAACTTGAAAAGAGTAAAGAAAATATGGTAAGAAAAGTTTTTTTAATGAAAGTAATCGAACACTTGAAGTACATAGTTCACCACAGGAAACATAGTAAGATGTACTTATAGGGTAAAAATGGAAAGATTGGTACACAAAAGTGCATAGGCCCTCATCTTGTCACTTGAACATTAAAGGAGCCCCTATTATTTATTCGAGGGAAAGCTGCAAGTTTTTACTCTTGTGACCATTGAGAATTTAGGAGAGGTTGTATTAAAATTAGACCATGAAGCAGTAAGGAACGATTGTATTTGTCAACAAAATGGTGTTCCAACGCACGATTAACTAAGTGTCCATACCGTTTTGAATGAATATTCAAGAGCGGATAGGAGGACGAGTGTAAACCAACGAGGTCACTGTAACTATAGTTATGTAATGTTTCAATGTGGGGTACAGGATAATTGCCCCAGGGTGTAAAATAAATTTCATTCAAAGAGCTCTTTACTAGACTTTTGATAATTGCTATGTTTAACGGAGAAATTATAATCAATGTTTTAACAATATTATAAACGTAAAGGACACAATGATAAACAAATTTCTGCAGCAGTACCCGCTAATTTAATAATAATAATAATAATAATAATAATAATAAGTATTGTTATTGATGTTGTTTTATTAAGATTTTTATTGTTTTATGACTATTATTTTTTATTATTATATTAGTAGAGGCGCCGTGGCAGAGTAATTAGATGACTCGCTTCTCATAAAGGCTTCAATCACTGGTTGTCGTAAGTGAGATTTGTGGCGTGCAAAGCAGCTTCTGGGCGGGTTTTCTCCGGATTCCCACGCCATTCATTCCATCAATTGCTTCATCAGCACCTTTCTCATTTCGCTTTCATTTCATGTCAACTGCTTCCTTGATCTCAAGTCTGGCTATGGGTAGACCCCTCATTCTACGATTAAGTGAGTTGTGTCCTCGACATACTTCTGAACCTAGACACCCAGGGTAAGTGCTTCATGCGAGAAGGGTAAGCAGACTAAGTTAAATGTAATGACATTAGCCGATACGTTTTGGTCAACTGACTCTGTCGCGCAATGTTCAAATTATGTAATATTCATGCATTACCTTGTATGTCATTTATCACTGCCAACATGACTTTCTGAAGGTATTTTCATATTTCACATTTATTTATCTTCTGACAACATTCCTCCTTTGCATTCAACTTGTTTATTTTACTTTTATTCTCTTTCTTTAAATATATTTATGATAATTTCCGAAATGTGGGAATACGTAATACATATTAATACCACTCAACTGTTTTAAAATATCATTCTGGAATAAATCTACAAAACAATATTTCAAACAACTGCAAAAATTGTAAACTTAAGAATTTAAAACGTGTTTACCTTTGACAATGTTTGTTCTTTCTTTCATTGTGCCTTTTATCTGCTGCACTTTCCTTTAAGGATGAAATGACATCCAAAAATCCCTCATCAATTATATTTGTCTATAATCATTTTATGGGTATAATGTCTCAGAGGGTCAATAATGTTCTAATCAGAAGTCCTCATATGTTACGTTCATAATAGACCGTTTACTATTTATGATATTGGTGTTTATGTATAATCTATTTATGATCTTGAAAACCTTATTTAGTTCATAGCTTATTCATTTTAAACAGAGCACAATTTTCTTTCCTTTTTATTTTCCAAATAATAAAAATATGTCGAGATTTAATGCTTAAATAAAATGATCTTGACTGAATAATTTTGTCTTATTACAGATATGTGTTCACCATCGTCAGTTATCTCATTGGAGTCTTCATCTTTGCTACCATCGTAGGTAAGTAGCACAAATGTTACTGTTAAAAACATTACTGTAGACTTTTATTTTACTTACCAAATAATTACGTTTGTCCTAAGGATTTAAATCAGCGATTACAAAATATTATTAGGGTGACATCATACATATGGAGGGAGGAAGTTAAATGAACATGTTAGGCTTCTCATTCAACTTGGTGTCCTTACCAAAAGCAGGGAAATGTGTTATTTTAGTATGACTTCCGACTGTTCCAGTTCAAAAAAAAAAACACTAGGTTCCAAGTTACAGTTCCAAAATAATAGTCAAGTGTGCATTTACCAAGAGAATCTTGCATGTAGCGCACATCGGGTTCCTTCGTGATTCTTCGTTTCTTGCTAATATTATCTACCAATCGGCAAGACGATGCTCCCCTCCCTTCACCCTCCTTTTCGCTGCTTCTTATCCAACGTTGACCTTGCACACGCGAGTTTGTTTTTTATAGTGACCGCTGTTACTACATAGGCACTGCAGGCGGTGACGCTAATGATACATGAAATAAAGATGCAGCACTGGTGGAATGCGATGGCGGGGTAAACCGGAGAACCCGGAGAAAACCCGCCCCTGCTCCGCTTTGTCCACCACAAGTCCCACATGCGGTCACCTGGGATCGAACACACTTTAAATAACAATACATAATATTTATTTAAATTACTGTAAATATATTTAAATAAATTATCTTAATATTTAATATAAATAGTAAATAAAATACAAATCTAAATATTTAATATAACTAATTTACAGTCTTCTAAATAAGATGTTTTAAAGCCTCAGATCACATGCACTTGTATGTACGTTATTATACATTCGTGTATCTACTTCTGTTATCTTATTACTAGATTCATACATGTATATATGAGCTCAAAACAAAATTATTTGTGTAATAATTTAATTTAAATGTATGTGTAACTTCAGCCTCACTATTGCTAAAAACAAAATCAGTTTGTCATTTATAACACCATAATAAGATCTAATAACCCTTAAACATTGCAGTGGGTGCATTGTTCGTCTCAAATGGGGTTAGATATTATAAAAACACAAGGTTTGTGCAGAAGTATTGACAAATAACATTTTTTGCTAAATGAAGGTATTTCTCCGAAGATTACCATTAAGGAATCAGTATTATTTAATCCTTGGAGTTAGTAATGAGGAACGGGTGCTTTGTGAGTCGATCTCGAGAAGTACTGAAGAACAGAGCTTGGCGAGAACTGTCTCACTACCTTGCTGAGAAATGTTGAGCAGTAAATCCTGGCCGCATGCTAGTGGATCGTGTAGTACAAGTCTGTGTAATAAGGTAAACTCTGGAGACAAAATTACTTGCAGTATCACACATACGGAACGCGCAAACACGCCAAGTTTGTACAGAAGTCTAATGGGAAAACTATTGGACAGAAATAATGCTTGCGCATGGGAAGACATGGCTGTGTAATTAACGTTTTCGATCAACCCGCGCGTAGCATGGCAAAATCAAGCACAGGCATCGCCTAAAATATGCACATTTGCACCTCACGTATCAATCATGACTATCAACTTTCTCAACCTAACGTGGCTTACTTGGCACTCAAATTGTCTTACTATTTATGATATATTACGATGCAAGTCCTGTTAATTCGTACGAAAATATTGCCTTTTACAAATACTCATTTTTACTTTCTCTACACGTACATGTGCATAGTGTATAGAGAAGGTATTGCATTCCAACCAAAAATTCGACACCGAGATTTCACCGGAAATACCGTTTTAGTGTCCTCTGTATAAAAAAACGCATTTTCAGAAAAAGATCCGTGGGGGTCCGTGTGTCTGTGAACACGATAACTCAAAAACAAAAAGTTGTAAAATACAAAGCTTGGTATTTAATATTAGTAACTTTCAGGGATACGACACGAAGGTTTTGAGAAAAAAGCCCCCACCCCAAACTACCCTTTACACGGAAAATATTTCGAAAATGTTGATTTTCTTAAACATAGCTCTAACGATTTTGATTAAAATACCGCATACTAAGCACATTTATATGGCAAACAAAATTTATATCTTGAATTCTCTGGCAATAGTCTCTAAAGATCTTCTTATTCTGGGTGAATTTTGCTTAACTGCTAAACCGTAAGAGATAGACAAAACTTACTACATAAAAATGTAGTTCTCTTTAAAACACAAAATTTATCTTGTATACATTTTTTCGTGGAGTTGATCGTTTTGAGCTATTTCTTGTTCTTGGTTTCAGCTATAAAATACTTATACTTTTCTCATACGAGAATGTCAACTCCTGTCCATACAAAGGAACCTCAATCACATAACAACCAGCTTTAGACTATCACTTTAGTCTATGGTACTCCCTTATTTCCCTTCTACTTACATGGAAACAAGTAATAAGACGATTTCTGCTAATTTTTTCTCGATAAAGATGAAGTAAATAGAAGAATAAGCTTTTTAACAATAATTTGTTGTAGGGATGTTGAGAAAGTAATGTGAATGGAACACATCAGTTTTTTAATGTATATGAACTCCATGATTTATCAAGAGCAGAGATTTAGTTGAGCTGAAACTCGCTGGAGTGCAGAACCGGTAGCTCAAAAGCTTTCTAAATGAGCAATAGAAGTTTCTATAAATACCAGAATACATCTGCTCGCACCGATTCACTGTTCTAAGCTAAGAATTGTATCTTTACTTTCTCTAGCAAGTATGTACAATGTATATAGCTCTGAGAAGGTATTGTATTTCACCTAAAAATTAGATGTCGAGATTTCACTGGAAATATATGTTTTGAGTTTCTTGAGTGCGAAAAAAAACGTTTTAGAAAAAAAGACCGTTAAATACCAAGGATGTTACACGAAGGTTTTCAAATCTCCTCACCACAAACTACCCTTTACATTAAAACATGTTTGAAAATACTGTTTTTCTCAAAAATGATTCTAACAATTTGTATTAAAATACCGTATATTAAAGATATTTACATCACAAATAAAATGCATATTATAAATTTTCTGGGAATAGCCTCTGAAGATGATTCATGTCATATAGTCTTTCTTGTAGAATTTACCGCTGTTTATATTTCTTGTTATTGCTTTCAATTTTAAACTAAGTTTACTCAAATGATACCGTGCAAAGCAAACCAAATTCCAATTGTTTCACATAGCGACCAGCTTTTAAAATTGTTGACTATCGTTTTAGCCTTATTTATTCGCTTATTTCCTTTCTAATTACAAGAAACCAAATGACAAGATCAGTTCTGCTAATTTTTATCTCGATTAGCATGATGTAGGTAAAATTATAAGAATAATTTGTATATAGAACAGCTAGAAAAAGTTATGTGAATGGAACATATAAATTCTTAATCAACGGGTTCCCGGTACCGGCGTGGAAATTTTTCCTCCACTGGGAGACCTGGTCCGGGGTGCACTCAGCCTCATGAGGTCCCTGGGGCTTACTGAGAAGCTACTTGGTGGAGAAGTAGCGGCTCCAAGTCAAGAGGACTGCATTAACCCGCTGGGGGGTTCGAGGCGTTGACCACGTCTCACCCTCCAACACTGCACCCAACCATTACGTCTGTCATGGACCGAGATGGGGGACGCAGCGGTGGGCCAAGGTTCCTTGTGAGCTGTCGTGCCATAGAGTTATAATCAACGGATATGTGGTGTGACAAAACCTATAAATATTATTCATTTTTCTTTTCAAAATGTTTTCAATCAATAATAATAAAAATAATAATAAGCTGGTGCATTACATTCACATAACCCTCTCTACATTTTCAGCAATGAATTATTCTTAGAAAAGCTTATTCTTTTATCTACTTCATGCTAATCGAGAAAAAAAAGATGAGCAGAAATGGTCTCATTACGTATTACCTTGTACATAAAAGGGAAATAAAGGACACTAGCTAAAACTATTATCAAATCCTTTAAAAGCTGGTCACTATGGCATTGAAATTGCATTCTCTCTACATGGCCAGGAGTAAAATAAAAAAAGAAAGAGATAAAAAACGAGAAAGATTTAAATATTGGAAATTTTAAACCAATAACAAGGAAATAGTTTACTCCATAAAAAAGTACCGGACATATACTGTATGTTTTAACGAGATCTACATTTGTATAGTAAATTTTGGTCTATCTCTTTCGGTTTAATAGTTATTCAAAAGGCATTCGAAATAAACAGTGCTTCAGAGGCTAATCCCAGGAAATGTAAAATATATATTATATTCTTGATGTAAATATCTTTAATATATGGTATTTTAATCAACTTCGGTTGATCCATTTTTGAGAAAATTATTTTCCAAATTTTGTTCATATAAAGTGTAGTTTAGGGTTGAGGTATTTTATGAAATATCTTCATGTCGTATCCTTGAAAGATTTTAAATTTAAATATGAAGTTTGGTATTTAACCTACTTTTCGTGTTTGAGTTATCGTGTTCACGGACACACACTTTTATCTTTTATCTTTAAAACGGTCATTTTGGATACATTTCTAGTGAAACCTCCGTATCAAATATGTATAAAGTAGAGAAAGTAAAAATGAACTACAGATAATACATAAAACAACTCATATAAAATTCCAATAGCTGACGCTCAAGTCTATATTTACCCTGAAGCAAAGAAATGAATACGTGTATTTCTTTGGCACTCATAGAGGGAGGAATCTTTGCACCCACAAAAATGTTGTAACACTGAAAATACTCCCTCTGAAGTACCCTGAGCCCAAAAGATGTGATGTTTAATATTCATTGACTTTGCTTAGCCGCTATTGCTTATCTTATATTTGTTTTACAAATACTAATTTCCTATAAAATAAAAGTCAAGTTTTCATACATTGTTTTGCTTCACGTTTTGTTACAAATACAAAATGAATACAAAATGCTCAGGTAGTCTAATCTTTACAGAGCGGTTCGTTATATGCTAAGTTTGATATGCGATACAATTTGCATTTACAAGAAACGAAAGAACAGAAACTTAGTATTTTAAAAGATGTATGATTAAATATTGAGAAATAATTCAGCCAAAGACAATGGAATCTTGGAATGACTAATCCCCAAAAATGGCATTTAAAAGAACATGCTATAAGGAATTCTGCATTTTTCGCACGGTAGCTTTTGTTTTAGCTCTTATGATTTCTCAGTTATACAACATTATACGAATTCAAATACAAAGAAGCAAGCTTCACAGTCTATTCACCGATAGTTAAACCTGCTCAGTTATCTTCTAAACCTGGTAGTTTAAGCAGCTTTTTATAAAACAAAATATAACGAAAATCTTTCCAGCTAAAGGAGAATTTGGATCTTCAAATTATATTCAGAGATACTGGATTTGAATACCTACACAGTGGTAGTTTTCCGACTTTTTGTTTTTGAATCCCACAGAGCGCAAACACCTACAAAAACATTTTCCTTTTTTTTTTTTTTTATTCATAAAACTTCAAAATGTGAATTGTGGGTCAATTCTCGATATCAGATTTTGGATGGAATAAATACTACTACCACCGACCAGAGGTACTAAGAGATACTTGCCAAAAAAAATAGGAAAAGATCTCACATGCATGTGTTTGTGTGTGATGAGAGAGACAGATAAGAGAGGCTGAGAGAGAGAGAGAGAGAAGTTGGTGTTTAAGTTCAGTATTTTCCAAAGATTTTCAACGAAATCCTCTCACTCGAACTAGATTTTAGATAAAAACTTGCTCTTAATTGTTTCTAAAGATTACTTTAACGATTTTATTGAAATAAAATATAATTCATTATTATTCATTATTATTCATGAATTTTTTACCAATATTCTGTGAAATATTCTTCATTCTGAATATTTTTTTTAATTTATTGGCAATCACTGATAGAAATAAAGTTAGAAAGACAACGTTTATGAATTAACAAAGGTTTGCTAAATCAAATATAACACCGTGGTGATTTTTACTTTCATCGTGTAATATAGCAGCTCACAAATTTTGAGAATGATTTAAAGAAATGTATTACGTTATAAACGTTGATAAAATTAGGATTAATAATGTGTATTTTGTCTATAGGTTTAATGATTTGGCTAAAATATCAAACGAAAAATATAGATAGATATCTTGACGCATTTGAAGTGAAATACATTTCTGTGACAACAATTTCCAGAATATTTGCAGATGTTTGATAGATATGAATTTTTACAGCACTTATCACATCTTTTGAACTACTAATTTGCTATTATTTTGTTCCTCGTCATATCATGGAAAGAGTATAGAATTTCAAAGTCAGCATGTAGCGACTCGCTTTCAAAGATTTGACTATTACTTCAGCTTCCTGTATACCTTGTATCTACAATGAAGTATTTGATGTAACCATTCTCCAAACTTTATTTCGATTAATATACAATATATAAAATAATATACTTCTGTAAAGTTAGTTTCTAGAAAATATGTAAAAATAAACAATAGCGAGTGGAGAAACTCATGAAAATTTAGATCATCAGATCCTTTGGAAAGGTAGAGTCAGACTGAAAAATGCAATACCATAGCCAGAATTTGAACCATGGATCCCCAGGTCTCCGTATAGTTGCTTTTACCATTGAGCTAACATGGCAACATGTCGATGCATCAAATTACCAAACTGACTCAAGATTTTCACCAAAAACATGACGTCTTCTCGTTGGTATGGTAGATCAATGGTTAAATGGACGCTCTTCAATGCTGTGGTTCTCAGCGGGCCATTTTATTCTAGGCGTGAAATGTCCTTTAATTTTGCTCAGGCATCTTTATCACCCGAAAATGAGCCCGCGACCTTGGGAACAAGAGGTAGCATGTTACCCCTAGACCACAGCATTTAATAGCTAGAGAAAGAGCAACTAAACGGAGAGCAGGAGATCTGTGTTTTAAATCCTGGCTATGGCATGATTTTTCATACTTACTCTATCTTTTCAGCTCCTATCCTACACACGGCTAGTATAATAGAAACAATTAATTGGCAATATATATTTTGTTTTAAATAATTATTACATAAGATTGGTGTAAAATAACTAACAAATGTAAATTAACCCTAAATGAGGTTAACCATAAAGCAGGAAAATTAAACATATATCTAAAACATTGCAAGTCGCCTGAGGAGTATGTTATATGGAGTATTCAAGATCGAGTTCCATGCCATGGTAGCTCTAGCAATAAGAGCATCGAAACGGAGACCCGATTATCCGAGATCCTATTTCCGACCCTGGCCCTGAATTTGTGCTTTGCTTTTTGAACTGAAATAATTACGTATTATCTGATAGGTAAAGTAATAACAACTTTAAGAGCATTTCAGAAATGGATATGTTAACATGTCTTCTTTGTTTCCCTTTATAGGTCAAGTAGGTAATGTTATCACAAATCGAAACGCAAATCGACTAGAGTTTGAGAGACTGTTGGATGGAGCGAAGACTTACATGCGTCACCACAAAGTGCCTGGTGGCATGAAACGGCGTGTTCTTCGGTGGTATGACTACTCTTGGTCAAGGTAAGTGTTTAGATTTAGGCTAGTTCAGTGATATTCCTCTGTTTAGAAGGTGTTACTGTCACTTGTCATACTGGCTTCCTAGTTTCGTGCCTCAGCAGATATTAGTTGTAATTTACCCGTAATGGCAAATCAATGCTTTTGTTGCTTGTATGTTTTTATGTGTTTAACGCCCATTTTTACTACTTGGCACCGCAGGCGATGACACTGATGATACATGGATTGAGATGGAGCACCGGTGGAATGCGATGGTAGGGGAAACCGAATAACCCGGAGAAAACCCGCCCCTGCGCCGCTTCATCCACCACAAATAATACATGGCCGTCTTGGTGAGAGGCGAGTGATCTAACCACTCGGTCACTTATGTGTGTGAGAGAAAAAGTATGTATGTGTGTGTCTGTGTCATTCCGAAGATGGTGCCACACTGCAGCCACCATGGGCTTATTGTGCGTCAGACCCTAGGAGGATAGGATGACTTTAGAGTATCCAATGGGCAGCCGAAACCGGCCGGGGAGAAAGAACCACGTGGTGGGTCCCTAAGAAGTCCAAGCAATTCATCTCAACGCGAGGGGCACTAGGACATCCGCTCTATTGCCTGACTTAACTCCCCAAGTTCTACAGATGACTCCAATGACACCCTGCCGCCGAAAACTGTACTTCTATTGACAATTACAACCCCAAACGAGACCGGTTGGAATGAAATGGAGAGAAAAGGAAGTTCGAGGGAATGAATAAACCTCTCCACCATTCGCCTGGTGGCCCAAAAAAGACCTCGAAAAAACATGGGTCAGATAGGTTGACCTCAGGAATCGAACCCACGACTTGCCGAATACCAGTTCCAGACGTAACGCCTAAGCCACCTAGGTCAGTTTTTTTTGCCTGTACGTACAAGCACTGCAAGTAGATTGTACAAATTACCTAATATAATAACGCTGTAATAGCAATAATTACTTTACACAGGTATAAAGAGCACTCACTAACTTCAACCGAGCAAGGTGGCACCACTGTAACGTCGCATTCGGGAGGTTCAGGTTCGATCCCTATCAGTCGCGCACTGTTTTTCGTGATTCCCCTTATTACTTAGGCAAAAGTTGGTTTGCTTATTCTTTTCCTTCACTTCCCTTTCATACCATTTCCTTATCAGCTTTCAGGTGTGCTGCTGTGCTCGTGGTGTGTGCCAGGGTTGGCAGATGGCGTGTGGATCTATGCGCATTATAAATCCTGTTCGGCGTTGTAGTTGCTGTCCCTAACGGCGTGGACAATTTTTCTAATTCAGGGCAGTTTTGCCATATTTGAGAAAATATGGATAAATGACAGTTAAGATTGTTAAACAGTTGACTACTATCGCATGCTGTAGAAACGATGTGATCAACTACAGGTCCATATCAACATAGGTATTAATTTGTTATTCTGTGGCGAATAACAGAATGGCAAATAGCACAGAACACGAAACTAAACGGAGAGAAATAAATACAGGCGTAGCATTGTTAAAGATATGAAACATCAAATAACATAAAATCCCTGTGGTTGTGCAGTATGGTTTAACGGAAAATATGCACGCCAAAATGCCGTTAATAACCTGTAAATGATTATATAAGATAATTGATAGTTTAGAGATGAAAATAAATGTATAAGATTTAGATTATGTATTATTTATTCTTTGTATTTAAAATAGTTGTTAATTAGGTCCTTTATGATTCTTTATTATATATTCTTTATTATTTTTTTTCGGACATTCTTCAATATCTATAGTTGGGAGCCGAAACAGTTTGCCAATATTTCTTATGTGTTTCCTAGTTCTCGCGGTTGTTAGTCAAAAGTCCTGATGACTAACAAACTCCGCCCACCGTATGTAGATGTTGAGAGTCCTAAGCTGCAAAGCACAGCCCTGTGTTGAGGGCATAAGCCGCGAAGTATAGCCGAGGGATCTTTTTAGAAGTTGAGGAATAAAGCAGAACTGCTTCATTTTTGACAATTTGTTTACAATAAAATCCTAGAACTGTGAGAAATTTCAATACTAGTAGGATTATGATCGGATCATACTTATAACAGTAGCGATATTTATTTCTTAAATTAAATTTTATTCATATTTAACAATAAATATGAATATAAATATAATTCAATTATATAAGTGAGTGTAGTAAAGTTTCTGCATGCCATGAACCCCTTAATTAACCCTTATGTAAGAACGCTATTGTGTGTTCTAATCAAGTCCTTTCTACTTTATGCTAAATAATTGTATAAAAATAAAATATCATGTCCAATGTAACATCAGATATTATGCAATCTATATTTATAACCATTAAATAAGCCCGGGTTCGATTTCAGGGTACTGCATGTGATTTTTTGATGGACAAAGCGACATCTGGAATACTTACTCTCCTTACATGGAATATTTTTCGGAATTTTTTTTATTTTCTTAAAACTGGCTCTATCATTTTGATTAAAATACTATATATTAAAGATGTTTACTTGAAAAATAAAATCTATGGCTTGAATGTTCTGGCAATTTTCAAGCCCCCTTCTTTCTGGATGATTTTCTCATAACTAGTAAATCGTAAAATATAGGCAAAATATCTCAGCGCACAAATGTTGATCTGATTAAAACAGACAGTTATGTTTCTTTTGTTTTAATTTCCCAACACGTCAAGCAATTATAACGAAATTTCAAGAGTATCACATGACAACCACTTCTAAAATATGTTATTATTGGTTTATCCTAGTGTATTCTTTTGTTCTCTTTGAACCTATAGCAGATATGCAATACAACAATTTCGGTTAATATATCTCGATTAGTATGAAGTAGATAGAAGAATAAACTTTTGAAGAATAGTTTGTGGCAGAATAGGTAGGGGAAGTAATGCGAATGCGACACATCATAAATGTTTTTTCTCCGAGGTTTTATGAGGTGCCGAGTGAAAATCTAAATCAGTTGGGGAACTTGCAACTTCAGTTAATGATTGTCACACCTGCTTGAGGCTGTCTGGTAAAGGAGTAAGAACAAGCTTACAACGGAATGGTGGACACGTTGAATCGTTTACTTAAATTTTTGTAATGTTACTTATTAGCAAAGGGTTTAAAATTTAACTTTTTTTTGCTTTCTCTAGCACACGTATACAATGAACATAGCAGGTAGAGAAGGTATTATATTCCACCCAAAAAATTGATATCGAGATTAGATCGAAAATATATGTTTTGAGACCCACTAAATTAAAAAAAAATGTAAAGACTGTGGACAGCATAACTCAAAAATGAAAAGGTCGTTTAAAACTAAACTTTGTATTAGGTTTAGCTTTATATATCCCAAGGATGCGATACGAAGATTTTCAAGAAAATCCTCCCACTCCAAACTACCCTTTACCCACATGGAAATGTTTTGAACTTTTTAATTTTCCAAAAATGGCTTTGACGATTTTGATTAAACTACCGTATATTAAAGATATTTACATGTCAAATAAAGTGTATATCTTGAATTTTCCGGAGTGGCTTCTGAAGACCTCTCCATTCTGGAATTTTGCTGAATTGTGCATAACTGGTAAATAGCAAATTAAGACATAAATTTACTACTCAAAAATGTAGAACCCGTTAAAACTCACGATTTATGTCCTTTTCATTTTGTTATGGAGCTAACCATTTCGAGATATTCCCTGTTATTGCTTTCAATTGTAAACTGCGTAACTTTTCTAGAACGGAAAATCACCTTTCGTTTCATCTCTCTTTTGTTTTACTTCAGTTGTTCACATAACAACCCGTCTTTAAGAAAAATGGCTATCGCTTTAGCCTAGTGCATTCTCTTATTTCCCTCCTACTTACAAGGAAGCAAATAAGATAATTTACTGCTAATGTTTGTCTCGATTAGCATGATGTAGATAAATGGATAATCTTTTGTAAGAATAGTTTGTGTGAAGAACAGATAGAGAAAGTCGTGAGAATGGAACATATCAGATTCTTTTTTCCTATCAAGTTATTTACTTTTAGAACATATAAAGAAATTTGACTGTATTCTCTTCCTATCAATCTGCAATTAAATAAAAATAAGACTTCAAAAATAAAAGAAATATGTTATACCAGGTGGCCCAACAGCGCCGTATTTTGCGTGTGCAGATAATCCTTCGTGCATTATAAAAATTGTAGAACTCCACGGGCTAAATCTAAGTAACGATTCTCAGCGGCGTTGTATGCGAGAGTGACTTCGTTCTTCTCTTGCATATCAGCGTAAACGGTGAAGGATTCGTGCACATTTAGAGACTTGTACTAGAGTCCGCGAGATATACAAAAATCTGATGTGTTCCATTCACATGACTTTCTCTATATCTTTGCAACAAATTATTGGTAGAAAGCTTATGCTTCTATTTACTTCATGCTAATCGAGAAAAAATTAGCAGAAATAGTCCTATAACTTGCTTCCTTAAAAGTAGCAGGAAATAAGGGAGTACCATAGATTAAAGAGATAGTTAAAATCTAGTTGTTATGTGACTGAAGTTCCTTTGTTTGTGTGGACAGGAGTTGACAAAATCCCGTATGAGAAAAGTTTGTTTTTAAAGCTGAAACCAAAAACAAGGAATATCTAATAAACGATCAACTCTATGAAAAAAAGTATATAACATAAATTGTGTGTTTTAACGTGCTCTACATTTTTTATGAAGTAAGGTTTTATCTATCTCTTCCGGTTTAGGAGCTATGCAAAATTCCGTAAATTTCATCCAGAATAAAGTGAGCTTCCGAGGCTATTTCCAGAAAATTGAAGATAAACAGTTTATTTGCCAGGTAAATATATTTAATATACGATATTTTAATCAAAATCGTTAGAGCCATTCTTAATAAAATCAAAAAGTTACATGTAAAGGGTAGTTTGGGGTGGGGGAATTTTTCTCAAAATCTTTGTGTCGCATCCCTGGAAGATACTTAACTTAAATACCAAGTTTGGTATTTTACCGACTTTTCATTCTTTAATTTTCGTGTTCACAGACACACGGGCACACACACACACACGCACGCACGCACCTTTTTTTGAAAATGCTTTTTTTGGATACAGGAGACCCTAAAACATATTTCCGGTGAAATCTCGGTATCAAGTTTTGAGTGGAGTGCAATACCTTCTCTATACACTATGTACATAGTACATATAGAGAAAGTAAAAACAGTATATATACACGGAAGAAAATTAACATGCTTTCCACTTCAATTAAAGAGTCTATTTTTAGGAAATAGTCACCTTTTAGATTCACAAGTAATTAAAATGTCTATTTCACCTATCAATATCCGCCGATAACCAGTTTTGTAATTGTGTAATACGTTCTTCTTATTTAACATTACAGCCTAGACCCACTTTAGTGTTAAATCAAAACAAAGGCGCCTTAGCAAAAACCATAGCATCAATGCATCAAGTAGTTCCTTGTATTATTATTTCTTATTCTTTTTCTTTTCCTTTTTATATTATTATTACTATTATTATTACTACTATTATTATTATTACACATTATACCCTAGCAGAAAATCAAAACATTAAAGCCTTGTAACGAAAACATGGAAACACGAAGGCATATAAAATGTCATTGTACTATGTGCTCTCATGATTGCATGTTCTTCGTTATGCATATTTCATGTTTTATTTGTATTTTGCAAAGCAATAATAATAATAATATTAATAATATGTTAATATTGATAATATTATTATGGCTATTATTACTATACATTGAAATGCTCTCGCACTGGCATGTTTATTGTTACACACAATAATAATACAGTGAAGCATTACGTGCTGTCGTTTTTCCAGATTTTTCGTTATGACGTTTTCCTGTTTTGAGTTACTCTGCGTAAGTGTTGATCTACTCTGCTGTGTATAGTAATAGTAATAATAATAATAATAATACACTGAAACACTATGTGTGATCGTTTTCATGTTTTGACGTGCTCAGCTTTGGTATCATATTATTATTTTCTCTGCTATACGAAAGCAAAGTATTAGTAATAATTGTTATTATTAGGTATTATTAATATTATTATTAATAATATAAATAATAATAATAACAACAATACAGTGAAACATTACATCATGGATTTTTTTTTTTTTTTTTTTTTTTTTTTTTTTTTTTTTTGTTACGACGCCTTAACGTTTTGATTTAACCCTACAATGGGTCTAATATGAAGTTTAATGTTAAATAAGAACAGCGTATTTCACATTATAAAGCTAATTATTGGCAGATATTGATAGACGAAATAGACATTTTAATTACTTAAAGTTAAAAGGTGACTTTATTCTGTAAATAATAAAGGCTCTGTAATTGAATTGCAAAGCATATTAACAAAGCATGTGTGTACACTGTTCTTGTATATCATCACACTCTAGTAACAGTCCCTCAATGAGCGCGATTCCTTCGCCGTTTACGCTGATATGCAAGAGGTGAAGAACGAAGATCGCCTTCTCTTACAATGCCACTGACCGGCGTATGCTTGGATTTAGCCCGAGGAATTCTGAAATGTTTATAACGCACGAAGGGTACGATATTGTTGGGCCACCTAGTATAATGGACCTCAAGAATCTGACTCCTTTCCATTTTCATTTCACCATAGAAACTGTTATGATTATATCTTATAAGCAGAGTTAGGAAATTCGTACCAATTTCCTTACGTAGAGTAAGAGAGGCCAGACTTGATAAGACCATGCGGCGCTACTTGAGCGAGCATAGGTCAACGTAGAGTGCAACCTATTACTGCAAAACAGGTATCACTACATAACTCAGAACCACGTCGGTAGAAAGGAATACGTTCAAATAACATCTCTGTTGTGCTTCAAATATGAGCAAAATAAATTTATTTTACAACCATAGTAATAAAATAAGAACTAAAGCTTTCCTGGCGACGTGTTAATTCAAAATCTTCTCGGGCTTCTAGCCAGGTAAAAACTTGGCTTGACACCAACGTTTCGAAGAAGTGCATCTTCCTCGTCTTCAGGGTGAACTCAGAGGAAGATGCACTTCTTCGAAACGTTGGTGTCAAGCCAAGTTTTTACCTGGCTAGAAGCCCGAGAAGATTTTGAATTAACCATAGTAAGTTTTCTAGCAATGTGCTTATTCATATACTTATTCAGAAACCGATGGCAGTTCTAGTATACAAACTGTCAAACGTCTAGTAACAGAACAACTTCAGAGAAGTATATTATTGATTGCAAGTTTATTCAAAGAGTTAACCTACAATTATCACACTGTTGTAGTCCAGAAGTATGGAGTTGAACTGAATCTGTGTGGCATATAGAACAACTGTCAAGACGGATCTACTAATCCACGAGCATCCTACCTGAAATAAAAATAAAAAGTGTAATTGAAAAGAATGCAGGGTTCAGTGTGATGTATCGCAAACAAGCTGCATTTTTAGATCCCAACAAAGGCTATTTACTTGGTGATACTGATACGGAACTAATAAAATATTTCAAAGATGCCCGATCACATCGTGCGAAGTGGAACGAACTTTTTCGCATTATAAATTTTGTTTGTCGGAACGAAGAATGAGGTTTTTCATTTGAAAGGCTTAAGAAGTACATAGAGTTTTCAGTAATACGACTGCAGATGAGTAAATATTTAGTTTAATTCCTGTTTTCGTTTTTATCTAGCGAGAATAGAGTCACCGTTATATATGTAATAATTTGTGTTGTACATACATAATTCATGATCTAAATATGTATGCTTATATGAATGCCTCACAAATCATTTTTGTTCTTTGGAAACAGTAGTTTACTTGACAACAGGTCTGTTTATCTTTCGTTTCGTGCGCTCTTAACAATGACTTGTTTTGTGCGGCGATATGGTCGGTCGCAACCAGTATTTGGAACGGCGAACGATACGAACTTCCCAGCTCTGCTTATAAGTAGCAGTTTGCTATTAGCAGATGTCGCCAATGGATTCATAACACTTGAAAATACTTATGGAATAACCAGTTAATGTTGGCCCCACACCCTGTTCAATATGCTGGACAGCGGACCAAAACAAAATGAACGTTCAGTACTGATGTATTTATGCTGCAACTTGAAACTCTCACCAGTCAATTAATTACGTGTCATTTGCTAGAGACTCTCCGGTCAAAACTCGTGCACATAGTCCCTATTTTATAGAAGGTGGAATAGAAGTTTCTATAGAACGCAGCTGTTTCTGTTGATAAGTTTGTCGTATTCATTGTATAAAGTAAGTTAATAAAGGAAAAAAAAATAAACAACTTATTTGCATTAACTTCAGATAAAATGTTCTGTGAATAAGTCTGTGAAACACAATTTACTAAAACTAATACAAGATATCACAATCACAATATTATTACACAGACCTATTTGTTAATGCGGTCCATTCCTTCTCATAATCAATTGCGTTTTAAAGTTTACAGTGATTGACATGGCCTCGATCATTCTCCTTGATAGTATGTATTTTTACAATCGCTTGATAATGCAGTATAAAACGATATTTCACTGTTCACTTGCCTTGGGGTTAAACTTCATTTTTTAAATAATGAAAAATCAGTAGCGTAGTGATTCAATGCGCGTTCATCAGAGAGGCTCATAATATATTTCTTCTTTCGGTAAAATAGACCTTTGCCCACCTCTGTAATATGGGGGTAGCGTGTCTGCCTCAGATTCAAGAGGTCTCGAGTTCGAATCTCGTTAAGGTGAGTTACCTGGATAAGGTTTTTTTCGGGATTTTCCCTTATCCTTAGAAGACGAATGTCGAGGTAAATTTAAGTTCCATGGATCTCGGGTTCATTTGAGCATCATTTCACCCATTTCATCCATCGTCCTATATGACCTACCAAACAAAGGATTTTAAACAAAAATAAACAAAAAAAAATTAAAAATAAAAGAATTTTGTTCTGAATATAAAAGGAACTATACGGACATTTCTATAATATTTTTCTGCCCTTTCTTTTCCCCATTTTTTTTTTTTTTATTCTGGTGAAATCTGGATATGGAATTTTTGGGTGGAACGCAGTACATTTTCTGCTTAATATGTGGTAGAAAAAAAATATATAGCGTGGCCAGTGTGACATACTGAATTGCATTTTAACTGTTGTTAACATGTAAATGTTTGATTGTACTTATTCTGCCTAATTGGGTTACATTAAGCTGGGTAACGTTTTTTTTCTTTTTTTCAATAAAATATGTAAGGAAAAAAGTGAATTTGAAACCTCCTTGGTGATTATCAGGAAAAATGCAAGGTAGTTGGGGAATTTAGTGTCATTCCTGCATGTTACCACAGAGTAACCGAACCAACCAGAAGATCCATGGTTTATATCCCAGCTTTAGCATTGAATTTTTCAGTATGATTTTACCTTTCCAACCACTTACATTTAGGCGAATAATGACACCATTATTTGATTAAATCAAAACCCCCGATATGACAATAGAAGCTAAAGGGGCTGCACAAATGAAACAATTTTAAAAAGCCCCAATCTGGCTGAGGTTTTTACGTGATTTCGCTCAGTCGCCAACGTAAATACCGGGTTGGATATCTAATATGTAAAGTTCCACCTTCAGACTAAAACCCAGGTACCCCAGCGCAATTTGCTTTTCGCGGAGCAAAGTAAAATGAGAGCTAGAAGATGGCTTTGTACTTTCAATGTACAGGTGGTAGAAAAACAGCCAGACTGGGTGGCGCAAAGCAAGAGTACAGAGAAAAGACAATGAAAGCTACTGCCTATTATACAGATCAAAGGAGTGTCTATCACAAATAGAACTGTCATGATATGACTGAAGCGAAAATGCCCCACGTATGAAATGGAAACCGTTTCGTGTGTACAGAAGTCACTATGCCGCGATAGACAATAGAAGCAATGAATTCCTTATCTCATTGTGCTATAAGGGTTCTTGTACAAATAAATCATTATTGAATTCTTTTCCCTTTTTAAATAACTGGAGTTTATTTTATCCAAAGTTGAACGAGCGACAAAGTGCTTTTGCAAAATTCTATCTCCCAGTTACTTTCGTCGATTTCAATAAAGTATGTTTATTAAATCGGATAAATAATGCTGCATTACTTCCGAATTGTATTTTATGTTGGCAGAATATAAAATATATTCCACTTAAATGTCGTCAGGCCAACGTGTAGAAATGATTATATATTCAGTTTCTTAGAATCCCCAGCCTAGGAAGTATGACCCCGTGGAAGACGCGACCTTCCTCACTCCTCCTGATACTTGTTTGAGTGCCTCTCTACCTCGCTTCTGGCTATCCTTTTCATATATTTCTAGCCTCACAATGGAGAAAATATGTCGCCATGAAACTTATTTATAACAAAAATAAAATCGCAGTGAGAAAACCAAAGTGTTTGTAATTAATGAAAATACACAATACTTAATCGTGCCTCTAGTAATTACGACTTGAGCACAACACAAAAGAATATATAAAACATTAAATCAGTATAAAAATTTGACGTTAAATAAATAAAATTTTAAAATTTGTAAAGCATTGTTTATGATTAACTATATTTTAAAATAAATTAATAAGCCTTGAAAAGTGAGTTCTTATTATGCAGTACCTATTGTAGCAAGTGGTCTCAGGTAACCAGTTTAATTAGATTTTGGTAATAGGAAGTATAAGAATGGCAGGTTACAATAAAATATAACAAACACAATGTAGTTTTAGAGCTTTAAAGAAATAAAGAGCATGAAAGTGACAGTTTATGACGCTTCCATTCATCCTCCCAGTTCTTCTTATAATCATAAGCAATGCACTCTGGCCAAACTAAATTGCATAGTTTATATTCCTTAGAACTTTTATCCAAAATTTCTAGTCTTAAATTTGCGAAGATTTGCAATACAGAAATAAGTAAAATCTGAATAAGTAAAATCTCATTACTACTTTTGTTATTACATGTATTATTTGTGCCGCTCTATATGCTATGAAGGTAGCACTACTAATTATAATCTTGGCATCGAAACACACACACACACACTCTCTCTCTCTCTCCCCCCCCTACCCCCTACCCCACTATTTTTTTTTGGGTTAACTAAGTTGCTCTAGTTCTTGGAGTCATGCTTGTATTTCTTAAATACCACCTTTGGCAAAATAATATGCAATTTACACAGTAAACTATGGGCATCCTTGTGCCTCCCTGAGGCAAAGCTTTGGCACCTGTTCTTTCTATTTTAAGAAGTATTAAAACTGTGACAAGTTCAGGTGGGCGAGATGTGGGAGCAGGAATTAAGTGATATCTCAAGAATCTTCTTCTCCCTTGGTGTTCAGTTGTTCTCTCTGCGTCGGTATGAACAAATTATTCTTTTAAATGAATACTGCACATAGTATGCTTATGTTAATATTTATTTTTATATTTACATTTGTAATCATAACCAACCTCGCCACCATCTTGTATTGAATGGTCATCATATTATGTTTGTAGCTCACTCACCGAACATGATCACAAAAACAAACAAATAAACAAAATAATAAGTAAGGAAACACAAGAAATCTGTTTTGATTTCATGAGAAAGCCTACCTGTCAGCCTTAATAATGATAATAATACAGAAGAATATAATACACCCCCAAACATAATAAATACCAAATCACTATATGACCAAACCATTATGAATATTAGAATGCAAAGTCAAAAAACATACAAGTGCAATTTATCAACAAATATGAGCCTGTGACAAGATGTGGACTCTTCACATATATATCACTAGAATATTAGAAGAATGGAAACTGGTGCATCCAAAAGATTTATCCGTAGGAAGAAATATCAGAATTTCAACCATTTTAATTGCTGACAATGAGATCTTAAGTGGATAGGAGAGATGGTGGTTTGCATAATAATGCCACAAAACTTAATTACATTTTAAAAACATACAATATGGAAATTTCTTGAAGTAAGTCAAAGGTGTTAGCAATGGAAGGTAACAATATAAGAAGAGCAAAAATAGTTATAAAGGGGCAAACTATACAACAAGGGCATATCTTTAAATATTTTGGTTGTAATATAAATATCAATAAAATAAATCTTGATCTAGAGGAAAACATACAGAGGTATGTATTATATAAATGGAATAATAAGAAAACATTTTGGAAAAAAATATTTCAAAAGATGTTAAAATAAGATTTTGTAGTGTGTTATCAAATCCTGTACTTCTGTAAGGAAGTGAAACAGGGATTTTGAGACACCGAGATAAAAAGCAAATTAAGTCGCACAAATGAAACTTCTCAGATCTGTTGAAAATGTTACCTTACCAGGCAAAATTAAAAAGAATAAAATATGAGATATATTAAAACTTCAGGATATAATGGAGGTAATTGATAATTATCAAAGAAGGCAGTACCACTATGCAGGAAGACTGCCCTTTGACACTCTAACAAGGCAAGCTTTATCTTACCACCCTGTTGGAATGGACAATCTGGGTTGGCCAAATACAAAGTGGAGAGATAATATTAGCTTCAGAATGGGACAACAATGATCTAATCCATGACGGGAAGAAGAAGAAGTAGATGATGATAATCCTTTTTTTTTCCATTTAGTAATAACAATAATTAAAATAGGCTTTGTCAAGATTAACTTTTAAAAGTATTAAAAGTATTTCAAAATGTATACATATTTATTTATATATACACACATATATATATAAATATATACTATGCCATGTTTACTTATCTCTAAAAATAATATGTGTGCTATAGAATGAGATTTTGATTAATTACTTATATATTTTATCTTTAAAGCTTTCAATATTTATATTGCATTATATTACCTAGTGAACTTGTGAAAGTTCTTGTTTTGTGTTTTGTATGTGTGTATTTCACCTCTTGTGTTAATAGTTTAGCACATTTTTTTCTCATATATACAAGAAAACCATATAAGGATACCTTAACAGCAGTTAGAATCTCTAGCGCTTTAAATAGTCGTTTATAATGTTCAGCTTTATTAGAATTTTTCAATGTTCTAAAAATCTTTTTTTGAATCCCAAGTTTTTTTAATCATTAGTACTTCTGTAATTGGTGGGCTATTGCCCAACCATTAAAGCATGCCAAAAATGAAAGAATGAAAAATATGCCACATGAACAAAAAGTCATTAGCACTGCTTTTTTTAAGTTGACAAATAAGAACACTGTAGGCATCAGCTTACTACAAACAGAATGGATGTGAGAGTTCTAAGACAGATGATTATCAATCATTATACAAATAAATTTTACCTCTCCCTTGTGTTATTACATGAGTTATTACTATTTTTTTATGTAAAACTATACGTGAACTTGTGATTGTGACATAAATCAAAACTATTATTTATATTAAGAAATAAGCTTTCATCTGCATAAACAATAGTATGACATAGGTAACAATTTGGCACATCATTAATTATTAAAAAGAAAAGATGATATCCAAGAACTGAGTCCTGCAGAACACCTATTTATCATCAGTAATCTGCAAACATTTCCCTCTAATTGACACTAGTTATTTATGGTTCATTAAATATGATTTAAAGATATTTAAGTTTCGTCTCTCAAATCCTTATGCTTCAAGTTTCTTAATCAAGGTGTCATGCTCAACACAGTCAAATGCTTTGTAGGCCACTGCCTACAATGTAGGCCACTGCCAAAGCATCTTCCCCAAAAGATTGATATATCATTTATATAAAGAAGTCTTCTGTATGTGTTGTTGATGTTCAGTTTAAAATCCAAATTGACATAAAAAAAAAAATGTTTCCAAACTATTCTTACAACTGATGTTTTATAAGACATTCTACAATTTTTGCATGCCGAGGACTTACTGAAATTGGGTTATAGCTACTTGCTTTCTTCCTGTTGCCCTTTTTACTATGTACTAGTTTTACTTTTGATAATTTTAATAGGTACCTAGAAAAATGCCTTCATTGAAGCACCCTTTAATACAAAAGGTGAAACTAATTACAATATATGGTATACTTTCTTTAATGAAATGTTACAAATGTCAATAATATCCTTTCTTTTTTGGGATTTTAAGCCTTTTTCTGACTTTTCTACTTCTCTGAACATAATCCTCCATTCTTTTTTCCCAATCTTATGTTATTTATGAATAACATTGCAGCATAACATTGTAGCATACCATTGTAGCATTATATTCAATTCCTTTATCTGAAATAGGTTACCATTTACAAACCTTTTTAATGGCTATTTAGGTATATTAATGATGTTTTACAAATGCTATATTGATGATCTACTGTTTTAAGTATCACTGATATTTAAGGATGAATTAACTCTAATGCACTATATTATTTTTCCTTAGTCAAACATTTTCAATTTGGCATATTGCTAAAGCTATCTGAACAGCCATAAAACATGACAGCCTTCTTCTTATACTCCATTTATGTTTCTTAAAACTGAATTCCGTTATTGCGGAAACATGTTCTGTTTTCTATTTTTAGTTAAAAAGTATACAATTAGAGGATTAAAAGGTGTGACCCTCCAATTAGTAAATATACCTTACCTGCACATAGAACCAATAGGGTTGCAACAATGTCTCAGTGTGCTTATTTTAGCACACACCTTCTTTCAATGCAGTAGCTATAGTGCTGGGACAAGAATAATTAGATCCTTCTTATTTTTAGCCACAGTCATTACTGCAGGGCTCCTGTTAGCACTGCTGTGTCCTTCCATCTGCCTGTTGATTGAAATTTCTCATGAATGTAGTGTAGACATTTTAATAACTACATGCTTCTCTCTAATGCCAACTCGCAGGCATTAGACAGGCCTGGTTGCAGACAGTATGTACTAAAGGGCTGATTACAGCAAGGCTTTCCTGTAGGAAGTCTGATGATAAGTATTATAACAGTATAATGAATAAAATGCATTATATTTTGAGTTTGCTGATTTTTATCAAATGATATGCACTCCACGTTCCCCAAACTGCTTGTACTTACAGTAGAAATGTTATCCATGTGCTCCATTTCATTACTAAAGTTTATTCTATTTTTGTTCTTCTTTTCTTGTTCTCCAGGGGTCGCATACAAGGTGGAGGAGATATCAACACAGCGTTGGGCCTTCTACCTGATAAACTGAAGACTGAACTGGCTTTACATGTAAATCTTAGTGTCCTTAAGAAGGTTTGTATTATATTTTCTGTTTATAAACTGAGCAAGTCAATATTTAATTCTTACATTACCTGTGTTCCAATCAAAAAGGTCATACTATAAACAAAACTTATAGTTCAATCAAAGAAAGCTTCAATTAACCACATCATATTAGTTTTCCTGAACAATACAAAAAAGTAGCTTAGCTGTTAAACATAGAGATAAGGTTTTCTTCTTTAGAGAGAGGGAAGTGAGGGTAATTGTATATACAATAGCAGGCCTTAATTGATTTATCTTTTGTTATCTAAAGTTAGGAATTGAGCAATCATGCAAGTCATTCAATTTACAACAAGCTTGAGTTCAGGTTTATTCATTATAACTGCAGGCCTATTCCACAATATAGTCTCAAAGTTTCCAACTTGGTAGGCCAAGAAAATATTAAATTGTTTTTATAGTCTACATTAACACTTAACTCATCAAAACCGTTTTTTGTCTTTTATTTCTACATAAATATTAATGGCTGGTTACCAAGCGGGGGCTCAGGTTCAATTCCTGGCACCGGCATGAGGATTTGCAGTCACTGGGAGACCTGGTCTAGGATGCACTCAGTCTCATGAGGTCCCTGGGGAGCCAATTGGGGAACTACTTGAGGAAAAATTAGCAACTCCAGGTTGCATAAACTGCATTAACTGGCTAAGAGGGACTCGGGGTACTAACCAGGTCCCACCCACCCTCCAGTACTGCACCCCATCCATCTCTACTCTTGTAATGGGCAGAGATGGGGAATGGAGCAGTTGAGTGGTAGGCCTTGGCCCAACTTCAGGCTCTTGTGCCACAGATTTTAGTTTTAAAAATGTTAAAGACTAATGTGTAGATTATTACAAAACCAAATATTTTTGTTTTAAAATCTTTATATGTTTAAAATGTAAATGACTGTATGATTCTGGTATAATTTTATTCTTATTTATAATTTATTATATTTTTAGGAATGGGACAATTCTATTGCACATAATTTTCTCAAAGATTTTTGAAAAGACAGATAATAAGGAAATAGGCCTTTAATAGTTTAAATTGTTCTCTATTCCTTCTTGAATAGTGGTTTGATTTTAACTATCTTAAACACAGCATTTCCTTATCTCTCATCTCCTAAATGTAAATTTCAGGCAGCAGAGAATTGCCTATCCTGGGACTGCAAAGACATTTGGACCTTCTGCTTTTTTAACTTCTCAGAACTATAAAGTGAAAAATTTTGCAGTTTGAAAATATTTTCTTCAAAATGTTTCCCTAATTTTACAACAAAATATTATTCTGAAGAGACAGCACTAAAACTTTAAAAATTCACACATTTATAGGTATGCAGAAATCTGTACTCTAACTTATTCTTCTTGTTTTGCAGATACTTCTTCTTCTGTTTTCTTAATGTAGGTACTTCTAAGTGTTTAACATCACATATTGGCAACATTCTATTCTAAAAACTTATTAAACCTCATGCATAGCAAAATTATTGTGAAATCACAGAAAATTGAAATTATAAAGATCAAAATGACTTATTGTTCCCAGCTGGAAAATTTTTCTCTCAAGAATATATTTTCTTGGCATGTGAATCTAAGTGCAGTTGTGTATGTTTTAGCTATGTATTAACCATTAACTTATGTCAATTCTGTTACCTGGGAATCAGTGAATACAGTTATTTTGTATGACAGTTTTGTCATCATAATGGACATAACTATAACACTAAGGCATGTGCCATAAAATTAGCTAAAATAAGAAGTGTTGTTTTGGAAGCCCTTATAACTTTATGCACTTATTGGTTTAATCATTATGGTACCAAACAGGGAGAAAGTAAAACAAAGGACTAACAATAATATTATATGTCATTTCCTACATTCAGGATTTTTCTCATTCCTGATTTTTACTTCTTGACTTCATTGATTAATGATAAACAAACTGTCTGTTACAGGTGACTATCTTCCAAGAGTGCCAACCTGAGTTCCTTCATGATCTGGTTCTCAAGATGAAAGCATACATCTTTACACCAGGAGACCTCATTTGCAGAAAGGGAGAAGTTGCACGTGAAATGTTTATTATTGCAGATGGCATCCTTGAAGTCATCAGGTAAACATGCTTAGTGTTCAAAAGTTAATTTTGTATAATTAAACTCTACAGTATAAATGTACAATCTGACCATAGATAATTGATTATTGTGTATAACTGAAAATAAATTAAGCTGTAAACTTTTCAGCATGTTTTCTCTTATTGTAGTGAAACTGGAAGAGTGCTGACAACAATGAAAGCTGGTGATTTCTTTGGAGAAATTGGAATCTTGAATTTGGATGGATTAAACAAGTATGTAGCTGAAAGGATTCAGCACTGCATTATTTTACTGGCTGAAAAGTAGTAAATTACTTTAGGGTCTTTATTGGGCTGGGTAAATGATCTTTAAATGGGCCTGGAGTTCATAGAACTTACAGCTGCCTGACATTTGTTTTCTGGGAATAAATGAAAACCTGACTCACCCCAACTTAGGTAACTCACCCCAAATTAGATTCATACATTCTACTTCCTCATCACAGAGGTTGACGTAAATAATGGTAAACAGTACGATTATTTCAGTGAAATTAACCATCAAGGACATATACGAGGGACATACTGAAAGTCACGAGCAACCCATTGTAAAAATTTAAATTTCAACAATGTAATGAAACGAATTGCAGGATCGTAATCTACAGACTTTAAGCCACATGTTGACATATTGTGACGTCATTAGCTTCTATCACGTGACCACAGACGGTGTTTGAAAAATGGCTGACATTGATGTTTCGTTTCGACAGCGTGCTGTCATTTGATGAGCTCATTACAGGAGATAGGCGTTTCACTGTGAATGAAATTGCTGCGAAACTTGGAATAGGACATAGTGCAGTGCAAGAAATGATCCACAGCTTGGGTTATCGAAAGGTCTGTGCCCGTTGAGTCCCCCGTTTATTGACTGAAGACCACAAACTTCAGAGAAGAACCATTGCATAAAACCTTCTTCAGAGATTTCATAATGAAGGTGATGAATTTTTGACGTGTATTGTGACCGGAGATGAGAGCTGGTTCCATCACTATGAGCCGGAAACGAAGCGTCAGAGTATGGAATGGCACCACTTGAACTCACCATCGAAGAAGAAAGCGAAGACAGTGCAGTCTGTAGGAAAAGTTATGGAAAGTGTCTTTTGGGATGCACAAGGTTGCATTCTGGTTGACTTTCTTGAACCTGGACAAACCATAAATTCTGACCGCTACATCAAGACACTTCTTAAGCTCCGTCGGGCTTTACATGATAAACGCCCTGGAAAGAGGATCATCCTTCAACAGGATAATGCGCGTCCACATACTGCCCGTGCCACTATGGAGAAGATCAGGGCATTAGGGTGGGAAACTCTTCCACATCCTCCCTACAGTCCCGACTTGGCACCCTCCAACTACCATCTTTTCGGTTCTGTGAAGGAGCAGATGCGTGGCCAACGCTATGAGATGCTGGAGGATATTCGGAAAGCAGTGCGTCAGGGTCTGCGGGCAGCTGGAACGGAGTTCTATCACAAGGGCATTTTCAAACTTGTAGAACGATGGGAAAAATGTGTGCAAAACAATGGAGACTATGTTGAAAAGTGAAAGAAAGTCTGTAGATTATGATGATGTATTTGGTTTGGCTTAAAAATAAATATTAAGATTGTAAAACAGTGTTGCTCATGACTTTCAGTATGCCCCTCGTACTCAGAAATAAATTTTATAAAATATTTTTTTACTACAGCTACTTGATTCAGGTGAAGAATTTTAACTGTTTCCTAGCGCAGCCAACATTAAAAATCAATCTATTTCATTTTTTGCATTGCTTCAGATATTAAAATCTTATCACAAAAATAAAATTTTCAATTTTCAACTGAACCATTTATGTGAATTTTCAAGTTTAATAGAGGATATACAACTTAATTTATCTGCCTTGATTCGAGTCATTTTCAAATATTTGCCTGATGCTGATATTGAAATAAATGGCTTGCTATTTATCTTCTTTGTTTAGCAATGGAATGTCTTTCCAAAGTAAATGACATATTTTTGTGCATTCGTAACTTTTATAGGCACATTGCTTTACATGATTTACTGCTAAATCCTTTATTTAGCTTAGAAATAATACTTAAAGCAGAGATCTCAGACATACATACAATTTTGCCTTGGGCAGTCCTGTTTTGAAAAAAAGAAATTTCCAAGTGTCCTGAAAAAGTCAAGTTTTTCAAAATGCTCTACTTTTCATCCAAGAAACCAGGGGCAGCTTTTCAGAAACAATGAATGAAATGCTAATTCACTTATTATGGAGTATTCCAACCTATATTAATTTAATTTGTAGAATCATAAAAGTAACTTATTTTGCCGGATATGGGTGACATTTTAAAGACATGACATAGTTATCCCTCCTATGGAGCAATGGCATAATTGATTCTTAGTTTTGAAAAATTACTACTCCTACTTATTAAAAAAGAAATTTATTTAACTGACAAAACAAAATCTTTATTCTTTATTATTCATAAAATAAAGTTTCAAAACTTTAAATATCTCATACTCTTATCAAATTGAATAAATAAATATCCTTTTGCAGAAACATCAAACAATACTCAATATTTAAAGCTTTTACATAAATAAATATCATCTTGCTTTAATTGACATTGTTGGCTTACTAATTCAAGCTAGGAATATTATCTTATGCTTTCTGTATTATTTTGCAGAAAATATAAATTAAAGAATTCATTTATACCACTCTCAGCATTATTTAAATGTTGTTACTACACTGAAAAAAGCATTTGTATGGTGTGTAAACTAATTTATTCTTATATATAAATTTTAATATTTTAGACAAGGAGCATTTTATATACCTGATTATGATTATTTTTGTTTGAGTTTTATATTTTTGTAACTTTTTAAACAGGTATTAAAGTGCCACTAGCTATATTGAAAAATTGTGTGACTATGTAAACTAATTTATTCTTATATACAAATCTATAATTATAAATTTGTAGAATGTTTTCAGTTTGAGGTTTTGCATATTTGTAATGTTGTTAACAGTTATTTATATTGTTTATAATTTAAATTATGTATTTATATCTTTCTTTATTTTTGTTTAGTATGTTTTGTTTATGTGAAAAGCATCTCGTAATTGTGCAAAGCAGAGTTCTACCACTGCAATTGGTTGGGATGGGATGGAAGTGACTTGGCACATGGCGACATGCAGGGTCAAAATGCCCATGCCTGTATTATGCCAGCCCATCAATTAGGAAAGCATACTGATATGAGGGGCATTTGAAAAGTTTTGTAATTATTATCTTAAAATTCAGCTGAGAATGCAATTCAGAAATTTATCAAAATTCTTAAAAGTGCTTTTCATCGCTCTCCATACACAGTTAAAAATGGTGAAACCACTTGTCAAAAGCACAGTGCTATTCACATTGAGGTATTGTGAACAACTGAATTTTTACCTTAAGCAAGGTCTTAAATTCAGGTTTTCCAGGTAAAAGATTTTCCAGGAATGAGATTTCTCTAGAGGAAACAATCAGAAGTTGCACAGTGTAAGGTCAGGACTGTAGAGTGGTGGTCAAGTAATAGAATTATAGTGACTTCCAATTTCCCAATTTTGCAGCTGTTCTGTGAGGAGATACCTGCATCGTCATGCAAAAGCAACAGATTTCAAGTTCCTGTCTTTGGACCCTACATCTTCGGCTCTTCAAATAAAGAATTCAAAAAATAAATACCATAATACTCTCCATGCATTGTCATTCCTTCTAGCGCAGTTAACCATGTGGTCCTTCATAGCTGAAGAAAAAGTGAACACTCTATAGCTTTGAAGTTCCTGTCTTTGGACCCTACCACTTCAGCTCTTCAAATAAAGAATTCAAAAAATAAGTGCCATAATACTCTCCATGCATTGTCATTCCTTCTAACACAGTCAACCGCATGGGCCTTCGTAGTTGAAGAAAAAGTGAATGTTTGTTTTTGAGTATGGAAATCTTTTTGCAAACAACTGATCTTTAAACATTTTCATTTATCCAACACAATTCTGAGTTATATTTGATGTGGTATTGTAATAAAACCGTATTTCATCATCAGTGCATAAATCTGTCAAGTGCTTAGAGCCATTTCATTGAAATACGAGGGCCGTTCAGAAAGTAGCCTCCGATCGGTCACAGTGCGGGTAGTGGGGGGAGTAGCGACGCCATCTGTGCATTCACGCACTCAGCAGGTCAGTCGGCATCAAACCGTGGTCGAGTGAAAGTCGTACCTGCGCTAGTTTAGTGTTTGTGGCCATTTGAAATGTGTACTGCAATAGAAAACCCCGCCAAATGTGAAGTGCGTGCTGTTATAAGGTTTTTTACAGCCAAAGGATATTCTGCAGCAGCTATTCATCGTGAGCTTTGTGCCGTGTACGGATCAAGAGTTATGAGTGAAGGAGTGGTCCGTGAATGGGTACGTTTATTTAAAAGTGGACGAGAAAACGTTCATGATGAAGAGAGGAGTGGTAGACCATCATTGGTCACAGACGAACTCGTTCAGACAGTTGATGCAAAAGTTCGTGAAAACCGACGTTTCACAATGTCGGAGTTGTCTACTGATTTTCCACAGATTTCTAAGACTCTCTTGTACGAGATAGTGACAGCAAGATTGGGTTACCGTAAGTTCTGTGCACGATGGGTGCCCAAAATTCTTACCGACCACCACAAAACTCAAAGAATGGCCTCTGCATTAGACTTTCTGTCACGTTATGAGGCCGAAGGTGAACCATTGTTAAACAGAATCATGACCGGGGACGAAACCTGGATTAAGTACGTGAACCCTGAGGCAAAAGAACAATCAAAGATGTGGGCACATTCAAATTCACCTACCAAACCAATAAAAGCCCGGCAAGATTTTTCTGCCCGAAAATTGATGCAAAAGGGGTGTTGTTGGTTGAATTCATGGAACGTGGGACGACCATTAATCAAGACGCGTACTGTGAAACACTAAAACAATTACGACGGGCTATACAGAACAAACGCTGTGGTATGCTGACTTCCGGTATCGTTTTTTTGCACGATAACACCCATCCTCACTCTGCTCGCAGAACAACAGCCCTTCTTGAGTCCTTCAAGTGGGACGTTGTCAACCATCCACCTTACAGCCCAGATCTGGCGCCAATCGATTATCACCTCTTCATGAATATGAAGAAATGGCTCGGGTCCCAGCGGTTTGATGACGACGAAGAGCTCAAAGATGCGGTCACAGGCTGGCTCCAGGCACAAGCGGGTGATTTTTATGCAGAAGGAATTTCAAAGCTTGTGAACAGATACGATAAGTGCCTCAATCGTTATGGAAACTATGTAGAAAAATAGTGCAAAGATGTAGTTGTAAGATGTATATATTAAAATATTTTTATTTAACTTGGTGAATTTCTTGCAATCAACCGGAGGCTACTTTCTGAACGGCCCTCGTATGTTCAGTACATATGGCACATATGGCACATTCTTTTCTCCTCTTCTCTTTGTTGGTTTAAGAAATTGGAACTCATTTTGCACAGATTTTTTATAACTTTAAATTTTCATGTAGCACATAATCAGTGCTGCCAATACTGATACTCATTACTATATTTAACATTTCTTCAGCAATATTCAGATTTTCCTCCACCAGGTTCCTCACTCTTTGAATTGTTCCATTATTTAGAGCTTTCCAAGGCTGGACAGAGAGAGAGAGTTGTGTTTCAAAGTTTCTTATCCTTCTTCAAATGACTTGTAGCATGAGAAAATGTAGAATCTAATGTTTGCTTTAGAAATATACATGATTTTTCACAGGACTGAGCTCAATGAATAGGACTGAACTAGTTGAATTTACAAGGTGCCCCTTATAAAGGTATTTGAAAATATGAAAAGGAGCAAACAAAGTGTAATGGTAGTTCCAAAATCAAAGAGAAATTTTCTGGTTTTCAAATTACTTATATGTATTTAGTTTTCATAGTATCGTGGCTTCATGCAAAAATAATTACAAACTACTAACTACTCTTATGCAAACAAATGAATGCTTGCATAAGTTTTCCAACCAAGTATAAAAATGAAAATTGGGAGTGTGGGAGTTCGGACTTTAACCAACCAAACAGAATGATCTTCTACTTCTGTGCAAATCTCTATGTATGTGCAGTGCTAATTTTAAAAGTAAGTAAAATAGAAATAAATAATATTATTATAGCAAAATTCATTACTTGAACCTAGGGATGTGACGATTCTAGTGGAACTTTCATATTAGCTCCATGGATATGGATAATATGCTTGCACCTTTTCTTGAGCACACAGTTACCTAGTCTTCATTCAGCAGGTTTTGCACAATTTCAGAAGCAGAGCAGAACGACAACATTGAGACATGAAATGCACTACATACTTTGACATTTAGTGGCTTCAATGCTAATATTTCATTCTGTCTGTAGATCCTAGAGTTCATGCACTGTGGTACACTGTGTTTTGTTTAATAATTCAGCTAGTTCACAGTAAATTATATAATGTATTCACAAAAATGGCTGAAAGTCTCAAAAAAAGAAACTTTCTTGTCTTGGTTGACAACAGTGCAGAATGACATGTGGGCGAGCTCTCTCTTCTTCCCCCGGCCCTCGCTTCCTCATAAATCTAGAGCCCAAGAAAAGGCAAGCACATAGCATGTTGCCCTTCTCCTTACTGAAACAATAACAATTGCCATGAGGACATACTACAAGTGTCTTTGAATATCTATTGACATACTATCTTTGTAAGATAGAATTGACTTAATCTACAAATACATACATTTTATAATAGTATAAACATTTGCTGATTTCAGAGATAGTAAAGTAGAAGGGAAATCTACTGTAATCATGACTGATAAAAACTGTACATTTTTATAAAACGTTTCTTTATATTTTTGTAAGCCAGGAACCAAAAGTGGAGGGACAAAACCATAAAATTTCTGATTTTTGTAGCTCAATATTTTCTAATACTATTATATTGTATGTATCATTGTCTGTGTAATGGATTTGATGCACTTGCATGTGAATACGACTTTTCTTCCCACTAGAAGTGTATGTAATAGGGCTTTAGAGAACACTTGTCAACAAATCTTTTTCTTGTGAAATCTGTTGTAAATAATATAAGTTAACATAAATAGCATAAGTTCTCACAAATAACACAGCACATCAACTGCCAACACTATACTGGGAAAACTTTGTCTGTCTTTACTGTTCATAGAACGCGCTAAACAATGACAGCAATAAATGAGGTAACCGCCGACTCAGCATTTCTCACAACAAGAAATGGCAACAATTGCAGTTAGGTTTTTAATGTAGAAAGATGGTGTCAAGAAAATATGGGACCTATTCACATCCCAATAAAAATGCTCGGGATGCAAGTAATAAATGTTTTTATCTGACGAATGGTAGGCTTATACTGACATCCCCAGCTGTATGCTTTTTTTGCATGTCAATTAAATTGAATAATGAACATAAAAAGGTAAATTAATTAGTATAATGGATCAACAACCAGAGGAAAAGAGCACAAGTAATTATTCACATAAGTAGCGATTAGCCAACAGGCAGAGAGGTTGTAGGTAGTTGTAGGAATGGCTGCCATGCTGACAGTCCCTAGATGGAAAGTCTTGCTGGTTGGAGAGTCCAATGGGTGAGCTACTAATCCACACAAAGGCCCAAATAATCTCCTTTTACAATCTTATTTATATTAAGTTAAATATATTCCTTTATTTCTATGGTATAGCAAAATGCTGTTTATGATGGAGAATTTCAATGAATATGTTCACTTTTAAGTTAAAAAAATGAAAGAAATTGTACTTAGGTTTTTTTTGGGGGGAGGAGGGCTTCTTGGGGGGGGGGGCTGTAAATGCACCCCTGAACCCTATTGCACATTTCATTCCACCGATTCATTAACAAAACTCATATTTGTTTAAATGTTTATGGAACTGTTATTTTGCATAGTACATTTTTATTTTTGTCATATATGAATAGGGGATTTCTAAGAAAGTTAAATATTATAAACTTAACCAAATAAACTTAATGTAATTTCTAAAAAATTTAATTTTTGCTTAAGTGTCCGCCGCTACCCACCTTCCCCCTAACCCATTTAACTCAAGTGAACTATTCTCTTATTTTTGTGTTGGTTAGCATTGTGATGTATTCATGTCTTGCAAAATAGATAATAGAAAATATCATTGTTCGCGTAATAAAGTGATGAATGATGTTTATTTTTGTTTCAGGCGAACAGCTGATGTACGTTCTGTAGGATATTCAGAGCTATTTAGCCTGTCTCGAGAAGATGTATTGGCAGCCATGAAAGACTACCCTGAGGCTCAAGAAATTCTACAAAGCCTTGGTCGAAAGAGGTTAATGGAGGCAAGAAATGTATCTCGTGCAAAGACTGCCACAACAACAGCACAGACACCTAGTCAGGATGCAGGAGGACCAAAAAGTGGCAAAAGCTCAGCTGTTAGTTCTCCACTTTTAAAAGAGTCCATGTCCATAGATGCTGATGGTAAAGCAGGCAAACGCATTGTGGAGCGCCTGCGAAGTGATGTAAAGGGACTCAAAAATGTTCTTCGTAAGAGCAGGCGTGGAGCCAGGTATGCAAATGCTACTATATTTTCATTTAATTATTGAATTAAGCAGCAACAGCTCACTCTTTCCAGTAGTACACCATTAGTTGTTATAACAAAAAACAATCACTGAGGTATTTGAGAATAACTAATTGTGCCAAAGCCCAAGGACACAATTTTCGAAGCACATCACAGACATTTTCTAATTTTAAAATAGTGACCAAAAACACAGTTATACATTTAGTAGGTAATGTTAATTTTAAGCAAATTGATTGTTAATATTACATAATAGTAATTACTATATTTAACATCAAATAATGTTCCATATACTAAACAATCACAAAATTATATATAATTCCGTGAGAAAATCAATTGTGAAGGATAAATTCTGGTTTCTCTTGAATCTTGAAATGTCAGCATTCTATTCAGCTTCATCCTTACTTTGTTGGTCAAATGTGCATGGTGTCTTTACAATTACTAATCTTTATTATATGCATTTACCTGCTTTTCAGTATTTTCAGCTTCTATACTTGAATATGTAAATATATATAACAAAAGAATTTGAGCCAGTTTTTGTAACATAAACATCACTTAGTAATTAGGGATGATTGATGATTAATGATAATAATAATGATGGTAATGATAATAACAACAACAATAATAATAATAATAATAGTAGTAGTGCAGTAATACCAACCGATCAAACAAATAAAGGTATTTGGGCTTTTTTGTAACGCAAACATCACTTAGTAATTACTTACTGGGACACTTGTTCCTATTTTCAACCCTTAATTCCAACTAAATCTTGCTAATTGGCATCAAGATGAGGGTGATGGTGTATCACTTGTGGAGGCATCCGGTGCTGGATCTATAAACTTTCAAAGGATGCTGTATGGTGGTAAATCAAAAATCATGATATGGCTCTTTTTCTTCATGATGTAGATCTTCTCCTACACAGCTAATTCTGTAGGACTACTGGTTTTAACAGTTGTATATTAGCTGTAATTTTGTGTCCTGATGTCCAAAAATGATGGGCAACTGCTGATTTTTCTGTTTGCTTATATTTTAGGTTTCTCACGTGTTCCTTTAATCTGTTTTCCAAACTTCTTTTTGTCCTTCCTACATATACTAGATTACAGTCTGAGTATTTAATTTCATAATTCCCAGTTTTTTATTTGCAGGGATAGGATCTTTTAAATTTTTACATAGCAGTTTCTTAATGTTGTAGTTGTTTTTTGAAGCTAAGGTGATTTTATAATTCCTGAAGATTTTCTGAAGTTTGTTGTGTGCCCAAGAATGATAGGTGAATTTTCTGAATTGAGGTTAGTCATGGAGGTTCTGTAGGATGGTTGTGTGTTTTATGAGGTTCAGTTTTTTGCATTTATGCATTCTCTTGTCTATTGCACTTTTTTGGAAGCCATTGTGGTAGCTATTTGGAGCATCTGTTGGTATTCTTTTCTGGTATTCACTATTCGGCAGCCAGTGTCTGCCGTCATTCAGGATAAACCTTGTACAAACATAAATTTCATTAATAGCAACAAAATGATTCATGAATTGTGCATTTGTTATGATATGATTCAGTGAAAAAGCTGAACTGTTTAGCAACAATCAAGCTAATCTCTGCAAGCTGTTTCACTTATTGCTGTTTTCTGAACTTTTTACTGTTTATTTTCTTTCTTAGCTAGAGAACAAATGCCAGATCAGAACTTTGGCACAAAGAATTACATATTATTTAGTGAAATATTATTTCACTTCCAAATCAATTCTGAAATTCAGCAATCAGCATATGACATTAACATTTAAAAACAGTTCTCAGCATGTTCTTTCTTTCTTTTACATAAATAAAACTCAACAGCTTCTTGTTAGTAGCATAATAAATCACAACAATGCATATTTTCATACTTAAGCTGTGGCTCATGCAGATAATTTTCATGATATCATATTGCAATATTCTAACAAAGGGAATGTTATATTCCAGAACAAAAGATGAATCCATGGAACTGCAGCCATTAAATCCTGGTTCTCGCAGTATGTCAGCCTCTGGCAGCAAAGGAATGTTGCGTAGAATGTCAAGGGTGCATAGTGATGACAACTACTCTCGTGAAGAATCCATGGAAGAGCAGCAGCCACCTTCATCAGCACCTCCAACAGCTAAGCTAGGAGAAGGTTTACCTTTGCTACATAGACTGCGTCTTCTCAAAGAAAAGCAGGATCGTGAAGAGCAGAATAAAACTCCAACATCTCCACCAGCACAGCCTCCTCCAGAGCCTGAACCTTCTCAGGAAGTGGTTGGTGCAGGTCTACCTCTGATTCAGCGTCTTCTGCTGCTCAAACAAAAGGAAGAACGTGAACGACAAACTATCCAGACAACTGCAGCAATTACAGCAGATGTTCTAGCCAGTACAGTAAGGTCTCAACAGCAGCAGGAGGCAAAAGCTACCATTACATCTCCAAAAGGAGCAGGAAGTGGTGTCAGTGATGATTCCAGACATTCCTCATCCAAGGAACATTCCGATGATGAATCTACCACAACATCTTGTGGTCTCAAAAAGTCGGCTGTGCGCAGTAGGTTAGCCTCAGTGGTATCAACTAAATCAACCAGTAGTAGTAGTGATCAGCAACAGCCTTCAACGTCGACTGGTGCCAGCAAAGTGCCATTGCGTGAGAAACTTAAACTGTTTGCACAGAGAGATTCGTCGTCATCTTCGTCCACAGTAACCTCTCCTCCCCCAACTCAGGCTCAAGCAAGTGCCAAGACAAGTGACAGTGATAGTTCCGTTGGAGGTGGCAGTGGCGGAAGCTGTCCTCCATCCACATTAAAAAAGCAACAATCTTGGACGCTTCTTAAGCGAGCTTCAATATTGTCGTCACAGCCTTCGAGCGAGATCACTGCTACGACAAGCAGTGCAACAACGACAACGATGACGACGACAACAACAACAACTACGGCTATAATTGCTCGGACAATAGATTCGGAAGTGAGTGAAGAAAAGGTGCTCAAGGAGGTTGCTCAAGTGGAAACAGCAGCGTTGGAAGATCAGGTCGAGGTGCGTAGTCTTCCAGAAGGTGCCGCCACCGAAGGAAGTGCTACAATAGAGGCCGGAACTTCCTCCACGGTAACAGTTACGACAGCATCGACAACAATGACAACCGTGACCATGACTACAACGACGACTACAGCGACGACCTTATCCGTGATACCATCACAGAGGTCCAAACCGAGTCTGCTTCGTTTGCAGCAGGATACCAAGTTCTATACGTCCATCGACGATCTTTCTCCTGAATATTCTGGACTGCCTTTCGTAAAGAAACTAAAAATCTTGAACGAGCGACAGAAACTGGCAGAATTGGAACAAAAAGTAGCGGTTGTGTACATGCGTAGCTCTAGTTTGGACAGTGCAGGGGCAGGCGTTGGGACGGTATCGGGAGCAGGGGACAGCAGCGGCGACCTGACCCGTAGCCACTCGGAAGCCACTGCTATGCAGTATGTGCGCAACCAGCAGCTGCGCGCCATGCAGGTAAGGCCGCCGCGACCCTCACAGCTCCCGACACCGCCTCCTGGCACTACCTCCACTTCCGAGGAAGACGTGGTGCAATCTCCCGAGAGCAATGAGACTTTAGAGCGACGTAATCTCAAGAGCATCCTCAAGAAACTGTCAGCAAGTTCACTGTTCTCGGGAAGTGGCGAGGATGTCGCAGATTCTGCCGCTGTTACAGCGACCAAGACATCTGAGCAAGAAACTCCTCCCGTAGTACCTGCTCCTGCTGTAGACATGCGCAAATTAATGAGAGCACCAACAATAGAGGGTTATGCGGCACGCCACAGTAAATTGACCAAAAGTGTAACGTTCAACAGAGACACACTACAGTCCCCACCGGCATTCGGCACGGAGGGTGACTTCTTCCCGCGCACAGACAGTCCATTGATACCGCCTAAATGTCGTCTTGAAGCCGAAATGGAAGCACCTCAACCGCCACCCCCGCCTCCACCTCCAATGCCTCCAGAACCTGCGCAGGAGAAAAAGAAAAAGCCACAGGTGCCATTATTAGCGCAACATTCCCCACAAATTCCGCTTTCAGCTAACCAAAAGAACTTCTTCCGTCCCTCTCTTCTTCTGCCATCGCACACAAATCTCGAAGAAGAGTATTTTAGTGATGTTATTACAGGCATCAAACATGTCATCCAGGGACACCTGGTAAGTTAATTTTTAGAGTTTATTTTAGTTCTTAAGTGTTTCTGTTCACATGAATATATTACATTATAAGTAGGGCCCTGATTTTGATGACCTAAAGAATATTTAAAAATGACCTTAAATGAAGACTTTATTACTTTAAAATGTATTTAAATTTACCTAAAATAATAAATAATGACTTATAAATTATCTTTATTTGTTGATCTACTTACAATTCATTTTATCACTAATATTGATTATATGTCACAAACACCTTCTGTAAGTTCTAAATTTGAATGGTTGTCTATTGTCAACTGCTATATAACTGAGTGCTGAGAAGCTTCCTTCAACATCAATAGAAGATACATGGGCTTGCTTACAGCAGCAAACATCACAGGTTTCCCACTTTTCTTCATTGAGGTAATGCTTCTTGCCAGACAGTCAGCAGTTTTGAATATTGTATCATATTCACTGTTCTTGTTCAACAAAATTTCCATTTTAGTACAGACAGTTTACCTTCTTCACCTTCCACAAATTTGATTACTTTCAATTCATTTTACCAGTTCTATTTGATTTGACATAGGATATCCACATTGTTCCAGGAAAGTAACAATAAATACTCTGCTCCAAATCCAAATTTAGGTCTGATATAGGCCAATTTCACTTGTTTTTCACAGTTAGAGAGAAGTTCCTTGAATATTTTTATGGATGCTGCATTATTACTATCAAACGTGTCTAAAACAAGTTTCACAACTTCAAATTAATGTTCACAGTAATAACTATAGGCCTCTAACTAGGTTCCCCATCTAGTGAGTACTGACACCAATGGAAGATGTATCCCACATGCTTCACTTAGGAATATTTTCACAAGAGAAGGTGATCTCAGAAATACTTTTTTTACATTTCCAATTAATTTATCATTAGCCGGAAAAATGTGTCATATTTTTTCCACAACTCAATGGCAAGAATTTGCCAAGCAGATTACATGCACCCTTAAGGGAGTTTGAGGCTTTCACCTCTAATGGTGCTACATCTATGAGAAAACTAATCAGAATCATGCTGGCCACCATTAAGCCACAGATAATTCTTTGTTCTGTTAAATAATTTGCTATGGTACAGAAGTTTTCTTTCTCCAAGACTTCAAAAAATGTTACCACTATTTTCTTCATTCATTTTCCCAAAAATTACATTTGCAATATAGTGTGCCACGGAATCTGTGATCTTTTCAATTGAAACCCAGATTTTTTCTTATCCTAGTTGTTCATATGGCATTCATAATTTTGTTGTAACATCATTCAATGTGTTTCTTTCTAATTGTGGACTTATCTAGGATGGCTTCTCCAGCATATTTCTTCAGCAAACTTCAGGGTACATTATTTATTTGTGGAATGGAATGTTTGCCAAGATAAAAAAAGCTTCACATAGCTTTTCATAAAACAGTGGATTTGCTGAAAACATACCACTGCATCTGTTACATTTTTCTTTCTCCTCCAGCTTGAAAACCGATTTGTGTTTCTCTCTGTACGCATGTTCTCTACAGTTAATCTCTTCTTTGCTGAAATTTTCCCTTCACAAATTTTACACTAAAATATGTTGCCATCACTAGAAAATGCAGTTGTCACCTTAATCCAAAAGAAACTGTTCCATTTCATGAAAACATCTGTTTATACTTCAGCGTGACTAAGTACAAATAGCACTTCAGTGACTGACTTCTGTTCTGTCACAGTAAGCACAATACCCATGGTGCAACCCTCAAAAGTAGCAGGTAAATTGAAAATGGCCATATTCAATTCATAAGCAAACAGTGGAGTTGTTTTTATATAAAAGCCCTCTTCCTTAGCCAATCTGTAGAAATCTCTATTTAAGTATTCTTCTTCATTATAATAACGAAGCTCCTTAGTTCTTTTTCCAGTTTAGTCTTGCATTAATTTTATATTCTTTACAAGGCAGTCAAACACTTCACTTTTATACTTTATGTAGTACAGTATTGTAGGTTTACTACAATAATCTATAGCAACAATCAACTATGTTACAGCATATTTATCACCCTTATGGCCTACAGGATTTAGTGGACCTATTACATCACTATGTATAATTTCTAATACATTTTTTACTCTTCTTCAGTTTTTTGAAATGTAAAATACACATTTTGTTTGTTAAGCATGCTTAACATTGCACATATTCATTTTCAATTTTATTTGGTAAATCATCTACTATTCTATTTTCATGCATTCCTTTTAAATTATTGAAATTGGTATGACTTAGAATTCTATGTCATTTTTCTTTGTCATTTGAGAAACACCTGCATATGATTTTACATTTTTATAACTGTTTATTTCTCATTTAGTAAGAACAACTAAGTTTCTTCTCAGCAATAGCAATAAGTTTACTGCTTAGACAATAAATTTCTTATACATATTTAAATATGTCAATACTGATTAAATTGTTATTCGTTCATAATTTGAGATCGTTTATGTTTTAAGTTGTGCATAGATTGTTGTTCATTAATAGTCAAAAGTGGTTATGTTTAAAATTGTTCATTTAGTTGATACTTGTGAGGAGACTTTAAGTTTTAGTTATGCACTTTGTTTGTTTCTTCTTGTGTGGTTACACATTAAGAGCTTATAAATGAATGAACTTTTCCAGATTGTTTTGAGAATCTTGTTTTCCAAAGTAGTAAATATGCACTTAGGCCTTTTCAGAATTAAAAAGCAAACACAATATAGGTACTCTATGAACACAGCAACATCTACAACAGAGTGTGTTCATATAATGTATTAATAATGTAATTTTCTAAATGCCAGTTATTTTAACATGCCTATTAGCATTTTTGCCTGAAAAAATATAATATGTTTACAGAATTCATTAAGCTTTCGTAAAATTTTATTCAGTGTAACTGAAAATGTAGCAACAATGTATCACCGACAACATTTACAAGTTTAAATATTGATAACTTCTTTCTATAAAAATAAAATTCATGGGCTTATGCCAAAATACGTTGCAATGATGGAATGAAGTACCACGTCATTCTCTGATTGCACACTAAGATAACCTGATGCTGCCTTTGAAGTGAGGCTGTAGCATCTGTCTCACATTCAAGAGATCCTGAGTTTGAATCTTTGTTATGTGAGTTACCCAGAAAAAGAGTTTTTTTTTTTTATAAAAGTTTGTAAAAGCATTTATATAAACTAAAGGAAAAGCTAAATTTAAAATTTTAAATAAAATTTTAATTCCAGTTGGGTCAGGATTAATTATAGTAGCTCCTGTAAAATAGGCTCGTGTATCTACATCTAATCTTTCTCTTATTTTGAGAAGACGAATGTGGAGTAACTTTAAGATCCATGATGCAACATGAGTTTCCAGATATCCATACAGAAATTGTAAAAAATATAGTGAGAGTGATACGCCTAAATGCAATTAAATCGAAGGTACAATGACAATAGGTTGTAGCAGCCCAGAAGAGGAAGTCTCGTCAGTTTCAGACATCCTCCGTGCTGCACGCAAAATAAAGGAACAGAGGAAAGCTACCTTCATGATATTTTTTATTACCTTTAAAGTTAAATTATGAGCATATTACTCTGGTATAAGTAGATGTTAACATTAATTGCATTTTTCTCACATTGTGATAGTTACAATATTCCTAGGCAATCAGCATCCTACATTATCAGAAGCCTGCATATTATTTTATTGTATTTTTATTGGCATAAATTATATAAATAGATGTTAACATTAGTGTTAAACATGATGTTACACTTGTGAGAAGGAAGCTTGCAAAATATGTGTGTCATACACTATTTTTAGACAGTTCTCAATATTTATAGAACATATTTCAATTATAAATAGATAGTTGTACCTATTTCACGGAGTTCATGTTTAATGGTCTGCGATATTCAATTGTTGCCTTGCTTAGCATGAATGCTGATGACATGATGCTTACTTGTACAGAACGAAAACATTCTATACAATGAAGGCAGTGTAGCAGTTGTAATTTTGCTCTCTCCGTTGCTTGCATAATTTCGTCCAGTTCATGACATTCAAATCAGCCACCATTTTGTGGTTCAATACAAGCTCTCAGGGTGTGGATGCATAAACCAAGTGGCTGAGTTAGAGTGTTATAATTTTATAACACTAAATGACAAAATTTTCTACTTTTAACACTACTGACATCTGGTAAAAGACCTACTTTTAGCATCAACTATCTAAAAAATACACTTTCGCACTCTGTGATAATTACGATATTGCTAAGACAATCATCATATTACATTATCAAAAACCTGCATATATGTTTGTGTTTTTTGTGTCAATTTACTTTGCACGTGTGTTCTTATCCAAAAAAATATAATGTATTACACTCAAATGGCGTTTTCTAACTGTTCTATAAACAGACTTCTTACAAAATATTATTCTTCTTTCTACACCAAGCTAAACAAGATAAGCATTAGGAAAATAATGTATTTATTACTTAGCTCCTTATAAGCAGAGTGGAAATAAAGGAATGAGCTATGCTAAAGCGACAGTCAAATGTTTTAAAGCTATCGTTATGTGATTGTCATTGAAATTGGCTTCTTTGCTTGGCCAGGGGTAAAACAAAATAAAAATGGACACTTCCTTTTTGAGAAAATAAAAGTATTTTAAAATTGAAAGCAATAACAAGGAATATCTTGGAAATGATTAACTCTACAACACCATGCATATGACATAAATTGTGTGTTTTAACGATCTCTGCATTTTTTGTGCAGTTAACTTTTGTCTATCTCTTATGGTAAAAATTATAAATATTATTAAATAATAAATACTATTAAATACTTTTTACTTATTTCTCTTCTACTTATAAGGAACTAAATAATAAGACCATTTCAGCTAATGTTTTAGCATGAAATAGAATAATAAAATTATGAACAATAAACTTATGGAGATGTAAAGAAAGCCATGTGAATGGAACACATTAGATTTTTGCTTACTCTACATATACTATATACACAGTGTATAGAGAAGATATTGTATTACACCCAAAAACTTGATACAGAGATTTCATTGGAAATATATGTTTTGAGACCCCCCTGAATCCAAAGAAAGTATTTTTAAAAATATGTATGTGTGTGTGTGTGTGTGTGTGTGTGTGTGTGTGTGTGTGTGTGTGTGTGTGTGTGTGTGTGTGTGTGTGTGTGTGTGTGTGTGTGTGTGTGTGTGTGTGTGTGTGTGTGTGTGTGTGTGTGTGTGTGTGTGTGTGTGTGTGTGTGTGTGTGTGTGTGTGTGTGTGTGTGTGTGTGTGTGTGTGTGTGTGTGTGTGTGTGTGTGTGTGTGTGTGTGTGTGTGTGTGTGTGTGTGTGTGTGTGTGTGTGTGTGTGTGTGTGTGTGTGTGTTTGCATAGCTCAAAAAAAAAAAGTCTGTTAAATACCAAACTAGTATTTAAGTTTAGTATCTTCCAAGGATGCAACACAAAGATTTCCACCCACAACTACCCTTTACATGGAAACATTTTTCAAAAAATTTTATTTTTTCAAAAATAGCTCTAACAATTTTGATTAAAATCTCTTATATTTAAGATATTTACATGGCAAATAAAATGTATATCTTGAATTTTCTGGGAATAGGCTCTGAAGACTTCTTTATTCTGGATGAATTTTGCAGAATTTTGCATATCTTTCAAACCGTAACCAAAACTTACTACACAAAAAATGTAGAGATCATAAAAACACATAGTTTATGTTAAGGTGTGGGGGTGGTGACAATGATGCATGAGGAGTTCAAGGTCTTCTGCATTTCTACCTTAATTGGGTAGCTGCCTTACAAATTGGCTCTTAGAAATATGGCCACCTGGGATGCTGAAACTGCTCAACCAGGTGTGTACCGTTTTGCACTCTAATGCAAGATTGAACCGCATCAGCAATTTTATCTAAGCCCGTTTGAATAACAAACATGATTTTTCTACCTTTCTCTCTTCTAATTATAATTAAGTAGCAAGAACCACTAGAATCAACTACTCCTTTTCTCTGGACATTAGGATTTGCTATTGTTTTCCAATAAAAAAGGGTTCAAATTCATCCCCCACTGCTATACCCACCCAGCATGTAGCCCAATAAGGGTTCACCCCACTGGGGTGACAGGGCTACACAGGGGATATAGTGGGCTCACGTCCCACTCACTCTGGAGTTCAATATAATACCTAGTCCTAGCTGAATAACACCAAGCACGTATGCCCTACACATGAGTGGGTATTTTGACTGTCTGATTCCCTCACCGTTCAGGGACGGAGGGAGTCAGGGTTGACTTGGGACCCCGGGTGTACCAAACCTGTACCTACCATAGTGTTCCATGTAAAGCCTAGTTGGAGGTAGGGGTATTTTGCTGAAGATCTTCATGTCGCATCCTCGGAAGATACTGAACTTAAATACTGAGTTTGGAATTTTACCAAATTTTCATTTTTGAGTTACACACACACACACACACACACCTTTTTTTTTTTTTTTTTTCTAAAAATGCTCTTATTTGATTCAGGAGGTATCAAAACATGTATTGAAATCTTGGAATCAAATTTTTGGGTGAAATACAATACCTTCTCTACTTATTATGTACATTGTACATACATGGTCAAGAAAGTAAAAAAATGACTACACACATTACTAGAAATGGATTTTAAAGGAAGTGAATTCTCTTCATATATGGTGCATCACAAAAGCTTATATCCTAGCCAAAGGCCACTTGCTTTTGAAGATTAAACTAAAGATAATCTCATTATCTTGGGAAATATTTATTTTCTTACACAACTTCTTGTCACACAATACCTTTGAGCAAGAGCTTTTGATATATTTAAGCTGGAATGCTTGGTAAATGTTTCTTTAAGCAGAATAAATACAATACAAATGTGCAAGAGCAGCTTTGAGATGCACAGATAAATCAGGAAGAGTTTAAGATGTTATTGAAATACTGTAACTAAATAACAGGATTTAAATAAATTTCAAACCACAACAATTTTGGATCTGACAAACCTAGTAAAAGAATGTAGTTCTAACTTTTCTTCAATAATGGTAAGGTTTTTTGAAATAGGTGTTTATGATTTACTAAGTAGACAAGCTGCAAAACACCTTAAGGTGTTCTTTTGGAATTATAAAGTCTAACACTATTTTTTGTATAAAATTTGGAGATGAAAAGCTGATTATTAGAAGAAAATTCTGATCACTTTCCCCTTCAAAAGTGAATGACATCTATGATGATAAAAGCACATCATTTTCTATATTTTTAAAATCTGATGTTGCAAGAAAAAGCTCTACAAATTTACCAGTACTTGAGGCAGAAATATATTTTCACTTCAAAGTAAGGGTTATTTTCTTTTTAGTCAGCAGATTTCAGATTGATTTTGATAAGGTTAGTTTCCTAAGTTTTCTCTACTCTGAGGAAGTAAAAATATCATGTGGCTTCAGGTTTCATGGCATTCAGGACATTTCTTGTTTACCAATAACATTTTTGTAACAGACAATGCTAAGTGTAATTCTGTCTCAAAAATGCTTTGTGAATTAGTTCTGGAATGTTTCTTTGGAAAATATATCTCTTTTTATTTCAAATTATAGCATTTGTAATATAGTATTTGCCATACTATTTTATATTCTAGATAACATTGTTTTAATTAGTAAAACTGTGTTAATTGCAGGAAGACATTCAGAACAAGTTCCAGTCGCAGTTTCAGTCCTTAGAACTTGAAGTTAGAAAAAGGGATGAAATCATCTCTCAGCTCCAGAAGAGGATACGTGAACTGGAGGTAATTGAAAAACTTCTTTTCTGTCTTTGTTTTACAAGTTTAACATCTTTTAGCCACTAAGTACAAGACATTATTAAACAATAGTCAAATGTTTAAGAACTGGAAGTTGTATGCTGGCCATAAAGTTCCATATCTTTTTTCCATTGCAAATTCTGTATTGGCTCAAGTTTCTGTAAACACATATGCATGCATGCACGCACTCACACAACGCACACCTCTTCTCTGATAATGTGAGCTACCCCAAGGGAGGGTGAAATCAGGACACAATTGTGGGAGAGCCCACAACCTGACTGCAGAAACTAGGTGATGCTACAATGGTTTGCCAGTGCCTTCTGCATGTCAGTAAGAATCCTTGTCAGTGAGAAATCCCATGTTCCTACCAGGAATTAAACCTGGGTTGTCCATCCTAGAGATAGGCTCAATACCACTGTACAATGGGGATGGTCAATGTGAATATATTGTAAATTAATTTGTTGCTACTTTTTGGCTTTTCCTGCATTTAGCACTTCACTTCACAAGAGCACAACTTAGCTACTCCTATCTACCCGTTGCTTGCTAATAACTTATGAAACTCAGGACAGTCTTTACCTCGAATAGATTACTGCTACTTGATTACTTGGCACTGTAAGAACCTGCTGACAAAACAGCAGAACAGAACTCAAAAAAGCAATGCAGTCAGTCATCAGCCTTCTTTTTATACCCAAAAGGCCCTTTCCAGAAAATGTCACATGCAGCAAGAAGGGACTGCATCTTAACATAACTTTGCCGATATCACCACTAAAATCACTGACAAGCTCTTCCAGTGTCTTATTTATACTAAGGTACCCTCTGGTAATGATGATCTCGGTTTCTTCAAGATTTTTTTCACCTTGTGGAAGCCTAGCTGACACATCTTGGTTTTCTTATTTGTAGACTCCTACATTGACAAACACAGAGTTCCATGTCAGTTTGGTTGGTTTAGCTGGTTAGGCACTGACCTTCTGATACCAAGGTTGTGAGATCAAACCCAGGCCAGGCCGATGACGCTTAAAAGTGACAGCCCCATGTCAGTAGATTTATTGGCATGTAAAAGAACTCCTGTAGGATAAAACTCTGACACATCAGAGACATTGATATGATTATGGCAATTGACAGCATTGTTAACAAGCAAATATTTAAATTTTCCTCTTGGTACAATAGCTCTAAAAATTGGGCCTCTCAGGGCCACATCAGCCCATGTAGGTCCTTTGCTAGATTCTTTATTCATCATGATTGACCCTGAACCTCAGTTCTCCATCTACTCTCAATCAACTGCAGGCTGTGTTATGACTGGATTAAGGTTGTAATTTTCCTTCATCTCCATCTTCAAGCAATGGCTGAAGTTTTCAGCACATTCTTCAGGAAAGTGTGTCTGCATTAGAATGACATATTCTTGCAATGTTCTCCTGACAGTGTCTCTAGATATTTTTTCAGTTTTCCTGATTCTCAGTCTAGACACACTCACAATTTGCACACTCAAGGCTCCTGCACTCTGCCATCTGGCAGCTATCTTTACCACCAAAGAGGCACTGATGTTGCAATGTTCAGCTAGAAAAAGTTACTAGTTCTCATTCTGGTCTCTGATGCTGTTGATAAAAGTGGGACTGTCTCTTCAGAAGTAAAGTCCATGACAAATCCGTCAGACTCTGGTATGACAACTGCTTTACCTCCGTGACAAATTTGAAAGTTTGCCAGGTTGTTGCACTCTTGCTTTCATCTAGTAATGGCAGGCAGGTAAAGATCTCTTTAGCTCCCTTCCATATGTTAATTAGGTCATCAGTTGAGCCTCCAGTGGGAAAGATTGAAAAATTTTGGTTGCACCAAAGTTGTGATATCTTCTCTGCCAGCATCTATCCATTATGGATGGTAAGGGCTCCTACTATCATTTAAACACCAATCATAACGAAGTGCTATTGAAGTTCTGGGGCTTCACTGGTTTAGGATTAGCCAGTCCCATAATCATGGAACCCACTATAATTTCAATATGGACCTTTGCACACATTTTATTTTGGTTCTTGATATTCCTACACTTGCTAGTCTAACTGTTTTGTTGCTCTTATAGATGCTCTTTCATTCCATCAATTTTTCCTTTCATGACAAATCTAATTTTCTTCTATCTCCTTAATAATGTCACATTTTAAGTCTTTGACAGAAGACTTTATTTCAGGTTTTACAGTCACTCTCATAGCCAAGTTCAGATTGCATTTTCTCCATTTTGTTCTTCATAATCCCATTCCACTATTTGGGATTTTTTGTCTTCATTTAAGCTTCCATCTCCACCATCTGGATTTCTTTACATCCTCTCTATTTTGGTTTTTATTTCCACGTCTATTGTTTTATTCTGGACTTGGCAACCTACACTTCAGCAAAAAGCTTTTGAAGTATCCCTTCCACTCAAATTTTGCTCCTGACACTGGTGTGATATAGTCCATTCTTTCTGTAGCTACTATTTGATTTTTGATGTTTGAAGTGCTTTGGCATGCTTTCTTCCATTTATTAATATGTTGAGCTCATTGACAGGTACTCATTGCTGCATACTTAATTACTGCAAGAAACAATAGAACTGAATTGAACAAGGCAAAATCATTGGTTAGCCTTCTTTTCATACAAAAGTGAGGAAGTTTCACATACAGCTAGAACAGTGGGAATTCTGGAGGTTTCTACTCATGTAGCAAGCATACTGCACACTTCAATAAACTGAGAGCACCTCGCTCTCCTCTGCAAGCAGACTTTGCTATCACACTATGATCAAGCCAAGCCTAGCACCCAGAGATGCTCACCATTTCATGCAGTCAAAGACTACTAGAAAGTAATTTTTAAACAAACAGATAAACCACATAGAAAGAGACAGGCAGAAAGAGAAGATTTTTTTAATACTAATACTAATAATAATAAGAATAATAATATATGGATATATGGATATTACACTCCATAAATTCATCTACAGAGTAGAATGCTGTTTTCTTAAGCCATTTTTTTACTATTAAGGTAAAACTATTCTGTGGTAGTTCTCTTATATTTGGTGGGAGTTTATTAAAAAGTTTTAGTGTTGGTAGCAGTGGCTATTGATATTCTTGGTTAATCGGTTATGTGGTGTATCTAAATCATATTTACATCGAGTGTTATAACTATGTATAGATGATCGATCTACAAAATCATTAATATTTTCTTTGACATGCATAATATTACTGAATATATATATAGTGAAGGTAGTGTCATTATCTTAAAATTCATGAAGCTAGGCCTACATGTTTCCTGTGGCCCTAATCCTACCATTAGTCTAATAACTTTCTTTTGCCAGATAAATACGCTTTTTGATGTCGCACAATTTCCCCATAGCCTAACCCCATATAACAAATGAGGATGAAAGAAAGCATAATATGAAGTAAGTAGTATATCTCGACTTACACACTTCTTTAATTTGCGTAACATATACCATATTCGTGCAAGCTTTTTACAAAGTTGAAACGTGTGTGTATCCCATGTTAATCTGGTGTCCAAATGTATTCCTAACAGTTTTACTGAATTCTTAACCTCATTGTGTCGTAATGTAAATAGCATGTTGTTAGTTTTTTCTACATTCATAGTTAAATTAGCTAGGGAGAACCAAATTTTTGCACTTTCCATAGAGGAGTTCATTTGTTGTTTTAGAATATTCATATCTTTGTTGCTATTCAGTAAAGTGGTATCATCTGCATATAGGATAGACGTACCAGAAATGTTAAATTTTAAATCATTTACATATATTAGGAAAAGGAAGGGTCCCAGCACAGACCCTTGTGGGACTCCTGCTATTATGGTTTCTAGATTACATGTCTCATTGTTTACAAATACCATTTGCTTTCTTTGTTCCAAATATGACGTTAATAATTTTAATTCATTCCCTCCTATTCCATAATAGGCAAGTTTGTCAAAGAGAATATTATGCAAGATGCAGTCAAAGGCTTTTGTTAGATCTATCAAAGTAGCCCCTGTTACCTCTTTATTTTCAAAACTTTTAAAAATTTATGTGATTAAGCATTCTACTGCTTTTTCGGTAGAATGTTCTTTTCTGAAACCGAACTGCTTGTCATCTAGAATATTATTTATTGTAAAATATTTATAAAGTTGGGTCAAGATGCAGGATTCAACAACTTTACTCAGTGTAGGTACTTTTGTAATGGGACAATAGTTTGACGGACTGGTTTTGTCACCTTTTTTAAAGATAGGTATGACTTTTGAAACCTTAAGATAAGTGGGAAATATGCCCTGAACTAATATCTGATTGATCAGGAAAGTCAATGGTACAGCTATTTTGTCTATTATTTTCTTTAATAATTCATTGGAAAAACCATATATGTCCTGGCTATGGGATGTACTTAGACCTTTAGCAACTTTAATAGCCGTGTCTGGTGAGACTTGCTGCCATTTAAAGTTATTTGGTACTATGCTAGCTAGTGGAAAATTGTGTAATAAATCTACATGGTTCTGATTATTAGTAGTATTTGCAGTCATAAAGTTTTTGTCACTTATGTTTTTAGAAACATTTATGAAATATTTGTTAAAAGTCATTTGATTTTATCAGTATTTCACATTTGGTTTTAGGAGTGTTAATAGCACCCTTAATTATGGACCATGCTGTTTTACATTTGTTTGCAGCAGATAGAATTAGATTGTCATTTGCTGTAATTTTTGCTGTTGCAATGCATTTCCTATATAGTTTCTTGAAGTTTTTATACCTATCCCTATTTTCTGTATCTATGCTAAGTCTGGAATTAGTAGTATGTTACGCATTTTGGTCAGTTCGGGTGTAACCCAATTTGGTGTCCTTGTTTGAGATTTTGTTTTCTACTAATAATTTTTTCTGGGCAGTTTATACTAAAGTAAAACGTAATTATCTGGTTAAAATAAGTAAAGTTATTTTCTATGTTACCACTGTTGTATATTTCTGATCAATCTATTTCCATTAAGTTTATTAAAAATGAACCTAACCTTTCTGGTGTTAATAAGTACTCAGTGTACTGCACTATTTCATTTGATGATATGGTACATTGTTTGTTTTTCATTAGCTGAAATTCAACCCAAATACTAGCATGATCTGACAATATATTTTGCTCAAGTAAATGATATTTATAACCTGTACTATATATATTTGTTACAATGCTATCGAGACATGATTGATTACGTGTGGGTTCATTATGAACACAGTATAAGTTGTGCGATCTTAACATATTTAGAAAGTCATTGGTATCTTGTGAGAGGTCCAATATATTTACATTATAATCACCCGCAAAGGCTATGTGGCAATCATACTTATCCATTAAGTAAGTGATTAAAGTTTCCAAGTGATTTACAAAAAATTTTACATTAGAGTCTGGCGTGCGGTATACAGACACAATAATGAAATTATATTCACATAGTCTAATGGCAACGGTTTCACAGATTTTATTTGTACTGTATGCTGATATATCAATTATTTCAAACTTTACATTATTCTTCACAAAAATTGCTACCCCGCCATGAGTCAAAGGGGCATTTCTCACAAAAATATCGCCTAACACAAAGCAATTGGGTATGTAGAGGTTGGATTCTTCTTCGGAAAGCCAGTGCTCATTAACACATAAGACATCTGTTGGCACTTTATCCAATTTTAGCTCTAACTGTCCTAATTTATTTCTAATGTATTGTAGGTTCATTTGAGTAATTGTAACATTGGTATTGTTACCACTAGTTTTGTATTTTTTGAACTTCTGGGAATGTTAACTCCACTGCACAGACCTACTGAACTTCCTAGTTTTTTTGTACTAGGTAAAGCTGCACTATTTCCAATAGGATTTTGACCTACCTCACCTTGTTCATTAATGCACTGGTTTTGTCTCTCACATAGTGAAAAATATATTTTAATGTTAGAATGCAGAATTTTCAATAACTGCAAAATGCATATTTAATATTGTTTTCTTTGTCGTGAATTATTTACTTTATTTCATCTGCTCTTTTTCAGCATCCTAAAGATGAAGCACACAATGGAGAAGGTGGTGATTCAGATGCAGAAGAAGGATCAGACCAACCTTTCATGGTATGCAACACAACAAACATTGAGGTATTTTTAGGGTTCCTATGGACCCTATATTTTTAACAGATTTTATGAGAATTTTAGTGCAATTTGGAATTAATACAATTAACTAAAGTAATTATTAGAATTCTAGGTAATTTAATTTATTATTTTGCTGATAAAGTTGAATGAAATGTTTCATTAGCAGTAAAGAAATTGTATTTGTTAAGCCACATTAAAAGTGTTGCTATTGTAGCGCTTAAGACTAGCACCAACTACAGATAGAAATCTGTAACATTATTGTAACACAGGTAGATGTTAGTTGGAGAAAATTAGTTTGCTGCACTTGAACCACCTCTAGAACTGCCTATTATATGAATGGTAATGAACTTACAATAAACAAAACATTCTTCATCCCAACAAAGTTGACATTAATACTCTAGGTCACTTACTTCAAATACATGAGCATGCATTTTCTGAGCTATTGCTCAGACCCTGTTTGCAGTCAACTGAATTATATGCTGGAAAAAATTCCTTTGAATGTCTTTGAGGTACCACTTTCAGATGAAACAGTAAACTTGCAATGGGTAATGTTATATGTAATTAAATGTCTTATATTTAAATTTATCATTGTTATCATTGTCAGCATTACCATTTTTTATTATTTCATATCTTACCACTTTATCATTTTTATTTTCCAAAGTTTATCATTACAGATGATTAGCAACTTTTAAACATGTCAGTTTTCTTCATTTTTGTTGTATCTGGCTATTTTTTTTTTTTTTTTTGTGCTTTTTAAGCATATTTTATTTAAAAATCCTTAGTGTCTTTTCTTGGGTATTTTATCCATGTATTTAGCATTTAGAAAGTCTGTATGCAATTTTAGTTTTGTGTTGTCAAGGAGACACTTTTTGAATGCAGTAACTGGTGTCAAATGCAACAATTTAATTTTTTAATTTGCTTATTTTCTGAATATTATACATTATACCAATGTTAGGACAACTGAGCTCTGCTTTCATCACATATCCAAGATCTGGTGCAGATGTGTTTATGAGATTAACTCCTTTTTTTTATTCATCCTTTAAATACCTATTATTGTTAAAGGACATGTCAAATACACATATATCTAAACACATATTTTCAACTTAATCTGCTTTTTATTACTCAATTTATATTCCTCTAGGTTACAAAAATCACTTTTTAATAATCACTTTATAACCAACTTCAATACACATTTTTATTTTTAATGATTTTTATTTCTTTGAGCAACTTATGAAATAGTTGTTTCTCCACACCTCTTACATCTTGATTATTTAAAGTACCCCTTAAGTTGGATCTAAAATGGAAGTTAATGAAAACAATCAGTAGTGCTCTAATATTGTTTAATTTATAGCACCCACTGTCACATAAGCAGTACAGATAAAAGAAGAGAAGCTATACATATCTTCCTTGTACTTGAAAAGAACAATAATACTAGTTGTTACAGTAATAACAATAACAATAATAACAATACCAACTATAATAATAATAATAATATTTAAATAAATTAATAAATAAGCAAATTAATAGATAAATGAAGAGAAATTAAGTACTGGTAGTTTTAGAATGGATGCTAATACTAGTAATTTCATAACATTCAATGTGTTAAAGCATATTTACTAATAGCCTGATTTATAAACTAACAAACTAGCTTATGAATGCTGCAAAGAATAGAAACACAGCAGGAAAACTGCAAAACATTATAGATTTAAAAATGTTTAGTGATAAGAAAATCTAAACTTTAGATATAAGTTTTAAAGATGAGAGGACATTATACTAAGTTGGATACTAATACTCATAACCTAGAATTTCAGCCATAAACTAATACATATGGAATGGTTCCAGAAAGTGTTTGTCTCTCTAATTTTAAAAATTCCAGTAGTCAAATTAAGAGAGTAAAAGCTCTAACTTTTAATGTTAGATAACATAATTGATATAGTAGACTATGACTTTTCCAGATTTTACATTTTTTATTAGTTTTATTTTTTCATTTGTGTTGTTTACATCATTATTTTATATGCTTTACTAAATACAATACCTCACAGTGTTGCATACATAACAACATTAACATATCATTGGCATATAATTAACATAATATATAACCATATACTTTAAGGTGATGGAGAAATAAATTTTTGATGCAGTAATTAGGAAAGTAAGTAAAAACCTTAATGATTTCTTCTGAGTTTTGATACCTTCCCCATAGTTAAATCAAAACCCATTTTCATTACATTTGTAAGTAATATGCAAAAAAAATTTAGTAAATGCAAGTAAAATAATTTTGTAAATATTATATGTATAAAGTTGAATAGAAATTTCAATTTACAAAAACTAATAACATATGAAATCTTGAGAAATGCCAGAACATGTAAACTTTAATATAAATTGCTCTTTCTGCACATGAGAATTTTCTCTTGATTTATTTGGCTGAAAGAATTTCTTAAATTGCAGTTGAATATACTTTCTACAGTCACTTTATATTATGCCTGTACTTTACTCTCTTCTACAGCTATAGATGGTTGGTTGTTTGAATTAATTACATTTAAATACAAAAAACGACTTAACATGTTCTCTGAAGCAAAAGCATAAAAATCAAAGCTTTGCTGAACAGAATCAAAATATATGCTTTTGAATGATCGTAACTTGGTACTTATGAATAAATGGCTCTGTGTGAATCCCTGACTAGAAAAATTAAAAATGTGTTTGTGTGATACTAATTTTGTTATTGTTAAATAAAGTACTCTGTGATAATTCACATTCTGTTACTCATGTACAGAGTGACCCAAGACATAATTATGAGGTTTTCCCACTGTTTGGTAAGTTTTTGTCTATCATTTATTGTTTAAGTGATATGCAAAATTTTGCAAAACTTATCCTGAATAAAGAGGTCTTCAGAGGTTATTCCCAGAAAATTCAAAATATAATATTATTTGGGATGTAAATACCTTTAATATGTGCTGTCTTTTCTCTTTAAACAAATGTTACTATAAAATGCATGGATCTACTTACATTTAGCTAACAGGGAAAATGAAATGAATTGAAGATTTAATGAGAAGAAAGAAATTCTATTCCACAATTTATTCACTTATATCAATTTAGTATAATGTTACTTCCTATCATTTCGTGAAGATTTACAAATTCTTTTCCATATAATTTAGAAAACTTTTACCAAATATGTAACTAATTGTATGCATGATTACGTGTGAGGCCATCACAAACAGCTGAAGATAAAAATTTACTCACCAAAAACATTTCCCTTGAATTTTGCCCTCCAAAAGTTACCTTCAGGCTATCTGGCTAACGTACACTACTCTTCCATCAGTAAATATGACTCGTGCTCAAACAGATGCCATGCTGGAACTGATTCCACTCCCTGTCCATGAGTGAGCCCAAACCTCAACCAGGAGAGGTTTCCTCTTCCACCACCAGAGGCAGGATGAACAACTCAACATAACATTGTCATCTGATGACAGCAACCAAAACTCCTCCAAGTCTTGTCTAGCAAGGGGAGAACCATGCAGATTGCTGCATAGCTCATGCCAGGCGAAATTCATTTACCAACTACTTTTGGGAGAAGTGTGGAAATAGCTCAAATATACAGTATTTTAATTAAAATCATTAAGAGTCATTTTTGAGAAAAACAAGATTTTCAAACATATTTTCATGTAAAGGGTAGTTTATGGCAAGACAATTTTCTTGAAAATCTTTGTGTCGCATCCTTGGAGGATGTTAAACATAAACACAGTTTGGTAATTAACGGTTATTTCGTTTTTGAGCTATACCGTCCTCAAATACACACACAAAGACCTTTTTCTAAAAAGTTGTTTTGGACCTCAAAACATTATTTCTAGTGAAATCTTGACATCAAAGTTTTGGGTGGAATACAATACCTTCTCTAGCTACTAAGTACATTGTATTATAATGCAAAAAGTAAGTAAAAAATTTGTCTTCTTAGAGGGCAGAATTATTAGTAGAGATTTTTGTACTTCTTAGTTCCCCCCTAATATTTGCTACTATTTACTTTGACATAGATAGTAAAAGATTATGTATACACAGAAATTTTTACACCTAGGAAGATTTTGAACAAATGCCCATCACTGCTCATCATGAACACATGATGGATAATTTTTTTAAGTGCCAATATGGTTGTACAATGATAGTAGTCAATTTTAGCACCCTTTATCAAAAATTGAGTAGCAAAGCCTTTTAAAATGACAGTATAGTTGTGTACATGCAATCTATGATAGTCACTGATGACAATGAGCATCACTGTCATATGGCTGGCTTGCAGTTCATTTGGTCCCTCTGTATTAGCTCATCAATGTTATTATGTTATTTAAAATTCTTTTAACCTAGAAATGCAATGAGTTATGTAATTTACTACAACTTTATTTTCATTTTGATTTGAGCAGAGGGGAGATTCTGTGGATACTGTACTGGCCTCACCACCTCCAACGATAGGAGATGATGAAATAGATGAAGAGGATGAAGATGAAGAAACTGAAAGGCCATATCAACAACTTTATCGTCACTCTTGGGAGGATCATTCAGAAGAAGAGACAATGGAACTGTTAGACCTTCCTCGTTCCATGAGTCCACAACCTGCTGATGGCAAAGACTGTATTGCATTAGATCTTGGTTCCTCTGATTCATCTGATTCTTCAGCTTCTTCAAATTCTTCTACATCAAGTAATGATGTAGATGATGCCTTTGTACTTGAAGATGAATTACAGAGTGTGGAGCACAATCGAGATTGGGAGGTAAAAATGGATGTTTAATTATTATAAAAAAAAGCTGTACATTCATACTAATTCCATATAGTGAGGCAGAAAAACTGATGAACTATCTCAGCTGTCAAATATTGTTTTAAAATGAAGTGAATTAAATTAATGAGCTGCCCATTTTCAAATAACATAAAATAAAACAAAAGGTATTTTAAAAATTTTTTGCAGCTCAACAGCGTGACTCCAAATTCTAGACTGGCTATTTGTGAAATTGAAACAAATCATATCTTTTCACAAAACTAACACCAATAATAAAATTCTTTCTCATCCATTCTCATGAATGTGTGTCTGCCACTACAGTACAGTTTATGGACTAAAAAGTTATGGAAATAGTTGAAATTGGTCCCCATAATCAGTTAAGTTAACTGATTTTTCCCTTTGCAGACAAAGAGGACACATTTTTTTTAAAATTAATTAATTAATTAGTTAACAATGATGATGATGATGATGATAACAACAATCCCTTTGAAAATACTGTTTGGAATCACACTGACAGATGACAATCAGACAATTGCAAAAGACAAATATCATATGTGTTATATTCACATGACTTTCTCTACATATTCTACAACAAACTACTCCTATAAAAGTTTATTCTTCTATCTGCTTCATGCTAATTGAGATAAACATTAACAGAAATGGTTTTATTGTATATTTTCTTTTGGCTACAAGGGGAATAGGGAATAGAGTAGTTTAAAATGATAATCAAATATTTTGTTGTCAACTCCACAAAACAAAATGTGAGATCTACATTTTTTATGTAGTAAAATTTTGTATATCTCTTATGGTTTACCGTTCAGCAAAAGTTACCCAGAATGATGAGGGCTTTAAAGGCTATTCCCAGGAAATTCAAGATATACGTTTTATTTGTGATATAAATATCTTTAATGTATGTTATTTCAATCAAAATCATTAGTGCAATTTTTGATAAAATTGAAAATTACAAAAAACATTATAGTAAAGGGTAGTATAGAGTAAGAGATATTCTTGTAAATCTTTGTGTCACATCCTTGGAAGATACTGAACTTATATATTAAGTTTGATACTTAACAGACATTTTTTTTTTTTTTGAGTTATGCTATTCACAGATAAACACAATGACACATACAGAGGCTTTTTAAAATGTTTTTTTTTTTTTTTTTTGGATGAGGGTTCTAAACATACATTTCTGGTGAAATCTGAGTAGGTATCATATTTTTGGGTAAAATGCAATACCTTCTCTACCAAATGTGCACTGAAGGGTCAAAGCTATTTGTGTGGGAAGATAGTTCAGTGGGTAGGGGGGACCAGATGTATATGATACTTCTGTAGTAGAATGTTACAGTTTCCTGCATATTACACCAGTGGCAAATTCTCCTATACACTGTCGGTGTATTAAACTTGAGAGGGTTCAAAACGACTCTCAATAAACATGCAAAATAATCAGGATTTTTGTATGTCACTTTAACTAATTACAAAATAATCGCAAGTTTCTGCAGTTAAATTGTGCGTGCACATCTATCTCATTGCAAGTTAAAATGATAGCCATGCTCCCAACATTCTCCACTAGCTAGGCAAGTTGAAGCGATAGACATGCACTCCCAATTCTCTGCTAGAGAGGCAAGGGGAAAGAAGCTTAGTTGCCAGCCATTAACTGTCAAAATGCACTGCTAAATTTTGCGATTGACAATTGTGTTTAGTCTATATTAGTGTTGTTTTGCTTGTAAGTTTTTGTGAAAATGACCGATGTAAGTGTTAAAGAAGCTAGTGGTTCTTGTGACTGTGCAGTAAAACACGTGTTTTAAGGACTAGATTTTGGAATTTTGAATTTCTGAAAAACTTAAAATAAAAAACAATGGCATGCCCACTCCGAACTACCAGGTCTGATTGCAAAATGTCAAGGCAGAAAACAAGAGTATAACAGACATTTCTCATTAGCAATTATTCTAGGTACAAATGATTAATTGTTTGCCCCAAATTAAACAAACTCTATTGTTGGCCATGTATTCCTTTTAGTAACAACAAAAGCAGTACCATATGGTCTCAAGAAGGATTCGACAATATAGTTTTTCTAACTGGTTCATTAATTAAGCATGAAAAAACAAAAAATCACATATTTTGTGCATTCATTCTGTATAATTTTGGCAATAGGCAAATAGACTGCAGCTAAATGCTCAGAAATCATTACAAATTTCAAAGCATAATGAAATGGTAAAAAAAACAGAGAAATATTGAACAGACTCATTGATGTTGTTTGTCACTTAAGGAAATAGGAATTAGTTTTTAGAGGACACAAATCAAGGTAATTACGTAGAAACATTGGATTTACTCAATACATATGATCAACTTTTAAATGATCATTTAAAAAACGATACAGTTTTCCAGGGCACTTCATCATCCATTCAGAATGATTTAGTCGAAGCTGTTAGGGGTGTTTTGGTTAACTGTGTAACAAAATAACTTGCATCTGCTAATTTTGTGGCTATTCTTCTAGACAAGTGTTCAGACATAGTGAACAAATCCCAACTCTCTACCATTTTATGCTATATGGACAAATCGGGGGAAGTTCAAGAAAGGTTGATGGGCTTTCCAGACATCAGTGCAGACAGATCTGCTGAGGTACTTTACAACCCTGTACTTACAACAGTTAAAGAATCTAATATTTGTAAGAAACTTGTCGTGCAGACATATGATGGTATGGCTGTAATGTCTGGTTGATTAGGAGATCAGCAATCTAAAGTAAAAGTGGCATTTCCACAGGCATTATTTGTACACTGCTACTGTCACATTCTGAATATGCTTCTGCAACAGACAGCGATATGTATTGTTAAGTGCAGAATTTTTCAACTCTATCAGGGTTCCATAATTGCTTTTCTCATTCCACTAAAAGAACAGAAACTTTGCATGCTTTTATGAATAAAAAGTTACCAAAAGGGCTCCAACATGCTGGAACTTCAATTCATGCCTTGTCAACATTGTACAAGATAGCCTGATTTTAATCTTTGAATTCATGATAGAACTAAGAAACAATGTTGATTGGGAACCTGATACACTGGTTAACGCATAAGCTTTTCTTTATTTTTTTGACTCAGTTGGATACTGTCTTCCTCCTCAAAACATTTTCAGCTATATTTACTCATATATATTCTCTTCAACATATTACATAACAAGTCTTTGTATATTGCATATTGCCATTCAAAAGTAATCCAGACTAAAAACACTTTAGAAGAGCGAAGAAGAGAAGAAGGGTTCCAAAATATTTGGCGAAGCATTTCTACTGAAGTGATAAATGAAGATGCACAAAAAAAATCTGATGTGTACCATTCACATGACTTTCTCCATATCCCTGCAACAAATAATTCTTAAAAAGCTTATACTTCTATTTACTTTATGCTAATCAGAAAAAATTAGCAGAAATAGTCTTATTACTCGCTTCCTTGTAAGTAGAAGCGAAATAAGGGACAACCGTAGGTTAAAGTGATAGTCAAAAGCTGGTTGCTATGTCAATGAAGTTCCTTTGTTTATATGGATAGGAGTTGACAAGTTCCTGTATGAGAAAAGTATACGTTTTTCATAGCAGAAACCAAAAATAAGGAATGTCACAAAACGACAAACTCCACGAAAAAAATGTATATAACATAAATTGTGTGTTTTAAAGTGCTCTACATTTTTTGTGTAGTAAGTTTTTGTCCATCTCTTACGGTTTAGCAGTCATTCAAAATTTAGTAAAATTCATCCAGAATAAACTACTCTTCAGAGGCTATTCTCAGAAAATTCAAGATATACATTTCATTTGTCAGGTAAATATGTTTAATATTCAAAATTTTAATCAAAATCGTTAGAGCCATTTTTGAGAAAATCAAAATTTTTTAAAAAAGTTCCATATAAAGGGTAGTTGGGGGTGGGGGGATTTTTCTCAAAATCTTCGTGTCGCATCCCTGGAAGATACTAAACTTAAATACCAAGTTTGGTATTTTACCGACTTTTCGTTTTTGAGTTATCGTGTTCACGGACACACACACACACACACACACACACACACACACACACACACACACACGGACCTCCTTGTGAAAATGCTTTTTTTGTATATTGGGGACCCTAAAACATATATTTCCGGTGAAATCTCGGTATCAAATTTTTGATGGAGTGCAATACTTTCTCTATACACTATGTACATAGTGCGTATGGAGAAAGTAAAAAAGGAACAACAATGAACCAAGTGAAGTTACTGAAGGTATATTCAGGAGGATATTCAATGAAATTTTAGATAATGTGCTCTATCAAATACAAAGTAGCTTTTCCGACTACGAAAGTGTTAATTTCTTTGCTCTCCTTGATTCCTCAAAATTACTAAACTTTTTTTTTCTGATCACCGTTGCTCAAAATTGTTGGATACCTAGGCTAAAATTTTGATACGGTATGTCTGAAAAATGAAGTTATTGTTCTGTACTCTTCTGGAAATAAAGATTATGATGGAAAGTCAGTTGCTGAAGTAGTGAAAATTATGAACGAAAGAGATCTGGTGTGGGCTATGCCTGAAGTTTACAAATTAGCTTGTCTAATTTTAACTGTACCAGCTACTACAGCTTCTGTTGAACGGTCATTTCCCACTTTAAATCGAGTGAAATCTCACTGTAGGTCTACAATGGGCCAAGAAAGATTATCCTCTCTGTCAATGATGTCCATAGATGTCCATAGAAAAACAGTTACTTTGTACGCTTCGTAAGGATGTTCGTGAAAATTTCACGCAAGCTGTTATGGAACTATTTCTGAAGAAATCTCGTCGGTTGGAGCTAGTATTCCAGTAAACTGGCAAATACTACTACTACTAAAATAAACAATAATTTACCTATATAGGTGTCCCTTGCATTACACAAGCAATTGGTTTTCATGAGTTATCATATAACACAAAAAACACGTAAAGTGAATGTGATAATGATATGAGGTATTTCAAGGTAAACATGAAAAAAAATATTTTTAAACAGATGCATCTATTTATGTCATTTGTACAGTGTTAAAATCAACATTTTTTAAATAGTTTTAAGAGAAAATGTGTAAAATGAGATCGCATATAATGAGGGATGACTATATTTTATAGACTAAGAAAAACGATGATAAGTGTACCTAAATTACTGATCACAAATCACCACCCTCTTATGGTGTTACTGTCGCTCAAAGCATTCTGCTATGAGAGTTCCAAGTACTGGTATCACATATAATGGCCAAGGGCACATCAGAGAAGAGCATTTTATGTGATCTTGTAGTTCACAATGAGGTTTGCCAGTTGATTTGGAACATCACAGAAGCATGTTCTAAGGGCATTTAGATACACTATTTTCTTTATGCAATCACTGAAAGCTTTTAAATAAATGCCTAGCTTCTGTTCCCCTCCTTAGTGTCATTCTTCCTTAAGTAATGTAAAACTTAATTGCATTCCTTCTAGACACACGCAGCTTTAACCCTTACAGCACATATTAGATATAGAATGTAAAACAGAGAGAAACAGTATATGTGTGGATCTATTTGTTTCCTTTATACCTCACTGTAATAACATTAATGGTGTTAAACACAACATAAAACATAGTACTTCCACCAAATATAAATATATGTAACTAACTCATCAAAATGCACGACTACATTGCTTTGCACTGGGAAATTATTTAAATAATGTCATCAACCACATAATTCAAGAATAACATAGGAAATAACTTATACATTTCTCATGTAATTTCAGATTTTCAGTTTCAGTTTATTGCATCCTAGTTATTAATGCATAGATACAGGAAATATCAAGAAGTGGAAAAACACACACAGTGCATAATTAATAATAAAAAAAAAAAAAAAACATTTATTTAATCCATCAATCAACCATCCAACCAGCCAATTTTATTTGAATTAAAATCTAAAGTTTGTTTTGTTTTGTTTCGTAGTTGACTTACCCTCCCCATATTTTAGGACTGACACCCCTAGGGCTTACAAGTAGGTGCCTAGTGGTCAGAAGTCTGTCAGGGACCGCAGAATGGAGAACCTGTAACACTGGTCAGCCTGTAGCCAGGCATGAGCATGAGGAAGTGAATGACATGAAATGCAAGGGAAATGGATGATAGGAAAGGTGATGAAGCAGTTGGTGGAATGAGTGACAGGGGAAACTGAAGGATCTGGAGAAAACCCGCCCAGATGCCACTTCTTCCAACACAAATTCCACATGCAGGTACATGGGATCGAACCCAGGTCACCTAGATGGGAGGCGAGCAGTCTAACCACTCATCCATGGTGCTGCCTAAATCTAAAGTGAGAGGTTATAAACATTGTTGAAATACAAAGTTTGGTGCACAATAGTTACAAATTACCTACAGTCGTAAATGATTCAAAATATGCATCAATGGAATAAAAAGACTTTAAAATTAACCACCTATAAATAACAGGTTTGAATCTAGATTAACCTACATTCTTGGCTGCATGGAATCATTAATTAAATAATCTTACACCTTGTTCTGTTTTAGCCAATCTTGCCCTATGTGGAGGAACTAAGTAAATATTCTTAGTAGGACAAATTTGTGTATTTGCAATAGACAGATTTACTCTATTTTTAATTTTCATTACATATAATCAATATGAATGTATACACATATTGATTACTTCTAATATACTTTTGCTGATAAAGTTTACACTGAGAATTATATTGAGTCCCAGTATTAATTTGGAGTGCTTGCATCTTTAGTTTTAAAATATCAACTACTTTACTGGGATTTCCACAAATAACAACACCATAAGATGTTATACTAGAAAATAATGTATAATATATATCAATATACACCAGCAGTGGCAGCCAGTGAGTAATTGTCTTGGGGGTTGCATGTACTGATGATCTGTAAGGATTATAACATAGCTGGTGTGCCGGAATTTTGATCAAATTAATGATTCCTCAAGTACTATAGGCTAGCATTGACTATCCAGCATAGAAATTCAGTATTCACATTAAGATTGTAAATTTAAATAAAATAAATTGCTAATTTGTTGTGTTGTCTGCTTGCCTGAGCCTGCATCTTGTTAGATTAATGTGGAGCCAGATTGCATTGTTGCATTTGGGAGGGTCAATTCACTCTAATTACATTATTCTTGTCCTGATATCTTATTTGCCAAGAGCATATAAAATAAAGTTAATCTTAGTTTATGTCTCAATTTCCATCCCTACTTCGCCTCTCTTTAATCACAGTTAGAAATCCCAGATATTGTGTTTAATCTATTGACTTTCTACCCAATTAGCATAGTTTTTAGATGTTAACTACAAAAAAAAGAAGTATAGAAAAATATAAATTCAATATTTTTGTCCCATACATGATGTCTTTTAAAGACTTATAATGTCAGTTGAAAAGGATGCTATTTAAAAACAGACCCTAATGCTACACTAAAGATGTAATATTGAACAGTGCCCATCATTAGCATTAACTTAAGGTCCCAGGTTTGAATTCTGGTGGGAGTGTGAAGAATTATCTACTTTCAGGAAAATTTTCATATGCTTCCTAGATCCAGTCGTGTCTATTGTACAGAAATTCATATATTCAGTTTTAATATCTGTATATTCATGGTTAATGCCAAAATACTATAGATCTAAGACTAAATCCATGGAATTGGAAGGCAGTGAATGAACAATATGTGGCTACTAATCTAAACCTAGTTTTCAACATCGAGGATTGTTATACCATCAAATGAAAGTAATATCACAGAAAAGTTAAAGTTATGAAATTGTATAAATATGGGCTTTAAAAACAAAGTTTATAGAGGTCTGCCATTTTCATAAACATAATTTATGCTATTGTTTACTGTTTTTGTAATAGATAAAAAGTTTAAAACACAAAAGTTAACAACTTAGAAATAGGTAGAGCTACAAAATAACTCAGATAATATAATTGTGTATTTTGCTGAACCCTACATTTTCCCTTCAGTAGGATTTCCCTTATCGTATATTTTCTATATTATACAGAATTATTATAAGTGAAATAAGTTTACACTCCTAGAAATTTTAAGGTATACATTTTGTTTTCGGTCTTAACACTGTAATATACCATAATTTAATACAAATCATATGTGCTGTTTTAGGGAAAATATGTTTTCAATGTAAAGAGTAGTTTTGAAAATGTTTGCCTTGTACCCATATCTAATACAAGTATGAGATTTAGTATTTTTGCAACTTTTAATTTTTGAGTTATTCTGTTAACACACATGTGGACACATACATTTAGACCTTTTCCAAAAATGCTCCTATTTTTTATTCAGGGGTCCCAAAACGTGTACATTTGCTAAAATATTGACATCAAATTTTTTAAAAATGTAATACTTTCTCTGCCTATGGTCCAGAACATACAGAAAGTATATTAAACTTTGTTGAAATGTTGAATGCCAATATCAAAAATAACCTTCCTAACAATTTTGAATCAAGAAATAAACCCAAAATCAGCAAATAAAATCCAATGTTCTTTATATCTGGAGATAGTTCACTTTGAAAGTATGTCCCTCATAATCCTTCTTTAATAATTCATAATAATGATTAAACCTACTCACCGAATTTGCAACACAAAATTAGCTTTATGCACAAAAAAAAAAAAAAAAAAAAAAAACTACACAAGTACTTTCATGAATGTAAAGCATGTTTCTTTCATTGTTTGAAATAATGGAGTAAGACAGACTGCCAAAAGAGTGGATTAGTGAATGTTAGCAGCACACCTCCATTGTGGCTGTTAAGTGTTAATTTAAGAATAAAAAAGTAACACCACTGAGAATTATACAGCTATACAAAGAGTATACAAAATCCATACATTCCCCTCCGCATTTTTATTTCTTTACACAAATATCTGATTTAAATAGATATGTAACATCAGTTAACAGTTGCACTAGAACTTTTGTGCCAATGATTAGTTTGACAAACAGCGGCAAGTTTTATTGCAATGCGAGTTTTGCCACACCTTCTTACCCCCTCTTTTCCCATCCTTCATTTATTAAACACCCTAATGAGAGTTACAACGGACCTGAAAACCAAAAACCCCTGCAGTCAATCAAAATGAAGTGCCACCTGCAAATAATCAGGAAAGAAAGCTGTAATGGATGTTGAAAATACAATTGGAGGTTTGGAAAAATTGCGGGGGGTGTAAAAGCCTGCAACCACCTTGAGGAGCTGTCTTTGAATATGTGCTAATAAAGGTTTATGATAAAAATACAAAAACAACATACACAACATCTTTTCATTTTTTCTAAAACAGCATTTTTTTGGAATCGTGGGTCCTCAAAACATGCACTGATGTTGAATTTTGGGTGGAAGACAATACCTTATCTATCTGCTATGTACATACATAACACTAACTTTAGTCTTGGAAACTGTTAATACTTTTAAAAGATTTTAATCGACATACATTTTGTGTTTTAGTAACATCAACATGTTTTGCTTAGGTTGTAAATTTTATACAACAGGATCTATAATTTTAGCAGGAGTTTTACTTAAATTAGGTGGTTATGGGTTATTATGAGTATTTGAATATTTAATGGGAATTGGTAATTAGAAATATTTTATATTCTAATAATTAAATAAAAAATAAACAATATTCCCAGAATTAAATTCATATGTTATGCAAAATTCATTTGGAGTGAAGAGATCTTCACAGCTAATTGCATAAAGTTCAGGCCTACATTTTATTTGACATGAAATTCTCTTAAAACTGCTGGATTTTTAATAACATTTTTGAGCCAGTTTAGAGCAAATAAAAAATTTAAATTTGGTATTTAGGTAATTTGAGTAATGCTGTTCTCTTCCTCTCCCTTGTTACACATGCACACACCACACACAGACTTACATACACATTTTTTTCTAAAAGTATTTTTTGATTGAGGAGACCTCAAAAGTCTATTTCCAGTATAACGAAGTAGTAGAGAAATTAAAAATGAACAAAAGCATCATCAGTTAAATTTCCAGTATTTATTCTTCTAGGTATATTAAAAGGAAAAAATAAATATCCATTAAATACGAGAAAGTTGTCAGTTCTGTGATATAATGTTGTAGATTCAGTTATCTTACCAATATAGGACTCACTCCATTCAAACACAAAGAAAAAGTCACAAAACCCATAGAGCATTTGCATAAAAGATATTATTTCTATTTTTAAGTTTCTAAATGCCATATGTGTTATTTGGCATTTACAATAAGATGCAAGCGCAGACGTAATGTAAGCGCAAGAGTTTGGACTTATATTATTTAATGTTGTAAGCATTCACACACAAGCATGTAAGATGCAATGCAATGCAAGAGTTTGCAAATTCCAAACTTTATCCTTGCATTGTGTGCAAAGAGGATTAATTTTCCTCTTTTCCTTTATGTGGTGCCTGCTGTGAAATATCAGATGATCGTAATGCAAGTGTTTACAGTGCCCCCTCTGTACATACATGCCAATCTTCCATTTGGCTGTGACACGCCCTTTTTGAATTGCCAAATCTGGGCTTTGATTTAATGGATGTACCCACCATCTGCATCTAGATTTCTTGGCTCTCACAATTTGTAATGTGCAAAGATATAATGCACAGTGCATTAAAAGTGCAGCTTTATAATTTTCTGTAGTTTCCATATTTGCACAATTTTCAATATTTTGATCAGTTTATAACATAGCATCAGTTGTGTGTATAATTTTATACTTATTTATTTATTATAAAAGATTAAGTTAATTTTCTGATATAATATTTTCGGTTAAGTTATTAAATTTGAAACTCACGGTAAATGATATGCTCATGCATTTATGAGTCTAGAAACCCTTGCAAACTTCTTGCATTGTGCTTACAATTGCATTGTGGATGGTGTCTCCTTGCATCTGCGCTTATGCTACGTTACATTCTGCGCTTGCATCTTGTTGTGAATGTAGCATAATAATGTCAAAAATATTATTAATTTCAACAAGAGCACTCAAAATATTATGTTGCATTGCAGGTGCAAATGTTAGCTCGAGAATTAGAAAGACGAGAAGGCATCAGCCGACTAGAGAATGAAGTACGTGATCTAAAAGCAGCTGTGAGTTCCAGTGATCTCAGTCGCCTTACAAAATCAGAATTGGACATTCTGGAGCAAGTTCTTGTTGCTGAAGATCGTAAAGTTAGAGCAGCAGCTAGAGCTTTCAGCTTAGATTCAGATGACAATGTTACAGAAGAAAAGAATCTTAGAGGTCCCCCTACCAGACACAAAGAGGAATTAAAGCCCACTTCTCTTTCTTCTTCTGCATTGCATAAGAGGAAACTCCTCAAGCAAAAATCCACAAATGGAGGAGGCAGCATTGAGAACTTGCTACATAAAACAGCCCTGTTGAAGAATAGGCTTCTATCTGCCACAGCAAAACGCCACCAATTGCTTAATGCACGTTCACTTGATGAATCACCAGAGACACCTGGTTCCTCAGCTCAAGCTGTATCATCATTGGCCAGTGGTGCTACAGTGCCTACCAGAAGTCGCAGTGCTTCAAGTGGAAGTATTACTCCAGTAGGACGATCCTCATCATTTCCATTCTCCATTGTGAAGGGCTTGGGTAATCTGGTAAGAAATTCATCTGGATCTTCTTCTGCACAACACAGTAGGCAGTCAAGTATTTCACCTGATGGATCTGCTCTACCTACAATATCTCGCACTTGTGGCACTGTTTCCCCCAATTCCAGCCACCATTCCGATGATCCCTCAGGCTCTAATCTATAAATAGCTGTCTGTTACACTGACTGTGAAAAATGTTATAGTCTTATAATACATTAAGATGCAGTTGGATGATAGCCTACTGAAATCTGTAAAGAAACTCATACAGTTTTATTAAAAAAAAGAAAAGGAAAGAAAGAAAGTTTTGTGGCATTTGGTTTTAGTTATCTTGTAAAACTGTAAAATAAAAGAGAGGTATTGATAACTTCTTCTCTTTTTAATTAACTTCTACACAAAATATTTAACTCATTAGCTGTGAATTTTCTGATGTTTATCTTGATCATCAATAATCTTTAATCATCAATAATCTGAAATTTTGAGCTGCTAAACAGAACTAATGTCCAAGACATCATTTGAGACTGGACATCAAGTGCCATACTAAACAGTATGATGTTATAACTAGATTTAGTAAGAAACATTTCAAAATAGATTTTTTTTTATCTTTTCATCTAAATTTAAATTCCTGTACATATTCTGATAAGGATATTTTAAAATATACTGTGCTGGGAATATGTATGTTATGTGAAAGCATTATGTTGCCATGTGTTACCTCTTCTTTTATTCTTATTCATTATTTTTACAGCAATATGTATTCACTTAAAGATATGTTTTCAACAAGTAGTACATTCATATATAGTTCAATCCAAATTCTAAAAATGTATGTAAGCATTTTCCATGGCAAGAAGGAAAGTTGAATTTTCTATTGGTTTTAACTTAAATAAAGTTATACAGAAAGCACCTTAGAGAACAGAGTGAAGCTTACAATGTTAATTTATTTCTTTGTTATCCTTATTATAATGGGATGTATGATGGTTATCAGAAGCTTTTCTGCGTTTTGGAAAAGAAAATATGTACCAAACTATTTTGAAAAAAGTATTATTCCCAAATCATTGATATTCACTGATCCTTGGACTGTAGCATAATCCCTGTTTGTCAAAGGGAAAACAAATTATTTTTGGTGGTCAATAAAAACACAGCAATTGGAGGTTGTTTATCATCCGAGATATCTCTGCAGCTTCATAAGTATACCTAGACTTAATATGACACCAAATGAATAAGAAAAACAGTACTGTGGATTAAAAATGATGGCAAAATATTTTTAAATAAGCTTAGTAAGTTCTTTTGTGCAACTTATGCTAGTCCGTTTCATTAAAAATATATTCTTTCACCTTCATGGCTGTTTCTGAATTCATTCAACTGCTTCATTTTTGTATACTATTACAAATGCAGCATGCTTATTAGGTGTGCGACATTGAAATTTTGATAAATTAAAAGCAAGAACACAGTAACAAATATGTAAAAAATATAAAAAATGAGCTTCAAATTCCCAAGTAGTTTAGTTATAATAGATTAGTAACATTCTGTATTCATTTAAAATGTTCAAGTATTTTCAAACATACAAGACCTAAGCAGTCATTGTCCTTCCTATTACTCAAATACCAACTGCAACTCATGATATGAAATAGATTTACAAAACAATGACAACTATTGTTATTCTGCTCAGTTTTATTTTTTAAGCCCATAGAATCCTATATTTAAATTTGAATATAGAATATAACTACATTTTAGTTGCTTGGTATATTTATGTTCCTTTAATGAACATGTAGAGTTATTTTAGCTAATTTGTGGATTGAAAGCTTAAAAAGAAACTCTTGTAATTAAATAATATAGTCCCGAGTTCCTTGAGCTGGCCTTTTATACTTTTTTGGTTTTTTTTCTTCCTCCTGTTATTTCGCAATCTATCAGTTCCATATAATTTGGTCCAATGTACTCTGAGGTTTAGAGAAAATATGAAAATATCTATATGCAAATGACGATTGGATTAATGTTATAAGCTCACTGCTGGAAATCCAAATGAACTTATATAAAACAAGTAGAGTAGAAACAATTATGTTAAAATAGTAGATAGTGTGGAGAGAGAGGTTATTGAGTGAAGTAACATACATCCATCAAGCCTTAGAACAGTTAACTGAAAAAAAATCTGATGTGTACCATTCACATGACTTTCTCTACATCTCTGCAACAAATTATTCTTAAAAAGCTTATACTTTTATTTACTTCATGCTAATCAGTAAAAAATTAGCAGAAATAGTCTCATTAGTTGCCTCCTTGTAAGTAGAAGCGAAATAAGGGAGTACCATAGGTTAAAGTGATAGTCAAAAGCTGGTTGCCATGTCACTGAAGTTCCTTTGTTTGTATGGACAGCAGTTGACAAATTCCTATATGACAAAAGTATTGTCATATATGACAAGGAATGCCTCAAAAGTGATGAACTCCACGAAAAAAATGTATATAACATAAATTGTGTGTTTTAACGTGCTTTACATTTTTTGTGCAGTAAGTTTTTGTCCATCTCTTACGGTTTAGCAGTTATTCAAAATACTGTAAAATTCATCCAGAATAAAGTACTCTTCAGAGGTCTATTCCCAGAAAATTCAAGATATACATTTTATTTGTCAGGTAAATATCTCTAATATATGGTATTTTAATCAAAATCGTTAGAGCCATTTTTAAGAAAATCAAACATTTCGAAAAAAGTTCCATGTAAAGGGTAGTTTGGGGTGGGGGGATTTTTCTCAAAATCTTTATGTTGCATCCCTGGAAGATACTAAACTTAAATACCAAGTTTGGTATTTTACCGACTTTTTGTTTTTGAGTTATCGTGTTCACAGACACACGGACACACACACACACATAAACCTTTTTCCGAAAATGCTTTTTTTAGATACAGGGGACCCTAAAACATATATTTCCGGTGAAATCTCGGTATGAAATTTTTGGGTGGAGTGCAATACCTTCTCTATACACTATGTATATAGTATGTATAGAGAAAGTAAAAAGACAGCATAAAATATAGCTTGGAGAGAAAACACAGTATATATCCCTGAAAGCTATGATTTTTCCTGGTCGCAGTCACGTAAATTTCTGAATGCAGAGGGTTTTTTTTTTCTAAAAGCATTTATGAAGTAATAGCAAAATCTACATTTAATTTCAATTGCTATGCCCTAATCTAAAAATATAAAATTGATTTTTTAAAATTTTTCAATTCTGGATTAATTCATATTTATTCAAAATGTTTAAATATGGATCCCTATATTTAATCTCCCCTTACTATTTTTCTGCTACGGTATGATAATTAAAATCTTTTTGAAACTAGAAAGTGGAGTTGAAAACTTGCTGTACAGAGTGAGAGTAATCTTATACTTTTTGAAAAAGTATAAGATCTAAAACTCCTAGTAAGGTCAACAACTGCTTTACGGCTAAGAATTAAATAAATAAATAAATAAATAAATAGAAAATTATAACTTCTGTAGGATTACTTCAAGTTGTCTGCTCAATTCATTTCACCCTCATTTACATGAAGATGTAAGCAAGTTTGAAAGCTGCAAGTTACATGTGTTTTTAAAACTAAATTTTCAGAAATTAATTTAAAAAGTTATAAGAAAATAATGTTATTTACGGAAGCACAGTTTTGCTAAAAAATAAGAGTTAAACATTAAGTTTTTGAAATTCACAGAAGTTAACTTTAATTTTTCATAATGAAGTATTGCATTTATTTATGTGTTACAGATTATTTATTATGATGGAAATAATCACATTCAATGAAGTTTTATACTCAGGAAATAATTTTATTACTAGTAATCTGTTCAATTTATTTCCATTTCTGTCCCAGTTACTAAAAAAATACATTATGGCAATTCTATGCTGAAAAAATAATTTATTTTCCTAAAAGCATCAAACCAGAAAGCACATTGATGGAAGAAAATTTATACAGACTTCTGTATTTTTAATTTTATTTTTGAAAGCTTGTGCATCCTTATTTGGATCTTATACAAGCAGTCTGTCTAGCAAGGTCCATCTTATTGTCAACCAATGGTGTGTGTTTCATTTACTATGTTTAATCAGATCCTACTAGCTATAGAACTTTGAAAAGCTGCAACCACTTTAGCTTTCATATACTTTGTCAATGTCTAAATGCTGCAGCTTCACATCATCACTTGTATTTCCCCTCAGCACTTGCTCTTCTCCTGTGATTCTCTTCCAGATCTGCTGTTTATAATCTGCTTACCTATATGTGTAACAATCTGATGCATTCCATTTACATTATTGTCTCTGTCAGACAAACTTTCTTACAAAATATTATTATTTTATCTGCATAATGCTAATCAAGATATACGATACCAAAAATGGAGAAGGGAAGTAATGGAATACAGTAAGCTATAGGACTGTCAAATCTTTGCTATGTGTTTGTCATTGAAATACAGTTCTCTTTCCAAGGCCAGGAGAAAACAAAAGAGATATGAAACAGTCCCATTTGAGAAAATTTTAAGTAGTTTAAAATTGAAATCAATAACAAGGAATATATCATAAAGGTTAACTCTACAAAAAAAATGTATATTATATAATTTATATGTACTAACAAGATCTACATTTTGTGTGTAGTAAGTTTTTTCTATCTCTTACGGTTTACCAGTTATGCAAAACTCATCCAGAATGAAGAGGTCCTTAAGAACTATTCCCAGATTATTGAAGATATACACTTCGTTTGTGATAAAAATATCTTAAACAAATCAACAAATTTCAAGACTGCGTCAAAGGGAAATGGGAAGAATTTTCAAATGTTTGGGAAAATAACTGCATTGACACAAACTAATCTAAAAATGTCAGATAATTCTAAAGAATGTGATATAAGCAGTGGTGACTTTACTATGGTTGCAATTAATTTGTCATCCTTTTTAATAATTACCACTGAGTATTTTTTTGTTATTAGTTTTAGGTTTACTTAAAAATAACTTTGGCAATTATAAGAGTATAACATTAAAATGCAATATTTCAAACTCTTGTTGCAGCCTTCTGTCAATTTCCAAATAGCAGCATGCTTGAGTTAGAGCTACTTCTTCTTTCGCTTAAGTAAAGTTCATTGTTGAACATTTTTTTATGTTAGCAATGGAGAAATCTACCATAATTGCAAGGTAGCAGTGCATAGCCTGAACACTATTGTGTCATTGTGCCTGTTTAGTATTTAATAAATTTAAAGGCATCTAAATTTATTTGATTGGATGGTTATAATAAATTCTCTATTTATTATAACCATCCAATCAAATACATTTTACAATAATTTAAATTACTTATTAACCCAAATAATCTATACATTTATTAAACTCTATAGGGTATTCTCGTCCCTTAATAACATTTAAGTCTTTTTCAGGCTTATAAATGAGCTTTTAAAGTGTCTTAAAAGAAGATATATGGCTAGTATTTGACATGATAGTCAAAAATACAGAGTTTCATGTTTATGAAGGATAAATAAGATAATATTAAAATGTGAAAATGATCCAACTTTCAAAATATTTCAGTCCAATTAAAGCATGGAGCATGCATTTCAGCTGCAAATTTGGAAGTAGATTATGACCATTATGCAATTGACAGATTGGATAGAAATCTTTCTTTCAACAACAACAAAATAAATAAATATAGATCAATCTATAATAATATTATTCATATTAGGTTTACAATTTGGCCTAAGAAGTTTTACCTTTAATAATACATATATGTGTATGTTATAAAATCAGTTACTCCTCTTACTAACAACCAGGAATTGTCACTGGATATAACACATTGTACTGGCATTTATACTCTGAAATTGTGGACATTAGAGTTCAGAAATTGGAAGATACATTTTGCTACTGGGTCACAATTTGATTCCTAGAACTTCAGAATCAGAAAAATTATGAGCAGTGGGATTCCAGAGTGAAAGGTTCTTATGGAAATAAGTCTATGTATCCTTAAGAGCACAACTCATTTAAATATACACTTCATAAGAAATCTGTGACAAAAGTGAGCTTCTTGTGTTCATGCAAACTGTGACATAATGCAACTATGTGAATTGTTACTATCCCAGCTAGAAGTGGTTCAAGAGAATAAATGCTTATGCCAAAAATCCTCAGATCTCAAATTTAACCATCTCATCAATTTACAGTTTAGAAAGAGCTGCTTTGTGTTAGAAAGCATTAAGAAAATGAAAGAAAGAAAAACAAAACGCTAAGACTTCTATAATATGGTTATCATGCTAAAGGATCATAGGATACAGTTGTGGTATAAATGAAGGGACTGAGTATATTCCAAATTAAATATTAATGTATTTTATGTAATATTTTGTTTATATTTGTATATATAATTATTATTATTATTTTTTATTTTTATTTTCAAATGCTTTTTAAATTTTTTAATTGGCAAATGCTATTTTGCTTACCCACAAAAATATTCACGACACAGCATTACTATCCACCCTACAATAAAGATTCACAGCTATATCTTTGTGATAGTTTTATTCATCAGAAAATAAGAATCTTCTCAAAAGACTAAAAACTATTGTCCACTTCATTTAACATTCACTGATAAAAGGTAACTTAAAATTGAAAAGCACTTCTGGATTCAATAAAAATTAAATGTATTATTCTACAAGCCATATTCTAATTGTTATTGGGTCATGTCAATGTTTGTAGGCATAACAAATCTGGGGAATAACAAGAAGAAAAAGAGATAGTACATGTGTAGTTTTTTTTTTTCTTTACTTTTTTGGGTTAACATTTTGGTTGGTCAGATGATGAATGAAATTGCTGAAATGATCTCAGGGTCCATGGACTTATCTCAGGATAAGGGAAAATCCCCAAAAAATCCTCACTCACCCTAAGCGAGATTCAAACTCGCAACCTATTGAATACATGCTACCCCCACATTACTCAGGCAGGAATTTGTAATATTGATGTGTGACTATGAGGTTATTCCTTTTAAACTTATGGGCAGTGGGAGTAGGGGGTCCATGAAGATGTGGAATTCTGTTTTTACTGATAGTAAACAAAAGCAATTCAACTACATCAACACAGTGATCACAGAAAGCAAAGAATACAAAATCCTTTTTTCTCTTCATTGCAATTTTAGGAAAAATTAAAGTTAATTGAAAACAGTTCACAAACTGAAACTTTTTTTGAAAACTAAAACTAAACTAGAGCATCTACTCAGCATTTCAATGAAATATGAGTTTTCGTTTTTTTTTTTTTTTTTTTTTGTTTTTAAACGTTTTAAAATGAGTTACTGACAGTTATGCAGAGTTAAATAATATCTACAGATCAGAAAATCATCAGGGAGCCTCATTTAATCACAAACATTGGGCATTTACAAATGTTCGGAAATAAAAGGCAAACTTGAATTTTTGTCATGCAGCAGTATAAAACTGAGGTGGGAAAATAAATATATATTAAACAAAATAGCCAACTATATATCATTTAATAGCAATGATCTGTTTTTTTTTTCAAGAAGACATATAAATGATATAAAATGCTTAATATGCTGGAGTATTTTAAAGTCTATCTCATGCTTAGCTTTAAAGAGAATAAAACAAGGCAGCATTCACTTGGGCAATTATTAAAATACATAAAAGTTAAATGCAATTTTCCCTTCTGATTTTGGACACCTTAAATATTGAAATGTTGTAACAACTTATATGTTACAGATTATTTAATAGGAATAATCTCTTGCACTGATAAATACTGAATCTGTACAAAATTTGATCTATAATGTTTGAAAATGATGTCATTGAAACTTTCCTATTCAGAGGCTTGGTTTAAGCTCTCAGATTAAGGTAGTATTTGCTATAATCTCCCAACAGCATCAATGGGGGGGGGGTGTGATGATGTGGTAATGGTATGTTGCTGTGTATAGCTGTTAAAACAAAAGTAGTTTAAAGATGATTCCTTACAGTGCAATATGCATTCTGAGGTGCTGTGCTGTCTCAGAAGACACTTTAAGCATACTATGCTTCCACCTTGAACTTTAATACCTTTTATACTTAAAATTTGTTATTCACAATTTACACATTCTATCTTTTCAGTGATTACATGAAATAACTTATTATGTCTATCAACATTACAATATAACAATGACCAATTATTATATATAGCTTATAACAAGTTTATTTTAAAGTATCAGGTAATATAAAGATTATTTTCCTTCAAAAGATAAATCTAGTTGAGTATCCTATTGCAGAGTCTCCACAACATTATCAACTTTATTGGTAATTATGCAGAGTCACATTCTTGGAGAATTATAAGGGGCTGATAGAACTGGTGCATGTATAATTTCCAATGCTTTAAAAAATGTTCCTAAGATGTAGCACCATATTCTTCATACTAAGATACATGTAAATAGATTCATACATTTTGCTATTTAATTTTTTCTGTGATTGAACATTTTATTTTTCATAATACTGATCTTAAAATAATTTATTTCTGCATAATGCAATCAATTATGTAAGACAATCATATTTTTATTATTTATGGAATTGCAGGCCACAAAGAAGAAATAGCCTCTGTCTGTGATGATTCCTGCTGCATTCATTTTATTTATTCATCTGAAACTGTATGCTGGAGCCACATCATATTGATTGCAGCTTTGTAGCAGAATTAAACAATCTAAACTTAATCAATAAACCAAACTTTGCTAGAAGTTTAACTTAAAGGTATGACTCTTGTTAAAACAATTTAAAAGCAATAACAAAATGCATAAATTCATCTATAGATCAAGAAAATAGGTTCTCTTAAAGGCAATGTGCAAAGTGGTGAACATTCATAACCAAAAGTTTAAGGAAGAAAAGTAATTATATGTGTTTGTTAGTAGGTAAATGCACTAAAGAGGTTTTATGTCAACAACTGGCCAGTGAGCATTAAGACAGCAATATGAACTTGAAATATAAAGATGGTTATAATAAAGAATCAATAAAAAACAGTAAATAATGATTAATGTCTATTTCTTCCCACAATTTAATAACTATGATATTTACAGTTTATTAATTCTATTTGAGCAAATGAATAACTGAGCTATTTGCATGCTTTTGTTTTTTCCCCTTTATGCCCAAAATTATAAAATAGTGAAAGGAAAAACATATACTGGCATATCATACATCTAAACACCAGAATTTCCATATCTAGCTTCTTCATCATTTGAAGTTAGGTTGTGCAACCTGTTTCATCTAAAATTAGACGTTCTTTTGGGGCTAGACATTCCGAGCAGTTTCTTATTTTTGATAATCACTATAATATATTTAAAAAATAATAGGTTTATTACTTAGGTACTGAAAAGAAGCATTGCAAATATACTAAAGGATTTTAAGGCCTTCTTACCTACACTTAATTGTATAAAGCAATTTTTTTTTCACATGTTTCATATTTATAAAAGCATGTTGATTTTATGCTACATAAATTTGCTCAACATATTAATATAAAACCTACAGAATTTACCACAAATATTATCACAATGAGTATCCAGTATTAATTTTGCTATGCTTATTGCTATAGCTCAATTACAAATAAAGCTAAAAGAAAATTCTTGACAGGTATAGAAACCCATCAAAAAACTTTTATGGCTGCTTAGGTTTTAACAATTTGTCTCATTTCCCATATTAGAGAACAACTTTATAAATTTTCATAATTTGGAAAGAATTCTGTTGTTCCATTTCGGTATACATAATGAATAACTTGTGGCAATTATAAGTAACAAGATGCACAAATTACATATGACTGTATGTATACATGAATCATTTAATCTAAATTTTTTAAATTGTAATATATTTAATTATGAAACCTTTTTAAAATTATTTTAATTGGATTATCTATGTTAGTAAATATTAAGGCAAGAACATAACAGGTTTGCTTTCATGAATGTAATTGAAAGGATATTGTTGGTCTATCAAAATACTATGGTCCCATACAATATCTTGTTATCTATCTCTTTAAAATTAAAATAATAGATTTTACCTAACTATGCAATAATGTTAGTAATGTGCTAACAAAGCTTACACTCAGAGTGCTAAGTCTTACTTTCTGTGCTATTATTTTGGCAATGATCTAAAAATTTCTAAAATTCTTATATTGATGAAACTGAGAATTCATACAATTCTCATTCATCCTTTACAAAAAAAAAAAAGATTTACCCAAAAGAAATTTAGACTCATGTTGATTTCTGTAATGGTTTATTGTTCGGAATAAGTTGCACACAGAGAAGTAAATCATATGCCCACACATGAGTGAGTTCTTCTAAGGGATGTCAGCAATTTAATAGAAAAATACAGATGTTTGAATTAACAGCAGCAATTGCAAAAAAGTAATCTTAAAGCACTCATATCAATAACAGGACTGAATATATCTTTATAGTCAAGACTATCCTTCTTCTGTTGGCAGCCTCTTACCACAAGATAAGCTTGTCAAGCTTTATATTTGTCATTATCTTTAATTTTAAAAATCCATTTAGCTGTAAGCAGTTCTTTCCCCATAGCTTCTACCAGTTCCCAGGTCTTATTAGTTCAGCAAATGTTGTTTTCCCTTCTATTGCTTTTTGCCATTTCTCCCTGTCTGGACTCTTGATTATTTCATTGCATGTTAGAAACACTTCTTCAGCATTATCTTGGCTATAATCTTCAAACCTTTTAGGTTTCCATTTCTGTTTCCAGTTTTCTTTCATTTCTTTCTTCTTCTGGATGCTCTTGGTTTAATTCTTCATTGTACTTCTATTTTTTGTTGTTCTTCAATTTGTTTGTGATACCTAGTTTCATTTACCTCTTCAAGTTCTTCAAATATTTATGTTATATTTATATTTTCTTCTTCTTCATTTTGGTAGAATGAGGAAATGAAGATTACATCTCTACTTACAAATGATTTATTCTTTTCTGAATCCCATATTTGACAGCCATTTGTAGCATAACCTACACACATTGCTTCTTTGCTTCTACTATCCAGCTTCTTCAAAGGTTTTGTTAGCTTTGCATATTTTACCAAAATTTGAAGTCAACTGGTTTCCTCTTATACCACTTCTCTGCTGGGGTAATGTTTGCTCCTTTTGTAGGGCTTTTGATTTGTGAGATATGCTGCTGTCAGGACTGCTTCACCCCACATTTATTTTTTACATTTTGCATCAAACATCATTACTCTTGCTTTGTTCATCAGTGTTAGATTCAGTCTCTCAGATTTTCCATTCAAGTGTAGAGTGTGAGGAATATAAAATGCATCACAATACCTATTTCTGTACACCTGTCAATGAGTTATATTTGCCACCATTGTCACATCTGAATTTATTGACTTGGAAGTTAAAATAAGCTTCAACCTCATTAACATATTGTTTTACATACATAAACACTTCATTTGCAGATTTACTACTAAACAGATACACAACACAAAAATGTGTCCAGTCATCTAGTAATGTTAGAAAATAGTTATTACCATCATACATATGGAGATCACTGTGTATGATTTGAACAGGTATTCCAGCTCTTTATCTTACAGTCTTAAATGACAGTCTTACTTGTTTAGTTTTGGCACAGCCTGTACCAGTATTACCTTTAAAATTAACCCTTCACACATTCCAGAAAGTTCCTGCATTTGTTTTAGGTTTAAATGACCTAGCTTTTTGTGCCAGGTGTTCAGAGTATTATCTTTTTGTTCTGTAAACAGAACAGTTTCATTTTGTGCATTTAGTTTTACAACATATATACCATTCTGATTTTTGTTACCTTTGAGTGTAATACAGTGTTTTGGCAATACATATTTTTTATTCAAGATGTATACTCTCTCACCATCAAAATATACAGCATCCTTATTTTGTGTTAGTTTGTTTACAAGTATGAGATTCTTTGACAATTCAGAACACAATACACCTGTTTTAGCACACATTTTTTAAACTCTATGGAACCTACTCCTGTTACAGACATAGTTTCTCCATGTTTTGCAGTTTTATTTATTCTGTACACTGTTCTAGTTCAGACACACAATCAGTCTCATTTATCACATGAATAGTTGCTCCATTGTCAACTATGAACTCGTGACAATTCTTATTACCTTCGGTTTTGTTAACTTCTACACTGTTTACTAGATAGATAATTTATTTTATCTTCTCAGTTATAAACTTCAAACACACATAGTTATATTCCTGGAGTTGCTGAATTTGGTGTCATATACAGTTAAAACACCCTGGTTATTTATGCATAATGTTCCTTTCTCTCTAATTGTACATTGTTATACCTGCCTACTTAATCTATTTATATCTTTTATAACTTACAACCTCATCAGTTTTATTATTAAGATCTTCTCTTTCTTTGGCAATTCCTCTTTTACTTTCTGTGTAAAAAAGTTTTAAATACACTATCCCTGGTGGTAATTTTTCCCAGTTTTTATTCCATATTTTTTTTCTCCACATTTTAGTTTCTTCACACTCAATTATACAGTGTAAATTGTTATCAACATTGCCACATAGTGGGCATAGATCTTTATCAACTTGTATACCTTTTAGTAACATTGAAACCTGTTCTTGGCCATGCTTTACAATCTCTCTTCATTTTTCCACAGTCATCAATGAATTTTTCTCTTTCCTATATTTTTTTAACATTCCTATATAATATTAAGTACTCTTATCCCTTAAGCTACCTATTATTTCTTGTTTCCCTATATTGTCTACCATCCTTTACATTTATTCCATAATTGTTGTCCCCTTACTGTCTGTTGATTGTCTAGCTCCCCTAATCCAACTTCTCTTAAAATTTCCTTTAATTCACATAACCAATTTCTTTCTCATCTTGCTGATACTTGTGCCCTAAAACAGTCTTTGAGAATACTGTTTACATTAACCTCTACATTTTGACATAGAAAAGCAATTTTAGAAAGTTTGTTATTTTAACCATGTTTGTTATAGCTACAATTTTTACCTTTATTTCTAAAGCAAGAATCTTCCTTTTTATGATTTGTTTTCTTACAGATATCACATGTTTCATCTTTTAAGTGACAACCTTTCTCATTATGATTTTTTAAGTAAGAACAATACCTTCTCTTTGAACAATTTGTATTAATATGCCCTACTTCATTACACAAGTAATAAGTTATTTTCTTCTTACCTCTTACATTTCAGCTTTAAAGGATACATCTGTGTCTTCTTAAAAGTTCATTTTCATCTTGTCTTCTTCCGGCATCAATCTTGCGATGAGATTCTCCAGGATTTTGTCAGATTCTTGAGTAAAATCCCAGGCACTGCTGAAATGTTTGAAATGTTCTGGAAGCACAGTCATTATCTTGGAGATCATCATAGATTCAGTTGAGGCACTTTAGTTTGCAGATCACATTTTAAAGTTCACTGATGTTGTTATTGGCATCTCTGGATTTATCAAATTTGAAGTTGTAGAACCCCTGTAGCAGTAAACATTTTTGTTGACCAATTTCCTTCTTGTAAATTCTCAGGATAGTGTCATACACTTCTTTGGTGGTTTCACACAACATTAGAATCACATGCTGAGCTATAGCATCTTTGGTTCTCCATTTTTCTTCATTTTCATTATTATGTTCACCATCTGACAGTTCTATACCATCAATCAGTTAATTAATTAACAGAATTTTAACCTCAAAATGTCACAAAGAAACGAGCTGGCATCTTTTAGTTTTTGTATACCAGCAATTTCGTCATTTTTTATTTTCATTGATGCCATCTTGAAGCACACAGCTTTATTACTTTATTATTTTACTGTTTAGAGCTGATACTGGGCCCATAATTTGCTGTTCTATCTTTTACTATTACTTTATCTTGCTGGGCTCTTAATAATTTAACTTTTGTAATACAACATTACAACAATATTAATGTTATTTGGCCTCTCATTAATATTGTTGGGTTATTGGCTTCTTTGTATGAGCAGTTGAAATACAATATTTGTGTAAACATATTGTCATTTGCACAGTAAAGATTACGGATTATTATAAAATTACAGTTAGTGCAGGCTTTCAGAGATAAATTAACATTGAAATACCTATACTACACTTATTGGTTACAGACTTTGGCCCTAAATGAGGGTTACTTTATAATAAATCAAACTGTAACAACATTTTAGTTTTAGAAAATGCTTTAGACTCACTTGATATTAAATGTGCTGTATTCCTGTTTTTAAATTAAATTTCTCCATCTATATATAATATTAATTTGTTGAGTTGGATTTTTAACACTATATCACTTACATTCTTATTATGAGGTAAAAAACCAACTCAACAAATTAATATCACCTATAATTTGACCGCCACTAAATTCCTCCAAACATCAATTAACACTACATCACTTACATTCTTATTATGAGGTAAAAAACCAACTCAACAAATTAATATTACCTATAATTTGACCGCCACTAAATTCCTCCAAACATCAATTCTCCATCTATGTTGCATGTTGACTTGGAGTTTTCTGCATACTGTCATGGTGTTTGTTGTATACTTATAAATTTCCTGATTATCAGATATTGAGGAGCATTTTTTCAAAAGTGAATTCTGCAGGTTTTGATAAAAGTTAAATGTATATTGTTTCGTATAGTTTAAGTAGCTGCATTTCCAATAATTATTGTGGTTCTTAATTCTGATTCCTATGGTCCTCGGAAGTGCTGGAAAATGAGAGGTTTTATAAAACATGATACATAAAATGTTCTAATAAAATCTGAAATGTGCAGTACTAAAAGATTATCACGTTTTCTTGTGGTAACTCTGTCATACCTGAAACTGGGGCCAAGTAAAGAATGTTAATAAATAAATATTTATTCATGCTAAATTATTTATAAGTTTGACTCTTGTTCTGAATTACATTCTATGTTTTTAAATTCTACCATTTGCTTCACTTTCCCTTTTTCACTACATTCTTTAACTTCTCTCAACTTCCCATCTCCAATTCCTTCTCACATTTCATAAAAATCTTCTCTTGGCAAGAACCGTATTAAAGGAATATTATTTACTTTTACAAAGCTGACACTTTTTAAGGCCATTTCTTTATTATAAATTTTTTCTTCCATTTATTTGTTCCCTTGCATACCATCAGAATATGTATTCCATTCTTGCTTTCACAACATATCAAGCATATTCCTTGTATACAAAAGAACATTAATGGTAAATGTAAGACAGACACAATGGATGAAAGTGGCAAATTTTCTACTCCAGTTGAGGAGTTTATGAGAAGAAGAAAGAGAAGTAATGACTCAAAAAACAAGAGTATATGAGATAGGAAGGATCCTGCAGTTTTGAGGGAAAGAGAAGCAAGATCTGATATAGGATTCGAACATGGTGATCAAGAAATGACTGCTTCACGCATAAGAACAGTGAGATGAGAAGTAGGAGAGTGACACAATATGGTCATATAAAATCACTCTGTACTACAACACCTATAATGTAAGATCATTGGCCCTAATAAAACATACAATTTAACAATTTTCTGTTCCAAGATTAACATTAGCTTCAGTAGTCCTCAAGACAGATCCTTTGTCTGTAAAAAATTAGATATAAAGCTGAAATGCCCATTGCTTACTGAACAAGAGAAAATCTCTATCCATGGTGAGAAACACATTAAAAAAAGCTCCTAAAAACTGACAGTAACAATATTCAATGTTTGATTTTCAGCAAAATTAACTGACACCAAAACTTTCTGTCATAGATGTCTTTTACAATGTTTTTGGCTACACAATCTAATGATCATGGTACATATGAGTTCTCAAAATCCATAAGACATCTTTAGCTATATCTGGTTAGCAACATGTCAGGTCGAGAAGGCAAATGAAGTACCTTCTTCACTTTTTTTGCACTTTTGATTCTTTGATTCATTAAAGAAGAGGTTGAAGAAGCAAAAGCTTTTGTGGTTTTCTACAGCAAGAACAAGACTTTTACAATACTTACAGTACTTACGCATTTTTTAGAAAAGAGCAAAAAATGTTTGAGATGTTATCTCATGCTTTTGCTGCACTTAGCTATAGTTAGATGCCGCCTGAATGAGTATCTGGGAGGACAGAGAAGGTTTATATGGCTAAAGAAGAAATTATTTCCCCTAAACAGTACTGTCATATGTTGAAGAAACCTGCAAAGGTAAAATGCTTGGTCAAGATTGGAACGTATGAGATTTTAAAACGGCTTCAGTTTTGCATTGAGATCCAGATTGCCATTTTAGCTTTTGAGAGCAAGGGAAATATTAAACAGGATAGTGAAGTGCCTTTGCTGATCTAGTTATTTTGGATTGGACATTGAATGTGAGGTGCTAAAATGTTAAGGACATAAAATTGACTGCTAAAACCAATGATTTGCTAAAGTGAAACATGTGTCATTGAAAAAGAAATGGGATATTGAAAAATTAATGCAGTACTTTTCAGTTCCTGATGATGCCATAGCATTTTATACTAATGTGATGCCTGCAATACAGAGATGAACATAATACTTATAGTATTATAACAAAGATAGATTTAAAGATGTTTTCAAATAAGCATTCTGGCTTATTCTAAGTGTTTCATAAGTAAATGTGCTCACCTACAAACACTTAGTTTTGAGAATCAGAGCATGTTGAGATGATTACTGTATTTCTTTTCTGAAATATTTTTCTTGCTGTGTTATGCATACTTGATTATATATTAAATGTTCTAGGTATTTACTTTTTATTATTTTAAAGAGAAACTACTTGACAAGATTCACATAGAGTAACATTAAATTAATAATAAACAATTAAATGTTCAATCTACAGTTCAAGTACAATATTCTGAGCTGAAACAAACCATGTTGCATTACATTCTTCTGAAGCAAAGCATAGGTGTCTTAAAGATGTTAGCATGTGCATTTTTATAAGAAAAACACAAACAAAAGTTCTTAAAGCTTACAAATGCAACAAGAAAAAGTTTAATATCTCAGGAGTACACTTTACATAAGATATCAATTTTTGAAAAAATGCTCTTCAATTTTTCTTATCATTTTGACCTATAAAATATCATATATCATATTCTTGTTCTGTGCCAAAATCCATCACAATCATTCCTAACAATAAGTTCTCAATTCAAGATTAGCAACTTTCCTTCCAAAGTATTCTATAGAAGCTATAGTAGAAATATCTGGAATATTCTGGAATTCTCCAACATAAAATAATTCCACACACTATTTAGCATGACTGTTTATTACTCCTCATTCATTTTTGTATGCATATCTAGGTAATGCTACAAAAGTTGATGTAGTTTGCAGGTAAACACAATTCATATCAAATTTATAAAATAAAACAAAAGCCTCCCTCTCTAGTCAAGTGAGGGAGTTCATCTGTAACTTTGCTTCCATGAGTTTAGAGGCTTCTTGCATCCATTGTGGCACAGAATGTTGATGTTGACTTAATCTATATGAACTCTAAACACTCCAAATGTGCTTGTGCACATGTGCATGCATACACACTTACACACACAATATAAAAATAAATGAACACAGCTTTTTAACACCTTTGCTTCTCTCCATATAGTGTTTTTTTCCTGTTTTGTTTCTTTTAATATCCAATGCTTTTATTACTAATTTTACAATATTTTTCTTGATCCACATGGCATTTATTCTTCAGAATATATTAAACTACACAGTATTTGTTCTTTCTCAACAGTTTAGCTACCTAATTTACCTGTAAATGTGTTTGATTATCTAATAGAATACAAAATTTAGTAATATTTTCTTATTTTTTTGTCAGTTTATTCAGAAATGTGCAGTAGAACAAAATGATACAGTGAAGATTAATTGTTGATGAATGCTATATACAGGGTTTCATTGTTAGTGTATTAAAACAGCTTTTTCTATGCTGTTTGTTCCTGAATGCAAATATCTTCAGCTTTATCAGAGCTTGTAAATAATATGCTGTATGGTGAAATGTAGCTTATTAGCAGTGCTTTATGCATTTATTTCTTATGTTCTTAATCTGCCGTCCAGTAAAAGAGCAGAAAATAGAAATAGAGTTATCCTTTAATAGAACTATTTGGTCCAATGTCTGTCATTCATCAAGTTAAGTGCAAAAAAAACTTCTGTTACACTGGCTATTATTAAGAAACTTACCTCTGTTGGCAAAATGCAAAGTTTACATCTGATTTCTCTGTTTTGGTACAGAAATATTAGAGACTTTTTACTTCTAGTTAAAAAAGTCATGGTGTTTAAAAACCTTCCCCAAATTATAATATTGTCTTTATTTGTTATAATATTATGTTACTAATTATTTTTCCTATTCATTTTTTAAGTTGATACATTTTTAATTTTTAATGCTACGAGTATAATTCTTTGATAGCATTAAGCTCTTATGGTAATACTAAAGTTTGTTTGCATATTAAGTGCAATATGTAATAAAAAACTGAGTACCTATTTTAAATAATGAAATAATTTGTATATGCATCACCTTGTACAAGTACATAAAATGGATTACTTTTAAGCTTTACTTTATTATACTTGAAACCTTGCTTAAAAACTATATATGTATAGTTTTCCTTAGAAATCTAAACAGAAGAAACAGGAGAAGTATAAGAAACAATAAGAGCCTAACTTATAGCCAACAGCTTAAAATGGTCTTTCTGATCATTTTTGTGTTTGAATTATACTGTCAAGCTTTTGGATGAAAATGAATTTTAATTATGAGATACCTATTTAGTTGTTCTTAGGCTATATATCAGCAGAAATAAATATGTATACATAATTTTAAATCAGTCCTTGTGTGACATGGTGTATGTACATGAATACAGACTGTGCAATTGAGTATGATAGCTGTTGCTAAGACCAAATATGTATGCAAAAGTGTAAGGTTTGTTATATCTTTCTCACAGTTTTTAAATTTTTTATGAATCCAGTATTTTACTCTCTCCCATCTATGCTTTTCTTTCAGAAATAATAGTTTAATTTAATTGTTTTTTTCACACAAGCTGTGTGTAGGACAGGAGTTGGACAGGTAGAGTCAGACTGAAAAATTCAATGCCATAGTCTAGTTTTGAACCACGGATCTCCCAGTCTATAGCCAGTTGCTCTACGGCTGAGCTACTATGGTAACATACTGGCATGGCATTAAATTCCTCAACTGAATAGCATGTTTCCCAGTAAACCACAAGGTGATCTCAAATTTATTTTGAGATGACATACCCCAGTGGCAGCTTACAATGTCATAAGTACCTTAAGTGCTCAATGCTGGCTAGAGACTGGGAGATCCATGGTTCAAATTCCAGCTATGGTATTGAACTTTTCAGTCTGACTCCACCTATCCAACAATAGTGTAGTTTCCAAAGAAGTTTTGGTATTATTCTTGTTTTGTACCTATTTTGATTAAATCATTAACTTAATGCTTCTACTAAGTCAGGCCAGCAGAAGAGAATCCTGAGCCATGTACCTCATTACTTTTTTAATTATGCAATATTCTCTCAGCCATTGATTAGATAATATCTTTTGTGAACAATACTTAATTTTAAAATATGAGAATAAGGGGGTAAAAAGCCAAATGCATTATAGCTTTCTCTGAAATGGATCTACATTTTATAGGATTTAAAAGCATTAAAGAGCTGAGAAGAGTCTAATGTATAATATTGTAAAAGGCCTTTCTTATAGGAGGGAGGAACGGTTTTCAAAAAAACTAACAATCCGTTAGTTAAAAAAAAAAAAAATTAAGATCTATAGATTTCCATCTTTATAAATAATAACTTCCAAGTAGCATAAAGTTAGTGGACTGCTTATCTTGTATACTTTCTGTGTGCAAAATGTACAGTGCATAATATTTTTTTGTTAATAAATAAACTGCAGCCTTTGGACCAACAAAAAGCATATTGGGAGACAATTTTATGTGTCATGTTGCTCTTTAATATTGTGTAACAACTTTCTTTTTATTACTTATGCACTATCATGTTTCACTAAGATTTATGATTGTAATATCTTTCAACTGTAAGCAAACTCCAAGAAATGTATTTACTTAATACTATCCTCAATAAAGAATGTGTACATAATGCAGAATGGTCTTGGGTGAAACTTCCAAAGAAACTGCCAATATGTTACACAAACCTCAGCCTTTGCAATATCCCTCTCCCACAGTGAAATATATCTGTTAAAAATTTATAAGCATTTAGACAATATCCATTGGCTTTATTGTTTTGGAACAGTGTCTCATCATAGAGACACTTGCGGTAGCTTTAGATATTCAGCTTCCCAGTCTCTCAATGCCATCACACATTCCAATAACCTTTTCTATCTTGTTTACTTTATATAATAGAATTGTTAGTTTCATTTTGAATAAAGGAAATTTAGCATTGCTAGACAAATACAGTAAAAGATATATGAAAAAATTCATTATAGGAAAATAATCTAAAATCTGTCCTTAAAAAGATTTTTTTACAAAACCATAACATTCAGCAACCTGAAAAAGCATAAGTATCATATCTCTGTATGTCTGAATTTTCACTTGTAAGCACATAGTCTGATTGCTAAATTGACATTCATATACAAATTTCTGCTACTCTTTTGAATGCTGTTGAAGATGATAGCAATTAGCATAAGAATTCACTAATAACGTTTTTTACTTTTTGCAAATATATTTATAGGTATATAAAAGTTTTAATATGTGCAATATATTGTGCATTTTCACTTGTTAAGTGTCAGCTAAGAACCATCTGTATATTCAAATATTTATACCATAGATAAGGTAGATAATTCTAGTTACATATATATACATATATATATTTATGTAGTAATGAACATTTTTTAAATGAATTTAAGAGGTTATAAATATTTAAGAATTTTATAGCTCAACCATTGTTGGAATATATTCCAATCTGTATAGAAACTACTACTGTAAATAATGTTTAAGTTAAAACAGGACAAAACAATAATATTCTAATGTAAGTATAATTTTTCCCCCAGTATTATATGTTTTGAGGATTACATACACTCACACACAAACATGTTATGAAATAAATGTAGTGTACATGTTAGGTATACTACAATATGTGTAGCATACAGTATAAATGCAAAATGCTGTATTTGGAGAAAGAGCTAGTGTTTATTTTGATTGTAAATTATGAAATACAGAACACAAATGCTGTAGATTTATCAGTCAATATAAAAGTATATATAAAAGCATAGCATAAGATTTGGTGCAATAGTTATTTCAAAGAACATAAAATATTCACCAGCAGTTATGTTTGTTTCTTCTGCTGGGTGAGTTATTGTGATAATAATGGAAGTTATTGATACTATGTTGTTATGTATGAACTGGTTGCTTGGTTAAATATTGATGGTAATAGTATATAATTGCACAATTACGCATGTAAACAAAAACAAAGTTAGTAGTTTTAAATAAATTGTACAGTATTTTCTTGAAAAAAAAAGACTAAATGTTTTATTCAGGGTGCAGAGTAATGAAACCCTATTATTGCCCTAATAAGATGTAAGAAGAGTTTGTAATGATAAAAGGTAATGTTTTTATCACTGACTTAATTGAGAAATTGTAATCAAATCTAGCGATGAAAATGTTTGCATTTTGGAAAATATTACTTGTTGTTGGTTTATCAGTAGAGCTATATTTTTGTGTTACAGAAGTTTAATCTCCCCTGATGAAAAGCCAGTCCAATGCAAGGAAAATTTGGTGGTGATCAAAACCTAATCAATTTAAAACATACGTGTGGAATGTACAGAACTACTCAGAGATTTTACAAATTTAAAGTTTAATGATAGTGAAAATGATTCTCAAAAAGGATATAGAAGAATTATATTCCAAATATACAAATTCGAGAAGAACTAAAGGTAAACAAATTAGAAGATAAGATTAATAACATGAAATGACAATGGTTCCAAAATATAGAACAAACAAATGATAACAGAATTAACAAACAAGCATTCCAGTACAAACAAGAAGACAACCAATTGGATGACTAAGGGTCAGATGGGAAGATGTCTTTGTGGAACAGCTTTATAGCCTAAATTTGCAGTGGAACTAGAAGAAGAAGCATTAAACTATGTCATGATTAATAAATATTCAAATTAAATGTTGTTATTAAAGATGATCAACCCATCAATTGATTACAGCATTAACTGAAATAAGGATCTGCCCTTAAACTGTTGACATCACATCTGTAAATGTAGTATTACAGAAATAAAGCCATTTGTATACACATGTATCATACTCGGGCAGTATTGATCATACAATTTACTCATACTCTTGGGGCAGAAAAGGATATCTGTTTTCGCTATACTGTCACATTCTGGTGTGTTTCCCACAGTTAGAGGAGGGCTCCTCAGGAGTAGGTTGCTCTAGTAATTGCAACTATCTGTTCTTCAGTTGAATTGTAGATATGCAGCTCTGCAATATGAATATTTTAAATGTTGCAAACAAATTGTAAAAATGTTAGAAGAGAAAGGCCATATAGCTTCAGTTATTGTAGAAATGGAACGTGAAATAACCAAAGAAGTGTGTGAGATGTTAAAAAAATGTAAATAGCATTTTATTTATGAATGCTTTTTAACTGCCGTGGTTCTCAATGGGCATGAAAGACTGCTTAATTTTGCTCAGAGGCCTCTTTTATTAGGCTTGAGTTTCTTTAATATATGACATGGGACCAATGCCTTTACTTCCTTTCCGAAGGAAGCCATGTTAAGAATTTTTACGCCTGAAAAAAATCCATCGTCCTCCGCCAGGTTTGAACCTGCAACCTTGGGTGTATGAAGTTAGCATGCTAACCATTACACCATGGAGGGAGACTGTGAGATGTTGAAAAACTTTGTCTCGCAAAATGTAGATAGAGATCTGACATTAGATGTTGAGAGCACTGAACCACAAGATGATGATGACCTTTCTGGTTTCCAAAAAACAATTACAATCATCTTCCAAGGGAGAAACCAGTGGTTCCATGGAATCAGGTTCACTGGATGCACCATCACCAAAGAAAAAAATCTAGAGGCATTAGTTTCGAAGAAAAGAAGAATGTTGTTTCTTATTGGCTGCTTCCAGGAAAACTGAAACATCATAAACAAAAGTTTAATCACAGATCATGGACAGCAAGGAAATATAGATTTAGGTGGTTAACATGTGAAAGACAATTATACAAAATGAAAGACTTTGTTGAACATGAAAATGCTTTCATGGAAAAGATGAAGAAATTGCAGAATGATACATTTCAAGAATTCCTGCACAGATGTTCAATGAATGCAATAGTGAAAGAGCATGATTTGCAAAATATTGCAACAAGAAAAGCACAAACTATAAATTGGTGAAAACTCATTTAAATTCAACCCATCCTGGTTGCATTGTTTCAAGAAGCACTACAAAATAGTGAGTCATAAAATAATGTCTTTCATGAACAAATCAGCAAGGTAAAGATAAACTTAAGCTTGCTCAAAAGATTGAAACATTTAGAAACCACTATAAATTACGTGCCAATGCATTCAATGAAGATCAAATATGCAATGCTGATGAATCAGGCTTTAATAAGAAAATGCAGATCGGGAGTGCATTAGAGAAAAGAAGCACTATGGAAGTACAGTGTGCTGTACAATCAAAGGGAGCAACCATAAATTCCTGCACTGTAATACCTATACTGTCTCAATTAGGCAAGTTATTTGTGATTTTTCAAAAACCATCTGACATTAGTAAGAAAGTGGAAGAAAAGAAGTTCAAGGCAGACAATCTAATTGTAAAATGGAATTCTTTGGGAGAAACGACAAAACTGTTGTTCTGTGTATTTTTGAAAGAAGCATTCCTTTCATATTTTAATGCACAAAACCTCTTACTTCTGGATTGTATGGTGTTCATAGCGATATAGAAGACATACAGTGGCTCTTGGAAGAAGAGCATCATGACCCTGAAAAGTTCATGGTAAATTGCAGCCTCTCGATCAATATTTCTTCCAGATGTATAAATATGTGATAAGTGAATTATCACAAAGCATTGAATTTAATCACCTGGATGTTAGGTTTCCTCAAACTCAGTCCTTGGCATATCTACAGCTCCTCTCTCCGACATACCAGCATGCACGTCAATATGGATGAGTACTGGCAGGGTTACCTGATAGATATTGTGGCATTTTAGAACACAACTGACTACTGTTCCAAACATTTGAAAGGACACTGTGATAAATGTGAAATAATAGTTATCAAATGTGGTTGGTGTACAGAAAGGTTATGTTTCACACACTTTTTTAATGACTATCATTATTGCAGTATATTTATTCAAGACTAAAATGTACCTTACCATAAATTAAGGTCAGAAATTGTATTCTTATTATCATTATTAACATTCAGGAAGAAAACCTGTTTCATGCTTCCCTTTTATGAATTCATTTCTCTCACAAACTGATTGTGTTAGAGTGACCAAAATTTGCTGAAGCACTTATTACTTTCTCTACATGTACTATGTATAGAGAAGGTATTGCATTCTCTACATGTATTGAGAAGGTATTGCATTCCACCCAAAAATTTGATACCGAGATTTCACTGGAAATAGAAGTTTTGGAATCCCCAGTATCCACAAAAAGCATTTTTAGAAAAAGATCTGTGTGCATGTCCCTGTGTTTTGAACACGATAACTCGTAAACAAAAAGTTGGTAATATACCAAACTTGATATATAAAATGTGTATCCTGCAGCAAGGATGCGACACAAAGATTTTGAGGAAAATCCCCCCACCCCAAATTACCCTTTATATGGAAAATGTTTTTAAAATATTGGTTCTAACAATTTTGATTAAAATACTGTATATAAAGGATGTTTACACAGAAAATAAAACATATATCTTGAATTTTCTGGGAATAGCCTCTGAGACCTCTTTATACTGGATGAATTTTGCTGGATTTTGCATAACTAGTAAACTGCAAGAGATAGATAAAAACTTAATACACAACTGTGACATCTGAGAACAATGGCTCCTCTACTGCACCCCCCTCCCACCATTTGCTGTCCATTTCCATTTATTTATCATTGTACTGGTGCACTAATTTTATAGATTTACAAAATATTTAGTTTATTGAAGTTTGCTTGTCCATTTTATTACATTTATTTTATCCCTTCTTTCATTAGTACTATCATAATTGATTGTTGTGTCTTGTAGACCCTTTCTTCCTCTACAGTGGGTAATGACCTTGTATAAAATCTTTCCATTGTCCTTTGAATGTCCATATTATTGTTCTTTTCCATGATATCCTTCTTCCTTTATGTATAGGGGAGATCAAAAAATGCATACACATTTTAACAAACCAATTTCATTATTTGTATTGGTACCAAACATAAATTACGAGGCATATTAAACTAAGGTTCAGTGAACAATGTCACACATGATAGGCTTGAATGACATTTCACCCTGTAACACTGTCTATCAACTCCTGGGAGAATATACAGCAGTGTTGGTGTGCTGCAGTAGGCACTTGCCTGCCGAGCAGATTGAAATCAATTGTAGCTCCCGCCAGTTGTGAAATGTGCGGTATGGTTAGAATTTTGCTGGCAAAAGGCTGTCAGCTGCAGACATCCATTGTTATATCTAGTGTATGGACTGGACATAATGAGTGACAAACAAGTTCAACACTGGTGTCAAGAATTTCGAAATGGCCGCAGAAATGTGCACAATTAACAGTGGAGATGCAGGCCCAGATTCAGACCGACGACGCTGTTGATCAAGTGAACCAAAAACTTTGAAGTGATCGGCATTTGCCGATTACTGGTCTGGCTATGGAATTCCCAAATGTTGCTCGAACCAGACTTTACAGGATTTTCACTAAAGAACTTGGATATCGGAAACTTTGTGCGAGGTGGGTGCCAAAACTGCTCACTGGTCAGCACAAAGAGCAACGAGTTCATAGTGCAAGACAGTTTTTGGAGCGCTATAGACAAGATGGAGATAGTTTGTTTTCTCCCATTGTTGTGGGAGACGAGATATGGATAGCATACACCAACACAGAATCAAAACAACAGTCAATGCAGTGGCTCCATTCCAGTTCACCCAAACCAAAAAAAAGGGTAAGCAACCGCATTACACAAATTGCAAAACGAAGGCTACCATGTTTTGGGACGAAAAGGGTGTCCTGTTGATCGATTTTATGGATGATACAGCTGATGTATATTGTGCAATGCTCACCAAACTGAGGCATGTGATCCAAAATTGACATCACAGGAAACTATCATCTGACAACATCCTCCTGCACGACAAAGCACGTCAGCATACTGCTGCCCAAACCAAAGAGAATATTCAAGAGTTTAGTTGGGAACTCCTTGATCACTCTCCATGCAGTCCCGATCTTGCACAAAGCGATTATTCCCTCTTCCTGCATTTGAAATGATGGCTTGGTGGACAATGATTTCAAACTGATGATGAAATGAAGATGAGCGTTACCAACTAGTTCAGGTCCCAGACAGCAGACTTCTATGCCGAGGGGTTAAAGAAGCTGGTTCAGCATTATAGAAAGTGCATAGATGTGAATGGCAATTGTGTGGAAAAGTGAATTAGATATGTAGCCACATATTACTGTCAATAAAAACCTTACCTCATGAGCAATGTTTTTATTATGACCAGATGAGCCTTAGTTTTGGAATATGCCTAGTAGGTATACATCAAAGGTAGAAATCAAGCTTCATGCACTGTTCAGTTGCTTTAGAATCTCAAAATGGTTACCATTAGTGTTAGATACAAGTCACAATGATGAATGGTTGCTTTAACTATGATGGTCAATGACGCTGCAGAATTTTTCAAGTCAAGATGCTGTAATTTCTTGATGAAAGGCCACCTGTAACCTCCAAGGTAAAAATGAGGGGTAAAATTAAATTAAATTGAGTTTATTTATGGATGTTCTTTAACTGTGTGATTCTCTGCATCCCATTCTATACCGGGCAAAACAGACTGCTTAATTTTGCTTAGAGGCCTCTTTATCAGGAAGAAGGTATTAATTTATTAACAATTTTAATATGACATATTAATGTTATTTTTTTATTTAACTTCTGTCATTGGAAGTAATTGCTCTTGAGGTTCCTTTATATGCCATAAATCTAATACCAAGTTATACTTTCCTTCCGAATGAAGCCATTCTAAGGATTTTTATGCCCAAAAAATCCATCGCCCTCAGCAAGGTTTGAATCTGCAACCTTAGGAACCAGAGGCTAACAAATTACCCCTAGACCACAGAGGACGACAACACATCAGAGGTGTTTAATCTAGTAAGCATGCTGGGAACTCAAATCACCTCTTTATACTCACCGATGTCCCTGCAGATTCTCATCCAAGAAAGTCTGCATGCCTATGTGGTAGTTTGGGGTGCACCATCTTGTGGTAGAAGAACTCATTGTTTCCACAGTTTGAATGTATAGCTGGTAAAATTGATGTGCTTAGCATTTCCAGATATCTGGTACCAGTAGTAGTACTTCCGAAAGGTTCTGTTAAATCCCTTGATGACAGTACCTTCTTCCTTATAGATTGACTGCCTTATTGACATAATACTAGGATTTTCTGGTGCTCAATAAAGACAATTATAACATTCACTGTTCTATTAAGTTTGAATTGTCTCATCAGACTAAAAAATCTTTATCACAGATCTTTATCCTCATATAAGGAGGACCAGAACAAAATGCACTATCTCCACCTGCAGACTAAATGCTTTTTGATATGGATTCCTCTATTTTGATAGCATTGAATTAATATGTGGAATATATTTCTTTCAATCATAAAGTGGCTTCAAAATACAGCATTTGATAAAAAAAAAAAATGCTTAGTTCACTGACGTAAATGAAACAAAATGCAAAGAATTCCTTACTTGAAGCTATCTTCATATCTTTAACTGGTGTATTTACATTCTGTGGAACTATAAATGCATGTATTGCTGACAAACAATATCTAATATTGCTTTCTTGGAATCTGTTAGCAATATCATGTTATGCTACATGAACGAACAAACATATAAATGAATGAAAACAAATCTCCCCACTTGAAGGTGTGATGTAGGGAGCTGCTAAGACATGCTTACTAATGCTAATAATGATTACTAATAGTAGAGTTTCTCAAGTATTAAAATATGAAAAAGGAAATAATTCTTACAGGAAAGAGTAGACATACAAGAAAGAGAATGAAAATTTAGGAGAAAAAGCAAAAGTGAGAAAATCAGCTCATGTCATGTCATTAAAATGACTTTTTTGTATTACTATCATGCATATAAATGCAGTGGAATGCCTGCAAAGGATACTGAGATGACCTTCTGTATATACCGATTTTAAAAAAAAACATTGCAAAGTATTAAGTTCACTTTTTCTTCCAGTTCTTCTGCAAATGGCATAAATTGTGTGTTTTAATGTGTTCCACAATTTTTGTGTAGTAAGATTCTGTCTCTCTTACAGTTTACTGATATGCAAAAGTCCTCCAAGATGAAGAGGGTTTCAGTGGCTAATCCCAGAATATTAAAGATATACATTTTATTTATCTTGTAAATATTTGTATACATGGGATTTTAATAAACATTGTTAGAGCTATTTTTTAGAAAATAAAAATTTGGATGGGGAGATTTTCTTGGAAATTTTCATTTTATATTGAAAGATACTGACTGAACTTAAATTACCAAGTTTGGTTTTTAATAACACATACACAGGGGGGATCAGGGGACCTCAAAACGTTTTTGGTGAAATTTTGACATAGAATTTTTGGGTGGAATACAATAGCTTCTATACTACTATTATCCATTAATATGAATCCTAGTTGTAAGTTTCTAACGTGTCATACATAATGTAATATAAAACAGATGACTGAAATTCTATTCTATTAGTATTATACAGTGTGTTCTCTGAGCGACCAGGCTGTTTTGCAGCGGCTGGTGATTTGGTTGCTCAGGAATGCAATTTTTGTGACAATCCATGAAGTACAAAGTAAAAATATGTAGCATAACAATTTTGCTGTTAATTATTGACACAATATGATTTTTTTTAAATTTCCAAAGATGCTCTGATAGTGGCAAGCTGTTAATGAATTCATTCTTTCTTTTTTTTTCCTGCAGAAGTTGACAAACAAATATTAAATGCAGGAATACAGTTTCATTTGTGGAAAGAAATACTGACATTTAAATACTCACCTTTTACAAAACAAATTTCCAAAGCAAAGTATAAAGCTGCTTTTGTAAGTGGAATTGAAATTATTTATTAAAATAGTAAAAATTAATTTTTGCCATTTTTAATATTCACGTTTCAATAAAATTGGTTTAAACTGCAGTAAGTGCATAAGCATTTTTCATTATAAATGCTATTCAACAAAAAATTATTTTGATATTAACAGAATTAAGGAAACAGGCATTTTCACAATAGTTGAGTATGAAGAACTTCAAAATCCACTGGTTAATTCTTTATTTAGATAAAGAATGTATCTTTACATATAAACTTTTTTATTAAGCACTTGGTGCTTTTTGATTCAATTTTCCTCATTTACAATGAGCTGAAATCATTTGCAAAACTCTGTTTAACAATGAGGACGATCCATAATTAATACATGCAATAATCTTGTTACTTAATGGTTTTCAGAATGCACCATACACTTACCTCACATTATATCCCCTATTTCAACAGAGTATGGAGGTGACATTATAAACTTTACTAAGACATGGCCAACTCCCAAGCATGCCATATCTGTACTGTGCACATGGAACTGAAGTTCTCTGGTCTGTGCCAGTGAGGTACACACCTATAAGACAATCACTACTTCATGCATTGACATTCAGCAATCTGTAGCATTAACATTAAAATATTAAGAATAGGATAGTAGAGAAGAAATGTCACAAATTGCATTTTATATGATTTCACATTTCATTTGAGTTTATTAATTATTATAGACAAAACAACACATTATAAATAGCCTTTAGTCTTATACAGCTAAATGATAGATATAGATGAAATATTTTTTATTTTAAGAACGAGCAGTATTTTGATAGTGGAAATCTGCACAATTTTTACTCTGGAAAAGTTGCACAAATATAAAATAACAAAATGAAACTTACTATAGTGATATTATTGCAAAGAGGACTTCAAATAAAGAAATATAAACTGTGTAGTGAATTCATTTTCAGGAACTGAATTATCAGGATATTAAAATGTTGCTGAAGATTAAATTGCATCAGCACTTGCAATTTTTGTGACAAATTAAGCAAATACCACCACTACTGAACCCCATGAAGAAGTATGCAGCTTCCCATTCAGGATTAAAATAATTTGTTGGCATGGGGGCCCTTCGTTTTAATGAGTGCCCTTGCATTACAAAACGGTGCTGATATACTGACCATCACTGCTACTGAGGACACGGCACAGCATCCACCAAGTCAGCACAGTGCCATATTCAAGTAGGTTGGTTGTCAAAGACAGTTTTGACAGTCAGAGAAACAGGACATTTAGCTGAGCAAAGTCTCCTATATGTTCCCTTGTACACATCACAAATGGTAGGAATCACTCAAACTTATCGCAAAACTGTTTAATTGTCAAGCTTACTGCAAACTCATGCTTCCTATACATTCCATGAACTTCAAAAGAATTTTCAAACCTGAATCATCACTTTAGAATCCATTCCTCATATATCAAGCGAACATCAAGTTATTCTGATGCTTTAACCCATGGTGTCAGTAGAGTGATTCTAGAATTACATTGAATTCTCAACAGATGCTGTATCTGTTTTTATGACTATCATAATGAATTCTCTGTAGAATACGAGTATGATGTTGTTATACCGTTTTTAAAACAGCACAAAATAAAGAACATTTATATGAAAATGTTTATTTTTTGTTTTCTAAACTTTTCTTCATTAAATTATCACATATTTAATTTGATAGCACATAAAATGTATAACTTGAATTTTCTGCAAATAGCCAATGAATCCAATATATGATTGAATTTGTATAATTTTGTATAACAAACCATAGACCTAGTGCTGGAAATATATATTCATAGCTCATTAGAACACACAGTCATGCCAAATAAAAGTTTTTGTAATGTTAGCCTTTCTAGGCTACAAGATTACACTTTTTCCTAAAATAAGTGCTTCATCTGATAAACATATCGAAAAATTTACACAACTCCACAAATGTTTGAAGCAAATTATAAGCTTGTAACTAAGAAGTTTTGCTTAATTTAAAATAATTTCTAAGCAAAGATTATGAACAATTAATATCGATAAAAATATAGATTTTATATGAATAGTATAATATATGACAGATAAGGTACTCAACGTAACAACCTCATAAAGAGAGCTCGTTAAACAGCAACAAGAAGGGCTCAACTGTGGTTTGACAGGAAACACTGCAAGCATTGGTTAAAGCAAAGACATCCAAAAATCCAGAATACCTGGAAGGATGCACCAAAAAACAAAAACAGTACAAACACACAATCAAGGCCAAAAAAGAACACTACATGGAAAACAAAGCACAATAAATGGCGGAAGAAGTGGAAAAGGACCTCTCCTGGCTTTAAAATGGAAACTGAGAGGAGTCATGAAAGAAATACTGATAAAAAAATTGGGAAAATCACTTCAAAAAATACTGATAAGGGAAACAGAATGGAAGTATACAAAGCAAGTACCCCCAAAAATGCAGGAACAGTGGAAAAGGAAATGGAAATTACGGACGAAATCACCAAATACGTCGGAAAAGCAAAAAATAGAAAAGCCACAAGACTAGACCAAATAGCATATGAACATCTAAAGGTATCAGCAGACACACTTAAAACAGTATGGAAAGAGATGTTTAATAAATGCCTGATGATGGAATCTGTATCAGAGCAATGGAGAAGGCAACCCTGAAAGTATTTACAAAGACAAAGGAAACACAAGATATGAACTCCTACAGAGGGGTGGTACTGGAAAACATTCTATTCAAAATGCTTATGAAAATATTGACAAACTGACGGACATCATTCAAATAAGCATACCAGAAAGTCAATTTGGATTCAGGAAAGGAAACTTCACCCTGCAAGCAGCCTCAGCACTATTACATGAGATTAAAGATGCTTTTAGCAAGCCGAAAGGGAAATATGTGTTGTTCATAGATTATGAAAAAGCGTTTGACTACTCAAGAAGCTGAAGGACATGATTGGGAATGATCACCCTGTTGCATTATGTACATGACATAATGAGGTGAAACTGTTGCAGATAATCGATGAAGTGATAGCATCAGAAGAGGTTAAACAAACCAATGGTGTAATGCACGGAGGCCCAATGCTGCTATTTAATAAGATGGCAGACACTACGAAGGCTATAGGATCGGCAAACAAAGAGATGATCCAGCAAGGCACAGATGCAGTACAAAGATGGGCAATGGAAAATGAGTTCATGATAAAAGCAAGAACTTACAAATGGTCTTCAGGAGAGGTGAAAGAGTAGTGGCAAGTGATACCCTCAAGTAGAAGAGCCGATGAGATTGGTGAATAAATTCAAATGCTTAAGCATGACACTGCAGCCAACCACAAAGTATTTCAGCACACACGTACAGGAGAGAGCATCAGCAGTTATAAGAGCAATCTGCATTACCAAAAACATCACTGAAACTAGAGACAGCCATGAGATTATTTCAGTCAACAATCACCTAATTCAGGCAAAAACTGGTATTTGTAAAAGCTTAGAGCTAGCGATCTGGAGAGGTTAGGAAAAGTAAAAAGAGATACATTAAGAGGGCACTAGGCATAAGCAAATATACACCAAGCATGATGATGGTTCAAGTTTAGCGGTGCACAACTACAAGGTTATTAGCACCTTAGAAGAACAAGTCGTGCTAAAACCAAAATAAAAGAACAATAAAAAGGATAACATGCAATCATAAGAATAAATAAAATGACAAAAAACAATGCAAAGCAAGTAAAACTGCCAATAAAAATAAATAATCTAAAAAGATAACTAAAACAAAGGCTCCAGTCATGAGAGACTAAAATAGTTAAAATCTGCACCTATCATTCCAGGAACGTACCAGAACATTGAAACTTAAAATAAAACCAGATGTCAATCTTAAAAGGTAGCGATGATAAAAAGTTAAAAACCCAATCTACCGCTCCAGTATCATCCAACAAGATCTCTTTAGTACACCAACCAGAGTGGTCTACATGTCACCATTCCTGAAGGACCTGTGAATCAGGATGATGCTGCCAGCAACAGAGCCATATAAGGATGTCACAAAGAAAAGGAAACAAAGGAAAAAGAGATAGACAAAGAATTTTTTGCAACAGATGTCATGGTGAATAGGGAGTGGACCAGCAGCAACCAACCACAAAGACATGCCTTCGTGATGCATGGATTTCATCATAAAATGTGCAAAACAAGGAAGTTTCACCAACCAAGATGTGATCAAAAGCTTGAGCAATATCATTTCAATATAGAAAATGGGTGGGATCATTACATGATTTGATAAAAGACAAAACATAGTGTAGAACTTCAATGCTCTTTCAAGCACAGTTTTACTTTATTATAATATATACTAAATATATATTAGTTTGTCATTGGAAGAGAACGTATGTAAATGTATCATATCAAGTTTTATCCCCTTTCACATATACAGGGTTACTACAAAAGAAATAGACAACTTCAACTGCCTGTAAAACAAAAACTATTAGAGATAGCAACCTAATTATCTTGGAGATATGTTGAGAAACTCTCAAAGTTTCGTTTGTTACTATTGGTAACGCTGTAGTGTTTTGTTTTTTGTTGCAGAAGCTGAAATGGCGGAAAATCCTGTGGAAAAGGCATATTGCGTGTTGGAATTTGCTAGAACGCAATCAGCAACTGTTGTCTGACATTTTAGAACACGTCACCACAAAACGCCACCGACTAGACAGCCAATCTATGACTGGTATAGAAAATTCGAGACAATGGGATGTTTGTACAAAGGGAAGAGCTCGGGAAGACCAAGAGTTTCGGAAGAAAACGTTGAACGTGTTCGTTCTGCCTACATAAGAAGCCCACAGAAATCGACATCTAGGGCAAGCATGCAATTACAAATTCCACAGCAAACTGTATGGAAAATCTTGCGGAAGCGACTGCACATGATGCCTTACAGATTACAGATGTTGCAGTTTCTGAGTGAAGAAGATAAGGTCATATGGAGTGACTTTTGCATCGACATGTTGCGACATGATGAAGACGATGCTGGTTTTTGTGAGCGCATCATTTCATTTTTGTGGTAACATGTTCTAAAATGTCGCTGGACAACAGTTGCTGATTGCGTTCTAGCAAATTCCAACATGCAATATGCCTTTTCCACAGGATTTTCCGCCATTTCAGCTTCTGCAACAACAAACAAAACACTATAGTGTTACCAATAGTAACAAACAAAACTTTAAGTTTCTCAACATACCTCCAAAATAATTAGGTTGCTATCTCTAATAGTTTTTGTTTTATGGGCAGTTGAAGTTGTCTATTTCTTTTGTAGTAACCCTGTACTTTTCATCTTGATATGTTGAGGATCAATTTTCTTCTATCCCACTAAATAAATGTTGTGTTTTAGTATCTTAAAAACTTTTTTCATTTGTTTCCAGAAACTTTCAATTACTTTCCTTTATTCTCCAAATATCTCCCAAGTAATTATGATTTAAATTGTTCTGTAGTAAATACACCCACATTCTTATCAAACTTTCCTATTTCAAGCATTCTTTTAAGGTATTACCTCCATTTAATTTCAATATCCTAAACCAATATTTTAAAGATATTTCTATAATCAACTGGGTCATTTCCATTTATGAAAGTCCTTTAGCCTTGTTCTTGGCCATCCCAGAAATTGCCAACAAAACATAACATGAACCAAGTCATGGGCACCTTGACATCCTGGGTTCAATTTCTGGCCAGAGGGTGGAAATATTTCTTTACTTAGGGTTATTACCTACTGTCCATAGTGTGGATGTGAGAGCGAATGTACATGTGAAAATCTATAGTAAGCACTTAAGGTTAAAATAGTATAAAAACACCAATGTTTCACTCTAAAAGCTCCCAATATGATCACAGTTAAACAGTACTATAGATAAACTACTCCCCCCCCCCCACAAAAAAAAATTATGAAGTTTCCATCCTTTATTGGTCCCCCAGATTTCAGCTGCATATAACATTATGTGTGCTCCCAACAAATAATATGCTCTCTCCAGACATTTAAGTTACATTTCTGGATCTAAGATAAAGATCCTCTGATCGCTGGCACCTATTGTATCCTTTTCTTGAAAACTATGATATGGGTTTTCAGCTAATTCACATTTAAATCCCAGTATTTACAATATTTAGCTATTTCCTCAAGCAGCAGCCCTAGGATTCACTTTTATTTGCACTAGGTAAAGGTAAGAATGAATGGAGGAGCCCCTGCAACCAGGCCAGAACATTACACATAAATTTCCAGCCCTTAGTACTTCTACCATGGCCCCTAGGAGAGAGGGATGAACAGAGAAATCCCATAGTCAACCAGATCCAATTGAAGAACATGTGCAACATGGACAGGGTCATTTCCAGTTTGAGTGCATTCAACTTTACCCAACTCGCACATAAGCCTCTTACCCTCCAGGGTAACCTATGTGAGCTGGATTCTGACTGGGCAGTCCTGATCTGCCCAGGAAAAAATCTCTGCAAGAGGGACCCCTAGGGGTTTAGGTCTTGTGAGTGGGCTTGAACGAATTGAATATATTCAATTTAGAGAATAAATGATAAGTGATGCCATCCAACTGCTCACATTGTCTCCCAGATCTAGTATTCCTTCCAGGCTCTCTTTCATCCCACCCTTCCCAGGTCATATTAGAATGGTCTGCCCTGCATTTGTACCTTTACCTTTTACCAAATATAAAAAATCTGATATGTTGCATTCACATGACTTTCTCTAGCTGTTCCACAAACAAACTTTTCTTGCAAAAGATTATTCTTTTATCAAAATCATGATAATCGATATAAACATTAGCAGAATTATCTTAATGCTTGCTTCTTCGTACACAGAAGGGAAATAAGAGAATGTGCTGGCTTAAGTGATAGTCTACTCTTTTAAAAGCTGGTTGCTATGTGAAACAATTGAAATTCAGTTCTCTCTGCTTGCTAGGAGTAAACAACACAGAGAAGAAAAGAAATGTCTTCCTTGCAGGAGAAAAGCTTAAGTACTTAAAACTGAAACCATTAACTCAGAATATCTCAAAAATGGTTACGTCTATAAATAAAATGTACATGACATAAATTGTGTGTTTTATTGAAATCTACATTTTTTGTGTGGTAAGTTATTTTCTATCTCTTATGGTTTACCAGTTATACAGAAGTCAATCAAAACGATGAGGTCTGCAGAGGCTATTCCCAGAAAATTAAAGATATACATTTAGTTTGTCATGAAAATATCTTAAACATATGACATGTTAATTTAAATCATTAGAGCAATTTCTGAGAAAATTTAAATTTCCAAAAAATGTTTCTTATAAAGGGTAGCTTAGGGTAAGGCAATTTTCTTGTCACATGCTTGGAAGATACTGAACTTAAAAGTTTGGCATTTAATCTACTTTTTGTTTTTGAGCTATAATGTGCATGCACACATATTTCTAAAACCCCCCCTTTTTTTTTTTTTTTTTTTTTTTATTCAGGGAGTCTGAAAACATGTATTTCCAGTGAAATCACAGTATCAAATTTTTGGGTAGAATACAATATCTTCTCTATCCACTATATACATTGTATATATGTGCTGAGAAAGCAAAAATCATTCAACACTGCAAATAATATGCCTTTTCTTTTAAGTGCCTTGCCTACAGCACCTTGCTCATTTATTCCTAAGATCCAATGCAATGCTGTAACTTGATTCGGAATCATAGATTTATAAAAGTTTAATACTTTTTGTTTCTTGCAAGCATAGCCCATGACCATGTTGAAAAACTATCCAATTGGAACATTGTCTGCTTCACAATAGATGTTCTCATGCAGCGACTAAGCGAAATATCTCCCAACCAGTTTCTTAATGCAGTTATTATTTGATTAATATTATTAAATGACCTTTCGAAGTGGCTATTATTACTAGCATTATCAATAGTTTCTTAATGTAATTATTTGAATGTCACTGATGATCTTTAATTGGAGCCATTAATTCATCATAATTGTTTTAAAATCTAACCAAGTTTTTTTCATTGTTTTCTTCAAAAATTGAGCTTATTTGAGATGTTACACCAGGGGGGGAATTAAAAGTTAAAATCTTCCCATTTATAAATTTCAATAAAAATAAGGGCAAATAATTTATTATTGTTCAATTGATTATATACATTTATGATATCTAGCTCTATCCCCATGACTTTCTCTAGATGTTCCACAAACTTCTCTCATAAAAGATTATTCTCTTACCTACATCATCCTATCGAGATAAGCAAATACACCAAGCTAAGGCGATAGTCAAATCTTTTGAAAGCTGGTTGCTGTGTGAGACATTTCTGTTCTTACCTCTCCCTCTCTCCAACCTACCATATGAATTTCTGCACGAATTCAAATTAAAGAGTCCCTTAGGTTGTTCAAAATATATGAGCAACACTTTAAATTTCATTTAAAAATTATGCTATGTCTTCTGTTTATGTACATGGTATCCTAAATTCTAAAATTAAGTTCAGAGAAAAAAGGGAGTAATCTTGCATTTGAGGTCATTTTGTATTTGGATAAATACGGTAGTATACATCATATTATTAATTATTCAATAATAAGTTTTTCAACGAGAGAAAATGTCCAAAATTAGTCACCGTTTTAATCCCCTTCAGAGCCAAAATAAAAGAGAGACAACAAAGGAATTGAGAAAAAGAGCCCCATAAAGACTTATAATTATTTTATTCCAAAAAATATATTCAAATCAACTTAGAATTTGCACAAAATGTAAACTAAAGTTGCAGGAAATAAGGGGTTTAAAATGTAAACTAAAGTTGCAAGAAATAAGGGGTTTGTGGGCTGAAAGTAAATTACTACTAATGTAGAAATGTAATCTACTGCAGTGTACAAGTGTGCATCTAGTACTATCTAGTAGTATGTACCAGGTAGTAAGTTAAGATATATCAGGATTGACAAAAACTATTTAGCTGTAATTAAATAAAACTTATATTTTTTGGAGAGTTATACATAAGAAGTATGTTTCTAAATTAAAAATAATTGCTAAGCTTCTCTTCATTTCATTGCTTATAAATAGGGCCCCTGAAATTTTGTGAATGCATTTTTTTCATGAATTCTTTAAAACTGACAACAGAAGTTTTTTTTTTAATGTTAGCAGGATCTCCATGCTTCAATGAATGAACGGTATGTAAACAACATTCAACAAAATTTTGTGAATAAAATTCTTTTCGCAAATTTTGAGCATTTTTAGCTTCTGTGCGATATTTTGTGCAAAATAGCACTTAAAATTCTATTTCCGTGCGTTAACTCCACCAAAAAGCACATTTTATGTTCGATACGATATTCAAAATCGATTTATATTGAATGTGAATTAAAATTGATATTATCTCGTACCCAGCACTGTCGATGTTGAACGATGAAATTATAATCAATTTTAATCGATGACATAATTGCCTGCAAACAAGGCTTATCTCACCCACCTGGGTAATGCGGTTACATTCAACAGGTCGTGAATTCGAATCTCGCTTACGGTGAGTTACTCAATAGGGTTTTTTTTTTGGTTTTTTTTTTTTTTCCGGCATTATCCCTTATCCAGATAAGATAAATGTTGAGTAACTTTTAAGTTCCATTGATCCCGAGATCATTTGAGTATCATTTCACCAATTTCATTTATTGTCCGATATGACCAAAGCACGTTAACCTAACAAACAAAAATAGGTTTCATCTCATCCATCTGATGATCTATTTGCCTCCTAATCTGAAGCAGGGAATGAAATAGTACCGCTGGTTGTGGTTTTTAAACCAAGCACATACTCGTGTGTATCCACCGGAAATTCATTGTACGGTTTTTAAACTCGTCGAAGATCCATCAACTCGTTCCTATTTTCAGTGTAGGATGGATCGCTTCACATCGGTTGCATCGTCCTCGAGAGATGAATGAAAGTGATGGATTAGCCCCAACTAAATTGTAAACAATCGAACCGTTCTTCATTTCAGTGGAAAACAGAGATCACAAATTCCATTGGTGCAATCCATCGCTCATCGGTTCAATGAATAAAAAATTTGCCTGCCTACATGTGTGATAGGTGTTAACAACTGCAGCAGAGCTTAAACAACGATGATGGATGATTTTCTTTTAAGACAACATACCTAACATAATACATTGTTGAATTTTCATAATGGTTTTGGGAGAGGGTAGAACGAAAATTTCCCGCTATGTGTGCGATGGGAGATAACAGCAGCAGAGCTTCAGCACTGACGAAGCATACATTTTCTATTTAGACAACATACCTACACATCGTTGTAAACATTTTAGGTTCGTATTTGCATGGAAATTCACATAATATGCGGAAGGAAGAGGGGAGAAGGGAAATGTTCACAGTATGTGTGCGGTAGGAGAAGATAAGCACACAGTTAACCCTCTTTTACTGTTTCACCATTGGCAGCCGATACATTAGGCAAAATAGTCGATGTAAAAGGAAATCCTTTATTTTTTTTAGTCTCAAAGAGAAATGCAAATGGTGCCTGAATATTTTTGTTTGTATTTATTTACTTCCTAAATAAATAAAACAAATTTTTCCAAGAATGCTAATAGCTAACTTCACGGCACGAAATGAAACACACACAAACCTGCTGTATGCATCACGACCTTAGTCATACAATTTCCGCCGTGTTTCACCACTGCAGTACCTGCGAAGTTTGAAACTTACTTTTTCTCGTATGCTGTTGGGAAAATATAATGAGAATGCAAGAAGATTCCCCCCCTCATCCTCCCAGTTCTCAATATTAATATTTTGGAGAAAAAAAACAACATTGTCTTGCATTCGAATAAATACTGTACATCTTAGTTTGATCTCTGGCTTAGGCACTGATATCACTATTTGAACACTATGTTGTTTAAATAACTCTAATTAAATATAGAATATATGCTTCAATTGCTATTTATTGTGTTGAATTTTAAGGACCTATATTTTGTAACTAATTTGGAGATATTCCCACAACATAAACCTATAGAACACATGCAATGGCGGCAGAGTGTTGTAGAGTGATGCGTAGTAGGCTCCAAAAAAAGTGTGAAAATAAAGTGATCTATCCGGAAAATATGAGTAAGAAGCCTGATAAAATGCTTCTGAGCCATCAGAAATTCCACGGTAATGAAGGTGATGTTCATCAAAGCCAAAATAATTAGCAAGAGACGAAAAAGAAAACAGGATGCCAGCCATTGCCGAGCACGAGAGAAATGGAAATGCTAGCGTCGCTGCAGATGGTAATTGATATATTAAATAAAGATTTAAAGAAAGCACAAGAAGAAATTATAAATCTTAAGGCTGAAAACAATGAGCTAAAAGATCAAATATCAATTATGGTTAAGGATAAAAGTACATATGTAGAAGTAGCGAAAAAATCGAAAACACGTGACCCAGACAAAGACATTGAAACAACAAATAGGTTCGACGAATGAAGATGACCTTATGGAAAATAAAGAAAGTGATGAAGTGACGTTAGTGATGAAGAATACTGCAGTGGTCCATGCAGAAGGAAAGACACAAGAAAAAAGCTATACCAGAGGACCAGCACAAATATAAATCTTTTTTTTTTTTTTTTAAATACAGCTCCTGATCGGGACTCCAGCGCTGTATACCCTACTTTTTTTATTATTTACCTAATTTGTTTATTGTGATTACTGTATGATTACTGAATTTCTGTTTTACTTTTTACACACACATACACAAACATATAACACCCATGCCCAAGGCGGGACTTGAACCCACGATCCCCTACGCTGCGAAACACCAACACCAACACCAAAGCGAGACGCTCTGGCAAGCGCGGCCATGGGGACCGACACTTTAAGAATTGAAACTAACCTTATAATCCACTTCAGAGTATGTAGGAGCTAATATGTGTTCATCTAGAATTGGAATAACCCACCACTCCCACCCTGTAAGTACACTTTCTTAAATAGCAAAATTCAGGAAAATGTTCATGGCGGGGAAGATTTAATAGCTGTTGCTAGGCGGGAAGTAAGTATTTATGGTCTAGAAACAATGAAATTACAATGCTACCAACGTAGATAAAGTCACCAAACAACAAAGAAAGAAAAAAAAGAAGCTCAAAAGTCACCAACATTCACACAATAATAATGGAGTGCCAAGGCTGTAAATATGTGAAAATAAGTTTATTTACACACACATTAACCTAAATCTAACACAGCGCATGCTCGCTTCGCTCGCATGCTTTGGTCAAACCAGTACCAATTATTAAAACCAAAGTACATGAAAATAAGTTTATTTACACACACACTAACCTAAACCTAACGCAGTGCATGCTCGCTTCGCTCGCATGGTTTGGTGAAACAAGTGTAAATTATTGAAACCAAAGTAAAGGAAAATCACTTTTCACAACAATAATTGATTCAGAACTCTTAAACACACAGAATGACTTTTAGAATTGCAGTATTTTTTGTATCAATGTTGGCAATCACCCTCATGTAGCAACAAATGCCTCAAAATCAAATATAAAGCGACTCTAGTGGCTGAATAGTGAACAGTTCATTGATGGTTCCACAACCTTTTAATGGCTAGTGATAACTAGTTTTCAAACACATATTAGCTCCTACATACTCTGAAGTGGATTATAAGGTTAGTTTCAATTCTTAAAGATTTATATTTGTGCTGGTCCTCTAGTATAGCTTTACCTCTGAATTTTGCAATATGAACGTCAACTATGCATGATTTAGACACCACCTGTCTGATAGCTATTGAAACAATAGAAATTGCTGTAAAAAAGTAAAGAAAACAAGTACTTCTGGTATATTTTAGTGTAAATCGCGTACTTTGTTAGAAATTAAAGGCCAAAAATAGACAAGATACATTTTTAAAACTTTGTAATACGATATTACGGTGAGTAGAAGTGAAAAAACTAATACCTAAATAGTTTTAATAGAAGTTTAAGTGGTGGAACCAAGATATAGTAATAATGAAAAAACCCTTTCAAGTGGACAAACCCCAAACATCGTTAGTACATGAACGAAATAAATTGGAGAAGAAAGAAGTACAAGAAAACGTGACATCTCGATGGAAGAAGGAGAAAGAAGAAATGAGTGAAAAAGTGATAGTGTATGGTGATTCGATAATAAAACATGTAGTGATAAATAATCCTAATGTAAAAGTCAACGTTTATAGGGGAATGAGAGCTGAATACCTACCAAACTTAATGGACGAGAATGTGTCGAAAAGTGAGGTTAAAACAGTGGTGATCCATGCCGGGACAAAAGACATAAAACCAGCTAGTACCTCAGAAGAGGTCATGGCTGAGGTCTACAATGCAATAAGAAGTGCAACCAAGTGTCACCCTAAGGCAAAAATTGTTGTAAATAGTATAGCCTTAAGAAGGGATGTTATATTATGGCTTCTTGAAAGCCATTAATGAGGGAATACGCTGGGCTTGTGATACACTGAAAGCAATATTTGTTGATACTAACAAGTTCTTAGATGAAAGTTGCCTTGGTAGGGATGGACTTCACTTAAATAGAAAAGGGTCATTTCTATTAAGTCAAATGATAAATAATGTAATCAAGGTATGCATGAAATCGGGAAACGAGTTTTGGGTACAGAGGGTGATAAATTGCACAATGTGTCAGTGAACATGTCAACTAAAGCTAATGGTATAATTGTAAATAGGGAAACAATTGCACATCCACAACCTAAAATCTCTATTAGGTGTATACATCAGAATATACAGTACTTATCTAATAAAAAGGAATCCTTTGCAAGTTTCATTAATGAAGTACATGCTGACATAGTTGCGATCTCAGAGCACGGTCTAAAAAATCTGATGTGTACCATTCACATGACTTTCTCCATATCCCTGCAACAAATAATTCTTAAAAAGTTTATACTTCTATTTACTTTATGCTAATCAGAAAAAAATAGCAGAAATAGTCTAATTACTCGCTTCCTTGTCAGTAGAAGCGAAATAAGGGACAACTGTAGGTTAAACTGATAGTCAAAAGCTGGTTGCTATGTCAATGAAGTTCCTTTGTCTATATGGATAGGAGTTGACAAGTTCCTGTATGAGAAAAGTATACGTTTTTCATAACAGAAACCAAAAATAAGGAGTCACAAAAACAACAAACTCCACGAAAAAATGTATATAACATAAATTGTGTGTTTTAAAGTGCCCTACATTTTCTGTGTAGTAAGTTTTTGTCCATCTCTTACGGTTTAGCAGTTATTCAAAATTTAGTAAAATTCATCTAGAATAAACTACTCTTCAGAAGCTATTCCCAGAAAGTTCAAGATATACATTTTATTTGTCAGGTAAATATGTTTAATATACCATTTTTGAGAAAATCAAAATTTTCGAAAAAAGTTCCATGTAAAGGGTGGTGGGGGTATTGTTCTCAAAATCTTCGTGTCGCATCCCTGGAAGATACTAAACTTAAATACCAAGTTTGGTATTTTACCGACTTTTCGTTTTTGAGTTATCGTGTTCACAGACACACGGACCTTTTTGTGAAAATGCTTTTTTTGGATATTGGGGACCCTAAAACATATATTTCTGGTGAAATCTCGGTATCAAATTTTTTGGTGGAGTGCAATACTTTCTCTATACACTATATACATAGTGCGTATGGAGAAAGTAAAAACCCCAAGAATTTGTATGTAAAATTGATAACTATTCTATTATTGATATATTTAGTAGAAAAGAACATAAGGGTGGTGGAGTGGCATTACTGTCAAAAAATATACACAATGTTACTCCATTAGTAAAAATATGAGATTTTAATATTGAAATGGTATGTGAGATAGTAGGGGCCCAAACCAAACTGAATAATGAAGAGGTTAAAATTCTTGCTATTTATAGATCTCCACATGCTAAAGTAAATGAATTTATTGAATGTATGTATAGAGTATTAGGGTATTGTTTAAAACATGACTGTAAAATAATAATAATGGGTGACTTGAATATATATGCTGATCATATGAATGGGGATTTTCTTAAGTTGCAGGATATGTTCTATTCATTTAATTTAAAAAGTGTTCAGCTAGATGCTACTAGGGAAACTATAAATTCAAATTCTGTAATTGATTATGTTGTTACCAATATAAAAGAAAGTCAATGTGTTGCTGGGAACATGGTCAATCACCTATCTGATCATCATGCTCAATTTTTAGATATAAATAACTGTACACTTAAAAACCCTGACCTAACTGAAATTATAACCCTTAGAGAATTTACTGAGGCTAATATTTTAAAACTACATACTTGTTTGGTTAATGAAACATGGCAAGATTTGTATAGCATTAAAAATACAAATGAAAAATGGAATACATTTTATGAAATTCTAAACCTCTATATTGAGCTATGCTGCCCTATAGTAAACAAAATATGGGAACCTTTAAAAAAACATAAAGTAAGGATTTCAAGAGAGGCTTTGAGGTTGAGGGAAAAAATAAAAGGATTTATATCTACTTGCTAAATCAACAAAACTCGAGCACTACAATATCAAATACAAACAATTTAAAAAAGCATATGAGGATGAATTGATAAACAATAAATCAAAAAGGTGATAAGAAAGCTTTCTGATACTAGTAACTATTCAAAAACAGCATGGTCAATGATTAATAGCATGAGGGAAGAAAAGTTAAAGCAAGAAAATATTAATCTACTCATTAATAACTGCATAGAAAATAATCCACTTCAGATATGCAATCGTTTTAATGATTACTTTATAAATGTTGCTAGCAATCAAAATACCTCTGATGTTACAGGTTTTATAACTAATAAAGGTATAGGAAATTCGCTTTATCTGTATGATACTACGGCAGATGAAGTTATAAGATTAATGGATTTAAGAATAAAAATTCCACTGGATGGGATGGAATTAGCTCTAACTTGTTAAAAAGATGTAAACATGTTTTGAGCACCCCCTATGTTCATCTAATAAATACATCACCAAACCTAGGAATTTTCCCAGATTGTTTAAAAATTAGTACTGTGATTCCGATACTTAAAAAGGGAGACAAAAGTAACATGCAAAACTATAGACCAATAACCCTTACCTCGGTAATAGCTAAGTTGTTTGAAAAAATACAATTGAAGAGAATTATGAATTTCTTTGAAAAATATGATATTTTAAATGATTTTCAGCATGGCTTTCGGGCTAAAAGATCAACCACCCTAATAGACTTTACCCACAACATCTTAAGTAATCTAAATGAAAAAAAGAAAACTGTAAGCATATTTTTTATCTATCTAAGGCGTTTGACTGTGTCCAACACGATACATTACTATTAATCTTAGAAAAGTACGGTATTAGAGGGGCTACCAATAGATTAATTTCGTCGTATCTAAAAGGTTGTGTACAATACACAGAAATAAGTTTCAAACAAGGAAAAAAAAAAGAACAAAATTTAAATCAAGTGCTGAAATAGTTAAATATGGTGTACCCCAAGGCTCAGTACTTGGACCATTATTCTTTATTTTATATTTAAATGATATGTATTCGACACCTAATTGTAAAATTATAAGCTATGCAGATGACACCACTATTATATGTAAAGCAAACAATAATCTTGACTTAAAATCATTAGCCACCAATGAATCGCTAAGAATAAACACATTTTTTAAATCTCTTAACCTCACTAATAACCCTGACAAGACAAATATAATTAAATTTGAGTTAAGAAGAAAAAAGATATATTATTTCATATTAACTTTGGAAATGTTGCAATACAGGAATCTGATTCTCACAAATTTTTAGGAATGCAAGTAGATAAACTCATGTCCTGGACTAATTATATCGATGACCTTTGTAAAAAAATAAGTAAAGGTTTGTATTTAATGAGGGAATTTGCAAAAACTTGTAATGTTGAGGTTCTAAAACTTATATACTATGGGTATTTATTCACATATCCAATATGGTATTGAATTATGGGGGGGTTGTAATAAAATGCATATGCAAAGGGTTCTAGTGCTACAAAAGAAATGTATCAGAACTATGTTTAAAATGGGGAGTCGAGAATCATGCAGGGAAGTTTTTAAAAGAGAAAAGATGTTTACTATAATATCTCTATACATATACAAAGTAACTTACTTAATTAACCAGAAAAAACCAAAACTAAATAGTGAAATACATAACCATGATACTAGATGCAAACTTGACTTACATTATACCAGCTACAATGTAAAATCTGTAAATGAAGATCCCTATATAATTGGATTACACATGTATAATCGACTCCCTGCATTTGTAAAAAATGAAAATGCTGTTAAATTTAAACAATGTGTCAAGACATATTTACTGAAGAATCCTGTGTATGATATCGATGAATTTTTAAAATAATTTATGTAGACTATATTAATACTTTGTTAAACCAAACATCCTGTATATAGTAATGTATTTTTTATAATTTATGTAGACTAAGTTTATTTAATGCTAATTTTGTTTAATGTAAACTGACAATGCCCAATACTCGAAAAGAGTCTACAGGCTGCTAATAAATTACAATTACAATATGCTCTGCATGTGGTCAAGCAGGAGGAGGAAGTAAAATTGGTTTTCAATGGCCAAAAGGTGTCCATTATGCGTCATTTAGTGTTTATTGTGTTGTTGAGCTGTGCTGCTGAACAAAACATATTTCTTGGTGGCATCAAGATGCTACAAAATGCAAATACAACAGCGTGTTCTAGAGCAGTATTGGCAGTCCTTCAATATTTTGACATTCAGTATGACAATGTTGCTGGCCTTGTCACAGATTCTGCAAGGTACATGACTTCATGTGCATAAATGTGTGACGTGCTCTGCCCTGCAATGATCCATGTGCAATGTTGGGACCACAAGCTGAACATTATGGCAAACATATGGTCCACACAGTTACAAGAACTAAACAAATGTGTGACAAATACAAAGACGCTATTTTTGAATGCCAGGAAAAGGAAACACTAATACATTTCTTTTCTCGGGACGTTGCTTGGAAGAGACAACGAAGATAACAGCTTTTCCATCACCAGTGATGACCAGATGGAATTCTTGGTATAAATCTGCATTCTATGTGGTGATCATGTATACAAGATCCGGTCAACCTCTGCAAGTTGATGGCCTTGCCAGATGGAGGTACTGCTGTGCACTTTTTTTCTGAATTGAAAATAAGATTGTGATCATCACTGCCAGTGCTACCTTCCTTAGAGAACTCAGCCAGATGTTTATTGATGCCATAACCACCTTAGCAGGATCTTCATATTCCTTTTGTCACAAAAACTACAAGGCAGAATTGCTGATATTCTCAGCAACTTCAGATTGGCTGTTTGATCCTAAAACAGCTGCAGTCATCAGTATTCTCAAATCTGAGGTAAGGAAAGCTGAAATTAAGTAAACCTTTGAAAATGTGGGGTCTCTCTGCAAGACAAAATTGACAAGAATTGCAACAATTACTGAGAACATGGGCAAACTGTTTGATGAAAAAAACATTGTCAGAAACAATGAAGTAACTATATTAAAAATGTCAGCAGCCATGGAACTTCTTAAAAATCTGGACAGTCATGTGCTACTTTCTGGGTACTTGAGCTTTCAGACAATCATTAAAGAAGCCATTCTAAAAGGTGAAGTTGCGAATGTGCTTGACATTTTGCTCAGCAAGAAAGGAGAACATTGCACATTTGTTGAATACTGTGTAAAGGCATTATGGGTACCATACTCAAATGTAGATAGTGAACGTGCAACCTCTCATGTGAACATATTTTGTCAGGCTTGAGAACAAGTGCCTCTCCAGAAACTTTGGAAATGGAGTTGCATGTGTGCGTATAATCCTTTTAAGTTATGTGGTATTGTGGTATTAAGGTAACTTAATATGTTTTGTGTATGGAATTTAACTTGAATATGCATGCTTTGTGTGGGGTGTTTCTTATGTGTGCAATTTAAGATATAATTATGTATATTATGGTTGGATTTGTGTGTATTTAAATAAATATAGTTTTTTTATTTACTGCTACATGAAAGTATTGGTTGTTTTTAACCCGCTGAGAGCTAAATTTTTATACCGCTTTCCTTTAAATTTATTCACCACTAGCTGACCCGGCAAACTTTCTTCCACCTTAGAAGCAATAAATGAGCAGATTTTGGATTTTATTAAGTTCAATTTTTTATTAGGATAATAAATATAAATACAAAAAATCAAGTTTTTTAATGATTCTTTATTGGCCATTTATTTTGGTGCATGGGTTGCACTCTTCAGTGAAGCACCTTGTGATAGACGACATTTCTTGTTTTATTATCAGGTGCAAGAACAAATAACACAGATGGTCTTCCGACCCTTGAACATGCCACATATAATTGCCCATGGGAAAAACATGGATGTTCTAGACTCAGACCACAAATTTTCAAGGATTGGCCTTGTGATTTGTTAATGGTCATGACGAATGCAAGATGGATCGGACATTGAAGTCGTTTAAACTCAAACGGCAAATTGGTGGGCATCATCGGGATCAATTTTCCTTTGAGTATCATTGCGTAAATCACATTGTTCATCAATTTACTTACCACCAAATGCCTTCTGTTGCACAGTTTTGGTTGGTTTATGTTTTGAAGCATGATTACTACAGAGCCAATCTTTAGTCATAAATTCTGCGGTGGTAAGCCAGGCACATCCAAGGAGTTTAAAAATTTAATTGGATAGATGCTCTTCACGTGCAATTTCATTCACAATGTTTCGAATCCTTTGTTGGGAAAGATTAGATTGTCTTGGTCGCAGCATTGTTAATGATAATATCAGCACAATAAGCTAATAGAAACTCGAAACAAACACCATAGACAACAATGCGTTTTTTTGTCTGCTGCATCTTGTTATACCATGTTTTAGGTCATGGAAACGGGATAAAAAGTATCCTATGTCCGTCTCCTGGTTCTCAGCTACCTCCCCACCAATTTTCAGCCAAATCGGTTCAGCCATTCTTGAGTTATAAATAGCATAACTAACACGACTTTCTTCCCCACCAATTTTCAGCCAAATCGGTTCAGCCATTCTTGAGTTATAAATAGCATAACTAACACAACTTTCTTTTATATATAGATTTTTCAGGGGCCCTACTTATAAATGTTTGTGTTGAGATAGAGAGAATTTACATCATGGCACTCCCAAAAATAGGGAGTTACATTTGTTTAGCCTCAAGACTGAGACAGACTTTCAGCTAGATTAGGTCTAAATAATTAATATACTGCTGTTGCATTGTTAAAATATTTCTCAGCCATAACTTTCATCTTTCTTAATTTACAGGATAAGATACCCATTAGTGCTAATAATCAGAAATTCATTAACATAAGGCTGCAATTTTTTTTCCTTTCACTTTAGGCATGTTAAATATTCATTGTCATTGAAAAAACAATGACTGGCTATCAATGGGTTTGAATGAATAAAGATGAAATGAACAAAGATAAATTTTAGCAAAAATCCCCTCCAGCCTACTTGCTTCTGTTCATATTTTCTTGCAGAGGACCAAGGCAAATTTTACCTATTTTGAAATTACACAATCTATTATCATCTCCCTTCAAAGATATATTTTTGAAACATTCTGAAAGCCTATTAAATAAATTTGCACAATTTCCAAGAGAATATAGACTTTTTAAAATTCCTAAAAAATATTTCCATCTAAATACAGCTTATCCTGTATATGAAATTATAAAAAATCCTAAAATTAGGCATTATATTGACATGTCAGAAATATGCTGTATAACATTAAAAATGTCAAAATGTGCATATACTGTTATCTGAATACAAAACAACTCCCATTTTTCAGATTTTAATTTTGAAGTTTAGCATATCATCTAATATATAAAAAGAATACACGTTTAAAAGACATGTATATAAAGAAGAAATTTTAAATGAAATTTAAAGGTTTGTCATATAATTTGAACAAACTAAGGGACACTTCAGCTGAATAAGTCCCTTATTTATTTTATTTATTATTGTTTTACTTAATTTGGATTTGTACGAGTTTTGAATGCAGCAGTGTAAATGTAACAATGATGGATATGATTTTGTATTTAGACAACATACTTAATATAATACATAAATGTTTTACCTTTTCTGAATTTGCACAGAAATTTACATTGCAAGAGGGAGAGACAGAGAGGGAAGAATGGAAATGTACCAGTATGTTTGTGTTTGGTGGTGACGGCAACAGCTTAGCTGTAACAACGTTTATGAATATGATTTTAAATTATGACAATATACTTAATATGATACATTGTAAAACATTTCAAATAATTCAAATTTGCACATAAATTCATGTTTTGGGCAAGAAAGATGGAGAGGGGAGTACGGAGATGTGCAGAATGTGTGTGATGGTACAACACGAAGGTGGTGGCAGTGGCAGGAGAGTAGCTGTAACGACAATTATGGATGCTATTTTCAATTAAGACAACATACTTATAATATATACAACAATATATCATAAAATGTCTTCCCTAATTCAAATTTACGTGTAAATTCACATTGTAGGCAGCAGAAAGTGGAAACCAAAAATGTATTGGTATATATGGCCCAAGGAGGAGAAATGTGCAGCTATCCTCTCTCTTTCTGCTTGAACGTTGGCTTCCAATACCAAATTATGATAAGAAAGGTAGTCCTCTAATTTTATTTTAAAGGTAGTCCTCTAATTTTATTTTAATCTTGGCGAGTAATATTTTTTCCGAGAATGCTCATAGGCCTGTTAACAGCTAATTTTTGGCATGAAATGAAACAAAACCTAACACATACATCGCGACTTGGCGATAATCTATACTATTTCCCCCAGGCTTTGCCACTGCCATACCTGCGAAGTTTGAAACTATTTTTTTCCTGTATGACATTCAGAAAACATATATTGTGAATGAAGACAACAATAATATTTTGAAAAAAAAAAAAAAGTCTTGTATTCAGATAAATATGATATATGCCTATAAGATCCACTTTATTTTCATCAAATGTCATGTCATTATAACACTTCATAAGATTAATAAAACAAAAGGAAAAATAGGATGTCACAGAAATCTTTTTTTTTTTTTTTTTTAACTATTCTTGAAATAGTACATTTAGTTTACCATATACAGGGTATATGGTATTTCTTTTATATTTAATACTGGTGCAGTAAGAGATAGCTCACAGTAAAGATAACATTGGAAGGAAACAATGGCAGTTTCTTTAACTCCCAAAGTAAAAAGCTAAGCAGCTAATGAGGGAGAAGAGGGAAATAATGAGTTCACAAAACATCAAGAGCAGTGATTTTTGTGCACTGTTTATGATAGGACATATTCTCAGGCCAGAAGAATAATAGCTATATCTCTGGGGAATGAGGTTACCAAATGGGAAGGAAGAGTATGTTATTGGATCACCTCATTGTTATGGTGCAGCAATGTTGTCGAGAGTACAATAAAGAAACAAATTGTCACGTTGAGCAGAAAACCTGCTTATTGATTGAGAAGAGAGTATGTTTTTTGTAAAATAATAGATTTGCAGCTCATTTCTTAATATGTAGGGCTGTATTCCCCGTTCCACAAAATATGAACAAGTAATGTAGCCATCTAACCATCATGTACTACGTGCATGAATGAGTTGTTTACAGTATGTAACAACATTATTTAAAAAAAGAATGAAAAAAAATAGGTGTGGAATTAACTATAGGCAAGTTAGCTAAGACAGTATCATTTTCCTAACATATAAAACTACATAATAGACAATTTTTCCATTATTTAGCCCTTGCAAGCACTAAATATAGAGCCAAATCTTTAGCCCAAAGGAGAAGCTCAAAATATAAGGTTTTTCACTTAACACCAGGGCTGCAGCTTCAATGATAATTATGAACAAAGTTCATAAATGCCACATTATGCCACAAAGAGTGTCAATATTACTATTTCTCTCTGACAGAAAACGAGTTTGAATTAAACACAATTCTAGAATATATACCCAACATGTGCCTTTCTTGCCAATGGTATTATTTACAGAGGTAAATACATGGAGCACCTTAAGACAAGCACAATGCAGAATACTAAATCACAGATACACTAACAATGTGCTTTCAATACACAGGTCACTTGCATTGTTCAAACAATTTGTGTGTTTTTACTCTTCTGGAACACTGAATGCTTTGGTTTATCCATCGTGCAAATTGCTGTACAAACTAATCTGCCTGTTTTTCACTTAAAAGCCTATTTATTACAACACAACACTCAAGATGCTCTTCAGAAACTCAAAATGTACTCTTGAATAACACAGCACTCCCCCTTAATTTGGATAGTCCAGTGTTACGAAAACGTGCTATCGTGGATACTGAAATGTTCCAAATCCTAGTCCCACACCACGATGAGTATGTGTTGCAACTCTTGCAACTTCATATTGCATTTCCATTGAAGTAAATAATTCCTCTTGCTTTTTCAGAATTTCATTTCCATCCTGGTTACTTGTGCTCGGTGCAGCAGCTGATGCCCCTACAAAAATTACACATATGATTACTTCAAACCATAAATATATTAGCTGTCAAATTGTACGATTTCTGCAATACTTCCTCTATGTACTCATTTACAGTCCAGTACATGTTTTTTTTCCTTCCTTTTCTTTCTTTCTGCTTAAATTTGTACATAAAGGTTCCACTCGTATTTGAAACCACAAAAAATGGAAGGAAAATAAACCCAGTCAACACCTGTGCCGGACTTTAGTTTTAGTAATCAATAATTTGCAATTAATCAATTTTAATGTGGAGGAAAGACTTGTGGCTTCTCTAAGAGCCCATAAGTGGCCACAAGCTAGAAATTGCAGAATAGTATAGAGAACATATTGTATTGCACACAAAAATTGATATTGAGATTTCACCAGAAATACATGTTTTGGAGCCCCTGAAACTAGAAAAAGCATTTTTAGAAAGTTGGCTGTCTGTGTATGTCTATGGATAGCATAGCTCAGAAATGAAAAGACCATTAAATACCAAACTAAGAATTTATTAAAGTTTGATATCTTCTAAGAATGTGACACGAAGATTTTCAGAAAATCCTCTAATCCCAAACTAGCCTTTACATGGAAAAATTCAAAAATTTTGCTTTTCTTAAAAGTAGCTTTTAGCGATTTTTATTAAAACACCACACATTGAGCCATGTCCAATACAAATAAAACGTATAACTTGAATTTTCTGGTAATAGCTTCTGAAGACTGTTCATTTGGGATGAATTTTGTTGAAAATATTGCATAACTGGTAAACCGTAAAAGATAAACAAAAGCTTACTACAGAAAAAATGTAGATCTCGTTAAATCACACAATTTATGTCACACATTTTTTTCGTGGAGTTAACCATTTTTTTTGTGGAGTTGACCATTTTCAGATTTCCTTGTTATTAGTTTCATATGCAAACTTTTCAACTTCTGGCCACGAAAAGAAATGGATATCAATCCCATAGCAACCACATTTTAAAATGTTTGACTGTTGGTTTAGCCTAGGGTATGCCCATAATTCCCTTCTACTTACCACCGTTTCTGCTAATGTTTATCTCAATTAGCATGAAGTAGAAGAATAGCTTATTAATAATTTTTCACAACAATGTAGAGAAAGCCATGTGAATGGAACACACGTTTATTTTTTTTGTAGGTGATTTACCCTCCCCAGATTTAGGACAGACCCCCCCCCCTGGGACTAACAAGTGGATGGATGCCTAGTGGTCAGAAGCCTGTTGGGGAGCCAATGGCACAAAAACCATAGAATGGAAAACCTGGAACAAGTGGTTGGCCTGTAGCAGGCGTGAGTTTGAAGTTGACGACTTGAAATGCAAGCAAAACGGATGATAGGAAAGGTAATGATGGAGCAATTGGTGGAAAGAGTGTGGGGGAAACCAAACGACCCAGGGAAAAACTCACCCAGATCAGCTTTGTCCATCACAAATCCCACATCGAACCCAGGCCACCTAAGTGGGAGGTGAGCAGTCTAACCACTCAGCCGCCTCCCACACCCATGTGGATTTTTTTCTATTTTTTTTTACTCGGGTCCTCAAAACATTCTGGTGGAATCTTGGTATCAAATTTATGGGCGTAATAAAATACCTTCTCTACCTAATATGTACATTGTATATAATACTTGGTAGAGAAAGTAAGAAAAATGTGTGTACATGATGTGGTAAAAAGCAATTCATGGAATGTAAAAGCAAGCTTTTACTGCAATCTTAACGAGATATAACATTCCAAACTTGTTAAAAATAAACGTATGATAGAAACAAAGAGTTATTTATATAATTGATAAATATTTTCCTGCAAATTACCATTGTTTCTTAAAACCCATATTTTCTTTCCTACCATGTTTTACTGACATGTCAAATATTTAAATAATCTAAGCTGTTACTTTCAAGTGTTAACATCTGCATTTAGTTTAATGCAATTTAAAATTTATCTACAATTGTTAATTTTTACAGAAATATAATAGCAAGCTGTTCAAACTTTCAGCATCCTACAGCTGACGGTATTGACTTACCTTGGCCAGAGTCTTTGATGCCCATAAGTCTTTTGAACTTAGCAGTCATTCTGCCATCCTGATCTTGGGCAAATGTTGTGCCTTCCCATTTGTTATTTGACTGCTGAGAAGTGCATTGTGCCTCAGCCTTACCTTCTTGACTCTGAAAAACAACATGTACATATAACAGAAATCTAAATATCAATAAATTAACTTAGCTCTAATTTTCTGTTTCCTGAAAAAATACAGAAAACTGGAAGGCGTAAGTTGCTATATCAGTATTTGCATATGCACATTAATAATTTTCTTTTCCTTCATTTAATGCAAATTCAATTAAACTTAATGGATATATGACAACACTACTATTTTTATATGTTTTTCATTGGATACTTTTTGTTTGCTCTTATAGTGTCTGTACTACTGCTCTGGGGTAGAGAAAAAAGCAATGGTTCATATGAATAAAAATCTTGCGAGTTCACATGACTTTTTCCCTACTCTTTTAAAAACTTCTCTCACTAAAGCTTTTTCTTCTATCTACTTCTTAACATTTTGAGAAGTCTTTTATTAGAGAATTTGTTGCAGATATAAGAGACTAGAGATATCAATCTTTAAAAATGCAGGTTATGTATATGATGGCTATGAAATTTCACTCTTTGTACGACTGGGGAGATGTCAGAAAGACCCAATTAAGTAAGACTGGGGGGAGGAGTTGAAACACCCCACACACTATAATGAAGATGAAAATCCAAACCAATAACAAAGAATACATTGAAAAGAAAAGCAGATAGGTGTAGGCACACACCTCTTATTATAAAAATGTTATTTTTAACTTTCTCTTCATGTACTATTTCACTGGAAATACATGTTTTATATGAATAATCAATGGCATTTTAACTGAGAGAGCACTTCAGAATCAAGATATTTATTCCCTTTGCTGCTGACCTCTCAGGAATGCATCTAGCCTACAGATTTTGATCACCTAGTTAGGTCAAAACTAATTACAATTAATTTCTTATTTATTTTAACATTAAGGATACTGAATATATTTTATCAGGTTAAAAGGAGAAGGAAGCAGCCAAAGCAGCAGAGAACAAATCACAAACTCTCAAAAGAACCTCCACTTTCAATTATATAACTAAAATCTTATCTAAATTAATAGATAGAAGCTTCCTTCAGTACAACCAGCAATATTGCTAAAAATACAATACTATGTTTGAATATCTGGTCATTGAGGAAGAAATAATGTGAACAAGAGGCCTGAAAAATGAAATCTCTTATGGATCGATGAAATTTCAGATTCTCTGGCCAAGCAGTGTCTACACTATTTCTCAAAGCCACTGATATTGGCAATGCCTCGCTTGAAACAGGATACTTTCTAAATGTATTTTAGAGCTAAAGTTAAACCATTATTCAAGAAGGATGAAAAGACCAATGTAAATTATAGGCATATTTCCTTATATTTCTTCAAAAATATGTGAGAAAATGATGTACATTAAAATTATTCCATTCTCAAAAATGAATAAGATTATATCAGAAACTCAATTTGGGTTCAGGTATGAAAAATAGTGAAATTTTTTTTAAGCAAAAAACAAAAAAGAATAAATAGCAGGTCTACTCCTATATTTAACTAGAGCATTTGATACAGTTGAACATAATATAGCGATGAAGCTAGATGCCTGTGGCATCAGAGGTACCAATCAAATGGTTTACTTCCTCTCTTGAAAATAGATACCAAATGGTTGAATTAGCAGGTGCACAATTAATTCCTGCAGCTATACAATCCAGCATTTGTCAGAAATCCATATTAGGACCAGTTTTATTTCTAATTTACACATGTGATCTTCCTTCTCATTTTTCGCTAATCAGTAGTGTTCTCTTTGTAGACAATGCAAACCATTGTACCACTGTCCATTGTACCAAGTTTTTAAGGAGTGTTATTGATTCCCATTTCAGTATGACAGAGCACGTCAACTTTCTAACAAACAATTAAGTTGTATACATAGAGGCAAGAGTTTTTGTTTTTGATGATAAATGAGAAAGTTGTTGAATTAAAAAAATAAAATGTTTTGTATGCATTTGACATAATTTTGGAATGATGTAAAGGCTTAGTTTTACTTTTTCTATCCATATGTACATACAATGTACATAATAGCTAGAGAAGATATTGTATTCCTCCAAATTATTTTATATAGTGATTTCACCAGAAAGGTGTGTTTTGAAGTCCCCTGGGTCCAAAAAAATTTAGATAAAGGTGTGTGTGGGGGGGGGGGGGGGGGGCAGCATAGCTCAATCACGAAAAGTCCATTAAAAGACAAATTTGGTATTTATGTCTAATATCTTCCAAGGATGAGACATACAGGCTTTCAAGAAAACTCCACCACCACAAACCACCCTTTTTGCATGGAAAAAGTTTGGAAAATTTTCTTTTTCTTAAAAATGGCTCATGATTTTGATTAAAATACTGTATATTAAAGATATTTACATCACAAATAAAATAAAATGTATATTTTGAATTCTCTAGGAAAACTTCTAAAGACCTAAAGCAAGGATTCCAAAGATAAGTGAAGATTTGTTGCAACTATTATTTTATATTAATATTTGTGTTATTACTTCACTGTTACTAGCTTCTTTTTATATTTATACTCTAAAGACCTGTTTATTCTAGATGTTTTTTGCAAAATTTGCATAACGGTTAAACCGTAAGAGATGGACAATATAGTTTACAAAAAATGTAGATCTCTCACACAATTTGTCATATACGTTTTTCTTGAAGAGTTGACCGTTTCGAAATACTTCTTGTTATTGGTGCCGCACCTCAATCGTTTCACGTAGCAATGAGCTTTTATAAGATTTGACTATCGCTTTAACCTAATGTATTATATCTTATTTCCCTTACAAGGAAGTAATAAGACCAATTCTGCTGTTTATCTCGATTAGAATGAAACATATGAAAGAACAATCTTTTGTAAGAATAGTTTGTATTTGGAACAGCTACACAAAGTTATGTGAATGTAACACATCAGATTTTTTCCCGCAATTTTTGAGATTTTTAAATATTTTCAAGAACAATGTTTTTAGCAATTAAATGAGAAATATCAATTTATTTTATTTTGTATGGAAAAAGTTGCATGTTTTCAACTAGCAAAAAAAAAAAAAAAAAACGTAATCTAACATTTGTGCCTTAATACCATGCAATGTTTAAAATTTAACAAAAAAGTGTTAGCAGTTACAATACTTTTAAGATACTAATAAGGTACCACGCAAGAAAGTCTTGTTTCTGAAAATTGTAGTTTGGTGACAAATCCAGTATTCGAACTTTAATCTAAAGAAAACCCTTAGTTCATCTTTTTATCCCAAATTAACTTGCCAATTGTCAAATGCAAAATATTAGCGAGGGGTCACTTCGAGTAAGTGCACTTATAAAACACATGGATCCCAAAGCATCAACACATTTTCTGAGCAGCTGAGGAAATTAGAAAGAACCAGAGGTCTTTGCCACAGAACATCAAAACTGGTTAAGAAGTGTGAAGCCTGTCTACAAGCAAATGGTAGACACATGGTTCATTTCCTCTAAACTCTTATTTCAAGTTTACATCTGGAGGCAAATTTGATATTTTATATTCATCCCACTGTTTTTGCATACTTATAGATGCTACTGATTAAGGTTAGGTCATTTTTTGTTTCTAAAGCTACCAAGTAAATAATAGTAGTTCATAACTGTGAAATTCATTAGGCATGAAGAACAGCGACTATTTAGGTGGTTTTTTTTTTTTTTTTTTGGTTTTTTATATCCGAGATTCACACACACAAATCTTATCAGTAATATTAGTGTTTGCTAACTTGTATTTTTTTGCGCTCATAAGATTACTGTTAAATCATATAGGCAAAAATGCTTCTAAAAACTTCTGCATCATGTTATATAGATTCCTGTTTTTAGTAATTAAATGTATGTGCTGGCATGAAGCACACCAGTCCTATTTTAAAATGGATTTATGAAAAATTAAATAGAAGTGGATGCTTTATGAGTGGCCAAAATATAAACAATTACACACAAATTTCCTTTAAGCAAGCTTGTAGTTGAGGGCAATTTCACATTATCAATTATGCTTTCCTAAAGGTTAGCCAGTATTAGTACCACATTATTCAATACTGAATAATGGTATTAATAATGTAAAAAGTTTTCACATGAGTGCCATAATCTTTGAAATGCTTATTTTCATTTTAAGTAAAGCGTTACATTGGCACATAAATAGCATTGTGTGATAATTAAAATGTACCTTTTAAACTGCATATACAGGTATTATCCGAATACAAAATGATGTTCTTTTTTTTTTTTTCAAAAATCTTAATGTTCAGAAGTGGGGGTCATCTTGCATTCATTATATGTCCGTGATATATAATAGCATCATGTAATAATTAAAATGTACCTTTTAAACTACATATATAGGTATTATCCGAATACAAAATGATGCTTTTTTTTTTTCAAAAATATTAATGTTCAGAAGTGGGGGCCATCTTGCATTTGTAATATATGTTTTCTGAATACCATACGAGGGAAAAAGTTTCAAACCTCGCAAGTACAGCATCAGCGAAGCCTGGGAAAATGGTATAGATTACTGTGAAGGTCGTGACATATAGAGCAGATTTTGAGCATTTCACTTCGTGCAAAAAATTAACACTGGAAAAAAAAGATTAATCTCTCAGACTAAAATAAAATTGCAAAACATCACAAGAAAGACAGAATTAAAAGTTTGGGAAAACATATATTTGGAAAAACAAAAACCGTGTTTTCAATTTTGAAATCCCGCCAGGCGATCTACTCATTCAGAGGTTCATCAAACCACCACCAGGGACAGAGACAACCACCACAGCAAGCGATGCCAGCAGTCAACCAAAGGAATTGACAATGGAAGCACATGGCTTCTGAAACATGTTTTCCGAAATAAAAAGTAAGTGATGTAGTGTTACAAAATCGACTCAACTAAATTTCAATTGTTAAAATTGCAGGATTCCTTTCACATCAATGGTTGCACGTAATGTTGTATTGGAAGTAAACAACCAAGCAGAAAAAGAGAGGTTAGCTGCGTATTCCCCTCCTCAGGCTACACATATATCGCAATGTGAATTTACACGCAAATTTGAACTAGGTAAAGCATTTTACAATATATTGTATTAAGTATGTTTTCTTAACAGAAAATAGCATCCATAAATAATTGTAGTTGCAGCTACATTATCACCACCATCATCACATTTTATCATCGCATATACCATACATTTTGTTCCCCTTTCTCCATCTTTTCTGTGAATTTCTGTGTAAATTCAAATTATGTAAAAAACATTTACGATATGTTATATTAAGTATGTTGTCTAAATACAAAATAATATCCATCATTGTCATTAGTTATGCTTACTGCCACTGCCACTGCTCTGTTTTATCATCACATATACTATACATTTCACTTCCTTCTTCGTCTCTCCCACTTATGTGAATTTCTGCACAAATTTAAATTAGCTAAAAGCATTTACAATTAGTTATATTATGTCATCTAAATACAAAATCATATCCATCATCATTGTTACAGTTATGCCACCGCCGCAGTCATGTTGTACCATCACACCCATACCTTACATTTCCATATTTCCCTCTCCACCAACTGCTCAAAAAGTGAATTTGTGCTGTGCGCAAATTCAAATTAAGTACAAAAAGTACATAAATAAATGACTTCATTAGCTTAATTGTCCATTAGTGTGTTCAAAATAAATGGCAAACCTTTAAATTTCTTTTTATATACCTGTGTCTTTTAAACGTGTCTTACGTATATGACATGCTAAATTCCAAAATTAAGTTTTAAAAATGGGGTCGTTTTGTATTCAAATACATTAACTGTTTAATATCAATAACAATTTTATTACATTACCATGGCATAAGCCTCTCAAACAGAATAGGCCAGATATTCAGGGCTTTAAACATATAAAATAAAAAGTTACACAGGAATATAGAATTCCAAGAAATGTTTACAGTGTAGCGAATAACTTTACTTTTTCCCAGTATTTTCTGTGTCTGACATGCTAGAGACAAAACCTCTGAATTTGATACTTGGCCAATGTTACAGTATTAGAGTAATTCCAGATGCAGCCAGTAGTCAGACTATTTTTGCCTATAGTCTTATCACCAATGTTTACCAGAACACAGACACATGACGGACCAGTGACTGTGTTAGCAGCTTTTCTCCTGCTTCTTAACTTCTGAAAGGCATATGGCATGATTAGCCCATTCTATAATTCTGGGAGGGTTTTTTGATTATCAAAATTATTGTGTGGCATAGCTTGCTGTATTAACTTGTTTTGATGGTTAACCTTAAGAGCTAACTTTGAAATAGTGTAGCTACTGCTAAATTTATATTTATTACAATTTTGTAACACTGCATAGTGTAGTGGTTATGACCTAAAGCAGCTTTTCTTCCTTCTGTTCCCAAGCATGTTAAATTTGTTGTTTGTGTTTCTACCACATAATGGTGCATATTTACATAATTTAATTTTGCTAGTATACATCTGTACACCATGCGTCGCGACCTTGATGGTAATCTATATCCCCAGGCATCACCACTGCCCTACCTGCGAAACTTACTTTTTCCCCATATGCTATTTGGAAAACAAATCACGAATACAAGACTATCCCCAGTTCTGAACATTAATATTTTGGAAAAAAACATTGTCTTGAATTCAGATAAGTATGGTACATTTTTTAGAAGACAAATCCACAGTAGCTTGTCATTTTTGGAAAGAGCTACACAACATAAATAGAAGCCCAAAAATACTCAAAAATATCACAAGGAAGACAGAATTAAAAGTTTGGGAAAACATACATATTTGGAAAAAATAAGAACTGCATTTTCAATTTTGAAATCCCGCCAGACGAACTACTGATGCAGAGGTTCATCAAACCATCACCAAGGACAGAGAAAATCACCACAGCAAGCAATGCCAGCAGACAACCAAAGGAATTGACAGTGGAAGCACATGGCTTCTGAAACATGTTTTAAGATAATAAAAGTAAGTGATGTAGTGTTACAAAAATGACTCAATAATTAATTTCAATGGTAGATTTTATTTGTCCCATAAATATCTTAAATATAACAGATTTTAATCAAGATCGTTAGACTTTTTTGAGAAAAGCAAAATTTTCTCAATTTTTCCAACTAAAGGAAAGTGGGGGGTAGTGGAATTTTCCTGAAACTCTTCATGTTGCATCCTTGTAAGATGCTGAACTTAAATAACAAGTTTGGTATTTAAGAGACTTTTCATTTTTGACGCGTGCGCACAGGCGCACACACACACATGAACATGACATATACACACAAAAATTTTTCAAAAATGCTTTTTTGGATTCAGGGAGTCCCAAAACATGTATTTCTGGTGAAATCTTGGTATTAAATATTTGGGTGCAATATAATACCTTCTCTACACACATAGTACTTGTAGAGAAAGTAAAACGTATTCAAAGTTTTGTTAATTTACTTTCAATCTCTCACTTCCTTCAATCTGCAATTTTATTTTATTTCCACCCTGTATATAGCAAGTTGTCTATGGTGTCACCTATCCAGTCACATTTTCAATTCCATTGAAAAGAGTTACCTTATTTCCCCAGAGCAGTTTGCGTTTCTGCATTTGTTCTGCATATCGAGCAGGATTCATAGCTGCTGGGTTGTAATATTTTGGTAATTCAATGCCAGTATTGGATTTAACTTGCTGCACTTGCTGTTCTATAGACTTCTGAAGCAGTTGCTGTGGTGTCACTGCTGGAGGTGCTTCAGGTGGACGCAACTCTATACCTAGTCTTTCCAGTACTGAAAAACAGAAAAAGACATTATAAACAATAATCCATGCTTAATTATTAATTTTGAGTTATTGGGTGCAGTTACTACTGTAACTATTGACCTATACTAATAGTTACCTATAAACATTAGTTTAATTCTGCTGCTTCAACTTCACATGTGATGTGAGCTGCTGGCAAAACGATGCCATGTTTTCTACACAGCCAATTTTTCTATCTGGCACTTTTCAGCTGCATTAAGGTTAGAACATCATTGCCAGATTGAAATTTTGGCATCTACTATCTGTTGTATAAATTGCTTTGTTCAATTAATTTGATTACCTGACACAGTTCATTATTGAAATTTGAGTGGCAGAGCCTCCAGCAAGCTCTAATAATGTGTCTGTGTATCTACGATATTTATATCAAAGCACAGGATGGAAATGCTAGCATTTTGCTAAAGCACATTTTGTCCGGCCACCATCTTGTGCTACTACACACTACCATTACACCATACACATCATCTGTCAAATTAATTGTTTTTCCAAGTTTTTGAAGTAAAATACAAAAAACAATGGAAGGGGAGAGAATTCTAGTTGAAGGAATATTTAATACAATCACGTTTTTTGGCCTGTTAGAAGTTATTATTGATAAATTGGCATTATTGCAGTAAAGCATGCAGCAAGGTCATAACTTAATTTTGTTTAATTTCTTGGTCTAAAACTGAAGGAGGGCAAAATATCAGATTTTGACCAAACCTTATTGTTTGTCTCTCATGCCTATAGTCATTAATTCCACTACATGAACCTATAAAGTTAGTCTACTCTAATTCCTCTATTGAGTGCACTAAATAAATGATCCTGAATATATGTATGAGGCATCATATATAGGATGTGTGCGCACGCACCCATCTACACACGTTTGGGAACGGCTTGGAATCACTTTTAAGATTAAGATGACTTTCATTGTGGACTGCTTGTATTACATTCCGAGTCTGAGGAACACGGCCCCTTTTCTCATGGTTCTAGTATCATTAGCACATAATTTGATACTAATTATTTCTTGCGATAGCTGCTAAATTGGTGAATTAGCAAGAGGTTTCTTATAAACCGGATTAGGTTTCCAATTTTGTCTGCTTCTCAACAGTCTTTCAGAGTGGTTGGTTGGTTGCTAATGCTGAGCGTTTTGGAGTTCTTCCATGCGCCTTCTTGCTTCCCAGTATCGTAATGCTAGATCAGTTTCTTTCAGGTTTTTGCAGTTCTGAAGATGTAGTATATCCATTATAGTATCGTCTTCTTGACACAATAAGCATCTAGGTGTATTGAAAATGTTTATTTTATGTAAATGTGCAGCTAAACAGTCATTTCTTGTATATAAGCGAAAAAGTGCAACAGCTTTCAATCGTGGGTGGTCTGGAATTAAATTTTGTTGGCTTAATAGAATATTCCATTGTTTATTTTCACTGTCTTGAATTAATTTTTCATGCAATTCTTGTTAGATTATTTTCTTAATTACCAATGTTGTATATCTTGATTACTGTGAGTTCTTTCAGCTTGTCTTCTGGCTTCATCTCTAGCTTTCTTTAGTTTTGAAAGTTTCGGAGTCCAAAAGGGTTTATACTTTTTTATTTTTCCTCTAGGGATGCATTTCTTTGCAAATGTAAGAATAATGTTACTGAATTTTTGTACAAGAGTGTCACTTGATAAATTCTTATCTACTGTAAAGTTAGAAAAGGACTCTTCAGTCATTTGTTGGAACATATCACAATCAGTTTTTTTGTAGTTCCAAGAACATTTAGTATTTTTAGTGTAGTGACAATTTTTTTTTTGTTCTACTATTAATAGTAGTAATGATTATTCTGTGGCCACATCCTGGATCTTCTTTAATTTTCCTAGATGTTACAAAAGCAATATCAGATGAAACTATGGTTAAATCTGGGTTTGATGCTGAACCATTATAATGTAAGAAAGTTGGAGTATCTTCTTTATTATACACTAATTCAGTAGTATTTGAAGATAAAAATTCAAGTAAGCTCTTACCAGCTGGATTGAAGTTACGATAGCCCCATTCTTTTGCATGTGCATTAAAATCTCAAATAATTATAGTTTTCCTTCCAATTTCTATTTTACTAGTGTCTAAAACATTATTAGATGGATTGTATATAGCGTATATTTTAAAGTGTTGATTTTCTTTCCATATTTCAATTTTGACAATTTCAGATGTATCATTAAAATTCATAGCCTTTACAATTTTAAATTTGTGTGTTAAATCTTTATGAGTTGCTATTAAAATACCACTTGCTATTTGTCGAGATTTAGGGAGTATGTAAGTATGATAATTCTTAAATTGGTAGTATTTCACTGTGTCTTCTGTTACATTTGCTTCTAAGACAGCTAACACATCTATTGTGTATTCATGCATAATTTTTTGAAGTTCGGCTTTCTTAGATGATGATAAGCCTCCTGCATTCCACTGTGCAACTACTAATTCACTAACATTAGATGAATAGTTAGTAATAGTACCTTTGTTTTTAACTTGAGAGCCCAAAGTAGTCTTTCAGAGTTGGAAATCTAAAATCTAACGAATACAGAATTGTTCCGTTGATAGTGTATAACACATTTCACAAAGTATAGCACTGAAAAATTATTTAAGTACAATAACCTATGTATTGAAACACATTTCCCCTCCCTTGTTTTATGCTTCTGGCATTTGAGAAGCTATAACCAAATACCACACACATATTCACATTATACTAGTTTAAAACTTGGTCTAAATTTACTGCTTAATTGAACATTTAACATCACAAAATCTTATTTTTGGGTGCACATTTAACCCACAAAAGGTGTACTCATCTCAAAAGTGTAGTGTCTGAATATGGCAGCTTGGCAAAAACGTGCTTCACCAACCACAATGCATAAGGATAGGGCATTTCCCATCTATTCTCTCTATATCTGGATCAAGGCAAAAAGTCTACAGCAAATTGCATTCACTGTCTCACTAAGAATGACCAATGCCAAACCATCATATCTGCATTAGGTAATCATGAGCACATGCATCACTGATCATTGATTTTATTGAAAAAAAACTTATTGATTCCAACTAGAACCCAGATTCTTAAGTAATTAAATTACATATGCTAGTCCTTTATATTGGACACATGCAAACTGAAAATGTCTACCATTTGAAATATGTATATTGTTGGATAGAGACTGAAAAATTCACTGCCATATCCGGGATTTGAACCACAGATCTCCTGGCCTCTAGCTGGTTGCTCTTCCACTGAGCTACCATGGCAACATGCCGGCATAGCATTGAATTTCTCAACTGACTCGCATGTTCCCCATAAACCACAAGGTGATCTCAAATTATTTTGAGATGACAACCTCAATGGCACTTTCAATGTTGTAAGTACTTTAAGTTCCAGGATTCATAGTACAGCCAACTATTATGGTCAATGGGTAATGGTTTAAATGAGAAATTCAATGTCATACTGGCATGTTGCCATGGTAGCTGAGTGGAAGAGCAACTGGCTAGAGACCGGCTGGTTCAAATCCTGGCTATGGCATTGAATTTTTCAGTCTGACTCTGCTTATCCAATTTCCTGTCCCACACAGCTTGTGTGGGGAAAAAAAAAAAAAAACAATTAACCCAAGCACATTGTTCTGAAGTTTCATTTTACATAATTTTATATATATATATTTCAGCACATTAACATATTTTGCATAATCTTATATAAAAATAAATATTTCTTTGCTTAATTATGTACTATATTTATATGTTGTTCTTTTTTATGCCTGCCTATATTTTTCTTTCTTTTTTTTTTTTAATGAACAATAGTTGGGAGTCAATGTAACTCGAAAGTTTCAAAAGAAATGGATAAAATCCTGGTTACTCTACTTTCCTCACTATAAGCAAGATCCTGAATACTGAATTTCTGTAGTCTCTCCAGAGGGCATACTCCCATGAAAAATCATCTGGTTCACGTACAGTGTGACATCTAACAATGTTGAAACATCATTTTCTTCAGAAATAAAATTTTATCATTGAAGAATGGCATTTACACCAGAAAATGTGAAGAAGTATCTTATTGTGCATTGTGCTAGGAAATAAATAATGTGTTCTTAATTTCTTCAATTATGTTTATTGTGAAAAGCATTTAAAGTATTCATAAAATACTATGAAAACTGTGAGGTGAAATTTGTGAATGTAATTTAAAATAAGTATGGAACAATAAAATCAATAAATGTAGTAGCATAAGGAATGGCTGATGAGTGAAATTAATTTTCATTTCTAGACTTCTAATCTAGTTTTAAATGGTTTGTTATATATCCATAGTTGTACATTAATTTAATCTTATATATTTCATTACATATTTTACCATAAAGTAATATTGTAGAAGCTTAGAGACAGTGAAGCACCATAGAATTAAATTTGAGAGTCAAGGTGTACCACTTATTGCTTCACTTACTGTTTTTTTAACAGGACATATTTCAAAAGCTGTTATTCTTATCTTCAGCTGTAATATATTCACCTCAAAAAATGGCTGAAGACAATACAACTAGGCCCAGATGAAACAGAAGAATATACAATACTTACAAAATTATGTTTCATTCTTCACTTCCAATGGCAAAATATACAAACAAAAATGTGGCTTAGCCATGGGTAACCCAGTATCCCCCTCCCCTCATGGTAGATCTGTTCATAGCATCCTTTGAAATACACAAAAGCCTTCCCTTCCATCTTTAAAACATTGCACCACTCATAGACGACATATTCGTTATAATACCCAAAAAATTGGAAGATGCTTTAAAACTGTTAAAACATAAAACACCAGACATCAAATTCACACTGGAGACAGAAAAGAATGAGTCCCTTCCATTCCTAGACCTCAAAATAAAGAGAAAATAATAAATTCTCCTTTGGTATCCATAGAAAACCAACACATGCCGACAACTACATAAAAAACAACAGTTACAACCCAACATCACACCAACATGCAATCTTAAACAGCCTACTACATTGCATTATCAATTTTCCATTACACAGAATGTAATCAAGAATACAAGCACATAGTAAGTGCAGCAATCAACAATGGTTTCAACCCAAAAATAGTGGACAAAAACTTCAAAAACACAATAACAGAAAGAAAGTAAAGGAAACCACCACTCTAACACCAAAAGAAGAAAAGAAAAACATTTCAGAAATTTTCATACCACCCATTTTTCCACAAAAAATTTCAGAAATTATTCTCCAAATATAACCTTATTCTAGCATCCTAGAACAGATATTAACCTTCGAAATTTATTAAGAGCACCTCCATAGGATCCACTACCCCCCCCAAAAAACAGGAATCTATCAGATAAACTGCAACAACTGAAAACAAAGTATACATTGGAAAAACCAAACGAACAAATCTACAACATAAAAAACAGACAGACAAGTCAGCGTTTGCAGCACATTTTTGGTGTTCCAATCACGAAATAAAAACACAAACGTTAATAATGCAAGTAAACCACCCCATAGACCTATATACTTGGAAAAAAATATTTATCAAAAAGAATTTGCACCGGATCATGAAATTTGAAATACTGCCACCAAACCTATTCAAGAAGTACATTACACCATCGAGAAACCATAGCTATGGAGAAAACAATGCCATCCATGCTAGTCAAAAAAACTACAGCTGAAGATAAATGCAACAGCTTTTGAAACATGTCCTGTTTAAAAAACAGTAAGTGAACCAACATGTCTCCGCCTTGAATCACAAATTCAATATTTTACTATATATACATTTATTACATACGCATATGTGCATATTTTTCAATTTGATATTACATAAAAATCCAGGCTCCAGTTTAACTAGTTTTCTTGCAGTTGCATTATTCTTTAAGTTTGTTTCAAACCACTGACACTGATCAGTTCATGTCTGCTTTCAACTAATATACAAACTTGCTTTAGCATCAGTTTCTGATCAGTACCAGCAGATGTCACTTTCACATCAGAAGTTTGTTAGAAACCATAAATGAAGTATGGAGAGACAGTCCAAGCTTATTGGAACTAGTGCCATTCAATGACTGCTTTTCTCTTATTTCAGTTTTCACCTTACTTTTACAACTAATAATTTTCTACAAGCAAAATCAATAAATTTTTAAATATATGAATAATGTTCTAAAACAGAATTACCAATGTTTGCTTATTCTCAAGCAACTATTATTGTTACATTCAGTGAAAGAGCCCAGAAATATACAGCAATCAACCAACCAACCAACCAGCTGGCAATAAACCAGATAGGGGTCTAAGTATGATCCAGGTACCAAAACAAAATTATGTCTAAAAGGGTCAAACTTCACTAGTACATACAAGGAATTTCACCCAGAACTATATAGAAAAACAATGGGCAAGGAACACCCTGGGAAAATCACCTTGCAGTCTCTGAAGATACAGGTAAAAAATATTTAGTATATTCATGAGCACATTATTAGTCAGCACTGCAAACATATCTACATGTTTGGAATGTTTTTACAGAGAACTTCTGTTTCAAATGGATGCGTAGGCTTCCACAACCTGTGTCTTGATGAGTCTTCTTAGCTTCCGGAGAAGGCTGCGCCGTGGCCAAGTGGTTAGACCACTGCCTCTCACCTAGATGGTCGGGGTTCAATCCCAAGCGACCGCATGTGAGATTTGTGGTGGACAACGCGGTAGGCATTCCCATGCAAGATAACGCGGCCTTCTCCAGAAGCTAAGAAGACTCATTCTGTTTCAAATGTTTTTTATACCCAGCCATCAATAAACGTCAATGACGAATACACAAGCAACTCTTGTTAAAACACTAATATGAATGCTAAATAGCAAAATAATCTGTCTAATGCTGCCAGATTTTCTGATCAGCACAGATCTACTTTATAGGAAACATGCAAAACTGGATGTAGGAAACAAAATTATAAAAATGGAGACCAAACAAGATATGAATACAGTACTTTAACAGTGTTCAAGTTGAATCATTAAACTTAAGCCAAACCCCAGACTGAAGTCAAATTCTTATATTTAAAAGAAAAACATCAAAGAATTGCAAATCATACTGTACAAAAATTGTCACCAAAACTGATTAAAAATACTTTAGTAACACATCGTTAAATATGGGCCAACACTGTAAAGAGCAATGAGCCAATTGGCAACAATATTCCCTATATTGCTATATAAGCAGCATTGAATGGATATCGTACTCATCCAAATACAAGAAAGCCCCATTTTTCAGAACTAAGTTTTGAAATTAAGATTATCTATATAAAAAAAAGATAATTTTATTTTTAAACGAAATTTAAGGTAATTCAAAATCTTGATTTTGAATTAACACGTCGCCAGGAAAGCTTCAGTTCTTATTTTTGAAATTTAAGGTGTTGCCATACACTTTGAACAAAAGCTGATTTAAGTATTTTTTTCTTCTTTTTACTTAATTTGAATTTGTGCAGAAATTCACATGGTTGGTGGGAGAGAAGAGAACATAATTTATATACTGGTTCCTATATATGCGATCAGAGGTGATAGCAACAGCAGTACTACTGTTAATGTAATGGATATTATTTTCTATATAGAAACATACCTAATATAATACACCATTGCAAAAAGTATTCCCTAAATTAATAATTCAAAATGCGTGGAAATTCACATTTTGGGCATGAGAGATGTAGAGGGGAATATAGAAATGTGTGGTATGTGTGCAGTGGGAGAATGTGATAATGGTGGTGGCAGCATATCTGTTATGATGATGGATACGATTTTCTATTTAATCAACATATCAAATATAATGCATTGTTGTAAAAGTTATTTAATTAGAATTGCGCAGAGACTCACATTGTGAGCAGGAGACAAAGAACAACAGAAATGAACTGCTATGTCTGTGCATGGCAGTGACATCATCAGCTTAGCTGTAATGACAATGAATATGAATTTAACAGAAAGTTAGAGTCGGGGTTGAAACACATACATCACTTACATTATTTGTACCTGACTGGTTTCAAGAGCTGTTGCTCTAACTTCAGAGGAGTCTGACTGGATGCTGTTGTTGGCATCCATTGTGTGATGGTTGTTTGCATTGATATCTGGTGGTAGTAGTTCAAAACTCACTAAGCAATGTTAATGATTTATAATGAAAGTCTTTTACCAAGTATCCAATTCTGCTGTGTTTTTTGTACATTTCAGTAGGGTAATGTTCCATGTGATGTAATTGGTGGTCCAAAAGTGGTGTGAAACTGCATACTGATAAAGTCCTGCTTTTTTGTTCTGTGGTATTGGGTCCTTTAAATTGTTGCAGAGTAATTTTTCTATGCAGCATTTATTTTGTGGAGCCAAGAAAGTGTGTTTTTTGAAGATGATGTGGAATTTGTAGTGAGTATTCGGGTGGAAGACAAATTTTCTGAATATCATATTGGTTTTCTGTTGGGTTGGTTTAGTAGTATCTTTGAAGTGCTTTTGTTTAATGAATTTTGTTATTTTTTGTCAATGATTTGTTTTGTGAAGCCATTGGATATTGCTGTGTTGACTATGTGCAGATAGTCATGTTTACATTCATCTTCTGTTAATGAAGTGTACACCAATCTTGAATAAAGTCAAAACCTTATCTCCAAAAGAATATTAAACCTTACCAAGAATGTATGCACAGCCAAAAATCCATAAACCAGATAACAAAACGAGACCCATAATAAATAATATTGATTCTCCCACTCATAGCTTGGCAAAATTTTAAGCACAAAAATTCATATATACCAAATATTAATATAAAAATAATAGTTGCAACCAATCTTCACTTATCTTTTGAGATCCAACTGTTGGACCTCAACTGAAGAAGAGGGCAAATGCCCTTGAAACATATGCTTTGAAAAAATGTTATTTAAGTGAGGTGAGTGTCACTATTCCGACTCATTTTCAACTGGTATACTTGAACTACTTCACTTGTCTCAATCTTCTGAGTTATTTAACAAAAATTCATATCACTGCCAAAATACAACCGTTTAGCATCATGAATTCCCAGGACCTAATTAAGAAATTAGAATAGAAAGAACTATAATCAGATGATAAATTTGTATCTTTTGGTGTCAAAGCCTTCTTCCCAAGTATCCCGATAAGCGATCTCCTTTGACAACTTAAAAAATGGTTTGTGCACAACTATTTACCACAAGATGAAGTAAGACGACTTGACTCTCACACAGCTCAGCAGAATACCTTCACATTCAATAACAGGTACTATCAACAGATTTCAGGCTTAGCTTGGCTTGGCTTTCTCCATTCCTGGCTGATTTTTTCCTGAGCAACTTAAGAAACACATTTACCACCTTCTTCCCATACAACTACAAAGTTTGGCATAGGTATTTAGATGATATATTTGCAATAGTACTAAAAAAGTTAATTCAAGACTCTCTCAAGCTACTCAATTTACAAAAAAGAGCAATACAATTTACTGAACAACAGTTTAACCCATAGATTGGTGTATACTCCATTAGCAGAAGATGAATATAAACAGGAATATTGGCACATAGTCAACACAGCAATATCCAATGACTTCACCAAACAAATCAACCAAAAAAGTCAAAAAACAAAAGGACATCAAAGATATTACTAAACTCACCCAGCAGAAAATCAATATGATATTCAGAAAATTTGCCTTCCACCCAAATACTCACCACAAATTCTACAAAATCTTCAAAAAACACATTTTCTTGGCTCCACAAAATAAATACAACATAGAAAAATTATTCTGCAGCAATTAAAAGAACCCAATATAACATAAAAAAGCAGGAAATGATCAAATCAATTGCACAGAATGTGACAAAATGCATATAGAAAATATAAAAAAAAAACTTGGAAAGAGCACAGACACATCAAGTACAAAAAGATGGATAAATCTGCAATTACACACAACTTTTGAGCGACCAATCACATTCAATCGCCTATGGCAATAAAATCACATGATAGATATAGCTGAAACTTTAACTGCCATCTAGTAAGAGATGACGGTTACTAAATACAAACCTTTTTCAATGCAACGAGTACAATTACTTAGATTTTTTAAGGATTTACTGAATGCCCCTCATACAATATCTCTTCCTAAACTTCTAGAAACTGTGCAAATACATACTTTTACAAATGTTAAGAAACAAACTTTTTGTCTTAACAAGACACTCATTCACTTACTGATCTCTTGTGCCCATATGTTACTAATCAAGTTTAATCTGTGCCCAACACTGAAAATATATCAAATTTCTAACCCCAATATTAGTTAATGTGTTAATATTTAAAATATTCGGCACCTGCACTAATACTTAAAATATTCTGCACCTGCAACTTCTTTCATTGTTCAGATAGGGCCAAATCAGATTGCTCATACTTACTAGTTAACTTGCTTGGTTTCTTTTCATAGCCACCACGCCTGCTACTACCACTACTGCTGCTGCTGGATTTGCCACGGTCTCTGTCTCTGTCACGATCCCTGTCCCGACTATGAGATCTGACCCTTGAGCTGCTACCCAATCCAGGAGGAGACCGCCTGTGTAACATATATTAAGCATTCATTTTATTATAAATATCAAGCATAATTATAACATATTCCAAACAATTAAGGATACTGTTATATGAGAAGTTCTCAAATGCATTTCTGCTATAAGCATTAATGCAGATTACCTTTCTCTTTCACGTTCATGACTGCGTGGCGATCTCTTATATCGAGAGCTCTTGTCACTTTTGCGTGGATGCCTGTCTGGAGGACTGCGAGAGCGCTTGCTTCTATCTCGACTACGTGATCGTCTTCTAATAAACAAAAGACTATATAAACAATGGTCCTCATGCTTTTAAAAATGCAAATATGACAAAACATACCTAAACCAAGGCATGACAAAATTTAAGCCACTTATTAATTTGCACAAGGAACAACTTTGAAAGCAATAAGCTTCAAAATTCAATTTCAATATATTCATTAATATGCAAGTGGGTTTTATGGACTTATGAAAAAAATATAAGCATGAAACATTAAAGTTTACTTATTATAAAATGCAACAAACAATATTTTTCAAGCAGGTCAAGTTTCTGCAAACCGAAGATGGCTTTAAGATTAATGCCACGTTAGTGCATTGCCACCCATACAAAAAGATAACTCCTGTAGTACTATTATTCTGCAACCAATTAACTTAGTTACAATATATAATGAAACAGAAGCATAATGCAAAAGAGTAAATGTAAAATCAAATTTGAATAATGCAAAACAATATATAAACAAGGGGGAAGTTGCATATTTATAAGAGATGGTATAACAAATAATGTAATAAACACATCAGGCATGCTAAAAAAAAAAAGATATCGAAGTTTCACTTGGAACTCCCAATTCACACAATAGTGGTCTGCATATGTAGATCCCCTAGTGGTAATTTCAGTGAATTCCTAAACTACTTAGAAAAAGCTCTTAATAAAATTAAGCATTTCAATAAAACTCATTATCTGCAAAGATTTTTACATTCATTTCTCATAAATCCTAATAAATAAAATTGAAGTTTTTCTGAAAGCATTCAAACAGTTATTTCCTATGGCCTTCCCATTAAACAAATTAAAGAACTTTCCTCAAAAAAGGCTTACATTTGGATTACTAAAGGCATTTTAATATTTTGTACATATAAAAGATGCTTGCATGAAATCTCACTATACAGGATACTATTCCACAATTTGCTCTCTATTTTAAGAAATATAAAGCCATATTAAGTAAAGTAATAAAGCAGGCAAAAAAGATGTCAAATGATTTGAATCTGCCCCAAATAAAACAAAAACCACATAGAAAATAATAAATGAAATAAAACATGTATGAATGTAAATAGAATACTAAAGAAAGACTCAAAAATACCAACCAATCCAAAGTTAATAGCTTAAACTTTCAATTATTATTTTATAAATCTTGCGGAAAGTTAAATTCCAAATAAAGCAAATGCAGGCAACCTCACAAATAATAGAGCAGACACATTTAAATCAACAATGTTCTTATATCCCACTAATCTGGTAGAAATAACTTCAATAATATCCAAATTTAAATAACAGTATTCTTCTGGAATTGGTGAAGTACCAGATTTTCTGATAAAAAAAATGTGCCCAACTTATTACAAACCTGCTAGCAGACATATGCAACAGCTCATTTCAAGAGGCAGTTTTTCCGGATAACCTAAAAATTGCTAAAGCTAAGCCAATACATAAAAACGGTGTCAAAGCCCAAATACAAAATTATAGACTTATTTCACTCCTATCTGGTTTCTCTAAAGTACTAGAAAAGGTTTTTTATAAAAGATCAATGGCAACTATAGAAAGTAACAATCTGATATCAGAAACACAGCAGGGTTCCACAGAAACAAGTCTACAGAAACTGCTTTCTTTGACTTCATAAACAGTGTACTATACACCCTAAATAACAAAGGACGTATCTTTTTAGATCTAACAAAAGCATTTGATGTTTTAATACAGGTAAAAAGTTAGGATGTATGGGAATATGAGGACATGCTCTAGAATCTTACCTTAAAGACAGATAATGGAAATTCTACATACTAAAAAGCATCATATTAAGGAGTATGTATTGATGATAAAAGGATCAGTTTTGGTGTCCGACAAGGGCCCATTCTAGGTCCTATTTTATCTTACTATTCGTAAATGACCTGCAATCAAATGTGACAGCAAAAACAGTCATACAATATGCAGATGATATCAATATAATAATTAAAGGCAACAGCGATGAGGATTTAACCCTTCAGCAGTTACATGGATGACAATAGTCATCCACTGTTAAATTTTCTCTTACATTGCTCTTCCATTATTGTCAAGAACGGGGAGCCTTTCAGTAGCTTAATTTTATGCTTTAGTATAAGTGTGTGTTTTCCCTCGTTAATGTGTCACAAGTTGTTCATGTGATATTTTACATTTCTTCACGTGGATGACCATTGCCATCTGCGTGGCTACTCGTGTCATTTTTTTGGAAGCCTAGTTGGAGTTCCTGTTGCAACTTTACTGTCGTAAGTGTGGTTATTCTTATGTGATGTCATGAGGATCAAATGATCCAAATCAATGGCTGCAATGGCTAAAAGAACTAGATGAGGAGGAAGAAAAGATAGTGACAGTGAAGAAGATAAAGATGATCTTGAACCTACCTTGGAACACTGTTCTGAGTCAGACAAGACTTTTCTGATGACGAGGATGATGTTAGTACAGAAATAGCCGATTCTTTCTACTGGGGAAAAGATGGAGGTAAGCGGAGTAAAATAACGCCTTGATCAGCTGTATGGACCAGAGCACATAACCTCACCCATATAACTCCAGGGCCTAGAAATGCTGCTATTGAAGCTAAAACATCAATTAAATGTCTAAATTTATTTACCGATGATGGCATTGTGAAAATAACGAAATATACTAACATCTACATATCAAAGAAATGAGTCAAGTGTTCAAAAGAAAGGAATGCACACCATACTGATGAAATAGAGATTAGAGCTTTGGTAGGGCTCTAGTATTTTGGTAGCAGTAGGCTAAATGTGATGCTAATGTGGAATAAATCACAGGGTGGGGACATTGAAGCTTACTATTTGACAATGAATGAACACAGACTTAGATTTTTGCCACATTGGCTCAGGTTTGATAACATAACTAGTAGAGAAGAGCGAAAGTGCATTGATAAGTTAGCTCTTATAAGAGAAGTTTCTGAAACGTTTATAGAGAAATTTCAAAAATATTATGAATTAGGCTTCCTATCTTACTATAGATGAGCAGCTTTTGGCCTTCAGGGAAAACTGTTCATTTAGGCAGTATATACCAAGTAAACCTGCTAAGCATGATGTGAAAGTGTTTGCCTTGGTAGATGCAGTAAACATGTATACAATCAACATGGAAGTAATGGCTGTGGTAAGCAGCCAGATGGAGCACACATACAAAGCAATGCATCTCACGATTTAGTTCTTAGGCTGTCATAATCTGTTTTGGAAAGTGGTAGAAATATCACTGGTGACAGTTGGTTCTCTAGCAAAGCCGTTACTGGAACACAAAACCATCTGTGTTGGAACACTAAAAAAGAACAAGTGTGACATTCCTAACGAATTTTGCCAGCAAAATCTAAAAATATAAACACATTCTTGTTTGCCTATCAGTCATTTGGTACATTAGTATCATTCTGTCACAGAAAAAATAAGTCCACAATACTTATTTCAATGCATCATGATGACAAAATAGATGCAACCATAGGTGATAAGAAAAAACCTGAAATAATAACATGCTATAACAAAACCAAAATTGGAGTCAACATACATCAACGATGCATTCACTACAATGTAGCTAGGAACACCAATCGATGGTGTCATTTTTTTATCTTCTGAATACCTGTGCAATAAATGCAATGACAATTTATTCTGAAAACAATAGTGCAAAGATTACAAGATGCAAATTTCAAAAAGTAATAAGCTGGAAATTTATTAAACAACAAGTTAAAAGACGAGCAACACTTCAAACGGTTTCTGTTAAAATAAGGAAGAGAGCACAAATTTTTCTCAGTCTGCAACTCCCACATTTTCCATTAAGAAAGCCAGATATGTCTCAAGTGAACTGTTGATATTTAAATCTGTAAGCATATTTTACCGTATTCTTTAACTAGTCAAAGGACAACTTAATAAATTCATGTTATAATTATGTATTTATTTCAAATAAGAATGTAAAGATGTTTATGTATTAAAGGCCTATATAAAACATTATTATTATTATTATTATTATTATTGTTCGTTTATGGTGATAGGAATATCCAACAATCCTGTATATTTAACAAAACATGCTTGAACAACGTTAATTATGCTGGATGACCATTGTCATCCACGTGGGCACTCATGTTACAATAATGGGTGCGACCATTGGAGGGTTAAAAAATGCAAGCAAAACGTTTAACAATATTTCAAAATGGTTTAATAAAAACGGTTTAATAGTAAATACAGGTAAGACTTAATTCACTTCCACCTTTCCCAGAATAAATGTGCTAAACAAATAAAGATGATGCTATGATAATGATATCAGATACTACTAAATTTCTTGGTCTTTGGACTCAAGGCAATTTAAAAGGGGACACCCACTCCCTCCCCTACCCACAACCCCACCCTCTCACACACTCACACACTCACTCACTGAGCAACTAAATAAAAAGTTGGGCACATGTATGCTGTAACTTTAGATGTTAAGTACATACAATCAGGAATGTGTATTTTGTATGGGTTCAATCTAGTTTGAAATATGGTACAATTCACCACACAACTTGTTGTTTACAATGCAAATATGATTTCTATGGATATTGGGAGGAACCAATTTAATATCCTCATGAAAACCACTATTTAAAACCTTTAAAATCTTATCTCTTCAAAGCTTTTTTATTCATGGAATTTTATTATTCACAAAATTAAATCTAAACAATGGAAGTGGTTATTATAGTATTAATAATGTAATTCATAATTACAATACAAGACAGAGAACAGATATTCATGTACCAGTGCCAATATAAACAATGTGATAAACCTAAAAGATAATAAATTGCCTATATCCAGCAAAACCATATGCAAAATATTAGTATTTAAAAATGTACTAATGGCAAACTTGCATCACCACTGCTCCTACTTGGTTAAGGAATTCCCGGAAACTTGATAAAATTATTACTAAATACAGCATAAAATACCCATACTATATACATACTTAAGTTTGTATAATTCAATTACTCTTTATAGTTATACTTTTAAAGTAATCCTCTGCATAGTCATATAGCCATAACACTTTAAATACAACAGAAAACTCATTATAGCAACTGTCATATAGCACAGTGAAAGTGTTATTTTTCACAGGCAATAACAATGAATATTTTTAAAATTGTCAAATGAATACCCAGCCTTTTCTTAGGGGATATCTATCTCTATCTCTCTCTCTCTCCCTCTCTCCTCTCTCTCTCTCACACACAAAAAATTACAACCACCTCAAGAACCATGAATGTTTTCCCTCATTGCAGTCTTCCAAAATCATTTGACCATGTAACCCTGTGGTATGATTATGCACACAAACAATTATTATAGCACAACAATGTGACCAGTAGTTATCAATGCCAATGTACCAAATGAATATGTGAATATTTTAAAATATCATCTTTAAAGATAGAACAAAATACAGGATTTCTGATGTCCCCGTGTAATGGTAAAAGAGAACATGATTCTTTCTTTTCAAATATGAGAAATCCTGTATAATATGGGACATCTGGTATGTCTATCTCCAAATGATGTTCAGAAGATCTTAGGCACAAAATAGCACCTATTAAGGAACCTTTTTTTGGTTTGGATGGAAAAAGTAAAGCATATAAGCTACTGAGCTTTCCATCAATTAGTGACAGATGTCCAACAAGGAGCTGAACATGCTTCAAACATCAGATGGAAGAAGTGAATACTTTTCACTGAAATCTGGTTCCTTTACTATCCATCTTCCCCGCATACTTCATAGTAAGTACAAAGTTTTACATTTCTGGCTCACATGGCATGAATAATCCAAATATCTTAATTTGCTGCTTATTTCAGGCATTTGAAAAACCCTTCCAGCATTTACAAGAAAGTTGTGAAGGTTTATTCAGATATTAACTCCTAATTAAACCGTTAAAACAATTAATTCACAAAAACATGGTTTTACTGCATACAACATTAAGGAATATATTTCTTCAAACCATGTTTTGCCTACACTTGTAAATAGATGTAGATTATGGTAGCAGTGGCAGCTGACGATTCAAACTACCCCATTTTTCTGGCACTTGTTTGCCTTTATAGCATTATTAATCTTGATATGTGTTTTCCATTAAAGACACAAACCAAAAAAACCTAATAGGATATACTTCAAAACATAAATGCCTTATGTTAGCATACACCTACTGCTCATATTCTGCTTCAATAACATTACCTCATACAAATATTAGTTAATGCAAGTATGAAATTTCTGATATAAGCAAGCATGTGCTTTGAGTTATGCCTTGGTGCCATATTGAGTTTAAAATACTTGCCTGTCTCTTTCTCGCTCCCTGCTTCGAGACTTGCTTCGACGTTCATCCCTTCTTAGTCTTTCTCTTTCCCTTTCTCGTTCTCGACTTTTGTCTCTGCTTTGCCTTGGCCGAACTTTTTCTCTGTTAACAGCAGCAAACTTAAGATCAATCATTTTCTTAATCATAAGAATTCAACATCATACCTCATATTTATTACATTTTATGAATTAGCAACATAATTTTTAATCAGCACACTAATACTTCTTTGTTCTCAGATTTTACTAGAACAAGTAAAGCTGTGGAGGCTTTTCAATTACAGATACCTCTCTTTATATCTTATACTTCATCATAAACTTTAAATTACCTTTCTATCCTTATGCATAATCATTAAGTCCAAATTAATACTGTTCAGCTATAATGAATGAATTAAATGTTACACTCTAATAAAACTAAAATATATAAACATAGTAACATTTGAAAAAAACTGAAAAATCAGCAGAAATGTATCAGTATTGATACAGTAATCACAAAATAAATCCAAAAGCAGGAACCCAATTTATTCAAATAATCCCCTTGTATTTATTAAATCCCTTTAAATTTTTATTTTATACATAAAAACTGAGTATATAGTATCAGCAAGGTTGATCAGTTTTTGATGTTTTTTTAATTTTGCTTCTGGTTTACCAATATGAGTTGTGGAAAATATAAGTGCAAACACTATTATAATTGCAATTTCCAAATGCTTAATAATCTGAAACTTTGCCAATAAGTTCAAGCAAGTAAACTATAAACTATAATATGCGGGGCAGATTTTACTGTGAAAAATCTGAGAAAGTTTAATGTGCAGTATTCATATGGAATTTGTTACCTCTCTTCCACAACTTTTCTTACAAGATCTTATGCCTCGTCCTAATCCTTTTTAAGCCATACTTTTTTCACACATTTATTTGATGATTTTGCAATTCCATGCTCTTTGCATGATCATAAAAAAAAAAAATATCTGCATACCCCTTGAAAAGCATATAAATATATGAAAATGAAACCTATGACAAAGAAATCTCAGAATTAATTTATGCCAAAAGAAAATTTATGTAAATTGAGACATTTAATCAATTCCCCAAATTTTGACAGTAAGATTTTGCATTTCTCTTACAGTTTACCAATTAAGAAACAAAAAAAGAAGATAAGTTCACAGGCTTTCAGATATACATTTTATTTTGTATGCATGTATCTTATTTTAATCATAATTTTTGGAGCCATTTTTATAAAATAACAAAAATTGTCCACATAAGGGAGCGTTGGGGTAGGAATGTTCTTGAAAATCTTTCTGTTGCATCCTTGGAAGAAGTTGAATTTAATTACCAAGTTTGATATTTAACTGAGCCTTAATTTCTTAGTGATGCTGTTTAGATATATACATGCATACCCATACACTGTTAGAGAAAATATTTTTATTTTTATTTTATTTAAGATTCAAGGAGCCTCAAAACATAGAATACAATACTCATTTTACTTATTTAAAGCACCTGGCAGCAAAAGTAAAGAGTATTTAAAAATTCAAACCAAAAACAAAGAATATGTCACTATGTCATAAACACCACTGAAGTTTTCATCTAACACAAACTGTGTGCTTTAACAAAGTCTACATGTTTTGGGTAGTAGACTTTATCTTCTATGCTTTACCAATTATATAAAAAACCATTCAGAATGAAGAGGATTTCACAGGCTATTCCCAGAAAATTCAGGATACGTGTTTTATTTTTCATGTTAATATCTCAGTAACTTTATAGTAATTTAAATAAAAATCGTTAGCTACAATTTTAGATAAAAAATATCAAAAAGTTTCCGATGTGGGATAGTAATGTGTGGGGAGGCTTGAACATTTTTCAATTTGCATCTTTAGGGGATACAAAACTTTCCAAGCTTACTTAACCAACATTTCATATTTTAAAATAAGAACTGAAGCTTTCCTGGCGACGTATTAATTCAAAATCTTCTCAGGTTTCTAACCAGGAACTTGGCTTGATATCAAAGTTGCTTCGAAATGTTGGTATCAAGCCAAGTTTTTACCCGGTTATAAGCTCGTAAGATTTTGAATTTCATATTTTAGCTATGCTGTTACAGCTACACTTAAGATCATCTAAAATCTGATGCATCACATTCCATTAACTCTGTGGCATTTGGTCAGAGCACAACTTCAAAATTGACCTTTTATGTTAAGACAGTTGTGATATAAAAGAAACAATCCTCCATCATTTGGTGAAGCCCTGATCTCTCCAGAAACAATCCCCTATCATTTGGTGAAGCCCTGATCTCTCCAGAAATAATCCTCCATCATTTGGTGAAGCCCTGATCTCTCCAGAAACAATCCTCTTATCATTTGGTGAAGCCCTGATCTCTCCAGGGTTTCACCAAACGATAAGAGGATTGTTTCTCTTATATCACAAAAAGCCAATTTTAGAACTTTGTTCCGACTAATTTTGAATTTCTCTCCTGACTCTACACGCTGTTCATACAAAATATAATTCTTCCATTTACTTCTTGTTTAACCAGATACACTTTCACACACATTACATATAAGGATACTGTAGGCTAAGTGAAGGTAATTTTTTTACAACTCCTTCACTATTATTCTTTAAATAAATAAATTGTGACTAACCACTTGAAAAAATCTGATGTGTTACACTTGGATGACTTTCTCTAGCTGCTCTACAAACAAACTTCTTACAAAAGATTATTCTTCTTTCTACGTTATGCTAATCAAGATAAACATTAGCAGAATGTTATTATTGCTTAGCTGCTTTTCAGTAGAAGTGAACTAAGGAAATGTACTAAGCTAAAAATTTAGTCATATGTTTTAAAAGCTGTCGCTATGCCATTGTCATTGCAAATCGCTTTTTTGCTTGGCCAGGAGTAGAACAAAATAAAAGCAGACACTTCCTGTCTGAGACAAGTATAAGTATTTTAAAACTGAAACCAATAACAAACAATGTCTTGGATACGGTCAACTCTTCAACAAAAATGCATATGATATAAATTGTGTGTTTTCACAAGATCTACATTTCTTGCATAGTAGGTTTTTGTCTACCTCCTACAGTTTAACCGTTATGCAAAATTTGGCAAAATTCATCCAGAATAAAGAGGTTTTCAGAGGCAATTACCAGAAAATTCAATATATCATTTTATTTGGGATGTAAATATATTTAATATACAGGATTTTAAACAAAATCATTAGAGCTATTTTTAAGAAAATCAAAATTTTCGAAATTTTTTCCATATAAAGGGTAGTTTGTGGTGGGGGGATTTTCTTGAAAATCTTCGTGTCACATCCTTGGAAAATACTAAACCTAAATATCAAGTTTGGTATTTAACAGGCTTTTCGTTTTTAAGCTATGCTGTCCACAGACACACACAGATCTTTTTCTAAAAACCTGATGTGTTCCATTCACATGACTTTCTCTACATCTATGCAGCAAATTATTGTTCAATGAGTATGCTTCTATTTACTTCATGCTAATCCAGAAAAAATTAGCAGAAATAGTCTTATTATTTGCTTCCTTGCAAGTAGAAGCAAAATAAGAGAGTTCCATAGGTTAAAATTTTAGTCAAAAGCTGGTTGCTATGTGACTGAAGTTCCTTTGTTTGTATGGATAGAGTTGACAAATTTCTGTATGAGAAATGCATAAGTTTTTCAAAGTTGAAGCCAATAACAAGGAATATCTCAAGAATGATCAACTCGAAAAAAATGTATATTACATAAATTGTGTGCTCTACAATTTTTGTGAGGCAAGTTTTTGTCTATCTCTTATGGTTTAGTTATGCAAAATTCCATACAATTCATCCAGAATAAAGTATTAATCAAAATTGTTAGAGCCATTTTTGAGAAAATCAAAATTTTCACACACAGACTGACTGCCAGATGTAGACCTTTTTCCAAAATATTTTTTTTTTTCTTTTGGATTCAGGGGGACCCAAAGCATGCATTTCCAGTGAAGTATCAAATGTTTGGGTGCATTACAATATCTTCTCTATACACTATGTACATTGTGCATGCAATAGAGAAAGTAAAAAGTACAACAGAACCCTGCAAAACTGAAATGTCAGATAATCTGGCAAAAATCACAACAGAAAGAAAAAGTTTAAATTGTAAGCATATTCAGTATGACAGAATCCAAATGTAATATAGTAGGCCAACATTGTTAATTACATTCTAAATATAGTACAGAAGCCAAAATAGAAGTGACAATATAAAATGGAAATTACACAATTTCCTATCAAAAAAAATTATTGAAGACCATGAAAAAAATTCCCCTTTCAAATATGGATTTGATCCAATAAGATCCTCACGTCTACCTCTCTCTTTACGATTCTTTTTAATTGCCATCATCTTTTTAATTTTTGATGTTGAAATTGCATTAATTCTACCTATAACTGTTAGCAGCTAGAGGTAATCAAAACCTGTGTCACTCTCGCTCGTTACTTGTAAGCACGCCATTTCTCGAGTTGTGGCAAAGAGAATATCGTGTATCAAGAACTAGTGCTCATGCTCAAGGCGACTAGAGTTTTCTCGCATAACTACAGATGAAGTAGGTTCACGTATGATCCGTAGTATAAACTGGACTTGGGTTTTTAGATGAAAAATATTTTTTTTTCCTTATAGGTTAAAAGTTTCAAAGTAATTTTATGTTTCAAGTCGTTTTGAAGCTAATGTGTGAATCTTATTCAACTTTAAATAAGGAAAATAAGCTAAATGAGATATTAAGATTTAATTGAGATTTAAAACTTGCTAAACTTAAGTTTTATTTATTTATTTAACCTTGATAGAAAATGTATCAATTTTTTCTTCAATTTATTTGAATTACACTTTTTGTTTAACAATTCATTTAGTTTTGTTTTGAGTGTATATGTGATGTTAGCCAGGAAAAGAATTTATGATGATTTTTATCTTGGAATAGAAATTGCGTCTATGAAATATCTTGTGATGTTGAAAGATCTTTCTCTAACTATAGGAATATATTTAAAAAAAAAAAAAAAAAAATACAGAAAATTTGCAAATGTTTGCAGCAAAACTACTGAAATATGAAGTTTGTTTTAAATGAGTGCTATAAATTAAAAATACGTGCTAAATGTTTAATTAAAATGTTTGAACACAAGTATACTGTGTGATAAATTACCTTAAATTACAGTACATATTAATAGGGTGCTTTCATGAAGTAAAATAGTTTTCATATTTTTTACTATATTATTTTATAAAACATGTTTGTTGTCAACTTCTTTAAATAGGTAGATAGGAAAATTGTTTACATCCCCCCTCTCCAAAAAAAGAATATTGTTAGAAAGGTTAGAAAGCTAGGAAAATTATTTAAAAATCTAAAGAGGTTAATTATACAAAGGAAAAAATCTGGGCTGTAGTAATAACACAAGATGACTCATTGTTTAATGGTACATATCTCCCAAATGCATTCCCAGATAAAAATAGAATTACTTCTTGCAATATTTAGGGGTAATAAATTATGTACACATTTACTTTTAATAAAAGTGGAGACCATGTACATATATCTGCAGGTTCTGTGATACTACATTTTGTTTTAACCCTTTCCCTAGTGTGGGTTATTTAAATATCATCCTGGTAGGCTATTTAACTCTTAAATCATTTAACAGATGGAATATAACTTACAGGTCTGATTATCTCTGTTTCCAAGCAATACACCACAGTCTTGCTATTAACGAGACTTGTGAGTCTAGCAAGAATCGAGTATGCTTGTTGGTCAACCTCCCTCCTGCCAGCTACGCATTCAGTTGCATCTACTGACTACAAGAGGTGCACTAAGTGGCAACGTGAAACAAGCGATACTGAAAGCTTACTTGACTGGCTCTAGTGGCAGCTCTACTAAAAAAATTACATTATCCCCCGTTTCAGATTTCTGCCCACGAAGAAAGTCAAATGACAAAACATATCATATTATTGTAATTATACAGGGTGTTTCAAAAATACGGGGCATAATTTCAGGTATTTATTTCCCACATGTAGACAATCAAATTAGTTCATTATAACATGTGTCCGGAAATGCTTCATTTCCGAGTTATGGCCTTCACAACATTGAAATTCACTGGAACGTTTTTCTTTCCGCAGGTTGTTATCATTACAGAAGATGTTCAAAATGTCCACCTCCTGCTTGAATACAGACCTCACATCGATGTCTCATTGACCTGCAAACACGATCCCAAACTCCAGGAGTATTGCGTATGTCCTCACAACTTGCCACAATTCGATTCCGAAGGGATTCCAAATCCGGCACCGGAGACAAATAAACCAATGATTTTAAATGGTTCCACAAGTAGAAATCGGGAGGGTTCAGATCAGGTGAGCATGGAGGCCAAGCAATTGGGCCACCTCTACCTATCCATCGATCAAAGTACCGGCGAGCCGTAAGACTGAAGTGTGCAGGAGCGCCATCATGCAAGAAGTGAATGTGTTGTTGATTGATCAGTGGAGTGTCTTCGAAAATGTCAGGTATGGTGCTTTCCAGGAAGTTTGTGTACGCCTGCCCCGTAAGTCTGTTTACAAGTACATGGGGTCCAACTAATCGATCACCAATGTTACCGGCCCACATGGTGATGAGATACAACAGTTGCACCTGGGTTTTCATGCGACCATACATGCTGATTGTGGAAATTTGTTATGCCATCTCTTGTGAACTGTGCTTCATCTGTAAATAATACGACGGCAGAAAAGTTCGGATTTACACCACACTGCTGCAAGGACCACTGACAGAACCTAACTCGTGCAGGGTAATCTGCTGGTGACAGGGCCTGTACACGTTGCAAATGATAAGGATACAATTGATACTCGTTCAACAGTCTCCAGACAGTCGTATGAGGAACATTGACTTGCAACGCTAACCGTCGTGTGCTGATAGGAGGAGTCCTGTCCACAGCCTCCAGAATCTCCTCCTGCACTTCTGGAGTTGTAGATCTTGGTCGTCCCCTTCCCAAACCAGGAGAGGTGAATGTTCCATACTCGCACAGACAGGAATGGAGACGTACAAATGTCTTCCGATCTGGACATTGTCGCTGTGGGTACCTCTCCTGGTACAAACGACGAGCCAGCGCAGCATTGCCGTCTGCCTTACCGTACATGAAGTGTATCTCTGCCAGCTCTTGATTTGAATACGTGTCGCACAGTCTTAACGCCTAAAGAACACTGAATGTAACCTTCCTCAGAATGAACTATCAGAGCGCCCTCCTAATGTCTCCTTTGACGGCAAAGACCTGCGGAAAGAAAAACGTTCCAGTGAATTCCAATGTTGTGAAGGCCATACCTCGGAAATGAAGCATTTCCGGACATGAACTATTTTGACTGTCTACAGGTGGGACTTTCAATGTTGTAAAGGCCATAACTCGGAAATGAAGCATTTCTGGACACATGTTATAATGAACTATTTTGATTGTCTTCGTGTGGGAAATACATACCTGGAATTATGCCCCATATTTTTGAAACACCCTGTACACTGTACTTTATGTATATTGCATATTACATTTTTTTGTATAATCTGAATATTTCTGATTCCCAATTAATTTGGTTTCTGGAAGATATTACAATCAGCAAGGGCTAACTTTGCACTTAACAGCCATGTAACTCACCTATTAACCATTATCACTTACGTTTATTTCACTAACAAAATTTAAATCATAGTTCAACACATTGAAGCCCAGGCGTTTCTTTAGTTGGAGCCCCCAGAAACCCAAGGTTTTTACACCTACTTTGAGTTATTATTTACAGTACATCAACCAAATCTGCCAAAAAGTATTGGGACAATCTTAAAGTATGATATTCAAGGATTTCTCAACAAGTAAGAAAATAGTCATAACTTCCATATTAATATTTTATTTTTAATTTACAAGTATCAAATATGAGTTTGAAAAAATCTGCATAAAGCTGCTTACACTATATCTATTGAAAGTTCAAATAACTCTCCCTCGAAATCGGAATTTTCCAGACCTTCATTTGTATATTGAATTTCTGCTCCAGTTCACAGAAATCAAGGAAAATGCAGTATTTTAACATTTAAGAACACAAAACGTAACAAACAGATTCCTTCAAGGAAAATGATGGACCACCTGAGAGCAGCCAATATTACTAACTCTCCTAAATTTCCTAATAGTTGACTAAAGCAAGGACAGATGGCAGCAGAAATCAGACAACTAAACGATAACTGAAATATGTTCATTGCTGCTTAGCCCAAGACCGACTTAAGGTTGTGGAATTGCATTAAAAGCGTTAGAAATACCTGCCTGAGGTATGCTTGGGTGTGGGCCACATGAACATTTTGCATGGCCGGAGCTATACTTGGGCTTGGGCTCTAAAGTGTTAAGCTTAGTGTTAATGCTGCTGGTCCAGCATTGCTTTTGGATGTCAAAAGTTACTCTTTGAATTGGTTAAATACAAAGTAAACTTAAAAAAAGGTAACACAATAGAGTTAAATGCAAAGTGGTAACATTCGAGCATGGGCAACAAAGCATTTGTACATACCTTCTCGACACAAAACCATTCATAGCATTAAGAGTACCGAGTTCAAGAAATAGTGAGCAAGTAGGACATATTTTACTGATATATGATGGATTTTGTGACAGTATGTGTTCTATCAATTGAAATTAGTCAATTTTGTAACACTACATTACTTACTTTTATTATTGGAAAACATGTTTCAAAAACCAGGTGCTTCCATTGTCAATTTCTTTAATCGTTTGTCGGTATCACTTGCTGTGGTGATTATCATTGTCCCCAGTGGTGGTTTGATGAACCTCTTCATCAGTAGATTGCCTGGTGGGATTTCAAAATTTAAAACTCAGCTCTGTTTTTCCAAAAATAGATGTTCTCCCAAACTTTAAATTTGATTTTCCTTCTGATATTTTTTTAGCATTTTTTCTATTTATGGTGTGTTGTTATTTCCAAAACTGCCAAGCTACCACCAGTTTGTCTTCCTGTTTTTGTTTAATATTTCTGAGGTGTTCTTTTACTCTTTATTTTATGCTTCTTTTAGTTTGGCCAATGTAGATTTTTTCACAGTCGTTACAGCTGAACTGATATACTCCTGGTTTGTTTTCTTGTGGAATATCATCTTTTAATTTAGCATTTAATGTTTTTTATGAAGTAATTGTTTTTGGGGCCAAAATGACGTGTCATAGAACTACAATTATATGAATTACACTTAAAACTAACCAAAAAATTGGGGCGCATCCTCTGGAATTTGGAAAGCAATCTTTTGTCCAAACTAAGCATCAAAATGCAAAACAAAACATTAATGCAAAAATGAAAACTTGAAAACCTGTGCAAACAAGGGAAAACAGCAGCAATTAAAAAATGCACATCATAAATAAATGTAAAAAACCTATGGGATCAAACCTTCACCAAGTCAGAACTGGATTTCCTAAATAAAGGAATGAAAATGTGTATAAATTTCTCGGATAACATTGACAATACATAGCGGACATAAAAATAGCCACTCAAAATGTAAACAAAATTGAGAAAAGCATTATACGGAGTGAATGCTGCCAAATAATTTAAGCAATAGAAAACATAAAGAAAACTAACCCCCCAAAAAATGTAATAAGTGTGCTAAAAAGCAAACCGGTGATTTATAGCAAAGCTGAAAAATGGAACACAATAGTAATTATGGAAAAAACCAAATATGTAGAAAGAATGGAAACACTTTTAGAAAAAGAAGAATACTCTACAACACAGAAAAAAAAAAAAAACCTAAACCAATGTATAAACAAATTAAATGCAATTCAAGACTGTAAATTAATAGACAAAACAGAAAAATACGAAATTAAAGTGGACAATCCAGTACTTCCCAGAATTTATGGTCTTCCATAAATATTCAAGCCAGGAAGTCAATGATGCCAATTATAAATAATGTAAGTGCACCTACATATAACCTAGCAAAATGGTTAACACACAGATTCTCTTCTTTCCCTAAATTTGAAACTGAAAGCTCTCCAGATCTAATTTGAAAAAATCAAAGATATGGAAATAGAAAAAACGGATGTGTTAGTTTCCTTCGATGTTACTGCTCTTTTTCCAAGCATACAATCCCACATCAAAAACTGATTAATAGCAATAGGGAAAACAACAGAAGTAATGCAAGAATACATCACATTAACAAATCTTTGCATAAATCAAAATTTCTTCACCTTCAATGGTACCACTTGTAAATGATATCTTTGCAATAGTCTCACAAAAACACCTAGAAGATGCATTGAAACTGCTAAATCTGCAAGAAAAACCCATAAAATTCACAATGAAGAAGGAATGTGATGGACAACTACCATTCCTCCACCTTAAAATCATCAAAGATGAAAACCACCTAACAGAAAACCTACCCACACTAAGTTATATAAAACAAAAGTGTTACAAATGCCATTTCCCATCAGCATGCAGTACTCAACAGCCTTGCATACATATTAGTAAATGTACCAATGTACAAAAAAGAATACAACTGTGAACTGATAAAAATATTGGATATAGCTACAGAAAATCAATTCCAGGCAGAAGTAGTATACAAAGAAGTTAACAGAACCAAAAATAAAAAGAGAATGAAAGTCAGCACACTCCAAATGAAAAAGAAAACAAGATTTACAGGACCTACAACTTTCTACATATTCCAGAGGATCTTCAAACGACACATCATTCTGACTCCAAAAAACAATTACTTCATAAAAAACATTAAATTCTAAATTAAAAGATGATATTCCACAAGAAAGCAAACCAGGTATATACCAGATCAGCTGCAATAACTGTGAAAAAACCTACATTGGGCAAATTAAAAGAAACACAAAAACAAGAGCAAAAGAACACCTTAGATATATTGAACAAAAACAAGAAGACAAATTGGCAGTAGCTTGGCACTTTTGGAAATGCAACACAATATAAATAGAAGTCCAAAATACTCAAAAATATCGCACGGAAAACAGAATTAAAAGTTTGGGAGAATATCTATATTTGGAAAAACAAGAGCCACATGAAATCCCACCAGGCGACCTATTGATACAGAGGTTCATCAAAACACCACTAGCAAGCAATACCGTCAGTCAAGTAAAGGAATTGACAATGGAAGTACATGGCTTCCAATAATAAAAGTTTTCCAGTAATAAAAGTGATCAACTCACTAATTACTTTCAATTGAATTTATTTTGTTGTTTATTTATTCAAATCATGTGTATAACACAAGTTGGATAGGTAGAGTCAGACTTTAAAACTCAAGATTTTAACCACAATAGCAGAGATTTGAACTATGGATCATTGACATTGAATTTTTCAGTTTGACTCTACCAATCCAATACATATTTTGAAGTAACCATAAGGCTAAGGTGAATCAGATTTTCAAAAAGCATTTCTCTAGGTGAATGCTTTGAAACTCCATGCTCTTCACATAACTTGAGAAAAAATGGCAACTATTTGAAAACAGTAAAAATGTATTTTAAAATTCAAACGAGTTACTAAAAATACTTTGAAAATAGATGAGTTATTTGATAAATTTATTTCACGATAAATAAAAAAAGATCATATCTTTACTTCCAAGTTTTACTCGGGATGTGTTTCAAGTTTCCTGGGACAAACTAACATGCCTTATTTCCATTCTTGTAGCATAACTCATATTAGTTTAGTTCTTCCTCAGTTATATTCTGAAGTGTTTGTAACACTTGTAATTACTATGTAGTACATAGTTATTTCAATTGTGTGTGAGGTAAGCAAGACAATTGAACAGCATGATTGTATTTCATAAATATGGAAATCAGCTGAAAAGTTTTACTTTTAAATATTAATTTAAATGTGGTATCAATGCAAATGTGTAGGTTATTCTTCACCTGTATATTATGGAGGGTGTGATGGGGATAGGGAACAAGAGATTTGGCTACTGCACGATAATGGCTGTTCTTTTATTTTCAACTTACAAAATCAACGTAAAAAAATAATGCATTTACTAATTAGTGTACTAGTGTACCTTTCCTCCAAAAATGAATTCAGAAGTATTATTCTTAATGCTATGTTTTACCTAAATGGCATGGAGCCATAAGGTTGTATAGCCAGGAACAGATAAGCATTCTCATATCGCAAATACCTCAAAAGTTTCTTGCAGCATCTATGCATTATAAGCCCATGCTCCAAATATATCTACTGTTTTCAACTGAAGCACCCTCAAATGTGTTGCAAATATCCTGGAGCATATACAGGACTGTTAACAGGTGAAGAAGACTGTGCACATGATGCATTTGTAAGCATGCTCCCAAACACACTTTATTTCAATCACTACATCAACACCACTTTTATTTCACTTTTGTCATGGCAAGATGCAAACAAAAACGTCTCCGTGCATCTGGAACACCAGCCTGCAGATAAGGAATGTACATCTCCTGAAAGTCTACAGCTTAGAATCCTCATTTTCCAGGCATCTGTCAAATGTTTAAAGTGATTAGGTGGAAACATGCTCAGCAGTTTCCTTGTATATTTATTTCTCCTCTTCTTATCCTCTGGTAAGAGAATGCAGAACCCATTTTACAAAGATTTACTGCAGCTTTAAATGTTCATGGAGTATAGTCAATATTGTCAGCAGTGATACCGACTTCTACACCTAGCATTTCAACAGTAATATGTTGATTTTCCTCCACTAAGTCCTACTTCTTTGGAGTGTTCTTTGTTCACAGCTTCCCAAGGCTGGTCAGAATGTGGGTTATCTTTCCAAGTCCCTTATCCTTCTTCTAATGATTACATTTGATCGCCATAAACAGCTAACACATCCTCATGGATTTCTTTTATTTTTTCCTCTAGCTCGTAGCATACGAAAATGTAGAATCTAGTCTTCTCTTTAGAAATATCTACGATTTCTCAGCAGCTAATGACATAGGACTGTACTTAACAGACTGTACAACTATCAATATTGAAATTTGAACTCGCACTTTTGCATATTTTAATAGCATGTCACACTGGTACATGCGCAACATGCACTGTTTAGACAAACCATTGTGTTATCAGAAGTGGCCGTAGGTAATATTATATTGGAAAGCAAAAACCTTCCCCCCCCCCACTGCAAACTTCAGGAACAATTTTCACATATTCTATTGCTTGTACCATAACTAAAACTGGTATCTCATCCTATAAATGCCCTAGAAATTACATATTTTTTATGATGGAATAAAATATTGGAAAGATAAAGCAATTAAATTTTCTATCATATTAACCCCCGAAAATTAAATAACATTTACTTTGTAATCAATTACAAGAGACAAAATGTCAAAAGATTGAGGTTGTTATATATGTAAACTTGCATACAAGGAGAACTTGCAGATTTAACTTAAAAGTAAAAAAATTGCAATAATTTGTTATATTGGTAGTATGGAAACTATAAGTAATATATTACTCATTTTGCAGAAACCTTATTATCTTCAGTCTATAGCAGCACAAAAAATTTGTATTGAAAATAAATGAAATATGTATACACATATTTGTTCAAATTTTGCCAATGCATTGGTTTTAGTAAACCGTTTACGATTTTAGCTCTTTTCTATTTACTGCAACTGGGTGTGAAAATATTATATACTCTGTATATCATTTATTTTGTTTAAAAACTAGTCACTTCAATGAGTGAGTAGCTAGTAATTTTCATTCCTCAGCAAACTGGCCCATATCAGAAAGCATGCAAGACAGCACTCGCTGCTTTTACACTTCTAATAAGAGCATTTCAGCTGAACTACACACACACACACTCCCTGGGCAGACATTTTACATTCTGATGATACATAGAGTGCACCTATGAATGTATTTATTATAAATCACAATAAAAACGTTTGTTACATTTCGTACAGCAATAGTCTTTCTTCCTTTCTTTTTCCTAAAACACATTCAGATAAGTTCTTCTTTTTTTTAAATACAGTTCCGGAGTCTGGTCGGGACTCCGGTACTGTATACCCTACTTTTATTTACCTATTTTTCTTTTTACTTTGTTTGCTGTCTGATTACTGAATTTCTGTTTTCTTCTTTGAGACACAAACATATAACACCCATGCCAAGGCGGAACTCGAACCCACGATACCTTGCGCTGCAAAGCACCAAAAGCATCCTTGAGAGTTGCTCGTACCTTTGGACCTTATAGACATTAACACTCTGGTTATTAGTGTATAACTAATACCAGATAATCCCATTCTCTCCCCACTCATTTCCACCTCCTTGTACTGCTTCATAATTTTACACCATTCTCATGCACCTTTCTTAATTTTTTCAGCAAGTTACAATAAATTCTCTTTTATTATTGTTAAATATTTGTTTTGCTAATTCCTCTAACCCTAGTTTCCACTTATCAAATTTCTGTTTTCTAAAAACATCTGTATTCCTGAACTTGAGAACACATTGTGGTGCTTCCTCAATTTCCCCACACATTGGTTGTATATTGATGTCATAATCCCTGAGCCCCCTTAGTTTTAACACACTTCTTGTCCAACATACCCTTCTTATCTTGTTTTATCACATAAGACCACACATCCCTCTCTGCACAATCTGTTTTTAGATTTCTGTATATTCCCAGCATTGTTTATTTCTTAAAACTACTATACAAATCTTGTTTTTCAATATATTCAATGTCTTCCCTCCAGAAACCCTTTCTCATAGTCATGTTCCCATTCCTATTATTTCCAAAATTTTTTTCTAACTTTGCATACCAACTGAACTTTCAGCAAGCCCTTTCCTGAATTGACAATTAATTGCAACAATGTTTTCACTTCCAACATTTTCACTCTTTATAAATATTTTAATCCTCTTTCGATCACTTTCCTCCACTTAAAACAGTGCCACTACATTTGTTGAAGCTCTTTGCAAACCCAATATAATTTTGCAAAATTCCCTATGAATCTTATCAATAATCTTCCCTTCTTCCACCAACAGCCACACTACAACTCCATGCATCATTTTCATTTCCACCAGTGCATTACATATCCTTTCCCATCACATCACTTTCATATTCAGTACTTTGCTATAAAATACTTGGTAATGTTATTGACTAAGGGTCTGTTTATTGCTCAAGGCCATAAAACCATAGCAACTTTAGAAAATTAAAAAGAGCTGTACAAATGAGCAGACAGTGCCAAGGGAATGCAACATGTTAACAGCCACAAGATGGCAGTATAGCATGGTTATATGTTGTCAAATGGCATAGTAGTGCTCTGTTTTTCTTCCCCATTAAATAAGTTAGCACCAGTTTATCGAGACAATGATGCAACACTATAATGAAACTCAAATATATTTTTATGTGCTAACTGTACTTTCCTTGTTCCTATCATTTAAAATAATCATAGTACATATTTATTTGCCACTAGCTGGCTATAGTACCACTCTTTCTTCTCCATTCAATGCTAAGTGAATGCATCCAGTTATGGAGTCAATGATGCAACATAACAGTGAAATCAAATATGTTTTTATGTATTGTTCTCGTCACATTGTTTTAATAAGGAACTTGCTTCATGTTTAAAGTATATTTTTGTTGTCAGAATTCTTTAAAATTAACATGCACATTAACCAATAATCCTTGGAATCTGAAAATGACTGAGAAATGACAGGATCTAATAGTATATCTACCTTTTTAGATTAACCCACCTATTGCAGATGTTTATTATTTGAGGTTATGTGGTACATGAGCTAGCAAACGGTGATTTCATCAGAAAATGAAGATACCCGTCACCTTCACACTGCAATTGCGGTGCTCTTAACACACTTGAGCAAGTAATATTTTGGGTTAAATGGAGGAATTTAATACACAAAGCTATCAAATAAAAACTTATCAATTGCTTTGTTTCTTTTTAACAAAAACTTAGCAGCATTGGTAGTAAATCAAAATAATAATTATTTTTTGCACGTTTTATTTTTCCCAGCCTCCCTATGGGTTGCCTTTGTGCAATTTTTCGCCTTCCTAATTTCTCCATAATGTAATTCATTTCTATATATATGTTTACAGGTAATTCAATACCTATTTCAGCCACACTATAGAAGCACTGCCATAATATTATGCCTGCACCATCGTTGCTTTTCCACACTGTTATGCCGGATTCATAATGGAGCGATATTGGCGATGCAGTACACATGGCAAAACGACTGACAAATAGGAATTCAGAATTGATGTGACAAAACCTGTGCAAGAAAATTGAATTGGATTAACTTTTCCCGCATGACATGGGCATCAACCACAAAATTCCTATTGTTTAATACTAAAGTTGTTAAAGATGGCATCAACATCAAAGGAAGTTCATTCGTTTTCAGAAGAAATCCTTATTGAAATGGTGAGGCTGCATCCCGAAATTGTCTTGGACAACCAAAATTATACCTTCATTCCAGAATAATCTTGCCACTTAATTAAAACATCTATCCTGTTGACAATAATAAATAAGCCTATACTAACCTCAAAGTTACACAAAGGCGCTCTGCTGAAGATATTGGTTTTCAAGTTCACTGTTTCTCTATATGAAGACCAATTACATGCAAAAGATCATCAAATTGTGATGGGGTCATTCGCATGTAATTGTAACATGATTCGAGAGCTGTTACTATATTTAGGATTAGGGTATGAAAATCCCCAAATTGGCTACACTCCTTGAATGTAGGTCGAACCCACCGATGGAGCTTCTGCTGTCTTCCTTGTCGATTGTTTCTGTCATTTCTTCGTTTTAGAAGATACAGAGCAAGAACTTGTTTTAAATCCACAGGTATTGCTTGAAGTGTGCTGTGCACCAGCACTGCTCAGTAATGTCAAATCGTACTGCCTTATTGTGAACACTAGCTTCCATGACCAATGTAGTGTCACAATGAGACCCATGTCGGGTCGTTAGTATCGCTTCCATTGTGAATCTTACATTAATTGCATATTTCATCCTTTCCACATTACCCTATGGGGCAGTGTCTTCCCTCCTTTTTGCAATACCAACCATATATGCTCCATTATATATGTATGTATTTATTTCTCTGCAAGTGGGTATCACCCGGTGGCAGAGTTAATATATTGCACGTTTCAGGTTGGCTGCTTGATGTTACGCAGCCAACAGACCCTTAGTCAGCAACATTACCAAATACTCTAATACCCCACATAGTCAATCTCCCTTTAACTAAAACATTTTTCACTTGGTCTCCCCTTCGGCCATTTGCTCTTAACCTGGCTCTCAAATAAACAAATTTATTGACTATCTTAATTTTGCAATCCTCTATGCACCATTTCCCATCCTTTCTTATTTTATTTTCCCTTTTTTGCTTCACAAGCAATTTTCTCTCTTCTATTCTTCCTTCCATTCTATGAGCCATTCTTTCTCCAATTTTTTTAATGTTTCTTGTACAGTCTATCATCTCCAGCATTTTTTTCAATGCCGATCTGGGGTTCATTTCTACACCACCAATAATTAGCAACACCTCTAACATAAATATTGTCCATATGACCTTTATCACTTCACACCATCTCCAGTTTCACATGAACATGCCACCCTCCATGGCATAATGGTTACCATCTTCATATACCCAAGTCGCAAGATCAAACCCAGTAGACAATCAATTTTTTCAAGCGTAAAAGTCTTTAACATGGCTTCCTTAGGAAGGGAAGTAAAATGTTGGCACCATATCATAGATTTATGGCACATAAACTAACCTCAAGTCTGATAAAGAGGCCTCTGAGCAAAATTAAGCAATCTTTCGTATATAGAATGGACGCTGAGAGCTGCACATAAATAAAACTCCATTTCATTTCACATAAATGTACTTTCAAATAACTGAAATAGCCAATTTTCAAATTGAATTAATTAAAGTGGTACTGTTAACACACACTTCACTTACTTTATAGATCGCTACTTCAACACCAATGTTATATTAAATTAAAACTATGAGTCGCATACATTTATGCTTCATGCAATAAATTATATCTAAAACATGTTTTGTACGTCAATTACGTGCATCTTCAGTTAAGCAACTCCATTGTAGCTCTTCCATGTGAAATAGATATATTAGGTATAATTTATTGTATGAAGTATAAGACATGCAACTCATATTTTTTTAGCTAAATAATTAAGAGTGCATCCTTGTGAACAAATCCCTTTCAATTTTATTTAATTACCCATGTTATAACTGGAATCCTGGCTGCTTCAGGCACACTCGTCTTGTCTCTTATGCCCTCTTGCCAGCAACCACCTGTACTACTACATAGATCTCCAAGCATCTAGTAATTGATTACTGTCATTTATATCCACATGAATGAATGCCATTCTTTTTGCCAGTTAGTGTTCTTGCTGAGGTTTATTATCTCCATCATACTGCCTTTCAAAGCAACATGCAGATTAAGATATTAATTTGAATTCTAAATATATTACCAGTGATTACACTACTGCCATAAAGATAAATACACTGCAGAATATTCGTTTAATTAACCAATTTACTCAGACCAGTATTTATTTGCACTAGCTACATAAATCATTTCAAGGAATTGTTTAAGAAAGGAAAAGTAATACGTGTCCCATGCATTATGACCATCTGATCTATTGTTTTCCCCATTATTTAATCTACTAATCTTTGCCTTCTTCACAAAGTTTGAAAGTCTGTAAGTAAGCACTTGTTAATATCTTTGCTACTGCATTCTTTGATAATTACAATATTTATATATGCTGTGAGAACCCCACAGTTATACAGTTTTATTTTCTCTCCTGTATCTGCTACATACTTGATCAACTACCTTGTCAAATTTGTAGTTGCCCATGCAGCTGACAATATCCTATTTTAACAGATAAATTGTCCCTTTTTGTCCAATTTTATTCGTTTTAAACTATGTTGTGTCCATTTTTTTATTTCTTTGATAAGAGCCTTTGAGTGCTTATGTCCTAATGAAGACTCCCAGGACTTATTTCATCTTTTCCTAATGCGTTACTGAATTATGCTCCCACCCTCCTGGATTAATCCAAAGGACTGACTGAGTTCAGAGCCTATAAAAGTGTTCTCTGTTTCCTTCTTTACCAAATCATCTCTTTTGTTGTCACGGATTCCTCTATGACCTGGCACCCAGACCAATTTCACTGAATGATGCCATTATATAGCCTCCATTCCAGACCAGTATAGATTTGGTTATCCAATCCTCAAAAGCCCTCAAGATTTCTAGGCAATTGGCACCTGTTGTAATGTGTATATTACCCAGAATCTTAGAATTACAGTTGCTACATTCACCAGAAGAAAATTAACGCCTTTCATATGAAACCTATATCTGATATGTTCTCCAGATTTTTCTACATGAACACAATCTATATCATTTACATGCCTGAAATTGCAATTTTTCCTAGTAAAGCAAAATATACTTTCTTCTTTGCTCACTCAGTTTTCCACCTCCATCATTATTGTATTAAAGATTGATACTTATACCAAGTCCATCATTTGTTAAGCAAAAGCTAATGCACTTGGCATGATTGGCAAAAGATTGGGGTTTATTAGTGTTGGTTCCGACATTTCATCTGGAACATCTTGGTCTTAAGCATACATTGTGCTATTACATTTCTGTCACAAAATGTGATAAACTCTTTGATCACATGAGGCGATCCATTTAAAGCCGTTGACTATTGTTTTCAAAAGATCCCAACAATTAACAGCATAAGCTGTAACAATGGCTCTTAACCAGTTCTATTTAGAATGTGTATTGTATCATTATATTGAATATTTATAAATTAATTTTGTTTAATTTTTATTACATTCATTGGCAACATTTTTGTATAACATTCTTAAAGAATGTTAATTAATACTGCATTTATGAGTATTAATAGCAAAGACAGCAGCAAAAATAGTAATTAATAATTGTAATAATACTCGTCCTTATCTTCAAAATTTGGCTTCTCAATTCATTTAATTGTTTCCTTACATCATTCAAAGTATACCCATTTACTTCAATAATAGCTTCTTCTATGCTTTTATATATTTTCAGTCTTGTGTTTCTATTTTATAATCATTATGTTTTGAATTGTACAATATTTCATGTGATTCATAATAGTAAATAGAGCGGTGCGTTTGCTGTAGCCACTGATCATGTGTATCTGTTTGTCATTTTACTTTTTGATCACAAATATGATAAAAGGTGTGATGGTGAGCTTAGCTTTTATCACTTAAGCATGTAAAAACTAGATGTGTTAGATGATATATCACACTGTAAAAGGTTTTATAACACATTGTGAACAATTTCTGTGACTCAAACATGTCATAGTGCAATACAGATTTTATAAAGAAAATATAGATGTAAATGATTATAAACTTGCAGAAGCAAAATTGTAATTTCAGAACTACACACTGTTCATTTATTAATAACAGAAGCACTATTATCTGTGGAGTTAAAAACATTCCAAAATTTTACAACTTGACAAGTGAACACTGAATCAAGATATTTTCAAACTAAACAAAATACAAACTGTTCATTTTTACTGATTATTCATTCAAATTTAACCTAATTCTGAACATTTTATTACAATGTAAAACTTCAGCTTCTTTCACATGGCAAAGTAGGTTCATTTGTTTTAAATGACAATGAAACACATATTCAGGTGTTCAACCTAAAATTACATGCTAATAGAATGAAGTGCAGTTGCGCTATGGCACCAAGCTGCTTCAAACAATACAAGCGTGTAGTTAAATGTGTAACTGCTTAGCATAAAATAGCACTGATGTGATTTAGATTCCCAATTTTGTAAAATATTTAAATATTCAACAAGAGGTAATCACAATGATTTGCTATTATGTGTCATCATCTACTTTATTAAATAATTCACAAAAATTGCTACCAATATTTAAATTGACTGAATGAAAAATAGTGCCCGAGGCTCAGTTTGAAAAGGTTTAAATCTAATGCATGCATTAAACTTTCAGTTCACAAATACTTCAACAGAATCACTCCTTTGCTCTTACATTATCTACCTATATTCATTATTATGTTAATCATCTTGAACCTCAAGAAATATTATGTTTAAAGTACTTCAAGAAATATTTCATACTTTTATTTAACATAGTGCAAAGGTAATTTAGTTTTATTTGACAATATTCATTAACAAGATTCGAGCTTCCATGCATTCTGGAATCAGCACATTCCATGAGTGTCCATAAACTGCAATTGCTGAAACCTTTGCAGTACTCACCAAACCTGGTCCATAACTTGTACCCCTTCTCATAGCGGAAAGTTCATGTATGGACTGCTGAGAATAGAGGCTGAGGTGAGCAGATCTGTGGTGCTTCTTCCAGGTGAAGGTGCATCGATGAGCCAAATCTTTCAGTTCGAGGGACTACGTTGGAAGTAATTAGAAATATGGAGATAGATGTGAATATCTTCATAATACACTATTTAAGCACATCTCGTAAAATAAGCCCAGCACCAATGTGAAATATAAAATTCAAAACTATATATAAAACTCCTTAATCTAACACCAAGAAACTTAATTCTGAAAAGCACAGCTAAACTTAGGATTCTCTCTCACCTCTCACCAAATAGGAAAATATAAACTTTTTTCTAACTGTAGTTAAGACCCAAAGCCTGATCATGTCTGTGACTGCTACTTCTGAAGTAGTTCTACACTACGGTTTTCTTTAGAATTCATTATATTTAAGTAGCTGAATTCATTAGTTTTGTAATTCTAAGATTTCCAAAATGAATATTTATACACAAGAATTAAAATACGTGTTGTATGCAAAAAGAAAATATAAAATATAGTAGTGGTGTAGGAGTAATATTCCTGCCTTGATAGGGGTTTGGATTTGAAAATTATTTGGGGATTTTATCAAATATTTCAAATATAACACCTTTAGTCCCAGATTTATAATCTGGAACTAAGGCTATTAACCTGATTTCGTAACAATCATCATTCCACATTCTTTGGATAGCATTATCTGGGACCCATGATTGACTACAAGAAATACACTAGTTGATGGCAACTGACAAATCTGTTACTGTACAGGCCAATCTAGCTTTCTTCTACTAAACAACAGATTTATAGCACATTGGATTTTTCCTCAGCTACTAAAGAAGCTTAATTGAGGAAACACAGTGGGATTTGTTGAGTAACTTTAGTGGATTCATGTGTGGCAATAAGTAAACCAAATTCATCCCTTTGACACTTTATTGGACCCAAAGCAAAAAGAAAAAAATGGCAATGTTATCCAATTCAATGTGGTTCCTTTCCTGGTCTCTACACCAAGCCATGTAAATTTTTCAGTTGGAGCAGAGCTGCATATCATCTTGTGTTATGTTGTTTAACAGTTGCATTGCATTACATTTCTTTAACTTAATCCACGGACTTGAATCTGGTTTCTTTAAGTATGCACTTGACTTTTGGGAAGAGAGAAAAGTTTCAAATGCTACATCTAGTAAATATGGCGGATGTTCCATCTCATTGTCCATCATTGTAATGGTGGAGGATTTGCTAGATATAATTTTCCAAATTCAAGTCTCCATTGCAAACAGTCATGGAGGTTCTTTGAAACATTTTTGTAACAAACCTGATTGACAGACTGATTCACAGGCATCTAATGATTGCAGATAAACCTCCCACCCCATATAAAAAGCAATAATTACTGCTTTGAATTTCGATTTGCTTTGCACACTTTCTTATTCCTGGTTATTGGGAGTCTCTGGCAATGTACAGATTGATGCCTAGTCTCGAAATCATATTGAAAAACCCAGGTTTTGTCACTTGTAATTAAGGATTTGAAGACATCAAGATTAGTTTCAAAATTTTCCAGAATGCCAATACAGCAATATGTTCCTTCAGTGCAAATGTTAGGATTTTTGGTACTATTTTAGCATACACTTTTTTCATATCCAGAATGTTACTCATTGGTCTTAACACTTTCCTTATTAATGTTGGTAAGTTCAGCAAATCTACAAATGCTCAATAAGGGCTTCCATTAATAATTTTTGCGAGTTTCTCCACATTCTTTTCCGTTTCATATTGGAAAAAGAGCATAGTTTTGGATCATTTCTGATGTCCTCCCGAGCCTTCTTAAATTTCTTAAAACATTAAAAAACCTGCATATGATACACACTGATAAACTTTAATCAATTTGCAAATTTCAGGAGCACTACAAAATGGTGTACAGTTTTCATATCTTGCTGATTCATTGCAGCTTTCATTTTTAATTCCTGTTTCAGGCTTTGAACTAGTTCTATCTGATGGTTCCATCCCTTCACAAGCAGTGAAATATGCTTCAACTGTTGCGGGATCACTGTTCACATTTACTGTTTCTGTTGCTTCCAAAGGTGCTTCATCTTCATCATCTATTTCTGTTGCTTCCAAAGGTGCTTCATCTTCATCAGTCTATTTCTGTTGCTCCAAAAGGTGCTTTATCTTCATCAGTCAAGACCATCTGGTTCACAAGATAGTATCACAGCATCAACTGTATCAATGGCAAAGCTACTGTCACCTCAATATACTGCACTTCTAATTTAATTTACTTGAATACTACATTCTATTATTGCATGCCATATCTGAATGTAAGTTAAGATAGTAAAAAAAAATAAGACTTCAGGAATTATCACCTCATTAGCTGTTAAATTAGAACTGCAACTAACAAAGCATTACAGAATCCAATAACTCTACAACATATTTTAAAATCAATGTACTTACATGTTATCCTTTCTTCAAATAGCATTTAAAATACTACACCAAAATGTTTTTATTTCAAACAAGAAGCCCTATAGAAAGTAAATAGTACAGTGAAAAATGCTTGCTTACTATTAAAGAAGCAATGACATTTGCTATCACATTATAAGAAGTTTTCTATGTACTGATGTAACAATAACACAAGCGGTCAGCAGACTATAAGTAAATTGTCTTCATCTCATATTATCAGTCCAGTCTTAGAATTGATTACAGAAGGAATTTATTTGTGTGATACAATAACAACATCCTTATGCACTAAGTTCTGCTTACAGAACTTGTTAAAGTAAATGAATTAAAGAAATTAATAATAATGATGATGATAATAATAATAATAATAATAATAATAATAATAATAATAAAAAAAAATAAAAAAGTTTTCTTTCCCATGTGTTGTATCCTTTGCACTGAACCATTGGAAATGAATAAGTTTTAAATTACAGCAATTTTTGAAAGGTGATATGTCTATATAATCAGATAACATTGTTGATCACATACACACTAAAATTTACTCCTGGTATTTCAGATGAATGGAGGAAAAATTCATAATACTTGCAGTAGTCTATAAATAGACCACTGAGCAGCTATTGTAATAAGAAAACTAAATAACACAATTTAGCTACAATGGCAATTTCACTTGCTAAATAATATTTTTATGTTTGGTGTAACTAATAGAAAATAATCACAGGAGCTCAATGAACATCTTGAATAAAATGTAAAAAGAAGCTAGTAACAGTGAAGTAACACAATATAATAATTAATAATTGTAACAAATCTTCACTTATCGTTTGGAATCCAAGGACTAGTTTTGCAATAAATTGGTCTATTGCGTCGGCAGCTTAAGTTTCTTTTTGGTCTCAAAAAGATTAAAAAGAAATGACAATTTATTGCAAAACTAGTCCTTGGATGCCAAAAGATAAGTGAAGATTTGTTACAATTATTAACTATTATATTAATACCTCGAATAAAATTTGTTATGTTTATGTCAACTGTCGTATTCCATCCAAATTATCTCTCAATACATTTATGGAAAACAAAATAATGTTTTGAGACATTTAACTTAATTTGCTTGTACTTATTTTCATGCTCTGAAAGTTTACCAATTTTCTAAACAATGCAGGTTTAATACTATCTAACATTCTGACTATATAAAATAAGAACAAATCTCTTTTGTTGCCAAAAATAATAAAAGTACATTTAAGGCCTTTAGTCATCAATATTATTTTATTGCAAGCAGCCTGTGAAACCCTCTTCATCTTACTGAGTTTTCCTTAAAAAGTAAACCATAAGAGAGATGTAAGAAGAGTAATTTGCATTTTTATCTAAGCACTTCCACAGCTCTCTTGCCTTCTAATTTGGCAGTTTTAAACACATTTATGTTTGCACTTCTCTGCCCTTTAACTTAAATCACTTATCTAATTAAAGGAAAAACACATAAAATACCTCCACTGCTATAAGTAATGAATGTCAGTAAAATCTGCTGATTTATGACACTAACAGCTTTGAAATGATTAAATGCAACCCTTAGAAACTTAATGCTAAGTGCAATTATCAGTGCAGTTAATATCACATGGATTCCCATAAACTGGTAATATTTTATTCACTGTAATGGAACACTTTGGTAATAAGTGGAACTTCTTTCTAATTAAGTTTGATGAAATTTGTAGATGACTTCATGTAAGAACTGCATCATAAAAGAAGAAAAAAAAAAAGGGGGGGGGGGGGGGGAAGCAGAAGAAAAATTGTTGTCTGGATGACTCAGCTGATTAGGCACTGGCCTTCTGATCCAGGTTCAAACCTGGTCCAGACTAATGGTTTCTAAGTGTATTAAACAACAACAGCTCCATATCAGTCGATTTGCTGGCATGTACAAGAATTCCTATCGGACAAAATTCTGGCAAACCGGTGTCTGATAATGAACTGGCAATTAACAGCATCACTGAATAAAATAGTTTTATTTTAATGAAAATTTTTCACAGCTGAAAGTTTTCAAGGAGTTTATTATTTTTAAAAACATGAATTTTTCCTTTTTCAAATTTCGGATATACTTTTTTTATAATTGAAATTTAAATTAGCTCATTGGGCACCTGCATATTCATAATAGTAATAATTCTACACATAGGTTTTGAAAAATCTATTATATTTGTGGAGTTATTAATTTTTTCAACATTTTATGGAAAATGAAATGAATTTTTTCTAAAAATTTATCAGAAAATAACTAATTTTAATAATAACTAATGAATTAAAGTATCAAATATGATTTTAAGTCTTGGTAGAATTTTCATCCCGATCTATAAAAAATTAATTTGAAAAAATATATTCTGCAGTGCAAATTTTGTATTCTGTGGAAAGGCCAATTTAAGTTCAATATTCAAGGAATCTTCATGGTCAATATTTAGAATTACTCTGCAGCATAAAAAATGCCATCGCAACCATTCTAACAGCATTTTTCTAACATTCTCAGTTGGTAGAAAATAAACTTGAGAACATGTTTCAAGAGTATTTTGTATTTTTCCACCTTTAACTTAATTTAAAAATTTAAAAGCATTGGCGGTGAAACTGTATGATGCTCCTTTTCACAAGCAGATGGTGTGTTTTTCATTGAGTGTGCTGATAAGTGTTAAATGTTATTTATTTCACTAAAATCTTAAATTAGTTTAAAAATTAAAATGCTATATCTACAAGTGACCAACATTATTATTTATAATGCAATATTATTTAAAAAGTGACTATCGTACAATTTTTTTTTAAAATGTGATAAACAGCCAATAGCAATAGCAATATAGGTGTGCTGGTGTTCAAAAATTTTGTACCACAGGAGTTCTTTAACATGAGAGTAAATCTACTGACGTGGGCCTGTTGCTTTTAAGCACACTCAAAAACCATCAGTCTGGGGCAACTTAGAACCCACAACTTTGGGATCAGAAGGCCAGCACCTAACCAACCCAGATTCAATATTTTTCATGAAACTCTCAAGTTTCACAAATATTCTTATATAATTTCAAGAATTCACAACATATAGTTTACCCACATTTTGCACAATTTAATTGTACAGCTTCATGTTGAATCTTAACTCAGTGCTTTCTTTACTTCAATTTACGAAATCAAGCTGTTTTCAGGAGTCTGTTGGCGACATGCCAAATACCACGCTATTGCCATTACTTGGATTATACTTAGTATACTAAACATGAATGACAAACCTTGCATAAATGTTTCCTGAGTTAAATATTTAATTTAGCTTCAATATTTCAGGAACTTAAGAGAGATGGATCAAAATAAACTGATTAAACTGGAATTGTTTTGCAATACTAGTTAACCTATTTGCAATAGATTCTAAAACATGTTTCAGATAATTAAAATGGTTTTTACCTATGATTGTAATTTATACAATTTCATAAAATAAATTAACGCATTAATTCACAATGAATAACGTGATGATCATACACTGACTGACCAGGTTAAAAGCAAGCATTTGTTTAATATTGCACACTCTACAAACCAATAGGACAAAACAGTTAAGAATGATCTTTTAGTAAGGTTTATCCTCTAACCTCACTCTTAGATAAACTTATCTCTCCTTTATTTTCCTATAAAATAGTTATTAACTTATGGGAATGCTTTTCAAGTAATGTTATGCTTTGCTGTATAAATAAATTAAAATATAATCTACCTTTATCCAATAACATAATTAGTAAAAACTGAAAAAACACATGCAGTCTCTTACATTAAAGTCAGTTGTATACAAACATAATAGATTTTTTTTTCATTTAATACCTTGCAATGGTTTGTTCACCTTATATCATGATGCAAGCGATCTTTCTCTTCATATCGATTAGATCCTTCCCTCTTGTTTCTTTCATTTTTCCCTCTAATATCTTGTTCCTTGTGCTTTGAAGAGCCATTTTGACTCTTGGAGCCTTCTGTCTTCCCACTTGTCACTTTGCTTCTCATAGGACTAACAGACTTCATTTCCCTTTTCTCATCACTTGAAACTGAGTCCTGCGATGAAGGGGTTGATGAACGGGAAATTGAAGACCTTGTGGGTGATTTATAATCTTCATTGCTGCTGCCAGAATTATTGTTGTTTGACTCCTGACAAGGAAAAGAAACACTGAATCAATCTTATTTCCATAATGTTCACATTGCTAACTTTACATTATACCTGCTGACACACAAACTGGAGTGTATTACCATGCATGTACATTTTTCTCAATGTAAAAAAGAATTTGTTTGAAATTTAACACAAAACCAGATTCAATGACAAGAGATGATACACAAATTGTATGGTTATTTAATTTCATTATCAAATAATCCTAAGCAATATATACACTCAAAATAATGAATAAAATATTAATTTGCTTTCATGTTGCATGAACAAAGATTCAAAATGAATAATAACACATTTACAGTAAGAAAATTTAAATTTTCAGAAGTTCTCTGAATGACAAATTTCTTTAAAATAACAGCTAATAATTGTGGCTTAGGAAAAGTCATTTAAAATTTATGCTGTAATAAATTCAGTTCATGCATGTATTATGTCTGCCCAAAAAATTTGACAAATATAAGCTAACAAAGTTTGTGACTATTAGCATTGCGATTAAACAGGGAATGAACTTTAAGGCAAAATTACTGAACTCCAAAGTTAACTAAACACAGATATACTTTACACATTGATCTCAAGACTGCCAATATGCATTGTGAGCTATAAATATTTTTAAATTTAAATCAATTTTTCCAGTCTCTTCAACTTCCATATTTAGGAGTGCCTGACGATGGATTTTTTCGGGCGTAAAAATCCTTAACATGGTTTCCTTCAGAAATAAGTAAAGCCATTGGTCCCATGTCATAGATTTATGGCACATAAAAGAACCTCAAGTCTAATAGGAGAGGCCTCTGAGCAAAATTAAGTAGTCTTTAATGCCTAATATAGAATGGGATGCTGAGAACCACAGCAGTTAACGAGCATCTATAAATAAAACTCCATTTACATTTTTGTATGGTTATAATGAGGATAACTTTCTTTACCATTATGTCATTCCATATAAAACAGGGCTTTAAAATAAAAAATTTAAATATATATGGTGGCTTTTGTTTATTTAAATGTACAGTAAACATTAAATTTAATTTCCTTTACTGCCACCCAATAGTTAGGGACTATTTGAGGTAAATGATGAATCTGTACTTATTATGTCAAATGTTCCTTTTGTTACCAAAGATGTAATGCAAATTTCAATAATTGATTAACAGTGTATAGTAAATATATCTAACCAGTAAAGCTTAATGTGAACAGCTGAATGTCATTTCCTGTTAATGCATTACATATTAAAGTTCAAATTTGCTTATATATAACTATTCTGCTCTCAGGTCAAGTTTAACTGCCACAGTGAAAATCAAATTAAATGTCTTGGTTTGGTACCGTTGCTAAGCAATGCGCGACATTTTGGAATGACCTCTAACATAGAATGACTCACTTTATTATTTGATTTTAATTATTCAAACACAAAAATTAACCATATGAAGGGAACTAAAGAGTTCTGTGCACTGTTGTAAAAAGGCGACAGGAAGACTGCTATAGCAACTTTTAATCAAGAACATAAATATAATCACTCTTGTTATGCTGACGAAAATAGAGGATAAGTTGAAAATGTATTGTCCACGGGCCTCATATGATATGAAAAGAGCGCTCTTTTTCTTAAACTCCAGACGTTCTGTTTAATTCTGCAAGTTTTAATTTCTGTGGTTAGTAATAGGTAGCCTTTTAATTATCTTTACTTACAAAACTTGCTTTTATGCACCGCCAAATTTGAAAAATCTCAAAATCCAAGTATATAGCTGCATAATAGCTATAGGACATACCAACTGAGATGTAATATACATACATGAAATATGTCCATTGCCATAATTGCCTGTGATAATATGTTTTATTCTATATATTTGTTTTTTTTTTTTTTATTTTTATTTGAAAACGTTTAACAATGATTGCTGTATCCTAAGAGCTCTTACTGTGGGGTCAATTAGGGAATTCAATGCTGTATCAGCGTCTCCTTGGTAGTTAGTGCGTTAGAGCAGCTGAAAAAAAATTGAAAGATAAATGGTTTAAATCACACCTATAGCACTGGATTTTTCAGTCTGGTTCTAGCTTTCAAATTCAATTTAGCCTGAAAAGTTTGACCTCACATGAAGTTTTCTATACAACAAACACTCAAATTGTTAACCTATTATATTAAATATGTTTCTTTCCTCCATTACATACAGCAATTAGAGGAAATTGTTTGTTTGTGTGTGAGTGGTTGTATGTATGACAGAGAGAACAAAACTTAAAAAATCTTATATGTTCCATTCACATGACTTTCTCTACATCTCTGTAACAAATTATTGTTAAAAAGCTCTTACTTCTATTTACTTTATGCTAATCGAAAAAAAATTAGCAGAAATCGTCTTATTACTTGATTCCTAGTAAGCAGAAGCGAAATAAGGGAGTACCATAGGTTAAAATGATAGTCAAAAGCTGGTTGCTATGTGACTCATGTTCCTTTGTTTGTATGGACAGGACACATTCCTGTATGAGAAAAATTTAAGTTTTTCATAACTGGAAACAAAAGCAAGGGATATCTTGAAAACGATCAACTCTACGAAAAAAATGTAAATAACATAAATTATGTGTTTTTAATGTGCTCTACATTTTCTGAGTGGTAAGTTTTTGTCCATCTCTTACGGTTTATCAGTTATGCAAAACTCCATAAAATTCATCCAGAATAAAGTAGTCTTCAGAGGCTATTCTCAGAAAATTCAAGATATATATTTTATTTGTCAAGTACATATTTTAAATTTATGAGATTTTAATCAAAATCGGAATTTTTTTCAATGTAAAGGGTAGTTTGCGGTGGGGGGATTTTCTTGAAAATCTTCATGTCACATCCTTGGAAGATACCAAACTTAAATCACAAATTTGGTTTTTCACGGGCGTTTCATTTTTGAGCTATGCTGCACGCACGCACACACACCCACCCACGCGTACCCACACACACACACACACACACACACACACACACACACACACACACACACACACGGACATTTTTTCTAAAAATGCTTTTTTTGATTCAGGTGGTCTCAAAACATATATTTTCAGTGAAACCTTGGTATCAAATTTTTGGGTGCAATACAATACCCACTCTACACACTATGTACATAGTACATATAGAGAAAGTAAAAATTGGTTAAAAATAAAATTTGATATTTAAATTCAGTATCTTTCAAAGATGTGAGACAAAGATTTTCTAGTAAGTTCCCACATCACAAACTGCATTTTTCTTGGAACATTTTACAACATTTCAGTTTTCTCAAAAATGGCTCTTTAACGATTTTGATTAAAATACCATATATTCAAAATATTTACATGACAAAATTTATATCCTGAATTTTCTGGGAATAAGCAGGAATTTTATATAATATCCTGTAACAGTAAGTTGAGCACTAGATGAAAACAACAAATTTTACATCCTTAAACCACGCCATTTATTTCACATAATTTTTTTGTAACATGAGCCATTCTAAGATATTCATTAGTAATGGTTTGAATTTTTCAATACTTTGTCATTCTTTTAAAGTTCTTGGAATATTCACTTGTTTCTGGAGATTGCAAGGAAAAAGTATGGAATTTTAAAGCAAGTATATAGCATCCAGTTCTTAAACATTTGACTATCACTACTGTTCTTTTCTATAATGAAATGCACAATTCAGCTATTTCTGCAAAGATTTATCCAAATTAAAATGAAGTGGATAGAAAGAATTAAACTTAGTAAAAATAGTTTGCATACATCTAGAGAGTACAGAATCAAGTGAATTTAATACATCAAATTTTTGTGTACCTGAAGAAAGCACAAAAAACTAAATCACTGCACACAAAAATTATTCAGAAAATTATCATAGGAATCTGAATTTCATATTGGTTTGATAAGCAAAGATTGCCGAGTGTATGGTTAACATTCTGTAGCCCTAGCTTAAAATCAAGTAGAGGTTTTTAAGGATATCTTATGTGGTAAAGTCGCTGTAAACACTTCCCAGTGCCCTTAAATTATTAATTTGAAATCACTGATTAAATCCTCTTAACTTCATTAAAATATAATATAAATTCCCTTGATAACACATTCTCTACGAAAACTTTACATTCAAAAGTCCGCGATTTAAGCCACTAATTTTTTTAATATTCATACAAGAATGTGACATGCAATTTATGTTGATGTAGATATTATGAATAACACTTTTAGCAAACTAACCTTAATTTTAGTGGAAACAATTTACTACCAGTTTCCAAGAATTCAAAATGGGTGGCATTATATCAATGAAGTTCTGTCAGATTTACAATGGGAATAGTTTCAAGCCAGTCAATATAGTGTTTTTGATATTTTGATTGCTTTAAATTCAACTATTTACACACCCAAAATAATGTCATGTCAGTTTAATAGTTGCAATTAACATCAGCTAGTCAGATCTTTATCATAGGGAGATTTTTAGAAACAGTTGCCGGTATGCATGTTAACAATACAGGGAATGTCAGCAAATCAAATGGAGTTTTATTTATGGACGATCTTTAACCGCTGTGGTTCTCAGTGTCCCATTCTATGCTGGACATGAAAGCCATGTTAAGGATTTTTTTAGCTCAAAAAAATCCATTGTCCTTCGCCGGGTTTGAACCCATAACCTTGGGTATATGAAGTTAGTATGGTAACCATTACACCACGGAGGGTGTGGGAGCAAATATAACCATAGAACCATGGGAAATACAACACATCTGCTTTGTTGAGTTTCATGGCTTGCACTATCAATGGCATGTTTATAAATGCAAAAAGCTTTGGTCCATTGTTGATAATCCCATGTCAAGTTAAGTAGCATATTCTAAGCCCTTAAGTTCTATATAATAACTTTATATAGACAAACACATGATGTCTATATTTTTGAAGAACATTAGTTTATTTAACTTAAAGTATTAATGTATTGAAAGACTAATACACTAATAGCATTACAGTACAAATTATATCCTGCAAATAGAATATAGAGATAACAATTATTTTGGAGTGATGTTTTGGAAAGTTTGAATAAAATATTGGCTTTGTAAATCAAAAATAAGTTTAGCTTTTAAAACTTTCTGCTTGAAAGACTGAAGGCAAAGAAAAAGAGAGCAATATTATACTATCTTAGAGAGGGGAATATTATATTATATAGCATTTGTCTTTAAAATAAGAAAAACTTTTAACTCTCCTATTTGCAAATAAATGTTATAGCATGGGTAAATAGAATTCAAAACCAATATAACTACAATAAAATTTCAATATAATTACAAATAAAAGTGAAAAATCACTTGAATGCTATGGAAAACATCAACCAAAAATGAAAGCTAGAAAATATATTGCAAATATAAGTGTCATGTCTTCAGCAATTTTTAGCCCCTCCCCCTTTTTTTTTTTTATTATTTATTTTTAGAAATTGAGCAACACTAAAATGTTCTCTCTTATGGGATGTGACGATTATCAATCAAGCTTTATATTAAAAATTATACAGAAAATAAATTGTATTAATGTTACGCCACACACATAAACTGGATATATCTGTAAAGATTATACCTTGGCTTGGTCAAAGGATGTGTTTAACACCATAAATAAGGATCTAATTACTTAAAAATTTAAAGTGATTCACACCAATGGCTAACATGCACTGTTATTTCATGTATCAATCTTGTTCAATTAAAAATGCATGCTGAAATAACATGAGCTATAGTAAGGTGCTTTCCAGGATATAATTAAAATGTTAACTTTTTAACCCCTGATTCAAATTTCTTTATATGAATTAAAGATATTAATAAACATAACCAAAAGTAATTGATCATTTATAATTTATTCTTTAACACAAAATACTGAGTTTAAACAATATGTGAGAAACTAAACAAATAGACATACCACAGATTTTGACATTATGACATTTCATTACAACTATACAATAAAAGGTAGAATTCAGAACCTGCAGTATGTATTAACTGGAAAGCCTATGTAATGATAGAATTTAAATGCAAATGTTATGACTGGTTTATCAAAACAATTTACTAAAAAAATGTGAGTCAGATATTACTCAACATAAAAATCTTCAAAATAAGTGTTTCACATAAAAATATGGCCCAAATGACTTTGGCATAAAACCTACATACTAGTTGACTTAGGGCACTTACTTGGTATGGCATCGCTATTTCAGCTTGCTGGTACTCACCCCATCACATCTGTGATTGTTGAGAGTTGGTTTGAAGTTCAGAGCGTTGGAACTTTACACATCTCGCCTTGCGATGGCATTGGCACCACTGTCCATGCACATGGTAGTATATTTAACAGAGCGTGTTAATATTTTTTGATCTTTGTACATATTTCCGATGGTATTATTTTTATTTTAAAAGGTATTGTAGCAATGTTAAAAAGTTTTGTTTCCCCTTTGAAAAAGACAGGATGCTAGGATGTATGACAACTAAACTACTTAGTGTGAATTTTTTTAAAGAAAAGTCAAATTGCATCATTTTACAAACAATTGGGCTATTTAACACTGACTTGTAATGTAATTGGGCCAAAAACATATATTAATTTTCCATTTCCCCTTTATTACATATAAAATATAACTTAGTTCCTACCTCACTCATATCCATTTGCACATTGTCATAGTTGCAGTCTTCTTCCCCCTGATGTAGCCGGTCTCTACCATCCATCTGTTAAAACAAAATTAACTTTTTCTATCCAGAAATGTATCAAATATAAATAAATTAAGAGATAGTACTACTGCAATAATTTTATATAGTCATATAGGAGCATTTTCATCTATTCTCAGAGATCATTCAATACATATGCACTTTATTACAAATGGAGCAAAGTCAGTAGAGAGCTGTTATTTGCCTGCAAACCAGTTATACTTTAAGTAACACCAACCTTGTCATTTCCCAACATTCAGGCCTTCAATGATGGGGGGGGGGGGGGGAAGAAAGGATCTAAGAAATTAGATTTATTTATTCAGTAACGACAGTGTCAATTGCCAGGATCATTTCAGCGATGATGGTGCCAAAATTTCATCCCATAGAAGTTATTGTCCATCCCAGTAATCTACTGAATATGAACACTTTCGAGCTATAAAAGAACATGCTTGTTTAGAAGGCCATAACTTTGACAAACACCTTCGTAACAAAGGAATTAGATTATGACAACTTGAACCACAGAGTTTAATCTCTATTTCTACATGAAGCTGCTGCTGCTGCTGCTGCTGCTGCTGCTGCTGCTGCTGTAGCCTTTATTTCCAATTCCTAGCCAAACTCAATTATGTCTAAGACATGAGAACTTCATGTTTCACAAATTGAGAGTTCATGAGTTTTGGCTAGTAATATAACACTTTGGTGTTTTTGAATTTAGCAGCTGTTAGTTGCAAGGAATTGGAGGGTTGTGATCAGTTTTATAATTGATTTTTAGGTTGCACATCATTGTTGTGTTCTTATTGATAGGTTTAGCTTTCAGAATGTGTAGTCTTAACAGTTTTATTTTGTTGCACCAGTAATAAAATCAGACTCAAGGTTGTAATGTTGAAGAATTAATCCCTTAGCATAGGGATAATTTCCCCAAAGGGGATTAATGGATTTATTTGTCAAATTTAAGAGTATGAGGATGGTTCAAAAGTACCTCTGTTAGGTATGAACACATCATTGTTTTCAAATAAATTATTTATTTCTCAATATAATATTCTTTTAGGGATATACACTTCTCCCTAATTTTCCTCGCAATTTTAACCCCTGAAAAAACTAGGACTTATCGCACACTGCAACATATACCTGTCTCGACAACGGTTTCCTCATTTAATCCAAATGTTATTCTGCAAGCCATTTCACGTTTGGAAATAAGATAAATCATAGGGGCCAGGTTGGGCAAATAAGGGGAGTGGCAGCAATTCATAACTCAATTCATGCAGTTTGATGCCAAACTCCAGATGAAAGTGCTAGTGGATTGTCGTGGTGAAATAACACTAATGAAGAAATATATTAATTATAAATTTGATCCCAAAATTAGTCATGATTTTTAAATTTAAAGAATTTGGCAGTATTATAATCTATTTAGAGGGTATTTATATAATAATTTAAATTATTTAGATTTTTCTTTATTATATATAAACGGTCTTCACCAAATGGCCAATATCTCATTTTAGTATTGTCCAGTAATCTGTTTCAAGAAGTCAATTCCAAAAACTCACTTTTCCAGCCAAGGCTATCTTTGTCTTCTTTAGAGCAGATTCACCAGAAGCAACCCATTGTTTTGATTGTTATTGGTTTCCACAGTGTTGAAAGTCATACCCACTTGTTCATTATGAGCAATCATGACACCCATTGAGCCAACAACTACTTCATCAAGGAAAATATGAATTGATATTACTGTGGCTTCGGACCATTTCGTGAACTTCATTCGATCAGCAAGAATCATATTGTGGATTTCTCTAACGATTTTCTCAGTAACTACTGGGCGTCCTGGTGGTCCTTAAAAACTGATGTTTGACTATGTTTAAAGTCATCGAACCAATATCTAACTGCTGTCATATATGTGAAAGATCCCCACAAAACATCTAATTTTGCTTTTATCTCCTCATAAGTTTTCCCATCCAAAAGTAGAAGTGAATTGCTGAATGATACTGCACTTTTTCCATTTTAACAAAACCAATTTGAACCATTAACTGAAATGCCTACCAATCAAAACTGCCTTTTTAATGAGTACCAATTTTTTTTTGGCGATGTGTAACAAATAAGTCACAATGGTGACACCAACTAACCTTAGCAACACAATCTATTTTGAAACACACTAATTGTACTGCCATCTTACTGTCTGTGCTTATCTGAATTTAATATTTCCTAATGTTTCTTGACCAGAGTTTCTAGATTTGGTTTTGTTTACCTATACACCAACTTGGTGACAGGTTTTGTTTGGTTTCTCTATCTGTGGTGTAATGGTTACCATGCTAACTTCATATACCCAAGGTCGTGGGTTCAAACCTGGCAGAGAACGGTGGATTTTTTAAGGCCGTAAAAATCCTTAGCATGGCTTCCTTTGGAAGGGAAGTAAAGCCGTTGGTCCCATGTTATAGATTTATGGCACGTAAAAGAACCTCAAGCCTGATAAAGAGGCCACTGAGCAAAATTAAGCAGTCTTTCATGCCCAATATAGAATGGGATGCTGAGAACCACAGCAGTTAAAGAGCGTCCATAAATAAAACTCCATTTCTTTTTTCCTATGCAAACCTGGTGACAATCTATGCAATTTTACTGGTTTTTTGAGTGGAGATCTTTTTAATACTTCACTTTTGTAATTCTAGGTTTGAGTCTTTGTAGATTTCCTAATTGTGAGCTGCTATTTATTCCTAAACCTCCATCTTCATTCTGTTTATTAAACTGTGAACTGCATTGAATTGAAACTATCATTTTTTATGTAATCATCTGAATGGGATGGTTTCCTGCATATTCCAAAACCATCTTTTTCTACTTCTTTGTTAATTAGCTGACTCACTATTAAAGACTCAATAGTTTCCATTATTTTGCAGCGACTACTGCAAAGTTATCCACAGATCTGCAGGTTTTGAAAATTGGAAGATTTTGTGAACCAAGACTCAAAAAATCTCTTAATACTTCAGCCAAAAATGATAATGTGTTGCGCACATCCTTTGAACTGCTGGCAGAAAATTCCATAACATTGCTCATTGATATTACGTTACAGAAGATAAGTAAAATGCTGTTAAGCTGTAGCCAGCTGCATTTAACCATAGTTTAGACTTAAATTTAGTGTGTATTGTAACAAAATATCTATTTCAATTTATTCCACACTCCTTTATTCCTTCACTTAGATGCTTATCTCTACTCTTCTCGGCTATGAGCTATCTCTACTGTCTTTTTGGCACAACTCACTCTCCAAAGACTCGCACAACTGACTCTTCTACAGCCCTAGTAGTCTCAACAAACCAGAATGTTCTCAAAAGAGTGCATACATTTCAAAGCAAACAGCATCATTCAAGATGATGGTGTGGGCAACCACAACATGGTCCTCTCCACTCATTTCCTGCCTGCTCATTGACTTCGTAGAACATCCTTATTTATTGTCCTGACTAGATACATCCCCAGCATGCACTACTTGAGGTCTGGGTTGATATTCTACAAATTGAATCGATTACTCCAGGTTTTGGGGTGGGTGCAGTTGTTACCTAGGCTGCCTTCATCCTTAAAGAGACCCTTAGTGACTATAGATTGTCTTATAGTGCAAAGCTTTGGGTACTGAAATATTTCAGTGTTATACATGTGGTCAATGAAGCAGTAGACAGCTTCCTGAACTATGTAACTGGGCCATGGCCCATGGAGCTTAAAATTACTCAACATTTCTCTTCTCAGGATAAGGGAAAAACCCCCAAAAAACTTTATCCGGTTAACTCACTTGACTTAGATTTGAAATCAGGACCTCTTAAATGTGAGACAGATATGCTTCCCCAACACAACAGAGGCAGGCAGGCAGCAGGGCATTGTTCACTAGTTCAATTGTCAGGCCAACCTCCTGTGGCATTTCCCCTGGCTGTTGAAGCCTTGACTTGTGCTGGCTGCTATAAGATGCAGCTAAGATATGGTTCCTGAACTGGTTCTCAAAATCTTCCCAGATACTGCTGACATCAGAATTGCATTTAAAATCTCTACGGTCCATCCCTGGAGGCTATCAACTGTAGAGCTTTTTCTTCCGCTGAGCAACAGTTGTGACCCTTGACAGCAACAAACTGTCAGCAGATGACTTCAATATTTGGCATTCTATCATATTTGGGTGGTTTGATGCACGCCGACATCATATCCTGGCATTTCACCTTCAAATACTTAAGTTTTTTGTTGAGAATTTTTACCAGCATGATATTTAGTTCTATGACACTGGCAACCACTCTTCCTTCAGTGACACAAAGTCATTTTCCAAAGTACTCTAGGACTTGAAAGCATTGGTCATGGATTTTCACCTTTCCATCAAACTCTTCCATGACCTTCATGTAGGCCAACTGTTCATCAATTTTAGTCGATAGTTCCAGCTATATCTTGGACATTTCCAATCTCAAATTCTGCCTGCAACTTCTCCATTGCAGAATTTGTCAATATTTCATTTTCCACCTTCTCAATTCCAAATTCATTTCTCCTACATCCTCTACAGCACAGAATTTACTAGCGTAATCTCATTTTCATTGTGGTGTTCATTCCACTCCTGACACTCCAAACTCCTTTATTTTGTCAGTTAACATATTCAGCTATAATCAATTCTCAGCTGTTGGCTGCCTCAACTATCTTTCTGGCCCAACTCAATCTCCAAAGACTGCCTCCTATCCCATTAAATAGTTCTTGTATAGTCTCCACACAAAGGTGGAATGTTCTCAACAGAAGGAGCCGCTCTGAAGCCTGCTGTCCAGTACTGCCAGAAGGTGCTCGCAGAGCATTTATTGGGCATTATTGCATGTGTTCACTTGATCTAATGGCAGCAGACACCTGTAACAATCCAGGGGGCTATGTAAATGGACTTAAGTGCTGCAGTGCACCTGTTCACATTTCCAACAATTCCTGGTGCTTGTTTCCTCAGTGAGCTTGTTTAGTGAGCTACATGGACATTGCCCATTAGCAGTATTACCAAAATTTCTACTAAAACAATTTTGTTGGGTGCAGAGCTGCACTAGTGCAATGCAGTCATCTATTTCCATTTGTTGTAACTTGCTAGTACTCAGCTGGTCCTACAACAAGATGTTTTATTTAATGTGCAGATATCTTAGGAACATTTTTTCACCTGAAGAAATTCTCTTTTAGGTTGCAGATTAGTTCAAGCGAATATTTTTATAATTAATCTGTCAATATTCTTGATTTTTTCAACCAGAAATTTTGAAAGTATATTGAATGTTGATTATAAATTTGTGGATCTTGGAAAGTACATACAACTTGGGTATAATTGAGTGTTTTGCTGATCTCTCTTTTTCTGTTACACTTCAATTCTGTTGAATTTTTACTGTATGTGCTGTACCCCACTAAGAATTCATATCACTGATATTATAATCCCTCCTTTCTTGAAGGCATTCCATTTTGAAAATTAATTTTCTTTATCCAGTATAAGAATTTTATTGCCTTTGTTTTTGCATATATGATAATGAGTTTTTAAGCATCTATGCAAAACCAACTCAGCAAATTCATCATCCCACACACTTCCACAGTTTACAGTTGGCAACATTGATTTCTCACCAGTTAGGCCACAGCTGAGTTTGGCAGTAAGTACTTCCAAAATAAGTTCCAACATGTCACAAATGAAACAAAATCTTACATTCTCCAATATTTTATTCTTTCCTATAATGCATTCACTTCAATATATACAACTCGTGTAGACACTCTACTGTTTGACTTCAAATGAATGGGAGGTAAGCATACACCATAGACTATAATGTGGTGAAGACAGAACGCAGCTAAGGGAATTGTGAGCTAAACCCCAATGATTGAGGAAATTGCTAGCAGTGGACACAAGATGGCAGTAGTGTCAAAGTTTTGGAAGGGACTTCTAGTTGTTCATTGAATTAAGCAGAGAGACCAACTTTATTTGATGCTCCATGAATCACCTACTGTGCTCTACATGGCCAACTGCACAAGCAGATAACTCCTTCACTGCAGTAGCAATATGTAACATTTTGCATTTGAAATACGTAATCTACCTTTTATAGACTAACTTGACTTCATTGAGTTGGGTTATACTTAACTTAAACCTTAGGGTTTGTTGTATTACCTCCTTTCACAATTGTTTTAGTTAAAAAGTCCTGTCCTTTTATTTAGAGACAGAGTTTGTTAAACCCAATTTTCTTTAGGAAAACCATCATATGGTTTTTCAAACCTTTCCATAGATTAATATACCTATTGTAGGTTCATTGTTGATAGAATAATTGCACTATTATAATGGGTGGTATGAATAAAATTTAACAGCTCAAGCTGGAATTGACCTTGATTGCAACCAATGTCTCACTTGCTTACATAATGAGACATGTCTCAGGTTTTGGAATGAATAAAAAGTAGCTGCATCTTACTGTCATAAGATATATCTACTGATTTGTTAAGTCACCTCAGAAGATAGCTCAACATGCTATACGCAGCTTCTTGCAACAAATTATTGGCAGATTTGGTACCAGTTTTGGTGGTTTTTTGAGGCCAGAAGGAAGCTTTATTAAACCCAGGAGGGTTCTGATGAATTAAATTATATCAAACTTTAAAGATAAAACAAAATGTGAAAGGCTTGTACATTTTCTTCTCGAAATAACAGGAACAAGAGGTGGAACTTTATGTAAAGGAGCAAAGATTGTTATTTTTTTTCATTTATAAAGCCCTCTTTTGTTTCTGTGGTCATACCAGGGGCTTTACGTTAGAAACAACTGCTGGTGATTTCTTGCTGAATTGCAGGGTTTCTCGACTTCTTTTTTCAGTTTTATACGACTAAAAATGCATGCACGCACAAGCACGCGCGCGCACACACACACACACACACACATATAGACTCTGTAAGGACAGATTGATTCAAGTTAGCAACACATGCATACTTACAGACTCTGTGGGGATAGACTGATTCAAGTTAAAGAAAAATTCCTGGGACCTTTGGGTGAGTAGCCAGAATGCTAACCACTTGACTGCAGGTAGTAAACCTAGGATTTCAGAGTGACATCACCGAAGATATACAGTTCAGAATCCATTTAGGTTGTAAGTTGCCGCAAGTCTGTAAGTTGGCTTGATATAATTGGAGCTTTGGACTATAATCAAGAAACCAATATCTCATGTAGATGAAATGATGATAATAATATGAATTTTTTAATGTTTCTTTCTCCATGCTATGGTATAAACTGAATCATAAATGCTGCAATAAGCTTTCCCACACATGCAACAATACTTTACTGAGCTGTTGCTGCATAGATAGCAGAGACACATGTATGAGATGCAGGAAACATATCTCACATTTTCTGCTAGCAGTGTCTCATAAGACGCATCTCACTTTTATTTATTACACCCAATCTCTCCTCTATTTCTATTAGGATCATACACAATTGGATAGACTTGGTCATAATTGTAGTTATAACAGAATAATTGCAGCAAATGAGTTATACTATTACATGGTAAATAACAGTCTCCTTAACTGGTTACTACCATAAATTTGTAACAGAAAATCCTCACATTTGAAGCAGTGAATATAAACAGGCATCTTGGTAATTAATTGGTATCTAAATAATTCAAAAGAAATAATTTTCTTCTTGGTAACAGTTATATTCATTTGCATGGTTTGAGTATGATGCTGCAAACTGAATTTTCTGAGTGCAGAACTTAGCTGCAAACTGAAATTTTATACCGCTTTTTTCTATAAATAAGAAAGATTCCTCCTAAACAGACATAAACATAAAGCCAATGGTCTGCAAATTGAATGTTTTCTTTCCCAACATTATAGACTGATACATTGCAAGGAAAGAGACCATTCATTGCTGTCATATGTTTACCCACTAATGCATAGAGCAAGTCTGTTTACTGTGGTACAAAATCAAGCAAGTTTGTCACACTTACTTTAGGCTATCATTTTGTACAAAATTTTATACTGTATAGGTAAATTTTAAATTTGAAGTGAAATTATGTTTTTCTGGTCCTCTAAATCCAGCTAATTCCTGGTGATCTGCAAATAGCTGGATTCTTTCAGTTTTTATAATAGCCTTATGGTTCTTGTTAATAGTGAATAATAGCTTACCTGACATTGCACAATAAATTACCTCCTCCCCTGCTTGATCTAGAGGGTTTTATAGTGAATCATCCGTGTTCCAACTTAAAATTGTAATATTGTACAGTCCCAACTGTTCCAAATAATGGATGAAAAAATCCTTTGATATTCATGCAAAATAAATAATAAATTAATATTTTGTTTGTTAACGATGCTGTCAATTGCCTGGTTCATGTCAGTGCTGCCAGAATTTTGTTCCACAGGAGTTCTTTTACATGCCAGTAAATATACTGGTATGTCGTTATTGCTCTTAAGCACCCTTAAAAACCATCAGTCTGGGCCAGGAAATTCTGGAATTGATGCATAGCCTATAAGTATCTTTATCGGATAGTGGAAAATTCTTCAGTCGGCTTGGCCAAGTAATTGTTAGCATTATTATATTAGGTTACACATTTGTAATCAGCTGTTGTTTACTAGTTACTCTGACAATGCCACAAAGGCAGCATAGCCAACCTTAAGAGAAACCACCCGAACAGTCAAGTGCAAGGATTCAGCGGCAGGGGTATAATTAGCCTGAACTTTCTGTGTAGTGAGGTTTTGTACGCCCAATTATTGATTATTTTGAGACTTTTAATTTTATTTTCAACATTTTCTTTTGTTTTAATATTTTAAAAATATTGAAGGGACTTCTTATACATATAATGCATATTATACAGTAGACAAAAGGGTTTACTAAAAATGAAAAAAGATTCCGCTCTCTGTCATTTGGTACTCATTTTATTACCAATAATTTAAAACCCTGCATCCTCCTCTTAAAATTGCTTGGCACTTTTCAGACAGCATTTTGCTTTTGGGCTGGCACTAAAAGGGTTAAAAGCCAGTTGCTATGTGAAACAATTGAAACTCCAATCCCTTTGCTTTCCAGGAATAAACAAACGAGAAACAAGATTTTTTCCTGTTTAAGAAAAGTCACTTAAATTGAAATCAATAATCCAGAACATCTCAAAAATGATTAATGCTAACAAAAAAATGTACATGACAAATTGTGTTTTAATGAGATCTACATTTTTTGTGTAGTAAGCTTATGGTTTGCCAATTATATAAAAGTCATCCAGATTGAAGAGGTCTTCAGAGGCTATTCTCAGAAAATTCAACACAAACATTTAGTTTGTCACAAAAATATCTTATACATCAGGTATTTTAACCAAAATTGTTGGGATGAAGAGATTTTCTTCAAAATCTTCATGTCGCATCCTTGGAAGATATCATACTTAAATACCAAGTTTGGTATTTAACCGTCTTTTCGTTTTGACCCACAAACACACCCACCCCCCCCCCACACACACACCCTTTTTTCTAAAAAAATTTTTTTTAATTCAGGGGTCTCAAATCATGTATTTCTGGTGAAATCTTGGTATCAAATTTTTGGGTGCATTATAATACCTTCTCAATACACTATGTACATAGTACGTGTAGAGAAAGTAAAACGAGAAGCATGATTGTAACTCACAGTAATTATACTTCTAGGACTCAAAGGGACAAGAGTGTGGAAGTCAGTTTAAGCGTTGTCAACAAAATTCTTAAGAGAATTAACGAATCCAGCAGTATTTCTCACCATAAAAGCAAACGTGTTAGGAAGAGGAAAACAACAAAGAGGGATTATGCACTTTTACTGAGAAAATCGAAAGAAAATCCAAGACTAACTAGTTTTGATCTTAGAGCACAATTAGTCCACTCAGGTGTTCATATACACAATTCGACAGTTCATTGTCAGCTTCTTCAAACTGGTCGAAAAGTAATGCTGTCCCAAAAGAAACAACTTTGAACAGATAATATGAAGAAAAAATCTGATGTGTTCCATTCACATGACTTTCTCTACAACTCTGCGATAAATTGTTAAAGAGCATATGCTTCTATTTACTTCCTGCTAATCGAGAAAAAATTAGCAGAAATAGTCTTATTACTTGCTTCCTTGTATGTAGAAGCGAAAAAAGGGAGTAACATAGGTTAAAGTGATGGTCAAAAGCTGGTTGCTATGTGACTGAAGTTCCTTTGTTTGTATGGACACAAGTTCACAAAGTCCTGTATGAGAAAAGTATGTTTTTTTAAAGCTGAAACCATCTAAAAAACAATCAACTCCACGAAAAAAATTATATAACATAAATTGTGCGTTTTAAAGTGCTCTACATTTGTTGTGTGGTAAGTTTTTGTCCATCTCTTACGGTTTAGCTGTTAGGCAAAATTCCATAAAATTGACCCAGAATAAAGTAGTCTTCAGAGGCTATTCCCAGAAAATTCAAAATATACATCTTATTTGTCAGATAAATATCTTTAATATATGATATTTTAATCAAAATCGTTAGCCATTTTTTTAGAAAATCAAAATTTTCGAAAAAAAGTTCCATGTAAAGGGTAGTTTGGGTGGGGGGATTTTTCTCAAAATCTTTGTGTCGCATCCCTGGAAGATACTAAACTTAAATACCAAGTTTGGTATTTTACCGACTTTTCGTTTTTGAGTTATCGTGTTCACAGACACAAGGACCTTTTTTTGAAAATACTTTTTTTGGATACAGGGGACCCTAAAACATATATTTCCGGTGAAATCTCAGTATCAAATTTTTTGGTGGAGTGTAATACCTTCTCTATACACTATGTACATAGTGCGTATAGAGAAAGTAAAAAAAAAACTGAGATGGACAAAGCAATATGCAAATTGATCAGAAGATGAATGGAAAAATATCATTTTTTCAGATGAAACGCATTTTATGATGCAGGGACAACATTCTCCTTATGTTCGTAAATCACAAAATGAGTGCTTATCTGCAATCTTACATTAATCAGAGTGTACCAATAGATGGAATAATGAATTCAAAAATACACTGACATTTTAGAAATAAAGAGTTGTGCCAATTCTGAAATCACTTTTTCCAAATAATAATAGACTTGCACCTTGCCCAAATCCAAAAATAACTAAAGAATCTTTCAAAAAACATGGAATAAATTGCCTCAACTGGCCAGATAATTCACCAGATTTCATTTGAAAATTTGTGTGCAATTTTGAAGGGAAAAATGAGAAAATTGAATTGCACATCGAAGGAAAACATAACTAAGTTTCATAAAAGTTTGGTTAAGAGACAATGAAGTGAAGGAAATGTGTGTTAAGTTAATCAGATTTATGCAAAACTACGTAAAATAACTTATCACAGTAAGCAGGACTTATTAAATAGAAACTTTGTTTTAAAAAGGGGTCATCCCATGTCAAGTGATCCAATGCAATTGATCTTAACATTCTTTTTATTTGATACTCAACATATGTTGAGTACTCTATGAGAGGTACTCAAACTAAAACACTATATTTTTCTTTTTCTAATTTTTGCGTTATTAGAGTTCAAAAATTTTAAAAATTTCAAGTTCTGTCATTTGCAAGAATACATAATTATTTTCTCAGGCTGTAATTGAGGTATTGAGACAAAATAAAAACCATTTTGCTTAGGACTCAACAGGCTTTCATTTGATATGTAACGTGAATAGATTTGTGAAAGTTTGCATTTTAAATTATTGGTTGCAAAATTCAAAATTTGGTTTCCAAAAAAACTTGACTAAATAATTTAAAAAATATATATTTTTGTCTTTGATGTTTTAAAATCATTCTTACAAATTTTAAATTTGAGATCTCAATGAGATGTTCTGTTTTATGGATTCTTGTTTTCTGGTACACATTACAAATTCTTATGCATTTCTCAACTAATAAGCCTTAATATCTATTTTTCGTTATATGTTTCTCTTCACTAAGTATAGAATTGTTTATTATTGATATTAAAATATCCGATAATTTTAAAAAAATTGTATGATGAAATATTTTACACCAGCTAAGTCGATATTAACTATTGCAATTACAAATACAAAACCAGAAAAACAGAATCATAGTTAAAATTTTAAGACATGAATTTTTAGTACATGGATCATTTAATAGCTAAATCTAGTTTCCAGCATTTTGGTTGCAGCAGACTTCTCACTCTGGGTTAAGGTGTTCTCCAAGTTGCAGTTCATGGTTGAACTTTGAGTTAAGATTTGGCTTCTTTTCATCTTCAATATCCTTACTGGGATACACAAATAAGTGTGCTGGTCTTGGGGGTTCTAAGATAGTGTCTGTTACTTCTCATTATCAAAGTCTCGGGAAAGTATATAAGCCAGCCACTACTTTTGATCATATTCACATGTCACAAAACCAATCATTTCATCAACTGTTAAAAAGTTTTTCAGCCTCCCAGTATAATGTATATAAATTTTATTACTCAATGAGTACATCTTTGTAACAGTTTCACTTTAACATGGTGATGGAATGAAGCAGTGAAGTCTGTGTGTTCCCTGAATCAGTTTTGCTTCTGAAAAGTGAGATTTCATGCATTTTTCTACTTCAAGGTGTTCCTGATATGTGCAAAAAATTAATTCAATTAAAGGAAGGTTTAAATTGCTCCAGTTGGAAAGATGTCATTTTTTAGTCTCGAAGGCTGCAAGTAGTTTGACTACCCCTCCCAAGCCATCGCAGACCCGTTTGCCACGAGCTGAGGCAAAGAAATGCCACTCTGCATCCACTTCAAAATTTCCAAGCCATCGCAAATCCATTTGCGTCCTCTCCAAAATTTTGCTTACAGAGACAAAGGTTGGCGAAGTGTTGTTTATTCTTATATTGTGCAGCTGACCCACCAGAAAAGTAGAAATTCTTTGGTAATGTAAGCATTATTTTGTTCTTCAGGAATGAAATTAGTTTTTTGAAACAAGTTATACAGCTACTGTTTTGTGTGCCAAGCACTCAGAAATAAATACATAACTTTTGTACTTGATTTCATTTTGATTCCTATAATAAACTGCACAGGGATGTATTGTTGCTAGATTAGTATAAGATAAGAGTCTCATCCTGCAGTACAAAGGAGTAGTTTACAGAGAAATCCAAATTGATTACGGCTTACTTAAATGTTTTCTTTAAGGTGGTTGTAGTATGTATTTTGCTGCTGAGCTAAATATGCATGTGTTTTCAATGTTAAAAGCTGTTCATAGAAACTATCAACAAAATCTTCAGAACTTTTCACAACTGTCCCAAAACTGCATCTGTCAACCGAGAGCCATTGTCTGTTTAAAACACTCTTTCATTTCTTCTTCCAATTTGTTCATTAATTGAAGATTCATTGAACAACCATTGCATTCATTTAAATAATCCTTGATGTATGTACAATATTTTCGATAGGAATAGATTATAATCACTCATTGATTCATCATTCAATATGATGGAATTTTGCTCCAATTATCATTAATTTCACATTTTGATGAGTATTACACACACATTGAATGTATATCACTTGCACCTGCTAAGACACAGTTTTTAGGGTGTAATTCAGATAATATGGAGAATCTAAATTTGTCTGTATGGCAATTATTTTTTAACAAATTCAAGTTTCTTTTAGGTCACTCAGAATTAATCTTTTTTCGACATCACGAATGTTGTTTTGTTTGCATGAACAAAATCTTTTTTACCTGGCATGACTGCTTACCTCATCACTATTTTTCCTGGTTTCGGATCATGGTTGGACAAAATTACATTTTCTTTCACTATGGATTTTGCTTTCCTAGCCATTCTATTGTTAATGTTGAATTCATTTTCCATTTATTTACATAACCAACTTTTTGAAAGAAGAGTCAGAATTTGAAATTTTATACTCTCGCTTTGTGTCTACCTGAACTTTTGCTTCAATTGCAGAAGTATTTCTGAATCTGGGTCATTATCTTCACGTTCAGAACCTACAAGTTCATTTATCAATTTTGTAACTAAATTCTTTGACACTTTTTATAATTTTTTTTTTATTATCCAGAACCAGATATTTACTTTTTTGCAATAGGAGATGCATCTGAAGGGATTTATTTAAATATTCAATAACAAATTACAATTAATAAACACTCTCTCTACTGAGGTCCCTCCCTCACAATTCTTTTCTTTTGCCGTTTTCTACAGCTGCCACATATCTTCATGCCTGGTTTAATATAAGTGTTTACTTCAGACGCCAGATTTGAACTGGCCTTAAATTTTTAATAGTTTTATAGACTACTTTCTCAAAGGGATTACAATATATACTAAACAGCATTTTACCTAAACTTTGTTCTGTATTAATATTTATGTTGGACTTCAGTAATAATAAGTACAGTCTTTATTTATGCATAAAAAAAACACAAGAGCTTAATGCAGGCTACTATTTAGCATGAAGTGGATTGTTGCATGACAGGCCTACTGCAGGTTCAAACGTGTTCAGACATGTAAATGAACAAAGCAGTTTTATCATATTAGAGCACTGAAACACAAATGAAATAAACATTGCCAACATTAAAAATATAACAGAATTATTTGTATATGTTTAAATATATTTAACTGTATTGTATGAAAAATAAAAGAAAATTGTATTTATTTTTCATACATTACAAATATATTTTTTTCATTATGTTATTATAGTTACATGACCTATAAGAAAAAAAATCCCATTGAGATTCCAACTTCAACATTTGTAGGAATGATATTAAGACATTAAAGAAGAAAATATATTTTTCTGAAATTTTTATCCATATTTTTTTTTGGATATCAAATTTTGAATTTTTGGACCAACAATGTAAAATGGAAGCTTCCACAAATCTAATCTTGTTACACATCAAATGAAAACCTATAAAAAAAACTGAGCAAAATGGTTCTTTATTTCAGAGAAACATCCCCATCCTGGCCAGAGGAAATTAATTTTTTGTGTTTATTTGTAAGACCAAAATCACACTTTTTTTTTTAAATTTCAAGTCACTTTAGATTGAAAATGGAATCAGTGAAACTTGTGAAATTTAGGATTAAGACTCGGTTTATATCAGGCTGTTGATGTGCCAAATTCCACAAACTCTAAAAAATTAAGGTAAAATTTTAATTAAAAAGTGGATCACTTGACGTAGAATGACTCAGCATTAAATAAGTGCTACTACCTATGAGTAAGTTGTACAATTTCTGAGTTCACATTAATTTGCACACTAGTGTATAATGTTGACTAACCCATTTATGTTGGTGAATTGGAGACATAAAAACATTGTTGGTCAGTTAAAAATAAATGAAGTCACAATATGCAAAATTGACCAGGAAAAGAATAACAAATGCATTTGGTTCTCGTTACCAAAATCTTAAGTCATGTATGGTTTGCTGTTCTTGGTTTGGTTCTGGTTACTTTTCCTGGGTTATTGTGAACCAGTCTTAACTTAGAAGAATAAAAGTTTCAGTTAATATAAACTTGGGGTATATTTAAGTAAATTTTGGGTAATGCTTATAACTGTTATGGTTACAGTGCAATAATGGTGACATGTAACAGTTAGTAGTAACAATTAAGTTTTTTGTATGGTTATCAAATTGGTGGTTACATAACATTTAATGGTTAGCAGTAACATTAAGAGCCAGTTGTATGAACTTGGAATAAACCTCTATTAGACATTATTCCATGGTTATGTGCTAAATTGTGTTGTACGACAACACAAGGGAATAAACATGGAATAACTTATTCCATGATTCATTGCAGGGATAAGTCGATATTCCGAGAATAGAGTATAAAAAGGAAAATTGCCGCTTGGATACTCTACATAATTTAGACCCACATTTTACCAATATAAACAATTTCTTTATAATATGCTTTAAGGATATATTTATACCTAAATACAATATGTTGTAGAGATAGTGCAATAAATGTACACGGCTATAATGAGATTAAAGTTGAGAAAGGATATCACACAGACAACTTGGTGGTTATAAGATAAATATGACAAGAAGATAGTTAAAATAAAGTTTCATTTATAAAACAGTAAATTCTACCTACAATATTCATCCAAATACCTCTATTTTTATGGAAACAATTAAATTAAATTTAATCTAACCCAAGATAAATATAAAATAGTGTAGTGGAGCAATTCACCAGCACAATGCATAGCGTTGTAAAGAGTGAGGTTACGTTTTATTGATGAAATACAAAGGATAGGTTACTTCTAGGGCAAAATGCTTCAAAACATAAGATAGCCACAAGTGTTAATATTAGCGACATTCTGTACTATATTCAGATTTTGGAGGTTATGTGCAAGTTTAAAAACGATAACACTACAAGCTCTGTGATGTAGGGAGGAGATGCTCAGATTAAAAGATGCCTTCAGAGCTCGTAAATCTAGATATATTATTTTACAATAAATTCATAATTTTTCTAGAGACAATTTTGATTGAATAGAGAATAACTTCCATAAAATATAATGCTCTCGGTTTTATTGGTTTGGTTGACAATTTCTAGCTGATGTATTAAATAGTGCCATCAACAAAGTGCAAACTGTAATGGGAACGGTTTAATGTACTATTCGACACAGCTACTAATATTTCTGTTGGTTAACAATACCTGTATAGCATATTGTTTTTGTACTTAACTTTGTGCAACGATTCAATTATGCATATCTTAAGTTGTTAGTGGCATTGGCAACACTAAAATGTAATTTTCAAAATTTGCTTATTAAGTATTTTAATGAATAAAATGCATGTTAGCTGTTTTGAGTACAGAAACGGAAAAATGTCATATATCAGCACAAGGTACAACTTTGCACATAGGGTAAGGTTTCATTCCCATACCCCTAACCTATCGCTAGAAGTCACAGTATACATGTGTGTTTATGTTTTGTAAAGTGTATAGCAATTCTACATCCGAACACGCTTGTGAACATTCATAGTTATTTCATAGTAGTAGTTAAAATAAGAAATAATACATAGTTTAGGAACACCTGATTGTGAAAACAATGCAAGTTTTCAGCAAAATAAAGCGGTAATTACGTATCAAGTTGGCCATGAATGACTCGCAATATAGCCAACATTAGTTTTAAATCTACAAAGAATAAATAATCAAGGAATAAAATTGCATCATACAATCCAGCACCACATTTATACCGTTATAACTATTCCAGGATTTATTCCGAGTTTGTACAACCGGCCCTAAGTGATTTTTTAATGGTTTAACACGTTTGCAGTTACATTGCAATAATAGTATCTATATTATGAATTTAGTGATCAACAGCAATATATGCAAGTGTGGAGGTACGTAGAAGTGGAGATCGAGGTTATGGTGGTAGAAGGTGAAGGTGTAGGTGCAGAAGAGTAGCAAATAAAATGGAAGGTATGCTTTTTACTGTGCATTATCTTGATATGTTGTTGCTTTTGTTAAACTTTAGGTATTTTGGGAGTTGGAATTTTGGATATATGCTATCCTAGGTTTTCCTTGTATTTTGTAACCAAACTTTTTTTTCCTGCAATGCGGTTGGTCTGCAGAAATAGGCACTAATAATTATATTCTCGCTCTCCCTTTATCCACTGACACTGCAGTTTAGGGGCGCCCTCTCACATGCAAGGAGGCACACTCACCCAGTAGTAGCATTTATATAGTTTGCACATGCAGGGCTATGAACATGTGAACGAATGCCAGTGGATGGTGAAGCTGCCACATTTCGGATGTTGAGGGCCCTAGGCAGCAAGCATTACCAAGGGGTAATTTTTAGGAGAGGAGCATGTAGGCAAAAGATCTACACAACTAAAACCCAATCATATAGGGCATAGCCTTTTATATAAGCTTGTGTAGTCTGTCAACACACAATAGAGGATATCAGTTTTTTCCCCATCATTTTCCTTGTCAACCCAAATCTTTTTTACCTCTTGGAAGAGATTCTTCCAATTAACTTGGTGCTGTTGCTCGGTCAAAATCCTAGATATTCCACTCTCTCTTCCTTTTCTGAATTTCATGACATTCACAATTGCTTAAAGAACCACACAGGATACAGAAGAAAATATCCTGGGAATCTAGTGGCTATCTACTTTAGGTTGGTTGGTGTGATTTTAGAGTGCACAACTGATGTGGTTGTTAGCATCCTGACTTTAGGTTGGCAAGGAATTCTGCAAATCTTCATACAAGACAATAAAGCATCCTTTCTCGGCTTGATTTCTGCTGAATGAAAAGTATCAAGAACTGCTCCTAACTCTCTAGCAAGTTAATACATACATTTATACTGATATAAATTACATTTCTTGTAGGTTTCCAAATAGCGCCAGAAAAGAATCTATTGCCCAAGTTTTTGCAAGTTTACTAAATACAACTCAAAACATTAAGTTTCGGAAAATCCAAACGAGGGTATAACCTGAAAAATAAGACTTGAACAGCTGGTGTACTCTATTACTTGTTATATTCCATGTAGAAGTTTGAAGGAAGAAAGCGAATGCAAGTCGCACCAGGTCAGTTGTCCAATTTAACATGTACACCCAGGTCGCTCCGAGTAGTTACATGCGGAAAGTGAACACAGGTTTGAACTCAATACACCATGTAAACGTATAACATAAATAGATGTTATTTCCCAGGCATAAACAACTCCAAAATGTCACCCACTTTACTTCACTAGCCAGAAATCAAATATTCGTTTTTAGGCTAATGGACCCTTGGATGGCTTGTTCTTTATAGATTAGGCATTCCACCAGACATTATTTCTTCAAACAGGAATTCTACTTAGTCAAATATGTACATATATGCAAACAATCTTTCGTACCACATAATCAATAATTATTTTGGTTACCAAATATGGCTACTCTCACCGGAAGTTTACTGCGAATAATATTCATGGTTTATCACTATTAAGTTACAGGTGGGTAAAATTTCATACCTCAACGCTCACTAGACTTATATCCAAAATTAAAACACATAATTACGTTATAATTACCTTAATATCTTGATAATTTTCTCTACTTTCTTCGTCACTTCCATAACCAACTAAGGATTCCATTATGGCTATTGGCTGCTCGCCTATTCATTTCATTGTTCATTTAGTTCATCTTCTAAAACGTCAGAGTGACCAACATTCAAAACGACAAAACTATTGGTTCACTGTTGAAATACTTCAAATCTTGAAACCGTTATGTTGTATTTGCTGGTCAGTGGAAATTATAGATTCCTCGGTCGCTAAATCGCTATCACAGTTGTGATGGCTATGTGATTTCAGTATATTTCGCAGTAAATCAAGTACACGAATGTCAGATGTTGTGTTATCTTCTTCCAAATAGTAGTTTTCACTGTTATAATTTTGTGTTTTTCTTTTATCAAAAATTAATAATAAAAACTGCTTCGCAATTATGAACAGGGCACGATTAATGATTAACAGGGAAGGTGTTATGAATATATGTAATTAAAAAAAAAGCCAAAATAATAATAATAATAATAATATGTGGACTATTGAAAAGTAATCTTTTACTAATTCTAAAACAACATTCCCATCTATATCAGAAATTGAGTACGAAGGGACAAAATACATCAAAACTGATGCGATCTGTGATGAGCTAAAATATTTTGTGTACGCAGTATATGACATGGTGAAGGATCTCCTCCAAAGCCCCAATATATATTTGTCAGACATAGTCATTCTTTAACCCAACAGACATAAAAGAACTCAGTAAAATAATAAAAATGTTAACGAAAATAACAAGATCAAATAATGATATTAATCCTATCATTTTGTAAAGTTGTTGCTATTATTAAGCACCAATACTTTCAGACCTAATGCATCTTTCTCTAAATGATGGTACCGATATAAAGAAGGATTAGATTGGAAATGCCCTAACCTTATGCATTGTAGTTGGTGAAGAAGAATTTTCGCGCCGCCATAGGTATCTTCTACACTTTTGAGATGAGCACACCTTGTGTGGGTAAATGTGCACACAAAAATAACATTTTGTTATGTTAAATATTCGATTAAGAGCAAATATAAACCAAGTTTTAAACCAGTATGATAGTTAATACGTGTAAGGTGTTCGGTTGTATTTTCTCGAATAGTAGAAGCAAAAAACAAGGAAAATGAAATGTTTTAATATATAGGTTAGTGTACTTATTTAAAATATTTTTCGGTGGTATACTTAGTGAAATGTGTTATACGTTATCAACAGAACGATTCTGTATTGTTTATTAATTTTAGATTACCAACAACTCGGAAAGGGCGTGGGGATTTTTCCCCCGCTGGATTTTCCCCCCGGGGTGCACTCAGCCTCGTAAGGTCCCTGGGGGGCAATTGAGGAGCTACTTGATGGAGAAGTAGCGGCTCCAGGTCATGAGGACCGCATTAACCGGCCGGGGGGACTCGAGGCGCTGACCACGTCTCACCCTCCATACTGCACCCCATCCATGACGTCAGTAGTGGACCGAGATGGGGGACACAGCGGGCGGGCGGTAGGCCAAGGTTCCCCGTGAGCTGTCGTGCCATGGAGTTATAACAACTCGGAAAGACCTTGTAGAAGCTTGGTTAAAGGCAATTCGCAGACAAAATTAGCAACCTATACTGGCTTTTGCTGTGTGCTCACAACACTTTACATTCGACGATTTGGACTTAACAGGGCAAACCAGGACACTAAGTTACGGAGCTATTCCTTCTGCATTTCCTGCTTATCCCTCGTATTTCCAGAAACTGTTTGCCTTACTATTGATGACATGACAATTCTTCTGCACGATTAGGCACAACTGATGGTATAACCTAATTAATCATTACAAAACCTACTGAAAATCCCTAAAAGAGTAAATTAGACAAGCTAAAGCAATGCATTGCCAAAATGTTATGGATAAGACGGAAACTAAAGTAAAAATACTTGGGATAGCATAAAGAGGGAAACTCAAAATCTCTCACAAATTTTCTCTGAAAATATGTAACATGGAAACTAAGAATCCCAATTCTTAATTCCACTTCTTGTTCTTGTTCTTCTTCATTTAAGATACAGATTCCCGTCATTTCTCCGGGCGCACTTCAGCCTGAGACTTATTGTGCTATCTGTATCGTTTAGAGCTAACCCGTTACACCTTCATCCTTTAGCACCTCTAAAACGTTGGGTCTTCAACCGTCTGTGTGTGTGTGTGTGTGTGTGTGTGTGTGTGTATACGTATCTATTTCAAATTGCTCAACACTTTTTCAGGTGCTAGTATATGCCTGTGCCCAAGCTTTTTGAGTCATTCTTGCAAATCTTGCTATTCTTCCTCTTTTCTGACTTTTGCCAATTTCCTTTAACATATTTTTAAGCTTCTGGCAACTTAACATGCAAAAGCCAGAGACTGAATTACCAATAAACCTCCTCTCCTTTTTTCTTGCGAAGCCTTTTTCCTCCATAGATTTGTTATGTCTTGCCATTTTTTGCAATTTGGCTCTCTGCGAGCCTTTATTTTTATTTATTTTTCACTGCAGATGCAATTGGCTACTGCAGCGAATATAGGGATGAGCTATAAAAATCAAGCTCGCTTTTTCTTCTTAAGGTCAGCTCGAAGTGAAACTTCTCCTTTCATAATGCTAGTTACAAGTCTTGCACCTACATTTTCTCCTATGCTCGAATAAAATGATTGGATTCTGCTCCAAGCCTTCTCTTATCTGCAATGTTTCTTGAAGTAGCGACTTCGTGCTCAGCATAGATTTATCGTGAAGTTTACAAGCTTCAACTAAAGGATTAATGTCTGGATCTCCTTTCTTTAGACGTTTTTTCCAGTTTTGTTCCAGGATCACAATATTCAAAACCTGCCAAATGTGCTTCAAATAGCAAAGTAATGAGTTTGTTAATGATACCAAATCCACTTTTGAGCTTTGTACTTCTAACTCTCATTGTGTAGTAATCTCGTTTTTTATTGACAGATTTTTTTATACAGGCGGATTTATAGCTGAATTCATATCATGGGGGGGTATATTTTTTTAACCATTGCGTTTCTAGTTTGGTATATGAGATGGAGCTTATCAAGCAAGAGTGTTCTCTACCAATACAAGTTCTAGATGTCCAAGATGTGGTCATTACTGGATTTGTTTTTTCCCGCGCAACGTTAGAGCTCCTACCTTAGGCAGTTCCAGTGCAGGAAAGACAAAAGTGTATTACTCAATATGACTCTACACGAGAATGGCATGCGATTAAAAAACTTGTACCTCTACTCAAAGTCTCTCTATCAACACAGTACCAATATCATTAAACTACTGAAAAACATTGAAACCATAGAAGTGAATACCTTTGAAGATGGAGAAAGTGTCCTGCACCGATCAGAAGTTAAGGAAAATTCGATTTTTATATTTGATGACATCATAACTGAAAAGACGGAAAGATTGCGTCATTTCATTGTATGGGTAGACAACGAAATGTAGACTGCTTATATGTAGCACAATCCTATGTCATGGTACCAAAACATTAATTCGAGATAATAAAAACATGGGCATCCTCTTCAGATAAGTCAATTTAAACTTGAAGCATATAGTTTAGGATTATGTAAACACAGATATGACATTCAGAGAATTTAAATATTTCTGCAAAATTTTGGGAGGAAGGCCCTTTGTAGTGATAGTTTCAGAGTTTCCCCATGAATGATGATCGATAGAGGCAAGAATTTTATGTATATATTAAGATAGATAAGAAAGAAACTGGTCATTATTAGCTCAGGACGTGTATTGACAGGTTTGGATCACAGAGAAGCCCTTCAGTTAAAACAGCGCTAACTCATTTCATCATGAACAAAGACGGAAATGGTAAGAGAGAGTGTACAATACTCAACATCCTGAAGATGAGAGAGATGCAACATCTAAACAACATGATGATACGCCTTCATATTCCACTGGGAAACGTTTGCAAGAGTTTGCCTAAAAAACATCATACCGGTGTATGAATGCTTCCTCCCGGATGGGTAACAATGCTCGAGCAACATACAATCGGTGTAGTGGTGTCTTTCGGAGCAATACCAGGTTCCTTGTCCGTTAGCCCATTAGATATGTTTTCACTACCACCTCGCTACTCGCGGGCAGAATTATAATGTCCTTCAGGATCACCTTGAAGATCCCCGGATGTTTCTGTGGGCTTTTCAGCAACACGTCATCTCACCGAGCCGCAAAACCTTCTGGGATACGTAGATGTCGGCTAGTGACTCCTGAGAACGTCCAATCCCAGTATTACATCCTCAGTCACCCTCGCGAGGAACACCCACAGATTCACAGCGCTCTGTCCCAGGGTCAACACCAGCACGGCATCCTTCTATACAAACAAATTTGGTAGTGCCAACTCGATATTTGTGTCGGCAAGCCCGTCACCACATCTGATCTGATGACAATCACAGTTGTAACAGCAATGAGGCTATCGTTCACTCTTCTCCCAAAGCTCGTAGCGTCACTCGAGAAGGGGATGAAGAGGGGGCCCAACATATACCTTGCTACCCCGGTCTTTACTCGTTTTCCGCCTGCTCGTCGTATTGATGTACAGAGATTTTTACTAGGTGAGATGGTTCGTCATACCCAACAAACTCCACTTGAAAGTCGTCGACGTATCTGGATTGCCCCTCTCTCCCTGTCATTGCGTATACTCCTGACCTCGAGGTGGGCGCAGCTGTGCCTTCGCGTCTCTATTCTGAGTGCTACTGTTAACGCCTCGCGGGTCTCTTATAGCCGCTAAGCACCAAGTATTGTTATATCACGACGTTGCGAACCCCGTCGACGAAAGAGTAGTCAGATACCTCATAGGTTCACAAGGGCTTTGTTGACAACCTCTTCGATGGTTAGGGCGAGCTCCTGTATCGTCTCACCTGGCTGCTTGCAATTAGCTGTGCGGTTTTTTCTTCCTATGACCATCGGTTGTGGCTGGACGTGGCGTTAAATTGTCGGCCGAAGACTTTGAAATCGTATGCCTCGTCGTTCTTGGATGGTTTATACATTAAGTTATTTGTCGTAGAGGTCTCTTATAAATGTTAATAATTTTAACAACTCCAACTAAAGTTAAGAATAAATAAAGATGAAATTATATTTTTATATAGATAGTTTATTATATAAAAATGCGTACGGTCGTCTCGACCTTCAAATGTTTCGAATATGTTTTCCACCATGGCGTTCAGTTCCTTCCGCTGGCGACTCTTCCCTCCAGGTTTAAGGCGTTCCCGAGGTCTTCTAATGCTTAAACGTGCTCACGTGTTTTCAATGTTCTTTCAAGGTCTTCCACATTACTTACAGACACTCCATGTCCCTCGTCAACGGCCAGTTGTTCGTTGATTTTGGTAGAACGCCCCATTTCATCATAGATGCGTTTGTTTTGTATTGCAGTTTTCATTCCTTCTATTACACCCCTCATTTCGGTCTGCATTTCCGTTTGCAATTTCTCTAATGAGGAGATCCTTATTAATATAGTTACTGTCGTTATGTATATGTCTATTTCTCCATGCCGAATTCCATCTTCTCTTCCATGTTCCCTATTCCGAATTCCATTTTCTCATTGTCGTTCATTCTCTGACAAATACATTTTTACATTCACGACTGACAATTTCATAGCGAAAGTAATCATGATAAAACTGAATTTATTGGACTGAAGTTGAAAGCAAAGAAGTGGCAACTCTTCTGCAAGGAGATGAACTACTTAGGACAAATAATCTCGCCATCTGGGATGTCCATGGATCCGGAGAAAGCTCAAGCAGTGAGAAATTGGCATCGCCCGAAAGACATACGAGAGCTGCGAAGCTTCCTGGGACTATGCAGCTACTACCGCCGGTTCGTTAGAGGTTTCTCCAACATTGGGAAACCCCTAACTCGTCTAACGAATAGTGCCAGTCAGAAGAAGAGAGAACACATAATTCACACATTACGTACACCAATTTAAGGGTTTCCATAACCTGGTAATGACTTTATTTTGGATACCTATGGTAGCGACACCGCATTTGAGGCATTCTACCCCAGGCCTAGGATGGCCAGAAGAGTATTAAGGCCTACTACTGCAAGACGCGCTTCAAGGCAGAAAATAACTATTGTGCCATCCAGCGAGAGCTCCTGGCAGTAACGAAGACGCAGGATCACCTTCACAGGTTCCTGTACGGTCAGGCATTTCACCTGAGAATTAACCACTCAACCTGTCCTGGGTGTTAAGCTTCGTGAACCTGGAGGGCCAGGCTGCCCGTTGGCTCTAGAGGCTCCAAGAGTACAACGTCACATCGGAATGGAAGGCGCCACAACAACGCAGATGATATGGCCAAACCACCAGAACCAGAAGAATGGGGCAAATACACCAAACTTGAGGAGAAGGAGCATATCCGCAGCACATTTTGGTTGTTTCGGCAGCTGTTTGCGATATCGCATGCCTGAGGAGGGAGCAACTGGCGGATTCTAGTTGGGGCCACTTAGGAGTCACCTGATGGGAAGGCTCGGAGAAAACGACTGTTCGTCCTTCACATTAAGGTCACGGAAGTCCTGGATGAAGCACATTCGGGGACTTCTGTAAGATATTTGGGACTCAGCGGAACCATAGATAAGCATCCTACTGGCTGAGTCTGTAGGCAGATTCTCAAGGTATTGCCGCCAATGTCATGCGTGCGATAAGTCGCAACCCACAGACCAGGAGCCACTACGTACGCTTCAATGTCGAGAGTGAGGGTTAGATATACAAGACCAGTACATGGAATTATACAATATTTTGTGGACCGCTTCTGTAGCTTCCCTCCCCCTCCCTTGCTTCCTACTCTCCTTTCCTGTGTTCCCTGCTGCGCCATTTTAGGGGAAGGGAGGTTTGGACAGTGTCTGAGCTCAAGTAGTTCCTCCCGCCGGAGTTGCATCGCGTCCGCGGAGGGGTATGTGGTCTTCCGGTATTTTTTGTTTGCTTGTTTTTTTCCTGATGATAATTAAGGTAGTGGTGGGAACTAGGTAGAGTGTGAAAAACATGGCCGACAAATAATGTCTTCTGGCAGGTGAGAGACGCATATGGTCCTTGAAAGCTAACGCTAACCGACATGGGATGAGAACATTCTCTTATTAAAAAAGAAAAAAAAAGAAAAAGAAAAGTGAGATGAGTTGTGGCATGTGTAAAATTTTGCTGGGTGACTTAGTTTCTTCGTTTCCTCCCACTGGATATTGAATATTGATATTAGAATTGTGTCTCCTCCCGGGTTAATTGGGTGATATATTTCCTTTGTTGGTGGGACATGCAGGAAAATTATTAAGTCATATGAAGGGGAATGATGAATGTGATTTTTGTGGATTCTATGGGAAAGGCTTCTGGCTTACAGTTGAATGCGGCTTTATGCTAAGTTACAACCTAGCACTGGAGTTTGGCAGTTTGAATTTGTGAGTTATATTACGCGTATTCTGCTTTCATTCTAAAGTTCAGGTTGCAGAGAGCGAAATCCCGGGTGGGATGGATAGGATCCCCGCCCCCCCCCCCACCGCCAGTGATTTTATACCAAAATATTCCACAGAAAATATCCTGGGAGGGTGCAATTTATTATAACGAGACAATCAGCGAAACATACACTAATAAAGTGTTATATTTCAAGAAAAAATTTTATTAGAATACTAAAAATAAAACATTAAGCATGATGAATATGACTTAAAATATCAGCAATAATCGATTGAAAGCTGTCGAATTCTTCATTGTGGTTGATTTACCACATTCATGTAAATAGTCGTCTACCTTGGAGTCAGTCCGAATTAGTGCCGGTGAAATACTATTAAAATATGTGTGTATATACCTCCTTGATGTTCGGTGATGCGCCAGCTAGAGTTCATCGGTGCTTGAACATACAAAATGGACTCTCACTGAGGGGAGGAAGAATGACATGGGTATATCACACTAGGTAGACTAACAAAAATAAGTACTTCACTAGATTCGTCAGAATTGGTACTCTTTATTCCTAATTGTATTATTCTCGAGGCGCTATCCGTCGAGTGACTCCCGAAATAATTCTTGGAGGTTTAGTAAATTACGCTTATAACTAGTGCTACTTCTTATATATACAAAGCTTCTTATAGCTACGGTCATTAATAGTCATTACCACCTTTAGAGAATACAAATAAAGCGCTTACTACACTGTTACGCAATATAAACTTGCACATCCAACTAACTCGGGAATTGCACTTCTTCGCGTAAGATATAATATGACGAACCTCACATAACAGAGAGCAGACAGCGTAAAACAGAACGTACAAACAGCACTTACCAGACCAGATTAGTTGGCAGGCTGAGGGCAGCCCAAGGTGTGTTAGACTGTCCCTGTTCCCGGAGAGAACTTAGCCACGTACTAAAAACAGCGCTTCTCGTGTGCACGCTCCTTATATACCCAAAATATCCAAGCTTCGTACTCGTCTCTCATTGGTTACTTAGCAGCGAAATGATAGATATCACGTGGTTCAGGTTTAAGTATTTCATTGTATTTTACTGACCCCTCTTCATAATGGAAGAGTCCTGAACTCCGAACTTTTAGGGGGGAAATCAGTATCCGTAGAAACTACCTGTTACTTAGAACTTTAACGCACTAAAAATTTGCTCTTACAAAAGCGTTTGTGTTTCTCAGATTGACAAAAGAAGTGGCCTTGGCAGATGCAATAGCAAATTCATACTCTCGCTGTTTGTTTTCTGAGATCTGCCAAGTCCTGGCTACTGACAATTGTCTTTCCTATACTAAACTTGGGCAAATTAATATTCAGAATAATGGACTGAAAAAGTACTAATATACTGTTGCAAAGTATTGCATTTGGGTTTCATTGTCTCTTACAAAGGAAAACGCACTGCTTTGGAATAACTGCAGTAAAAGAAAGTGTCAAACAGGGTTTGAATGTTCGTACGCATACGAGAACTCAGCTTTATGTACGATCTATGAGCAAAACTTCTGCTGGTACGCAAAGTCTACAACAATTTCAATATTTCATCCCCCCCCCCAATACTTAAAATTAAATATGTAATAAGCCCACTTGTTAGCGTGGTGGTAACGTGTCTGCCTCACATTTAACAGGTCGCGAATTCGATTCTCGTTTAGGGTGAGTTACACGGTTAAGGTTTTTTTCTCGGGGTTTTCCGTTATCCTGTTAAGACAAATGTCGAGTAACTTTATGCTCCATGGTCCCCGAGATCATTTGAGTATCATTTCACTAATTTCATTCATCGTCCGAAATGACCAACCAGGTTAAGGGACGATAAACTAAAAATAATAATAATAATAATAATAATAATAATAATAATAATAATAATAATAATAATAATAATAATAATAATAATAATAATAATAGCGACATCAACTTCCAGTGCTTCGTTTGTCCTTAACATTGATTGCTAGACTATATCGACGCGTAGATCTCTTTAGCAATAATTGTTGAGTTGCTGTGCGGGGTTATAGGGTCAATTTGGAAGATTTTTTCCTTTGATATAGCAGCTGCGTGTCAGGTTCACGTGCAAATGATAGTTTTTCATCTATCCATTGAAACAGACGGGCGAACACCGAAAATGAAGTCAATGTGAAACGTACAAAAAGTGGTTTAATTACTCAGTTCTTTAAACGTGATAATGTAATACTAATATCCAACAGTAAATTCGGTAATATTACAAGATTCGACAAGGGAAAATGTGCGGGAAAACAAAAATAAAAGGACTAGAAGCTATGATTCGATCGCGGAAGAGGAGTCTTTTCCTTTTAATTGAGATAGAATCAAAGTTTCGAGCTATGACGAAGGTGAATCTACGTCACCAAACAGCGATAGTACGATAAGAAATAACTTTCTAACGTCCTGGCAGAAGAACCGATCATGGTAAATATTTACTACTTCTAACGAAAAGATCTGATGCGTAGTGTCTGCGTTAAGCTCTTGCAGCAAGTCTGTAAAACAATTAGAATTTCATCTAGTGATTTACCTTGAATGCTGTATCAATGATTGAACTGAATTTTATTTAAATCTGTTACCTAACTACAAGCTTGAATTGTCGCCCTCAGTGGTATAATGGTTACCATGTTAACTTCATATACCAAAGAGTCGCGGGTTCAAACCCGGCGGAGGACGATGGATTTTTTCTGGCGAAAACCCCTTAGCATGGCCCTGGATAAGTAAAGCCGTTGGTCCCGTGTCGCAGATTTACGGCACGTAAAAGAACCTTAAGCCTGATAGAGAAGCCTTAGAGCTAAAGTAATCGGTCTTTCACGCCCAACATAGAATGCGTCACTGAGAACCACATCAGTTAAAGAGCGTCCATAAAAAAAAACGCCTTTTCATTTACCTTGGCCAGGAGACCGTACAGCAAAGAAGATTAAAAAGAAGAACCTTTATGCCATATATAAACATGAAAAGTGTTACTAATTCGGATTGTTCACAGCAGTAAAACAATATGAAAAAGCAGATTCTAACATGCTGTTCAATATGCTCGTGAGCTATACTTAAAAAATCGAAAGGAAAAATCAGATTCACTATTAAGATGTGACGATCAGTTTTTGTGGCTGAAAACAGAGAATCGAGTTTTCGTAACTATCCAGAACTTATGCAGCTACAAATTGCGAATGACATGGAATTGGGAACACACTTTCATACACATAAGACCGCGACAACAATGACCATTTTATTGCACAACAATTACTTTTAAAGTTGGTTAATTACTTTCTCTACACGTACTATGCACATACTGTACAGAGAAGGTATTGCCCTCCACCCACAAATTCGATACCGGGATGTCATCGGAAATACATGTTTTGGTTCCACTGAATCAAAAAAAAAGCACTTTTAAAAATGTTCGTGTGTGTGTGTCTGTCTGTCTGTCTGTCTGTCTGTGGACAGCATTAATCAAAAATGCAAGCACCCTTAATACCAAACTTGGTATTTAAGTTTGCTATCTTTCAAGGATGCGACACGAAGATTTTCAAGAAAATCCTCCCAACCCAAACTACCCTTTTTCGAAAAATTTGATTTTCTCAAAAATGGCTCTAACTATTATGATTAGAATAGTATATATTAAAGATACTTACCTGACAAATAAGATATATATCTTGAAATTTCTGGGATTAGCCTCTGAAGACTACTTTATGCTGGATGAATTTTACGGAATTTTGCATAACTGCTAAACCATAAAAGATGAATAAAAACCTACCACACAAAAAAATGTAGAGAACGTTAAAACACACAATTTGTGTTATACACATTTTTTCGTGGAGTCTGTCGTTTTTTTAGATATTCCTGTTTTTTGGTTTAATCTTTGAAAAACTTACACTTTTCTCATACAGGAATGTGTCAACTCCTGTCCATACAAACACAGGAGCTTCATTCACTTCAGCTTTTGACTATCATTTTAACCTCTGGTATTCCCTTATTTCGCTCCTACTTACAAGGAAACAACTAATAAGACTATTTCTGTTATTTTTTATCGATTAGCCTGAAGTAAATAGAAGCATTGAGTTTTTAACAATAATTTGTGGCAGAGATGTAGAGAAAATGAAGTGAATAGAACACATCAGTTTTTTCTTAAACCAATTGAGTTTTTTTTTTTTTTTTTTTTTTTCCATTTCTGTGGATTAGTCAACCAATAGGTTTTCTGGAAAACAGAAAAAAACACTTTATTTTGTGTATTACGTATGTTAACGAGCAAACTAGCTCATGCTGTTGTTTACATAAACTAGTACCAGTGAAAAATACTGATGCAAAGTCTGTTGAATAAATCATTATCCAAGATTTCTCAGAAGAGGGCATATGTTTGGGAGGATTTGGTTCAGATTGAGCAGCAGTGTTTACAGGTAAAAAAGGTGTTGGAGCTAAAATTAGGCCAAACGTATCGCCATAGCTGAATAGTGTACACTATATAGCTCATAGGATGAACAATTTTCTGAACAAGTCTTTATTGACGCCAATGCTGTTCATAACCTTCAATGCTTGCTAAATGAACTTCATAATATTTTCAGTAAACCACACACAGCTGCAAAATTTAAAAAAGTGGCGGCTTTAGGCATCACGGGTTATCTAAAACTTAAAACATTCTTTAATATGCGTTGCATTTCTAGAGAGAAAGATGCTTCGTTGGCAGTGAAAGCTGGACTTTGTGTTAAGTTGGAAGGTTTAAGCAATTTCTGCAATTTAAATTAAACGTGTCTGGCTAAGCATGTACTTAACGTTCATATGGTTTTTACCGTTCATTTTTCCACGTTTAAGAAAAGATAAACTGAAGGCTTGACTTTGTGTTAAGCTGGAAGGTTGAAGAAATGTGTCTGTGTTAAGTTTTTAAATTAAGCGTGTGTTGTCAAACACCTATTTAACTCTCATATGATTTTTACCATTCACTTTTTTATGTTTAAGAAAAGTTAAACTGAAGGCTGGACTTTATGTTAAGCTGGAAGGTTTAAACAATTTCTCTGTTAAAAGATTTTGGCACTTTAAGTAAGGCGTATCTAGCCAAGCAGGTACTTAAATCTCACGTGATTTTCATCACTCCCTTTTCCATGCTTAAGAAAAGTAAAACTGAAGGCTGGACTTTTTGTTAAGCTGGAAAGTTGAAGCAATTTTTCTGTGTTAAATTAATTTAAATTAAGCGTGTCTGGTCAAGCATGTACTTAAAGTTCATATGGTTTTCATCACACACTTTTCCATGCTTAAGGAAAGTTAAACAGCGTTAAGCTGGAAGGTTTAACCAATTTCTCAATATTAAGATGTTGGCTATTTAAATTAAGCGTGTCTAGCCAAGCCCGTACTTAACGTCCATATGTTTTTACCACTCACTTTTCCATGCTTAAGGAAAGTTAAACTGAAAGCTGGACTTTGGGTTAAGCTTGATGGTGTACGGAATTTGCCTGTAGTGAAATTTTGGTAATATAAGTGTGTCTGGCTACGCGCGCATTTAACTCTCATAGCGTGCTCACTACTCATTTTGCATGTTTAAGGAATGTTGAATCGTACGTTGGACTGTGTATTAAGCTGGAAGTTAGCTTTCGTCAAGCTCTATTAAGTAGGTTTATTTATATTAAGATATTATCAGGTAAGATTTATTTATATTCTTCGTATAAATTAACATAATAAGTATAATAACTAGCTTTTTTAAATAAATGAATTTAAATCAGGAAATAAAACTAATTTTTTAATAATGAAAATATTTCATGTTTCAACTTCTATTTTGTGCTGACCGGGTACATATTCAACTCATATAGGTTTTTCATGACTACTTTTTTTAAGAGTATTTCATTTGTTACTGTATTATTTGTTATTGATAAGTATGGAAGCTTATTAAAGGATCATATATTTATGTATACGACTGTGAAAAGACTTTTGTTACTAACAGGGAGGAGACTCTTTAATTTCGACCTAGACAAAATCCTAATGTCCAATCCCTCATCTTCATGCGGTACAGCTGTTAGAAATCACATATCAATTTTGCTATACTAGAAAGGAGACCCTTTAATTGCTTCTATAATTTGAAGACTTAAAGGAACCGATCTAAACCAAATTATGAGATGAACTATAGGGAAGGGCTGCTCACCAATAAGCACTGGTCAGTTTGGTGAATTACTGACCTGGACCGATATTTCTTCCTTTCCACATATCATATCCCCTCTTTTACCTTTCCTATCAAGTCTTGCTTGACTCAACTCTTGTTTTCTTAGACACCGATGGTATTAGAGTATTCGAGGCCTAAGGGATCATTTCACTTTCTTTCCTGTCCATATCTTTCTTTTCTTAGGCGATATAACCGCCATTTATGGTGCCTAATTTTAAACGGTTACAAAAAGTTGAATAAAAACAATCCAGATAAAGTTATGTCCCCGGAAGAAAAGCAGTCCCCCATTCGGATTTCCGGGCGCGGACCTTTAACTAAGGTAAACAACAAAATACGAATGAAAAATTAAAATTTTATAATGGAATACAGAAGGTCAATCGCAAGCGAAGAAACATGAGCTAAGTAAAATTATATATGACCATAATATTGATATATTTACAATTCAAGAAACAAATTTAACATTAGAACAACTAAAATATTATCAATTTCAAAATTTTGGTATGCACTTACTTCCTAAGGGATGACAAATAAGCAGTGGCATTTTAGTCGGAGTTCGAAAACATTTTACTTCATCGTTTAATATCATTAAAGAGATGAACAATACAGATAAAATTGAAATAATTAAACACATGGAAACATAAATCTCACTTCAAAATTTATTCTGTTTATAATCCCCAAAACAGTACACCAAATCTTGAAAATACACAATAAATTAAAAGACAATCATAATTGGAGATTTCAATGCCCATTCAACACTGGGAACATGACGAACCAAACAATTCCGAAAAGATCATAAAAGACCTACTAAGTTCAACAACTTTAGAAGTTGTTAACCACAAAAAAGATCCACCTACCTTCATCCACTATTCTGGTGCTGGAACAAACTCTGGCCTACTTTTAGTATCCTCAGATTTATAATCATCAACTTCCAAACAAATCTTATTAGACCCAGACTCAGGACACAGAATTATAATTGCCACTATTCAACTGGAAAAGAAACATTTAGCTCCTATAAACCATAAACCTAAACGGAACTTTAAAAAAGCAAACTGGAAAGATTTTACAAATGAATTAGAAACCAAATTTGAAACACCAGTAAGCGAATCATCAAAATTAGATAAACTAAACAAAAATGTATTTTATACAATTTTGAAAACAGCAAAAACATCCATTTCAAGAGGATTTACTAAAAATTATAAACGTTTTTGGAACTCGCAACTAGACAAAATGAAAAAAGAAAGAGACCAGGTTAGAATCACAGCAGAAAAATCTAAAGATCCGAAAGAAGAACAAAGCACGAGAAAATTAAGCGCCCAATTCAAAAAAGCAATTAACAACATCAAAAGAGAACATTTTAATAATTTTCTACAAAACATGGACTATAGAAAAGATGCACAAAAAGCATACAGATTCATATTTAACGTTCAAAACAAGAAAGAATATAAAAAACACCTTTCATTTATAATAAGAAAATAATTACAGGTGTCACTGAAATAGCTAATACATTTAATAAACACTACGCTATTACTTATAAATTTACTGCAAATGCAAAAAAATAAATAAATAAATAAAAAAAAATAAAAAAATAAAGAAAAATATTAAAGAATACATAAAATCAACAACTAAACATGCATATCATATGTTTAATCAGGAATTCAATATTAAAGAATTGAACATTGTAATTAATAACTTAAAATTTGAAAAAATCTCCAGGACCTGATAATATACATACAGAATACATCATGAAACATCTGGGGGAGGGGGGAGAAAAATTAAGACTCCCAAATCCCTATAATTTGTCACGGAATACAAAAGTACCAGATGAATCTAAATATCAATAATAATAATAATAATAATAATAATAATACCTATTTTGAAATCAAACAAACCAGCAGAAATTTTTTCAAGTTATCGTCCTATAGCACTTTACAGCGTATAAGCAAAAATCATGGCAGAATGTTTTCCAATTGTTTAAACTGGTTTCTAGAAATAAATAACTTAATTTCAACTAAACAAGCAGGATTTAGACCACACCATTCAACAAATGAACAGCTTTTAAATTTTAGTCAAGACATAAAAATGCGTTAAATAAAATGGAAGACACTTAAGCAATATTTATTGACTTTCAAGGAGCATATGATTGTATTAAGAGATACAAACTACTTGATAAACTTAAAATTCTAGGAATCCGAGACAAAATGTTACATTGGATAATTGAATTCATTATTCAACGCTTTATTGCTACAAAATATAATGATAAATCATCAAAATATCAACAGGTACACTGTGGCATACCTCAAGGCACTACCCTTAGTACTACACTCTTTAATGTTTATATCAATAATCTTCCATATCAATTACAGAAAAAGAAAATCAAAGGTATTACTGTTTGCAAATGATGTAATCTTATAGGATTCTAAACCGAAAATCAAAATAAAAAATTAATAAATATAGCACAACAATCTTTGACGTCATTACAGAATTGGACCTAATTTAATGAAAATTAATACATATAAAACAAATTATCAACTATTTACACTAAGGAAGAAACCAATATATATTTCCCTTCAATTATAACGAAAAACTTTCACAGAAACAGGTGAAGCCAAATATTTAGGTCTTGTTTTTGATACAAAATTAACATGGAAAAAACACATGATAATATAATATAAAAAAGAGGGGAAAAGTACCACTATTAAAAAGACTGCAGGCAAGAAATGGGAAAGCACTACACACATTTTTAAACATTTTTACAAGCAGTATATTAAGCCAACATTTAAATATTGTGAAGAGTTACTAATAACTGCAAATATAGAAAAACTTAATATGCTACAAAATGAAATTCTTCATCTAGTAACTGGAACTGTTAAAACTAACCCAGTACTTGCACTACACATTTTAACAAATAATCCAAGACTTGAACTTGACATTGATCAAGCCGCCATTTTAAATTATGAAAAAATAATCAGACTACCTTTTAATGACTGGGAAAAAAGAAAATCACAACTAAACCTAAAAACTCAACAAAGTTTCCTTAATAAGGTCGAAGAAGTCAAACATAAATTAAAACTTCCTTACTTAAAAGAAAACATACAAACAAATATTAACCCATTAGAACTACTTGATATTGAACACTATCCACACTTAGCTGAAGAATTTACAAAATCTGAAAAATCTTCGTGTGTTCTGAAACAAATGACACTAGAATTAATATATTTATGATGCCCTACCAATGAATGGCTACATAATTATACTGACGGTACTAGCTTACCAAATAACAGTGGTACTGGTGCAGGTGCAATATGCCCTCTGTTCTCTTTTGAGACAGTACATGTCTTGTCCCGGGGCAAAATTAAATTCTTAGAAGAGAAAATATAAATGTACAACGAAAATGGGAAGGGTAGAAAATTTTTAACACGTATAAGTCACGAGCCCATAGTACAAAATCCATTACCTGCAGTGCATTGAACCGAAGGGGCGAATATGAATGGACCCTGCCCGAGGCGACTAACGGGACACAGCAAGACAATGATTCCCGCTGGTCAGGCGACAGTGTAAGGCACTTGGTGAAGAACCTCCGGGCCGGTAAGATGTGAAATTTAGAATTCTAGTGGAACCAAATAGGCTACCTTTTAATTGTGAGGCACTTGGTGAAGGACCGCCGAACAACCAACATGTGAAATTTAGAATTCGTGATGGAGCCCAACAGGCGACATTTTAAGGCACTTGACGAAGAACCCCCGCACGACCAAGATAAGGTATTTAAGTGATTATAAGACCGATCATAGTACGTAATAAATCACGGCCTCAACATGAATAAACAATAACATTAGCGGGCGAGTAAAGTGTAACCTCACAGTAACAAAATTAAGAAGTATACGCGTGTGTTCTACGGCACAAAAAGGCCGGACTCAATTAATAAAGCACAACCTGAAAGAGTCTCCATGCTAATTAAAAACCCTGAGCCAAGCCAACGACAAACCTACACCATTCCAATACCTAATTCCCCACCCGGGATACTAACACAATATCGCCACACTTTCTATAAAAGATTAAGTTTAAATACTACAAATTTTGATGGAGAGATTACGGCAAAACTTCAGAGCTTACAAAACCTATCATATAAATAAATTTGAAAAAGTTGTACTTTTATCTGACTCTAAAGCAACTATTACATCCATAACATGTGATGTAACACCTAATAACTTAAATGTTGCAGAATACTGCAAAATCATAAAACAACTAATGAATTTATATAAAAGATTAATACTTCAATGGATACCAGCACATTGCGGAATACAGTGTAATGACACAGCTGACTGCCAAGAAAGGTAGTAAAATTACATCAAATTTATCTGTTCCAATAAGTTATCACTCCATCAAAAGCATCATTATATCAACATATACTAGCAATTAAAGAAGATAATTACAAACAAAAGGAAAACCATGGGGAAATTTATGTAATAACATAACCAGAATCACTGCATTACCAAGAAAATCCTCTGTAGCAACTTTTAGCCTCCTAACAGGCAATGACTGTCTCAAACAACATTTATTTGGGATCGGTATGGTGAGATCTTCTCTGTGTCCTTTCTGTACACTTACAGAAGACATGGATGGAATTCATCTACTGCGTTGCCCAACCTTTAGTCAACATTATAATATAACATAAAAATACTGGAATGCAAGAGAACGAATGGCTTCACTGCCAACTGCTCAACATTAGACTCCAACCAACCATATTTATGTATACTTATTGTTAAAAACAGAACAACAGCTGAAATTTTAATGTGGCATTATTTTGGGAATATTAATCTGTATGTTTATGACATTAATAAAACATAGGGTATAGGTGGTCCCAGTTAATTAATCCTATAATTCTATCATTTCCTTATCTTGGGGGGGTGGGTTGGATTGTGCACTCAGCAGGAGTGCTTCAATGCTATTAGCATAGCGTGGTTACGATCCACGGACCTCTGGGTTATGGGCCCAGCATTAAACGTAAATGGCGTGATATTTATGGACGCTCTTTAACTACTGTGGTTCTCAGCATGCCATTCTAAATTGAGCGTGATTTATTTTGCTCAGAGGCCTCTCTTTCTTGCTTGAGGTTCATAGTATGCATAAATCTGTGACACGGGATCAACGGCTTTACTTCCCTTTCATAGAAAGCCATGCTAAGGACTTTTACACCCGAAAAATCCATCGCCGGGATTGAACCCGCGACCTTGTGTATATGAAGTCAGCATGGTAACCGTTACACCACGGAAGGCGAATGGGCCCAGCACGCTCACGCCAACAGTATAACGTGGGGCACCCTTAGAACCTATAGGGATTAATGTAGTTGTGTCATTCACTGTGTCACACAGGAGCAACTAATATCTGCTGGTGCCTTGGATCACTTCACCAAGTGGCTGAAGGTGTACGTTATCACTAACCAGGAGGCCATGACCAGCGCGAACTGCCTCGAAGAAGAGCTGTTTTGTGTTTATGGGGTACGCTGGAGTGATCAGGGCCCCAACTGTGAGTCCAACCTGATGAGAGAAATAGTGGAACGACTTTTACTCCAAAAGACGCGTAGCACCTTTTCACTTACATTCAGACGGCATAGTTGAGCGGTACATCATTCTTCAAGAGCATTAGAGGAACGTTGTGGCCAATCACTAGAGAGACTGAAATGTCAGGGTGCCATTTTTCATGCTGGCTAATCACTCTTCAATCCACGACAACACCGGGTTGTTGTCCAGTCAGTTTGGTTTATGTTAGGGAGCTGAGTCTAACACACGACCTAATTTGGAAGTTTTACTGGTACAAAGCAGTAGACTACACGGATAGTCTCGTAAATCGGCTTCACGACATTTGCTGTACAGCGTGTCAACACATCCAGAAAATGAGCGACTGGATGGAGACCCTTTACAACCGGCAGGCCAACAGCCGAAGCTGCCCCGAGGGAAGAGGTTAGTAGTACACCTGGAGATGATGCTAGTCGGGATGACCAGTCCCAAGAAGGGAACAATGTGACGAATCCGCCCCGCGGCCGTAAGCGGCGAACGTGTGTGAACGTTGCTTCATAAGTCATAGCTGATTCTTGGCGTCCTGCATTAGAGGATACGTGTGCCGATGACGAGTTCTCTTAACATCGTAGCTGTGATTGTTATTGTACCTGTACGAGTCGACATGTATGCTGTCGGAAGGTTCTTTGGCATCGAAGTCAGGCATTGTTCGATTTAGTGAGTTTGGAACACCTGCGGTGGTGTGCACGTGCAACTCAAGTTGCCTGCCACGTGATCGACAGGTATAAAAGGGGAAAGAAGCCCTGCCCAGGGAGTTTCAGCTGGGAATGCTTAGCGAGTTGCAGTTGAGCCATTTTCAACGGGGAATTTGTAGCGAACAGTTTTAGCCACCGCCGTCGCATTAAACGTCGAAATGAAACAATACGGCAGAATTGTTGTGGAAGCATGTAAGAGATACAATTATATTTTGTGAACATGTTTTTAGTTATAATCTGAAAAACAAATAAAGACTTATTTGTTGGACTAAAAAGAGAGCTTTGCTACAATACATATTCAATGTAGATCTTTGGTACAATAATGAATAAGAAACACGCAGTTGAAGAAAGGTATATTCCTCCTACGACATTTTGAGGGACTTTTACACTACAGTCAGGGAAATTTATATTTTTATCTTGACAACCTTGCGGCGCGATGCGTTACGCAGTTGTTTGCACTTCTCAGTTCATTTGCATTAAGTGATTCTGGAAATATCTGTTTGAGAAAAATGTCAGCAATTAGTTTGTTAAATCCTAAAGCTGAGTTTGCTAGAGCTGCGCAAGCATTAGCAATAAATATTTCAGCTGCAAAAGGCATACAGGATGTAATGAAAACAAATTTAGGCCCAAAAGGCACAATGAAAATGTAAGTACTGTAACCATGTGCCTCTGAAAGCGAGTGGGAGGTTCAGTGCGTAACATTACCAAATGGTATTAATTACTGTCTTAAACCAGAGTTATGTTAGACTATGAACCAAAACTGTAAAAGTGGTAAGCAGTCATTTATCGGTATTCGTGCAAAATTTGAAATATAGCATCCAAGTAAAGGGGTTTGGTGTTAAAGTAGTAGTGTCATTTTTAGCTTTAAGGATAAATAATGGATAAATCTCCGATCCTTAGAACTACTCAAAATCACTGTATCCATTACACATGTGTAGTATTTTTCAAAATGTGGGGAATACACTGACAACATTTATTCATTAATGTATTTAATATATTAATGCGTTTATAACTTCGGTTTTGTCAATCCTTCTCCAACATGACTGGTATAGATAGATGTGCTTCATCGCTATTTCTGTTGTCATTCACAAACGCAGATGACTTATAAATATGGTATTTAGGTGTTGAGCTTCCTAAGCCTCAAAGCGTAGGCGAAACATTTTTTAAAAATAAAGGAGTGTTACAGGCCGTAGACGAAGGATAGCACATATAAACACTAATGATCCTGACAGTTTTCACGCCACTTTCATTATGCTTTCATACACTTTCTTCAGAACCATAGATATCGAAGAAACTCCCGGATATAATACGTAAAATGACGCACATCCCACCCGAGGCATCTCGTCTCTCAGGTTCTTTCACGTCCACAATCTGAACATAGTGGCATAGGATACATGTCCTAAATCACATCTAGGGGGTTGAGGGCCCTAAGCCACAAGCATAGCCAGGGGATCCATAAAGCCAAACCCCAATGAACCATGGCATGGTCAAGTGATCTATGAGGCCTAAACTTACCCAAACTATTGCAAAGAGTGGATTTTCATTTTTGCAATATTTACATAAGTTAGCAACATTAATTTACTGATTTTCTTTTTTTTTTTTTTTTTGGCATACTTAGTATACATTGTAGTTTATCGTGGTATTATTTTGCCGTATAGAAGTAAGGTTGCAAAGAAGAGTGGGTTGGTTGGTAATATGACTTCATTGGAGAGCAACCAATGCATATAGTGCTACTGTATCAGCTCTGTACTGAATATAATAATTACAGTAAGTAAAACATGGTTCCTAGGATCGACAGTTTAAACTACTGTTATAAAATGTTGGTGTGGATTCAGGGTTTACAGTTGCTGTGTATGGTAGTGGAGAAACTGTGCGAGATCTTAGCATAGGCCTGTCCATCATTCCCGTTTTCAGAATACTTTGTGTAAGCTGCCTTTGTGAGAGTTGCTGTCGTAAAGTTTGTAAAAATAGAACAGTGATTGAACAATGTACACAATGAACATGTGAAAATCTGTATGGCCATGGCTGCAATTATAAAAAAGCACATTTTTCTGTATGCTATCATGATTTTGGCCCACACACAATCTCCTTTCACATGGTGTTAGCTATGACAACTGTTGTAGGGTTGCAAAATTATGACTAACAAAGTCTTCTGGATTTCTGTTAGGCCTAGGTTTGTTTGTGTGTGTGTGTGCGCATGTGTGTGCGCACACTATTACCATAATGTTATGCTTTAAAGCTTTTAATACTTTTCTTGGATCTATTTATGGTTTTTGAAGTTTAATAAAATACACAATTTATTTCCTTTCATGTGCTAAAACATCCAAGGAATAATAAGTAGTTGGCAAAACCATGTCAAACTAGCAATTTTCAATCCCCATTTAGACTAGCAATGTAAATGAGTGAGTATACTTATCAACAATATGGCTTGTCCAATTTTGGTCATTGTGCTATTTAAGAAAATGTTCTAAATAGGGTAGGAAGGTAACAAAATATGAAAGAGCAGAACTGCTCCTACTGGCATCAATTTTCAGAAAGTTCAGATGTAATCATGACTGCATAGGGAAAAATATCTAAATTTAATATCTGGTGTAAGGCTTACTCTTGTATCTAGCAGTTTATCACAGTACTTGCAACTGTATCTAAGTGTAGAATCATTTGTGTAAGTGCATGAAGTTAAAGAATGTGTTTATGTAATTATATTAAGTCATTCATCATGTTAAATCTTGCCCTTTAATGCATTTATTTTATATCAACCATTTAATACATTTTGTTCTGTGTGGATTGAATTATCCTTCAGCAACAGGTGATTCAACTCGTAGTATTCTTAGGTTTAAATTTGATAAAGGTATTTTCTGCTAAGTTGTGCGACATGTTCCTTAATGTGGATGTAGTTATAGGGAATGTTATTTAATGTCTCTTCCATTCTGAGTTATTTTGTTCTATTAGGAGCTCATTACTAATCACAAAGTGTTTTGTAAAAATTGGTTGCTATATAGTAGTTAAGAGGTTAACAGCACTTAAACTGAAGAAAGCATAATATAACGAGTTGACATAAAATACTGTCCTCTAAGACAAAATATCAGTTTTGAACTGCTGATGTTAAAGTAACTACCTCTTGAGTCTAATGTGCTGTTTTACTTAGTTAAAAGGACTTATCTGAATTATAAATGCCCACTAAAGAAAGAGTGTGAATTAAAAAAATTACAAATAAGTGCAGTTTAGTAACTCAAAAATTTGCAGTATTAAAAAATTAAATTTTAAGATATCCTCCTTTCGGTACAAGAGGGTACAATAAATAAAGTTCATTCAAGTTGTTAGATTTCCCTGCTCCTAAATTATAGGTGGGCGATAGCACTGGCCAGCCCACTTAGGTGAGTATGATTACTTTCAGAACAATTCCAATGGTATTTGTTAATGCCTGTCCTTCCTTGCAAGGTAAGCTTACACAATTATTTGCAGCGCATTGTTTTTTTGTCTGTCCCATTTATATACTGGCTTTGACATCCAGGGCTTCCCTTTAGAACAATTGTTCATGGCAATGGTAGTCACTTATATCTTAATCCTTCCATCAGTGGGAACTCAGGGTACCACTTATTATTCATGTGCTTAGTTCAATGGGAACTCCCCTCCAGAGCATGCTGCCATCTACCCTTAAGTGTGCTATTTGCAAAACAAATCCACTGGCATAGCATAGTTAAAATTTCTGCTACCCTAGTCAATGTGTGCATATGCTGTTTCTAGTCTTGAGTAAGGTGCTTTCAGTACTTTTTGAAGTTTGTTGCTTTATTGTGTAAAAGTTTTATTTTTGAAGTGACTTCTATTGCATAATTTTCATTTTAAACTTATAGAAGAATCCATTTTCATTAGTATTCATCTAACTGCCCTGTTTATTGCAAAATAAATTCAATACTATTTATCTCACTAAACTGTTAGGAATGAGGCTATGAAATAAACAGAATATTTATTATGGGTTTCTGTTGTTTTACAATGCTAAATTTGACACCAGAACAATTTTCACACTTTTTGACTCCTTGCCTGATGTAGAGAATTCTAATCTGGATGCCAGTTGTGATGAAAATGAAGATGTGGGTACAGTTGATGCAACAAATACTGTTGATGAAATTGGGGTTTCTGCATATAGAACTGAAGAGAATTTGCTGACTGAAACTGAAGAGACTTTTGGTTCTTCTGTATTTAATGATGATACCCTTACTGACATATGGAGTGAGAATGTTTTCTACTTTGAAAATTTTTCAGTTACTTTTGATAGAAATCCAGAAGTTCATGCAAATTTCAAGGTCTGATGAGCTGGTTCATTGAATCTTTATTTCCTGAAGACCTTATGTTATTTGTGATCAAACCAATTTGTATGCCAAACAGGAGTGCACTTTTGTCAAAGCAGGTAAGAAAATGGCTATGATAACCTCAAATTGACATATTACTGCACCTGAATTGAAAGCATTTATGGGAATGCTTATTTTGATGGCCATACAGATTGAGAATTATTGGAGCAGTGATCCAATCTGGGCGTGCCTGCTGTATCATCATAATGACAATACTTCAATACAAAAAGATATTGGAAAATCTTCATTGTAATGACAATTCACTTTTCATTTTAAAGGGACAGCCAGGATATGACAAACTGTATAAACTTCAATCTGTAAATCAATGCTTTGACCAAGGGGCTCTATAAAGTGTATATTCCATCTTCATTTTTGGCAGAGGATGAATGTAAGGTGACTTTCAAAGGGCATTCAACATTAAAGCAGTACATGCCAATGAAACTGGCCAAGTGAGAATACAAGATATGGTGTATTGCTGATTCCAAGATAGGTTACATTTTCAACTTTGTTTTTCATAGGAAAGGATAGCAATGATACCAATTCAGTTTTATTGGATGAAAATGTTGTGGTTACTTTAACATATGTAGTAAATATGGATCTGACACTAGTGGCATTTGATAACTATTTCTAACATATCGACTGATGAAAGAACTGCACAAGAAGAAACTTTTTGACATTGGAACAGGGTTGCCAGATATGTTAAAAGAGGAATTCCAAACTCGGCAAAGGTGAGTTTGCTACAAAGTCATCTGTTGCTGCAGTCAAGTGGCAGGAAGTAAACCTGTATCCATTCTTTCAAACTCTCACAATCCAGAAGTAACTGTTGTAGAAAGAAGAAATGAAAATGGTAGCAAATCTGAGTTATTTTGCCCTATTGTTGTAGCAGAACACAACAAAATTATGAGGAGAGTTGATCGCTTTGGTCAACTTTGAGAATGCTAAGTGATAGGTCGTCCGCTCTTTGATATGGTGGCATAGGTTATTTTACTTCTGAATTTGGCCATTGTCATTGCCTATATTCTCAGGAAGCTGCAGAAATCTGAAGCAGATCAGCTTATGTTCCAGCTGCACTTGGCTAGGCAGCTTATTTCTGGCTTCTCAAGGGAAAATGAAGAGGAAAACCTGTAAGTTTCCATATGCCAAAAAGAGGTGTAACCAGTGTTCCTGATGAAGTTCTCCTGCAAAAAGTTGGGAACCATTTGCCAGTAAAGGGTGATGTCGCTTACATAACACGAACAAAGATGGATTGCTGTAGCTGTCAAAGTGGCTTTGCTAAATTTCAAACCACTTTACCATAACATATATTCCATATGATGATTAATCAGGATACTGACATTGATATGTGCATTCTTACATGTAATTATTCTTTGTTACAAGTTCATTACAGGTAAAATAAAAATGTATTAATTATAATGTGTTGGCATTTCAGAGCTCAATGGGAACATAAGGTCCCACTAATTTTTTAATACTTTTCAAACTCGTGCCATAATTTTATACATGTTTCCTTTGCCAAAAACACTATTCATAACCTATCCAATATGTCTGCAAATAATTTATCCTTGTAATGGTTAAGGTTATTTTCTTTATACATGCATGCACACATACTCTTTCTCTCCCTCTCCCATTCATACTTCCACACTCTGGGGAGGATGGGAAATAAATCATGGCCAGAGAAAAATTCCCACCCCCCCCACCCTGGGACCTATAGCACAGCAGGCAGGTGCTCTACCGACTGAGCCAGCCTATAGTCTGTTATTAATGTGACTTTTTTTCTTCTTATTTTCTGAAGCTTAACGTCCTTTGAATGAAATTGGTGAAATGATGCTTAAATGATCTCGGGGTCCATGAATTATTTGATATTTGTTTTCTTAGGATAAGTGAAAACCCCAAAAGAAACTTTACCCAGGTAACTCGGCTTAAGCAAGATTTGAATTCGCAACTTGTTGGATGTGAGGCAGCTCACCACCCAGGCAGGTTAATGTGACTTGCCTCTGATTTGTAATATCACTTTTTAGACAATAGCTCCCCCACCAACTTCCCATTTGGAGTGCCAGGATTATTTGGATGAGCTTTAAATCCAACATTTCTCTTATTTTTTTAATTAACATCCAAGGCAATTTTAACATTTAAGTTGCTTTGTGTCACAATGGATCATTTCAACAGATGTAGCTGAGATTTTTTTATGTCGTGAAAGAATGAAAATAAATTTCTCTCTCCTAGCCCCAAGTTGACAAGAAAAAAATTTACAGATTAGAATGATTTGCCAATATATCAGTGTTTATAAAATATTGAATGAAAGAATTTAAAAAAGCAAAATGTTTTTTTTTTTTTTTTTTTTCTTCATTCTTTGAGACATTAATGAGGGAAAAAATGAAACATAACCTCCTGATTTTCTCTTTAGTATATGAAATCTTTAAATCTAGCTCCAGTTGAATATATTGGTTAGGTGAGATATAATACTACTTGTGATAATTTCAACCATTTTTACCTCTGCATATGTTTTACTTACATTATTTTAAAGCAAATAAACTAAAAAGTACCTACCATACATTGAATCCATCCATCCCATTCCATAAAATAGCAGTATAAAAATATATCCTTATTTAAACTTGGCTTCTTTTCAGGCTTGTTTCGGGTGCTGGAGATATAAAAATAACAAAGGATGGAAATGTGCTCCTTCATGAAATGGTAGGTCTATTTCAGCATGGTAAAAGTCTGCTTAACTATTGTCTTATAGGTACATAAAGCGATTACTATAACCTTAACTGCATCATAAACAGGATTTGTGCATTTTTGTCTTCTGGGTTACCTACATGATCCTGATGAATGGAGAGAAAACATACTGCATACTTTTTACTTTCTCTACACGTTATATGTACATAGTGTATAGAGAAGGTATTTTAATGCACCCAAAATTTTGATACAGAGATTTCACTGAAAATACATGTTGGTCTCCAAAAAAAGCATTTTTAGAAAAAATGTCTGTGTGTGTGTAGGTGTGGGCATGGGCAGCTCAAAAACGAAAAGACTGTTTAATACCAAACTTGGTATTTAAGCTTGGTATCTTCCAAGAATGCGACACAAAGATTTTCAAGAAAATCCCCCCTACCCAAAACTACCCTTTACATGAAAAATTTTCGAAAATTTTGATTTTCTCAAAAATGGCTGTAACAATTTTGTTTAAAATCTGGTACATTTAATGTATTTACATGACAAATAAAATATATATCTTGAATAGCCTCTAAAGACCTCATTATTCTGTGTGATTTTGATTGAATTTTGCATAACTGGTAAACCGTAAGAGGTAGACAAAAACTTACTACACAAAAAATGTAGATCACGATAAAACACGCAATGTCATATACATTTTTCTTTGTGGAATTGATCGTTTTTGAAATATTCCTTGTTATTGGTTTCAGCTTTAAAAAACTTTTACTTTTCTCATACAGGAGTTAGTCAACACCTGTCCATACAAACAAAGGAACTTCAGTCACATAGCAACCAGCTTTTGACTATCAGTTTAACCTACGGTACTCCCTTATTTCGTTTCTACTAACAAGGAAGCAAGTAATAAGATTATTTCTGCTAATTTTTTTCGATTAGCATAAAGTAAATAGAAGCATGAGCTTTTTAACAATTTGTTACAGAGATGTGGAGAAAGTCATGTGAATGAAACACATCAAATTTTTAGTTATGTAGTGGGTTATTTTAATTTACAGGGTAATTGACTCTTACCGCAGTTCATGACTAGACCTTTGATTTTTAAGGATATGCCTAATTAGTTCCCTTAGAAAAATATGCAAAGTAATGTGAAATTTTGGAATTTATGGAAAATTATTCTATTGGGAGCATTTTTACTGTCTAAAATGGTGGTTAGAACTTATTTTTTTCCTTTATGTGCCTTAAGTAATTTTTAATTTGTTTTTAAAGAGTCAAGAATTTTTAAGATATAATGATGTTTTTTTTTAATATGTTATTTAATAGTTAACTTAAAAATTATTTATTTTAAAATTAGTCACACAGAATGGCACCACATTGTTATGTGAAGACTAAGGCAAATTCATGTCAACAGTTAAAACCTTATTATTTATGGCTGGCCACCAATAATTAATAGTTTCTGATTAATTAGGCAACCAACCATTTTGAGTACTTCAAGATAATGTGTAATATGTAATTTAAATTTTATTTTATTTTAAGTTTTGTTCTCTGACTCTATGTTTTGATGCACATATTTATACTGCATTAATTGCATTGTATGGGAGTGTGAAGAGAATGCTGAATGACAAGTTTTCAAAAGCTTAATTTTTTAATCTTATTTATAAGGGGAAAATAATTTTTTGTCCTTATGTAACAGATGGTAAGAATTAAGCCCTGTAAAGATGGAGACATTTCTTGTACAGGAGATAATGCCATATAGAAAATATCTCCATGTGGTTTGATCTTCTACGCCATCTAGTGGCATGCCATGACATTGCTTCCTAATGTACTGCCAGCCAATGAAGCTATATTCCATTTCATCTGGTAGCCATTCTGACGAACATCATCCGACTGCAGTTTAGATTTTTATATGAATACTAACTGCTTAAGTTTGCATGTTGTACCATAGTTGCCTTGCATAGCTTTGTAATGTTTCATATTTTAATATGCACAAATATAATTATACACCATTCCTTGTGCCCAAACTTCACCTACCCCACAATCTTAACAGCAATTCTCATAGGACATGGTAAATTTGAAGCCCATTTTCAGCGATTGTAGAAGATCAAACATTCATGTTCAGGGAAAGTGAACAAACAGTATAACATATCCTGTGGGAATTTGGATGGTTAAAAAGTGCTAGAGAAGATTTTAGAAAAAGTGTGGTGAGAACAAGACAATAGCCGATGTAAAACACTAAACTTGTGATAATCTTCAAAATTCAATTCTTAAAACTTGTGAACAATATATATAAAATATTAACTTTGATGCATGGCAACCTAAAAATGAGTAACACAATAAAATATTTAAATATGACTTTAACCTATGCTAATGTAAAGACATGTAGCAGTATATATTAATGTAATGGAGCAAGTAGCAATAAAGATATTGTTTAAAAAATTCACTTCCAGGCTCTGGGAAGAATAGGGAATAAAGTAAAAATTCCTACCCACAGCCAAAAATCAAACCTTAGATAACTTGTACAACAGCATGGTGCCCTATGAACTGAGCTATGCTGCTGATCTAGCATTCTGGCAGTGATTTAAGGATGAATTATTTCAGAGGCATGCTTCATTTTTGGAAGCTTGAATGAGCATAATCTATGACAGCTTTGTATCATTGCATGTGCAGAAATGTAATGAAATTGTCACTAAGCTCTATATATTACAGAAAGAATAATTACAGTTGCAGAATTTGCAACTTCTGTGTTAGCCATTTTCTAAAACTTGTTGCCTCTGAAATTGTATTGAGTGTATATGTTAGATGGCATAAGGTAAGTGGTGCAAGATAATGTATCATTTTCTGGGGCCTTGTTTTGTACAAGCTGTCTTATCTGTTCAGGCTTAAGACATTTTTCTTTGTTAGGGTAGGCAAGTTGTACCTAATGTATTAGTTTTCAGATTGTCTTAAGTCTAACACATGTCTTAGTCCCAAATTAGTCTGTCTATTTTTAAGAAATATAAAATCATACTCATTTTTTCTTGAGTAAACAATAATACATTTATAATGTATTATTATTATTATTATTATTAGTATTATTTCATTTTCAAATCTAAAACACTGAAAAATAAACTATAAATAATAATAAATCTGTACCAAACCATCCATTTTGTCAGATTTCATGCAAAAGAAAATCTCAGTTAAACAGCATGTAGATGGTTCAGGAGACACGGAAAAGCTAAACAAAATAATTTTCTGAAACTATGTCTTGAGTTTGGCAACAGCAATTTCAATTCAAATGTTTACAGAGCATTGCTAACAATCAGAATTATAAAACATGCTGTAAAATCAGATGTTAGCATACATTTTTGGAAAAGAACTATCAAAACCCATTCCATTTAAGTCCACACTCAGGAAGACGTATATGATCTCAAGTCACTTCTCTTTTAAAAACATCTTATACACCTCACCTGTTAGCCTATGGTGATCACCAAATCTCAGAAACCATAAGGAATGAGTTTCCAGAAGTGAATGTCCTAATTCCTGTTATGAAAGTTCTCCTGTGTTGCATTTTTCAAGGAAAAACGTCCTGAAACTCCTCTTCCATCTCTACCTATATATTTTAACATGCTGTGGGGCATCTGTATAGAGCATCTCTGTATTATGTGAACATTGGGATGTCATTGTTATGATAAAGAGCTACCTATTGACAGTATAGCTTTGATTTGGGCTTGAAAAGGCAGAGATGAAAAATTAAAAATGAGTGAAGATAGTTACTTAAAGCAAACTTTTTTCCTTGCCCTCAATAATAAAGATGAAATACAAAGGAAACCTTTTGTCTGACTAGATGCCAGTGGTGCAAGAAATAAGGTGAAGATTAGCACTGCCAAGACAAGTTACGGACAAAGTAAGGTGCAAACAAATCCGTAATATGCTCTAGTGTATCTTTTCTAAGTAGTGGGGAAGATGGAGAAATTCCAGAAGTGGCCATGAAAAGTGTAACTTAAGTTAGTTTCTGTAACACCTGTATCAGTGGAAAGTTACTTTCAGCATTCAAAATGGTTTTAGCAGACAAAATTCAGCCTGTTAAAAACATGATACTTTAGGTTACACACACATTTTAAAAATACTTACCTTAACGCATAACTATAGTTTTATAGCCCATTTTAAATAAATCTAAAAATAGTGCTTAATTACATTATTTTGGAACATTTTAGGTGCCTAAATTCAGTTTTACATGTCTAAAATTTTGAGGTCTGTAACATAACACCAGCAAACTGTGGGTAATAGCTGAGAAGGGTCACATATGCTTCATTTTGCTGAGGTGGCACATATGACAAGGACAGTAAAAAGACTTGCAACAAACTTATCCAAAAAGGCAGACTGTTCTGTTCATTCACAGGGGTTATCTATCATGTGATTGAGCAGAACTGTGAAATACTAAATCTAGAATAAAGCTGTCTTCAGTTAAAAAAAATAAGCAAGACAAAAGAGAAGTAGATTGTGAGGATTTCTATTTAAACTTGTTGTGGTGTATGCGAGAAATAGTCCCTCCATGTGTAATGGTAACCATGCTAACTTCATATACCCAAGGTCGTGGGTTCAATCCCTGTGGAGGACAGTGAATTATTCGGGCTTAACAATCATACCATGGCTTCCTTCAGAAGGGAAGTAAAGCCATTGGTCCCGTGTCGTAGATTTACAGTACATAAAATAACCTCGTCTGATAAAGAGGCATCTGAGCAAAATTAAGCTGTCTTTCACACACAGTATAGAATGGAATGTTGAGAACCTAAACAGTTAAAAGAGTCCATAAACAAAAACTCCATTTCCATTTTTGAAAGTGAATATCAGTTCAGACTTTCATTTAATTTGCTGCAAGCACTCGCCTAGTAAATGTCATGAAATGGACAATATTCTTGTTGCACTGCTATCTCTATCTTAAGTTTTTAACATTACAAGAATTATAAGTTATAACATAGAGCCTTTTCTGTGATTCTCTTCTTTCTCTCGCACAGGACTGCAATGAATCAATTACTCTATATCATATTTCCAAAAGATATGGAAGTTATATGAAAACTTGGCCTTGGTAAATATTGTTCTCTGTTTTTCACATTATACATTGCTTAAGCAATAATAAAGTTAAATTTATTGATTAACTGCTGTGATCAGAATCATACAATATTACATGAAGGAAATTTATATATAATACAGAATACTTGGGTAAATTAGTTTTTTGTTATGGTACCAGTTGATGCAACAGAATATTTGGGTAAAAATGTTTTTTTGTCATAGTACCAGCATGTTTTATTTTCTCTGTTAATGCTTTTCTTGATTATCACTTGCTCTATCAAAGGCAATGACTGTGAAATTTTTTATGGTGTGAATTGATCACATAAAAATAAAATAAGTTGGAATAAGGTAATAAAAGTTTAAAAAGTAATACAAATAAAAATGGAATGAAACGGGTATTTTAATTTGATTTAAAGCATGAGTGTGTCAATGTCATACTTAAACTTTACTTGCATCAAGTTATAAAATCTTGAAACATTTTCGGAGACATTCATCTCTATCCTCATCATGGTGGCAACTGAAGGTTGTCATTTCTTCCTCCTCTTTCCTCAACTTGACATGTAACTGCTGCTGTCTGGCGGTAAACTTAGTAATATATCTGACTGTGGCATCTCAAAATGTAACAATCTTTTAGAGTTTCTCAAAATGAAGATCTTTTCCCAAGTGGTGGGTTCTAGTGTGGTCAATAGTTTTATAATTTAATATGATTTCAAATATTGTGATTGTCCAAAATGGTGAGCTACTGCTAATTTGTCAATTTGTTTAAATTTGATATTTTCTTTTATGCTTTTTTAATCTGACTTTATTTCTTTTGATCATTCTGATATTCACAATCATCACATTTAATTTCTAAATGTCAGGATTTAAATCATATATGATGTTCTTCAGTGGTTAATAATTTCCTCAAATTGGCTTTTGTGGAACCACTCTGATATTGCAGTTTTTCAATTTTTCAAATTTCTTAAAAATTTTAGGGTGGTATGTTTCTTATATTTTCAATTTTTATCCTCTTTTTTCTTTAAAGTAGTACATAGTTTATGCTAATTTCTTTTGTTTCTTCACAATGTTTATGTAATTAGATTTCATATAAGTTCCAAATTTGAATGTTACACATGGCCCCTGAAGATTTTTAATTCCAAAGAAGGTAAGTAACTGTTTCTTCTGTATTTGTCCATAAATTTAATGTGTTTATCTTGTAAGTTCATGAATTTCAAAGCATCTTTTAGTTTTTGGGGAAAAAGGCAAAAATATTCACAAACCTAAACTATAGCTTAAACATGTGATGGAACTTTAGTTATGTGCATTTATAAATTGCTCATATAGAGATCAACTAATATAGGCTATGCATAGTAAAATTTATTAAATGTGAAGAATTTCTTATACCCACATCAACTGTGTGGTTTTGTTTTATTTCTGTGGTACTCATATCAGTTGATTTTAACCACTTCTGTAATCAACTTCTGTAACATATCGGTATTTTGTCTGAGAGTATTTGTAAGAAGTGTTTTATCATCAAAGGAAACCATGATATCATTTTGTCACATTTTAAAATGTTTTAAGTTTTTCATTAGGTTTCGGATATATTTTACTCTTAGACTTTCATATTTGCTGAATGAGTTAAATTTATTTCATGAGGCATCTGGCCATAAATAGTTGGAGAAGTCTGATTGTTGATTGATCTCATAGGATTGTTTTGTTTATGAATTTTCTTGAATGTCAAATTGAAAAAGCATAAAAGGAACATATTTATAGAAATTAAGAAATCAGTATAGCATACCATTTCTGGAAAATTACATTCTGAAAATTAAATTATGAATTTGACAACCGTATCAGAACTCGCCAATGGAAAAGATTTTTATTTTAAAAATTTCCATGAGATTAAATTTTGAGATCCTGCAGTCAGTAGCATCATAAAATATGCTGCAGATGGCAATAGTTTGATGCTCAGGCTGTGGAAAGAGGAGGAATAGATAACTTCTAGTTTTCACAATGCTGAGGTTGCAAATTATCTCCAAAAATGATCCCAAGATTTTACAACTTGTTGCAAATGAAGTTTGAAACTAATATTTTTAAAAAATGTGATCTGTTCCATAACTTTTCCATAATATAAATTTCTCTGCCTATCACACAGTGAAAAGATTTAAGTAGCGCATTAGATTAGTGTATCCCTTTATTCCTTTTGTATCTTCTAGGAAATAAGTAATAAAACAATTTTGCTGATGTTTCTCAATTGTTATGTAGTCAATAGAATAGCAAGCTTTTGTAGGAATAATTTGTTGCTGAATAGAAAGAGAAAGCATATGAACGGAGCTTACCAGAATTTTCAAAATCTATCTTCCCAAATGGTTGTTCAGCAAAATGATTAATAGCTTTTTGACACCTAAAAAGCTTTAAGCATTTATTCTGAATATCTTCATTATATTTGTATCCACTATAAAATCAAAATTTATAAAATTTGTACTGTTTCTGCACACATTTTATTTTTTATTTAAAAAAGTAATGCTTTAGTAAAATAATCCATGCTTATTTTTATAAAGAAAAATTTTGGAAAAATTTAAAATGTTTAACTTTGTAGTATTTTGTGGATTGCATTACATTTTGAATGTGCAGGTGTAGTGTATTGTACAGATTAAAGCCATGAAAAATTACTTTTTGATGGACCTAGCAAGGCTTATTTTAAATATTATTCAATAAGGCAACTTGCAGAATAGAACTTGGAAACTTTGTATATATGTACTTTAATATATCCACTATTTTTCCATGAAAAAGCCCCCAAAAAGCATATATTGATGAAAAAGACTGAAATTTCACTCATTATCTTTTCCCCCCTTAAAAAAGAAAATAGATAAATCACACATTTTAGGAGGAGATGTGACAAATTCAATGCCTGGAACCACCAACCCACCCATTTTAGCATGTTTGCTTTTGTAGGAAAATAGTTGTGGTATCAACAAACCTCACTGTCTCACCACTTATGCTCATGTACAGCTGTGAGTAGTAACTAGTGAAATGTGGTAGATTAGTAAGGTTTTCACTTCATAGAATAATTGGTGTTTAGCATTGTTTGGCTATACTTTGTGGCTCAGGGCCTCAATCCTGGACTATGCTTTGTGGCTTGGCCTAGCAGTGTTTTACATTGAGTTGTTGGCACCTCTTGCATATGAACAACACAGTCACAAAGTGCCTTCTACAGGCCAAATTGTGAAGTAAGTTTGAAAGGTGGACTTGTAACAAAGATGATTCTTTTCATCATAGTCATTCTACATCTCTAAAACAGATATTACTGATTAATTCAAATTGATGCAAAAGTGTAGTTAATCCTAGTTCTGATTAGTTATAACAAAGTATTTGATACCATAGACATGTGAAAACTTCCTTTTATATTATGTGTAGTTTAAGGGTATTTTAACAATCAAATATATTTTTTGCAGCAAATTCAACATCCTACGGCTTCTCTCATTGCTAGGGCATCTACAGCCCAAGATGATATGACCGGAGATGGTACTACATCAACTGTCCTAGTTATTGGAGAACTATTGAAGCAGGCTGATCTGTACATTGCAGAGGTAATGGATTCTTTAGAATGCATAACAAAAGAGTTTTTATGCATTTTAGATATTTAATACCATTGTTTATTTTTAGGGTCTTCATCCAAGAATCATGGCTGAAGGATTTGATAAAGCTCGTGAGAAGACATTGCAATTACTGGAAAAGTTTAAAATCAAGATAGAACCAACTCGTGAAAATCTTTTGGATGTTGCAAAAACCTCTCTGCACACCAAAGTTCATCCAAAACTGGCAGATGTTCTCACTGGTGTAAGTCACAATGCTTTGTATGCAAACCTTGTAGTGGTCTTTATGTATATAATCTGTTACATAAGAGCACACTTCCACTTAGCTTGCCTGGAATTGATGCTTCCCATAATTTTGTTATTTGTGATTGACTCTTCAGTTGTGAATTTTTGTAATGGTGTTTTTCTCTACCATATATAATCTTCATAGTAGGTAGAGAAGGCACTGCATCACCCAAAAATTTGAATCCAAGATAATGCCAGAAATCTTTGAGGACCCCTAGGGGGGGGGGGGGGAAATGGGGAAAAGTCTATCTACGTTGGTTAAGGACCAAACTTGGTGTTTAAGTTCAATAGCTTCCTAGGATGTGTCCTGAAGATTTACATTAAATCCCCATATAAGCTATCCTTTGCATGGAAGATTTTTCAAAAATTTCAGTTTTCTCAAAAAGACTCCTAAAATGTTATTAGAGTGAATATTAAAGATATTTACATAGCAAATAAAATGTATATCTTGATTTTTCTGGGAATAGCCTCTGAGGCCCTGATCATTCTGAATGACTTTTGCATAACTGGCATACTTAAAAAAAGACAAAATCTTAATACACACACACACACACAAAAGAGTAGATCTTGTTAAAACCCACAATTTGCATTCCTTTTGTGGAGTTCACCATTTCTGACACAGTCCTCATTTTTTATTTAAATTTCTCAATACTTGTACTTTCTCAAATGAGATGTTATTTTTTTTTTTTCTTTCTTCCATCCTGGTCATGCAAATAGAAATTTATATAGGACCAGCTCTTAAAAGATTTGACTATTGCTTTAGCCCCTAGTGTATTCTCTTATATTATCCTTTAACCCATGAGAAAATAATGTAGTAAAACTATTTCTGCTAATATTTATTTTGAGTAGCAGTAAGTAGAAAGAACAATAAGCTTTTGTAAGAATTCTTGTTGTAAAATAGGTAAAGAAAGTAATGCAAATGTAACATTTTTAACCTCTAATTTACACTTGCTTGATTTCCTTCTGGCAATTTACATAATCTCAGAGCTCCCTAGAGCACAGATGTGGTTACATGCAGTTGTGGAAATCTGTGATATTCATGTACTTTGAGTCGTTTTACACAAGGCTTCATCAAGAACTTGCACAGCAAAACTGCATGTAGGATCTGTCCATCAGCTGCAGATGACTACTGGATACATGCAAGTTGATGAACTTCAACAGCAAATTTTCTTGTAGTGGGAGATTGAAGTTCATAAGTCTGGTTTTGTATTTTTCATATGATTTTTCCTAGGTATCCAGTTCAGCAATTTTTGTTTTAGAAGATGAATTTTGTCATGTTGTTTATACCAGAACTGGGCTGAAACTGCCAATTTTTTGGTGTTTAATTGTTGCATGACCAAAGTGTTCTTTCAGTCTGATTATGTTCTTTTTTGTCCTGCCAATGTATATTTTATCACAGTCTATAAAAATTGATTCTGTGTATGCCTGACTTTTTTTAAATTTTAAGTTACTGGAATTGACGAGAGTTTTGACACTGAATTTATTCTGGAGTGCTAAAATTGTATTGTAATTATTGAAAATTATTGGGTAGCCCATGGATGGAATGTAAACATCTTTTTCTTTCACTGGTTATTTCTGCAATATTTGTAGTTGGTTTTTTTTTTTCTTCTTTTTTCTTTTTTTTTTTAACATATATTCTCTGTAGTTTTTGATAACTATTTCTTTGCCAAATCCATTATTTTCTGCTACATCTATAATGTGATTAAGTTCATTGTATTCTGATTTTTTCAATGGTATTTTTACTAGTCTTTTGATCAAGCTGTTAAATGTGGCAAGTTGATATGCTTTTGGGTTGAAACTATTTGCTTTTATATAATTATGTGTGAGTTTCCTTCCTGTGAATAATTAAATAATTTAATTTTCCATTGCTTTTCATGTCTAAGAATGCTAATGTATCATTTATATTCCATTGTGAATTTTAATTTTAGTTTCTGTAGGTTGAGTCATTTTAGCGCATCATCTATTAATTTACCATTTACTATGGTGAACACATCAGCAATGTATCTGTACCACACTTTGAAGATCTAATAATATGTATCTCAAAAAAACTTGTATATAGGTGAACTAGAAATGGAGACATAGTCAGACCTATGTTCTATTTGTAGAATTTATTTTGGAAACAGAAATGTGATTAATCAATGCAAGTTTAATTACATAAAAGCAATATAGTTTTAGCACCCCAGAATAAATTCAGTATCAAAAATCTCATAAATTCCAGCAGCTTATAAAATTAAAAACTACAAAAAGCAGGCATATACAGAATCAATTGCAAAGACTGTGATAAATTATACATTGACAGGACAAAAAGGAATATAGGAATCAGACTGAAAGAACAATTTGGTCATGTAACAAATAAGCACATAGAAAAACTTCTGGTATGAACATGAAGTAGGACACAACATAACCTTCTAAAAGATGTACATAAAGCTGTTGAAATGGATACCTGGAAAAAAATATATATGGGGAAATTCAAAACCATACTAATGAACTTTGATCTCCTGCTAGAAGAATATCACTGTTGAAGTTCATCAATTTTCAGAGTAGAAGAAGCTGACTACCAAGTATAACTCATCTGCATCCAGTAGTCATAGTAATGATGATGTAGGACAGATCCTACGATACCAGTCCTGCTGTTGCTAATTGAAACCTGCCGGGCAGTTGCCTCTGGAGGGAAGAACATAACCTTTTGCCATATGTTCAATACGCTTAGGGCTTTAAAAGTGAGATGTTTTAAAAGTTAATTAGGGTTTAATAGTGAATATAGTACATTCCTATGCTGCATAACTGTACCTACCACTGGAAATATGATTCTGAGATAATTTTCCATCAGTAAGAATAAATTGTAACCTTTGTGATTTGTGTTCCAAGTTCATTCTGAGATATTTTCGTGGGTTTCCTCGGTCACTAAGTGAATAATTTATTTTAGGTTTCCAATACAAAACGAGAATTACTGAGTAAGTGGTTGGCTGCTCTGAAACTATACTTAATGCATTTTGTGAAAGATTGCTTCCATGAGAATAAAGGCAAGATGGTGCTAAACTTGTAGTTCCTTCAGTATTTAGTTTCCCTTCTCATCTGACAAAGAGAGAGAATGCTAATATTATTTTACAACTATTTGTACATGTTAATTAGCAATAAAAGTCAGTGCTAAAATATCAAATAAAAAAAAAAATAACCCAAAATCTCGATTAACTTAGTTTTTCAAATCGTAATTTCAGCCTGAAACAACCCTGCAGGGTGCTAAAAAGGAATTTTGCAAAAGTGTTAGAACATAAAGAACATTAAGCAATAATCATTCTAATTTTAGATTTGTATACAAGTTATTTCAGGAAGCACAGATCATACTCTCTTGTGGTGCACTAGGGTCAGCTGATAAGTCCCGGGTCTCACACAGATATAGCACCACTAGGCCATTTAGACGGTAGCATCATATAGTTTAACTCTAGACTAGCTTGTTTCCATAGTTACAGGTCAATAGCTTGTTTAGTTTTCGAATGACAGCACTTTAAACAAGACACTTTAGAGTTTTCACGAAAATGAAGGATTTGGAAAAACGAGCAGTGATTAAATACTTCCATTTGAAAGGCTTAACGCCTAAAGAAATCAAGGAGAAAATGGATAGTCCATTGAAAGACTCTGCCCCTTCATATTCACTGATTAAAAAGTGGATTGCACAGTTTAAAATGGGAGATACGAACACTAGTGATGAGCCTCGCTCTGGACGCTCTGTAGAAGTGACAACTCCAGAGATCATTGAAAAAATTCATTGAAAAAATTTATCGTTAAGTACTGGAAGACCACAGATTAAAGTTGTTTGAGAAAGCAGAAGCGGTAAACATATCAAAAGAACATGCAGGTATTATTTTAAATAATGTTTTGGGCTTTCACAAGGTCTGTGCAAGAGGGTGCCATGTTTGTTGACACCCGATCAAAAGTTGCAAAAAAAAAAACTGTTTCTGTTAATGTGGTGCTCTACTGTAAACATCCCAGTGAATTTTTGAGACAGCTTATTACCACAGGTTGAAACTTGGATACATCACTACACTCCAGAAAGTAAATCAGTCAAAACAGTGGATTGTACCAGGTGAACCAATTTCCGAAAATGCAAAGTCAATTTTGTCAGCTAACAAGGGTATGGCGAGTGTTTTCTGGGATGCACAGGGAATTATTTTTATGGATTACTTGGAAAAGGGTAAACGTATCTCTGGTGATTACTATGCAAGCTAACTGCAACATTTGGGTGATGAGGTGAAAAGAAAACTGCCTCATTTGGCAAAAAAAAAAAATCTTGTTTCATCACAACAATGCTCCAGTCCAACGTTCAGTCATTGCAATGGGAAAAATGTGCGAATTAAAGTTTGAATTGCTTGAACATCCACCCTATTTACCAGATCTAGTACTCAGTGACTACCACCAACACTCAAAAAATTTCATGGAGGACTAAGATTTCACAGCAACGAGGAGGTCATTAATGCAGTAAACAGCTATTTTGAGGACTGTGATAAATCGCACTACAGAGATGGTTCAATTAAATTAGAACCCCGATACAACAAATGTATTAGCCTTTCTGGAGATTATGTTGAGAAATAAAGCAAAAAAAGTTTTTTTAATGCCGTTTCTAAATGCTGACTTATCAGCCGATCCTTGAATACTTATCTAACTCAAATATACCACAGATATTGATGGAGAATATTTACAAAAGATCTTGAATATAGTTTACTGAAGAGGAATACAGGTACCTAATTTCACAATTATTTTATTTTTATACTGTACATACTGTCTTAGGGAAAAATCTAGTATCGCATATCTGTTAAATCATTTTATTTATCTGTTTGTTTTTAATTATACCACCTTAGGTAGTGTATCACTTCCAATTCATTATTATTTTGGTCTTCAGTTTTGTATGATGTTCAGTTTTGCTTGTTTAGCAGCACATGTTTTATTTTTACCAATGGAGATGTCCTCCAAACAACACACCAGGAAAGCAAAAAAAGAGCATGTTTTCCTCGGCCACAAATCTATTTGTTATTTTGGTAAATTTATGGATTGGACTTGTGAAATTTATTGCTTGCTGCTGCAGATCAGATTTGGAAGTGGCATACCAATGCTTTTATGTCAATTTTTACTTTCTCTATACGTACTATGTACATAGTGTATAGAGAAGGTATTGCACTCCACCAAAAAATTTGACACCGAGATTTCACCGGAAATATATGTTTTAGGGTCCCCTGTATCAAAAAAAAAAGTATTTTCAGAAAAAGGTCTGTGTTGGTCCGTGTGTCTGTGAACACGATGAATCAAAAACGAAAAGTTGGTAAAATACCTAACTTGGTATTTAAGTTTAGTATCTTCTAGGGATGCGACAGGAAGATTTTGAGAAAAATCCCCCACCCCAAACTACCCTTTACTTGGAAATTTTTTCGAAAATTTGGATTTTCTAAAAAATGGCTAACGATTTTGATTAAAATATCATTAAAGATATTTACCTGACAAATAAAATGTATATTTTGAATTTTCTGGGAATAGCCTCTGAAGACTAGTTTATTCTAGGTCAATTTTACAGAATTCTGCATAACTGCTAAACCGTAAGAGATGGACAAAAACAAATGTAGAGCACTTTAAAACACAATTTATGTTATATAATTTTTTTCGTGGAGTTGATTGTTTTTGAGATATTCCTTGTTTTTGATTTCAGCTATAAAAACATACTTTTCTCATACAGGACTTTGTGAACTCGTGTCCATACAAACAAAGGAACTTCAGTCACATAGCAACCAGCTTTTGACTATCACTTTAACCTATGGTACTCCCTTATTTCACTTCTACTTACAAGGAAGCAAGTAATAAGACTATTTGTGCTAATTTTTTTTCGATTAGCAGGAAGTAAATAGAAGCATAAGCTTTTTAACAATAATTTATTGCAGAGTTGTACAGAAAGTCCTGTGAGTGGAACACATCAGATTTTTTACGTATGTGTGTGCGTGTGCATGCATGTGAACACGATAACTCAAAAACAAAAAGTAGCTAAAATACCAAACTTGTTATTAAGTTTAGTATTTTCCAGGGATGCGATACAAAGATTTTGAGAAAAATCCTCCCACCCCAAACGACCCTTTACATGGAACTTTTTTCAAAAATTTTGGTTTTCTTAAAAATGGCTCTAACGATTTTGTTTAAAATATTGTATATTAAAGATATTTACTTGACAAATAAAATGTATATCTTGAATTTTCTGGGAATAGCTTCTAAAGACCTGTTTATTCTGGATGAATTCTGCTTAATTTGGCATAACTAGTAAACCATAGAGATAGACAAAAACTTACTGTACAAAAAATGTAGGTTTTGTTAAAATACACATGTCATATACATTTTTTTCGTGGAGCTTACCGTTTTCGAGGTATCCAATGTTATTAGTTTCAGTTGTGAAGTACTTATACTTTTCTCAGACTGGAGTGTCCGTTTTTCTTTTTTTCTACTCCTGGCCAAGAAAAGAAGCGATTTGTAATGACAATTGCATAACAACAGATTTTAAAACATTTGACTATCGGTTTAGCCTAGTGTATTCCCCTATTTTCTTCCTACTTATAAGGAAATAAGTAATAAGAACATTGTGCTAATGAGTACCTCGATTAGCAAGGTGCCGAAAGAAGAATAATCTTGTGTAAGAAGTTTGTAGAACAGCTAGAGAAAGTCATGTGAGTTTAACACATCAGATTTTTCACTGATAAACTTAAGTTCACCTCTTGACTGCACGGTAAACTGGACCAAACTGTTCAACTACACACAGTACTAAGAGCAACATGTGACTGTCGTTTTATAAACTGGTGGTTAGTTGGTTATTATTTACTATCAATGTAATCTCTCAGTCCCAAATGATGTGAAGAACAAAAATATTGAAATAATGCTCCATAGTTTTAAAACCTAATGGCATTATTATATTAAAAATATATACATTTATAAAGATATATTGGTTTCTATTTCTGCTCTGGATTTAACTAAACATCAAAATGCATTGACTTGCAATAAGTTGGCAAAGGAGGATTGAGGTGCAGACAATGCATTCCTTTGTTGTCACCTGAAAGGTACTGTGCTTTACTGCACTCTGGCAGGCAGAATGAGACTGTGCATCAGATCACCCTTTGCACCACTTACTTCCACCCATAAGCAACCACTATAAACAAACACTCTAGCGTTATACACAGCAGTTTATGAACTCAAACAGTGTCCTTCTGGACCTGGCACAAGCTTCAGAAAACTCCTGCCTAACCTCAATGTGTAGGAACAACGTTTAATCAATCACAATACATAAGCATTTCTTTTTTAATGGTGGTGCCATGACACAATGGCACTATCCCAGGAGCTGCCCCTGATAGATAGTGAAGCTTTATAGTCCCTATGCAAAGTTATATACTTGGAAATGTAAAAAGAAGCTAGTAACAGTGAAGAATAACACAAATACTAATATAAAAATAATAGTTGCAACAAATCTTCACTTATCTTTTGGAATCCTTGCCTGGACTAGTTTCGCAACGATTTTATTGCATTATCAACATATCCTTTTGTTCTCTTTTTTGATGTTGTTTATTTACACTGTTATGGTTACTGCTACTAGGTGGATTGTGTTTTTTTCAGTTTTTGTTTACCAGAAGTTTTCATTAAAATAAGGAAAACATACAAGTTCCACCAGATAGTTCATCAAGACAATCAAACACTTGCACTAACAACCAACTATTTGAACTCAAAAAATTGAATTGATGATTCATCCTCCTTACAGTTCTGATTTGGCACCCAATGACTTCTAAACATCAAGAATACAAGGTTATTCTAAATTAGTTACCTGATAATAAAGCTAAATTATACATAGTTATCTTACATAGTTATTTCCATTTTCCATTATATATATTGACATAACATTAAGTTTTATTTGCAATGTTTACAAATGTTCAATGTGACTCCTTTTGTCACTCGGCAAATATCCCACCTGTATGACAGTTCATCCCAGACACGCGTGATCATGTCTGCATATAACCGAGGTACCACTACGATAATTCATTGACGAAGCTCATCGAGATTGGTCAACAGTGGAGGTTTGTACACATTATCTTTAACGTAACCCCACAGACAAAAATCCAGCGGTGTTAAATCGGGAAATCATGGCGGCCACAATCCAAGTGGGAGTGGTGTGGAATAGGTGCGTAGTGACCTCATGGTGGTAATGAGGTGGTGCTCCATCTTGTTGAAAAATGAAATTCTCTTGCTTATCTTCTTGCAGCTGTGACATCAGGTAGTTTTGTAACATATCTAGATATGTGATGCCAGTCGCAGTCTTCTCAAAAAAAAAGAATGGTCCATACACTTTCACGGAACTTAGTGCACAAAACACATTCAGTTTTGGTGAGTCTCGTGTATGTTCCAGGCATTCTGTCGGTTTCTGTGTACCCCCACATCCTTACATTATGGCGATTAACTGCACTACTAAGGTGAAAAGTTGCCTCGTCTCTGAACACTATCTTGTTTAGAAAATAATAGTCTTCTTCCATCCTGTTCAGCATGTCCGCACAGAACTCATAACGTTTAAGCTTGTCGTTAGCACTCAATGCCTGAGTCAGTTGCAACTTGTAGCCCTTACACTGCAGTTGTCGCCGTAAAATTCTCCATACCGTAGGTTGTGGAATGGTCAGATCCAAACTTGCTCTAGTTGTAGACTTCTTTGGACTTTGTGCAAAAGTTCTTCTCACAGCTTCCACAACGTGGTCTGCTACAGGAGGGTGTTCCTGTCCTTTTTTTTGGTGTCCCACACAACCTGTTTCTACGAATCGAGCATACCAAGCTTTGATAGTTTTCACCTGTGGGAGAGCTTTTTGATACTTTGTACAAAAACGTCGTTGTACAGTAATTTCGATTTAGTTTCATGAAACCACAGACAACACTGTGCACGCTCCACACTGCTGTAAGACTCCATGGCGACAGCTTACTAGGCTCCAGGTGTTCCGAGTGCTTCATATTTTCCCTGCCAGATGACCGAGCGAGTGCATGTAGCGAAGTCTGCCGATCAGGTTGAAAACTTGATGATATGACATAATGTTTGATGAAAATCTGAATAAATTTCAGTCAACAAAATATGAAGGAAATAATTCATTCATATTTTCAGGTAATTAATTTAGAATGTACAATGCATGGACAACAATTTTCATCGACAGAAGCCATTGCTGCATTCAAAAATCATGTTTTGAAGGTGTCTCAAGGAGATAGGAAAAAATGTCTTGACAAATGGTTTGAATGCATGAAAAAGTGTATTGATCATAAAGAAGAATATTTCAACAAAAAATAAAGCAATGACATAATTAATTTTTTTTTTACTTTCTCTAGACGCATTATGTACATAGTGTATAGAGAAGGCGTTCCATTTCACCCAAAAATTAAGATTTCACGAGAGGAAAAAAAAAAGCAGCCGCATTTTTAGAAAACATGAAAAGTCGGAAAAATACTTAAAAATTGTTCTATACAATTATGATTAAAATAATGCATATTAAATATATTTATATGCAAAATGTATATTTTGAATTTTCTGGGAATAGCCTCTGAAGAGCTCTTCATTCTGGATGAATTTTGCGTAATCGGTAAACTGTAAGAGATACACAAAAATTTGCTGCACAAAAAATGTAGATCCCACTAAAACACACAATTTATATAATATACATTTTTTTGTGGAGTTGACCATTTTTTGAGATGTTCCTTGTTATTGATTTCAGTTTTAAAATACTTAAACCTTTGTCATTTGGGAATTTGTCAACGAAATGGATTTCAACCACATGGCAACCAGCTTTTAAAAGATTTGACGATTGCTTTAGCCCAGTATATTTCCTATTTCTCTTCTGCTTACAAAAAAGCAAGTAATAAGACTTTTTCTGCTAAGTTTATCTGAATTAGCATGAAATAGTTGAATAAGCATTTTAAAAATAATTTGTTACAAAGATGTAGTCAAAATCAATGGAATGGAACATACAATTTTGTTATTATTTGGCTGAAAATATAAATAGTGCCCCTCATAGTATAGTGTATGTGAAGCCTCTCACTTTTTTTTCTTTCTCATTTCTTTCTTTATTTCAATCCTTAACACAAATGGTAAAAATAAAATTTCTTCCAATTTTCAATGCTATTTCATTAATAACCCTTTTGCTGTAAATCAACCAAGTTAAAAGAAATGTTTTGTATATATTATGTTAGAATACTGTGACCACTTATGCTGAATATGATGTCCTTGATATTTCAAGCAGTTTAGCATATGTCTTTCTGATTGTAGGCTTGCGTGGATGCTGTATTGGCCATTAGGCAAGGAAATAAGTCCATTGATCTGCACATGATAGAGATAATGGAAATGCAACATAAGACTGCAACTGAAACTAATCTTGTTCGAGGTCTTGTACTGGATCATGGTACAAGACATCCTGACATGCCGAAGCGAGTTGAGAATGCTTACATTCTTACTTGTAATGTTAGCATGGAGTATGAAAAGAGGTATAGTATTTTCTGATGTAATTAACTGTCACAGTGATTATAAGGAGATATGAATATAACCTCAGCATGACCATTAATGGGTTTTTGGATCAGAAACATAAGACTGCAACTGAAACTAATCTTGTTCGAGGTCTTGTACTGGATCATGGTACAAGACATCCTGACATGCCGAAGCGAGTTGAGAATGCTTACATTCTTACTTGTAATGTTAGCATGGAGTATGAAAAGAGGTATAGTATTTTCTGATGTGATTAAAGGAGATATGAATATAACCTCAGCATGACCATTAATGGGTTTTTGGATCAGAAAGAAAAACAGCAACAGAAAAATTTAGATCTGACAAAATTAGAAAATCTCCCTTCCCTCCTTTTGTTAGCACCACATACTGAAAATTTTTTATGTCATTATTGATGGTAGGTATCAGGTTTAATTTATGTTAAAAATGAACCTCCAATCACATTACAAGCAACATTTATATTGAATTTAATTAGTGAGCCAATTTTTGTGACATTACATCACTTGTTTCTGAAACTATGTGCTTCTACTGTCAGTTCTCTTTCAACTATTAAATTCAATGATTAGAACACATCAGTCACAAAATGCACCATATATTGTAATTTTAATAAAAATTTATATTGTATTTTAGATGAATGAGTGGAAAATTATACAGCCTGTTACATACTTGCATTTTGAATGAATGATTGGAATAGCAAAATTGAACAGGATGTTACAAAGAGCTGCTTAAGAATTTATAATACTTGATTTTAGATGAGTGATTTGGAATAGCAAAATTGTACAGCCTGCTACATACTTGCATTTTAGATGAATGATTGGAACAGCAAAATAGTACAGCCTGTTACATAGAGCTGCTTAAGAATTTATATCATGTACTTGTAATTTAGATGAATGATTAGAATAGCAAAATTGTACAGCCGGTTACACAGAGCTCCTTAAGCTAACTTGCACCAAATATATTGTGGTTTTAACCTTTGTCGCCAAACTAAGGGCTGCTTAGTCAAGAAATGTTGGGATAACGTGGTGAAGTGCAAAATTGAAATGCTCTACTCATTCTTGGTCCTTGCTTAGAGAATGTTTTGTGATCTGCTGCTTAAATTGTCAGTTAATGTTGGTTGTTGTTACATCATGCCTAGATATTAGCAGTGGGCCCATTGGTCTTTTTTCTTTCCAATATCTTTTAGTTTAATTTGTATAACACATCACAGGTATTTAGGGATTGGATTGGTAATACTCTATCCCTAGGCATTGTTGCTGGTGAAGCTGACTTTGCATGGCTGCCATAGTTTGCCATTATGTTTTAAAAGAGGCCTCATAGGAGTTGAATGTGCACAAAAAAAAAGCTTTTATATTTAAGTTAAAAGGTAAGCTTCATGAAATTTATCAGGCACTATGAACAGAACAATTCTTTATTTGTTAATTTAAGATATCCAATGAAAGACTTTAGAGAAGCATGGGTAAATCAACTTCAGAAAAGCTTGGCAACCCAAGCCAGCAGTGTGCTCCAACAGCTTCAACCTGAGGATATGGACCTAACACATTTTATATAAGAAGTTTATAGTAACTTCTTTTGTTGAGCTCAAAATGAATATAAACAATTCTAAATTGGCATCAGAATAATTATTCACATACACAGTGGAGCCTCAATTCATAATTTTTTGAGGTACTGGGTAAAAAACAAATGGATGCAGGGTAACAAAGGTTACGAAGCATGAAAAAATCATGTAAAAACATTTAATAAAACCAATATATCTTCAAACAATATATTTGTGTCAATTTTACATATTGCACATTTTATACAAATGTTACTTTCTTCTAAAAAAGTCTTTGATTGACATTTGCTCTTTTCTTTTGAACACAAAACAATGAATTTCCACATTCAATTCATTGTTCCCATACAATTTCAAACACCCTCAATGCTTCAGAAAATGTTGGCACTGTGTTTGCTGTTGCATCATCTTCCTGCTCTTTTTCCCCACTCCCCTCTCCTCAACACCCCCTGCTTCTGTAATCTTGTGAGACACTTTATCTACACTTTGTACTTCACATGTGATATCAGCTGCCACATTTACCAAGTAGTTCATTATGGTGGTGGTACCTGCCATGAATTGATGAACTGTACTGTCTGGAGAATATCTTCATTTCCACACTTTTATCAGTATCAAGCAAGCACCATCCTTTGAACAAGCTGCTTGCATATTCTATATCTAGCAGCTGAAGTTTGCCGGTGCAATTAGCATTCCGCAAGAATGCATGTCTTGCAGAGTTATCAATAAATAACAGAACTGTTTTATTCTATGATCTCATTTCACCTGTCATCCTGTTAATATAATATTAAACTGGGAGCTTCTTAATTGTTTTTGAAGCATTTTGAATTTCACAGCTTGCTGATAATGATGGGAGCCCAAATCCTCACTTCACAGTTGGTACAGAGAACAGTGATCCTGTCCTGGCTTTCCTCCTTCCATGGCAGGCTCCTCCTTTCAACTCCAATTTATAGTCCAGAAGGGAAAGGCCAGTTTTATGTGCATTGTAAATATCCCTTGCTTCATACCCCTGTAAGATTCCTAATAATCTTTGCATCCATAGCTCTGTTGCATTTTTAGCCATAGCAGTGCTCTCTATGGCTAGTTTTTTCATTACCATTCCACATTCCTTGAACTGAGAAATTCACTCTTTGAAGCAGAAAACTGTGCATCCCAGTATTGCAGTTACTACAGTTGAATGGAGGGATAATTATTGCAATATTCCAATACCAAAATCCCTAATTAATAAAATAGGAGTAAAAATATAGATTACACTCAAACTTCACTCTTGAAATAAGGTGACTTACTTTGGACATGTTTCGGTGGCTTTTGCCACCATTTTCAACGGAGATTCACTGATGAACTCGTGGTAGCGGCCTGTAGAGGTCTCTCTTCCGGATAGATGAATTTTGAGATGAGTCCATTTGTTTGTGGAATGTCAAAATTTATGGCCTTGTTTTTGTTTTTTAAAATTAATAGATTTTCCCAAATCGTTAATCCTATTAGATTCTGTACTAATTTTAATAGCTTGTACTCGCTGTGAAAATTATGGTTTTGAGTCCAAAAATGATGTGCAATAGCTGAGTTATCTGTCTGTTTGTATTTTAAATATCTCATGTGTTCTTTAAAACGTTGTCCAATGTTTCGTTTTGTTTTTCCTATGTATACCTTTTCACATTCCTTGCAGCTGATTTCATATATCCCTGATTGTTTCAATGGGGGGATTTTATCTTTTGTGTTTGTGTGGAGGAGGTTTTTACTATCGTATATTCTCCAAAAGCTTAGAAAAATAATCCTTGGATGACTTGACTTAAATTATTTTCTAATCTGTGATGCCTTCATGTTATAGTAATTCCTATTACATTGAAAAATGCATTACAATAAATTTTATTTATTATGGATTATTATTGAAATATAATTTGAAGATTTTAATTTTCAATGCTGTGATGTAACGAGTAAATCAAACAAGTATGAACTAGCTGTGCTGTTTTTTGCTTGTCTGGGTCCTCGGCACCAATGATGTCTGGCACTATCATAGAAAGGTGCGGATAAAACTATACAAACATTTTAAAACTACTTTCAAAGGCTTTGCTTAGCAACTTTACCCACTAATGGTGCACTATATATATAAATAATTTTTTGTCATTAAGGAGTATTTTAATGAACATCAGAGCTCCAATAATTATTATTTTGTTTTACACATATATCCATGAAGGTGGAACCAAGCCTCCTCCGTGAAAAATATTAAATGTGAGTCTATTTTGCCATTGTATACACTATAAGAGTCCACTCACAAAATGTGCACCGAATTAATTACAGGATCACCTGGTTAAAGAGCATGTGCCACAGTTATTTTATATGGTTTTAACTTCAGCAATTTAATATTTCTTCGCAGAGCCATAAAAAATGCCAATCTGTTGCAATGCTTCAGCAATTTTTTGGGGGGAATTCTGTAAATGTCACTGATGTCTAATGTTTCTTTGGTAAGAACCATACACTGTCTTTTAAATTTCTTAACCTGAATGCTTCCTGTGGCCTGAAATTTATTGTAGAGTTCATGGATTGTTGAATGGCCAGGAACTTTTGCACCTGGAAATCTTTCTGCAAATCGTATTTTCACTTGACGAGCTGACTGAGTTAACACATACAAATCATAAATAAATGCACACTGTGCAATAGAAAACCTATACTGAGCCGTAATACACTATGTGAGTAAGTGCAGGACAAATTTATAAATCACTTGTTATAACTGAACTGCACCATATCACTGTCAACTCAATACTGCAGTTCCAAAACAGAGCAAAACTGCATTAGAAGCATGACCTTGTTTACAGAAGCAGTGAGAAATCGTGTGTCCACAAGCTCAGTGAAAAAACACTTCACAGCTGGCTCAGAGGTTTTGGCTTGTTATAATATAGGCTCCTGTTACATCATCTGTAATTTTAGATCAAGTAATAGCAGCAAAATTAAGTTATGATTGCTGTAATGTTGAATATAATATTATATTCAATATTAACTTCTGACAGTCCCAAAAAATGTGATGTGTTAAAAATTCATATAGCTAGCAATCGCTCTGTTTAAATTTTCTAATGTTCTTTACTTGAAAAGCAAGTTTGGCAAATTAATGAATATATGTAATGCAGAGCATAGTGACACAATATGGTGTCTGGGTGCAAGATTTGCTTCAGTGAAGCAGGTGGCATTGTTGCCTGTGACACAATACATCCAGAACATTTAACTTAATGCTGAATGGAGTACTTAACCAAATGATTTGAGATAATGATGGGTTTTTCTTCATGTAATGTCTGATTCATTAATCTTACTTCAAAATATTAACGAATTCTCCTGATAAAATCTTGTTGCTCAATGAACAACTTTAGCAATTTAGAATGGCTCTGTTTGCAAGAGTTTTATTATTTTTCCTGGTTTTTAAGTTTCCTAAAGAGCTACTTTGAGCCTTTTGTTCAGGTTATGCTTGACTTTTCCCATTGTGCAATCAATAACCCATTACTGTTTGAAGGTTGTTTTCATCTATTAATGTGATTCAGACCAATAAGCCACAAGAAACAAGTGAGTAAACCAATTAATACCAGGGTTACTTAAAACCATTGCATAGCTACTCCCACTTAAAAGATCTGACTATCATTGAAGCCTGCTATAGTCATGTTCATTATACCTATAAGAAGTATGTAATAAAACTATTTCTATAAATGTTTATGTTGACTAACATGAAGCAGATTCAAGCATAAGCTTTTGTATGAATCTGTTGAAGAATCGTAGAGAAAGTCATGTGGTGTGTGCGTGTATGTGTGTACTTGTGTACATGCAAAAAAGAACAGCTTAACTCAAAAACTAGGTCCATTAAATACCAAAATTGATATTTTTCAGCTTCTCCAAGGTTGCCACACAAAGATTTTCTGGAAAAAATACCCCCCCCCCCACCCAATGCAAGCTACCCTTTACATAAAAAGTTTTTAAGAAATGTTGATTTTCTCAAGAATTTTTATTAAAATACTGTATTTTCTGAATACAAGATGACCCCCATTTTTCAGAACTAAGGAATTTAACATATTAGCTATAAAAATCGATGTGCTGCATTCATATGACTTTCTCTACCTCTCTGTAACAAACTGTTTTAATAAGCTATTTACTTCATGCTAATTGAGATAAACATTAGCAGAAACAGTTTTATTACTTAGTTCCTTATAGGTAGAAGGGAAATAAGGGGATATGCTAGGCCAAACCGACAGTCAAATGCTTTAAAATGTGGTTGCTATGGTGTAGAAATCGGGTTCATTGTGTGGTGAGGTGTTGACAACTTCCCGATTAGAAAAGTATTAAGTGTATTAAAATTAGAATCTATAACAAGGTATATCTTAAAAATGGTAAACTGCAGGGAAAAAAGGCATGTAACATAAATTGTGTTTTAACAAGCTCTACATTTTTTGTGAAGCAAGTTTTTGTCTATCTCTTTCAGTTTACCAATTATGCAAATTCTGCAAAATTCATTCAGAATAAAGATGTCTTCAGAGACTATTTCCTGAAAATTCAAGATATACATTTTATTAGTCATGTAAATAACTTTGCAATACTTTAACCAAGATTGTCAGAGACATTTTTGAGAAAATCAAAATTTTCGAAAATTTTTCCATATAAAGGGTAGTTGGGGGTGGGGGATTTTCTTGAAAACCTTAGTGTTGCATCCTTGGAAGATACTGAACTTAAATACCAAGTTTGGTATTTAACAGTCTTTTTGTTTTTAAGCTATGCTACACAGACGCACACAGACCTTTTTTTTTTTTGTATTCAGGAGGTCCCAAAAATTGTATTTCCAGTGAAATCTCAGTATTGAATTTTTAAGTGCAATACAATACCTTCTCTATAGACTATATACATATACATAGTTCATGGAGTAAAATGGAGATATAACTTAATTATTAAATGAAATTTAAAGTTGTGCCACATATTTTGAACAAACAAAGGGACACAAGCTGATTAAGTCCTCTCCTTTTTTTGTTAATTAATTTGAATTTGTGCAGAAATTCATGTGGTGGGTAGGATAGTGGGAGAGAGGAGAACAGAAATTATGTACCATGTGATATTATGTGTGTTGATAAAAACAGTTGATAATGGCAACACCAGCACACCTGAAACAATGATAATTGATAGAGATCTTCTATTTAGACAACATTCCTAATAAAACACACTATTGCCTATTACCTAATTAGTAATTCGAACTTGTGTGGAAATTTACATTTTGAGCGACAGATGTCGAGGGGAGTCTGGAAATATACAGTAAGTGTGCGATGGTAGAATGTGACGACAGCAATGTCAGTGTAGCTGTAATGACGATTATGGATATGATTTTCTATATAGACTATAATAAAATTTTAACCCAATTTGAATTTTCACAAAAATTCTCATTGTGAGCAGAAGAGAAATAGAAAAGGGAGAGCAGAAATGTACCAGTATGTCTGCTTGGTGGTGATGGCAGCAGCTTAGCGTAACAACAATTATGGATGTGAGTTTCTTTTAAAACAACATAATATATCGTGAAATTTTACATAATTCAAATTTATGCGTAAATTCATGTTTTGAGCAGGAGAGAGATGGAGTTGTGCGATGATAGCATGACAGCGGCAGTGGTGGTGACTGCTGAAATGACAATTATTGATGCGATTTTCTATTAAGATGACAACTTGCTACTACTTGCCCAGGTTCCCCATTTGAACCTCCCTTCCTCTAACTGAGGGTGCAATAGGCAGAGAAAAGAAAAAAAAATTAAAATATCTTCAAGTAATATTATGGGAATTTCCTAAAACACACTGTCCTTGGACTGAGAGAGGAAGGAAGGCTAGCTACAGGCCATTGCAGTGAGAAGTTGAAAATTGCAGTTATAAACTTTATATTGAAATGTAATAATACGAGGGCCGTTCAGAAAGTAACCTCCGATCGGTCACAGTGCGGGTAGTGGGGGGAGTAGCGACGCCATCTGTGCATTCACGCACTCAGCAGGTCAGTCGGCATCAAGCCGTGGTCGAGTGAAAGTCGTACCTGCGCTAGTTTAGTGTTTGTGGCCGTTTGAAATGTGTACTGCAATAGAAAACCCCGCCAAATGTGAAGTGCGTGCTGTTATAAGGTTTTTTACAGCCAAAGGATATTCTGCAGCAGCTATTCATCGTGAGCTTTGTGCCGTGTACGGACCAAGAGTTATGAGTGAAGGAGTGGTCCGTGAATGGGTACGTTTATTTAAAAGTGGACGAGAAAACGTTCATGATGAAGAGAGGAGTGGTAGACCATCATTGGTCACGGACGAACTCGTTCAGACAGTTGATGCAAAAGTTCGTGAAAACCGACGTTTCACAATGTCGGAGTTGTCTACTGATTTTCCACAGATTTCTAAGACTCTCTTGTGCGAGATAGTGACAGCAAGATTGGGTTACCGCAAGTTCTGTGCACGATGGGTGCCCAAAATTCTTACCGACCACCACAAAACTCAAAGAATGGCCTCTGCATTAGACTTTCTGTCACGTTATGAGGCCGAAGGTGAACCATTGTTAAACAGAATCGTGACCGGGGACGAAACCTGGATTAAGTACGTGAACCCTGAGGCAAAAGAACAATCAAAGATGTGGGCACATTCAAATTCGCCTACCAAACCAATAAAAGCCCGGCAAGATTTTTCTGCCCGAAAATTGATGGCAACGGTGTTTTGGGATGCAAAAGGGGTGTTGTTGGTTGAATTCATGGAACGTGGGACGACCATTAATCAAGACGTGTACTGTGAAACACTAAAACAATTACGACGGGCTATACAGAACAAACGCCGTGGTATGCTGACTTCCGGTATCGTTTTTTTGCACGATAACGCCCGTCCTCACTCTGCTCACAGAACAACAGCCCTTCTTGAGTCCTTCAAGTAGGACGTTGTCAACCATCCACCTTACAGCCCAGATCTGGCGCCAAGCGATTATCACCTCTTCATGCATATGAAGAAATGGCTCGGGTCCCAGCGGTTTGATGACGACGAAGAGCTCAAAGATGCGGTCACAGGCTGGCTCCAGGCACAAGCGGGTGATTTTTATGCAGAAGGAATTTCAAAGCTTGTGAACAGATACGATAAGTGCCTCAATCGTTGTGGAGACTATGTAGAAAAATAGTGCAAAGATGCAGTTGTAAGATGTATATATTAAAATATGTTTATTTAACTTGGTGAATTTCTTGCAATCAACCGGAGGCTACTTTCTGAACGGCCCTCGTACATTTGGGCAAAATTAGTGATATTAATAAAGTGAACCATTTAAATCATTGATTAAAGTATATTGTAATTCACTAGAGTTGGCTGGCCATATGTATATAATAACAGTAAGCACTGAATAAATTAACTTAAAATGTGACAATGTTCAAAGTACTAAACTGCTAACATTTACTTGAAAATTACAATATCTAGCAAATGCTTTAATTTGCCAAGCCACTCAATTTAGTATATGTTAACAAGTGCCCTTTTAAATTAATTCAATCTAAAACAAGGTGTACATTAAAAATAACAAATTATAAAACTCTCAAAACTTAACAAAATTACATGCATATTTCTCCAAAATCATTTTTGTAATCTGCTGATGTTACTCCTTTGCACACTTTAACCAAGAAATGATTACTGAATTATTAAATTTTGAATGAAAGGCAGGCTAGCCTTTGTTCCTTGGGAACCACGCTCAGAACTCCACTCAGAGAAACAACCTCTGATTCACATGTCCAATAGTAATATGTATAAAACTGCTGTCAAATAGACTTGCAACTAAGCAACCGTATACTTGTGTTCTACAATCAGTTAATTATAACTATTTGCGCTTTGGGCATGCCTTTAACATATCTAACCACTCAAACACACATTGCAGTAAGTTGACCGAATAAACGGTCTCACCAGCATAAAGTCACACATAGGCAAGCATTCACCTAACAACATGGCGGCAGCAACTGTTTATCTTCCAATATGGCATGACATGGCAGGGCAGCTGGCTTGGCAACTGGAGAGCTGGTTGGCCTTCAACCCAACTCTGAGTTGAACTAAACTGACATCTTCATGAAAAGCAAGCAGGTCCCTAGCTCTGAGAGCAACAGCGACAGAGGAGAAGGGAGAACTTTGTCCACATGCATGTGCAACTCGTACAGCACGAAAAGTCCTGGCTGGCTGACCAGAGGGTGTAGATAATTCAGTGTATTGAAGGTAGATGTTTTCTGTGACCTTCTATTTCATTCACAATGGCAAGGGAACACTAGTCACAAACTAATTCAAATTTGCGCGTAAATTTATGTTTTGAGTGGGAGAGAGACTAGAGGGGAGTGCAGAGATGTATGGAACATGTGCAATTATATGCATAATGGCAGTGATGGTGACAATGGGTTCCCTATGCAACATTTTGTGCAACCACCAATGTGAGACCTCTAAATTTATTTTAGTATCGGAAAGAAATGTTTGTTCCACTGAAAATGCCTAACCTCAGCTATTTCTTTACAGCTTCCCCCAGGCTTTTCCTTGCCATACCCGAGAAGTTTGTAACTTATTTTTTCCCTGCATGGCATTCGGAAAACATATATTGCAAATACAAGACGACCCCCAATTCTGAACATTAATATTTTAAAAAAAAAACATTGTCTTGTACTTGGATAAATATGGTACATGTTTAAAATATTTTCATAACAAATTAAATAAATATCTTGAATTTTCAAGAAATAGTGTTTAAGGCCATTTTCATTCTGGAAGGCTTGCGTAATAAATAAACCGCAAGAAATAGACGGAAACATAGTACACAAAAATTGTAATTCTTGTTAAAGTACACAATCTTTATTAAATATTTTTTTTCTGTTATGTTTAGTTTTTTTGTGGAATTAACTATTTCCAGGGTATTCTTTAAATTGATAAAAGGTATTAAAGATATTACTTGGCTTAAATTTTCCAATACTAATGCTTTTCTCTGATTCAAGGTCATCGTCAATTTTTCTTTTTACTCCTTGCCATACGAAGAGAACTGAGTTTCAATGTCATAATGTAGTGACCAACTCTGAAAGAATTGATTACCGCTTTAGCATCTTAGTCTTCGCTTAGTTTATATATGCTTACAAGGAAATATACAATAAATTCATTTCTGCTAATGTTTATTTTGATTAGCATTTAGTAGATTGAACAATGATTTGTAAGAACAGTTTGTTTGAGAACAGGTAGAAAAATATGTGAATGGAACACATCAAATTTTTAGAAAAATATCTGTGCATGCGTGTGTGTCACCAGCATCTTCCAAGGATGTGTCTTACAAAGATTTCCAAGAAAATCTCTCCGCCCCAAACTATTCTTTACATGAAATATTTTTTGAAAATTTTGGTTTTCTAAAATCTGGTTAACAGTTTTGTTTAAAATACAATATATTTTAAAAATGTTTCATGAGATATGAAATGTACATCTTGAATTTTGTGGGAACAGCCTCTGAAGTCCTCTTCATTCTGAATGAAGAACTTGTCAATTACCTTTTTGTGGAGTTAATATTTAAGAAATATTTGTTATTATTGATTTCCAATGTTTATACTTTTCTCAAAGGAGAAGATATTTGCTTTTGATCATTCTGGTCATGCAAGAAAACAGAATTTCAATGCCATCACGTAGCAGCTCACTCTTAAATGATTTGAATACCTTCTTTTAATTAAGTTTATCCCTTATCCCCTTTGTATCTTCAAGAAAGTATGTAGTAAAACCATTTCTGCTAATGTTTATCACAATATTAAGTATGTAAAATAATTAACTTCTGTAAGAATAGTTTGTTTTAGAAGTCGTATCGGGTAATTTATTTATTCCATCCATTGGATTGTCCACACTTCAGTGCACAAACCATGTTATTCTCTCCTATCTCATATGAAATATATGATATTCCACATACATATAGTTAATAGTGTATAGCTAAAATAGTTTATAGCAGTGTCATGAATAAGTGTAGTATGGCAGTGAAATTTAACTGAATTAACTAAATGGATTTATGCCATTGTGAAATATATCAGGAAAGCGTATTATGATTAAAAGTGAATTTGGTTTAATGTTTGTTCTAGTGAGGTGAATTCAGGGTTTTTCTATAAATCTGCTGAAGAGCGTGAGAAACTTGTTGTAGCAGAACGAGAATTTATTGAGAAACGAGTAGCCAAGGTTATAGAGCTAAAGAAGAAACTGTGTGATAATACTAACAAGCATTTTGTAGTGATTAATCAGAAGGTGAGAGAACATTAGAAATAATGTTTTTTTTTTTTTTTTTATCGTAGCTTAAGATAACGTTTCTTTGTAATAACTTTAAATATGTTGCATGTTGCGATGTACTAGAAATGTTCTTCTTGCATATAGGGTATAGATCCCATGTCCTTGGACATGCTAGCAAAAGAAGGCATTATGGCACTGCGCCGAGCTAAGAGAAGGAACATGGAACGTCTTGCATTGGCTTGTGGAGGTGTTGCCATGAATAGTGTGGATGATCTTACAGAAGATTGCCTTGGCTTTGCAGGTGTCGTCTATGAGCATGTGCTGGTGAGTCCCACTTAAATATCTATCACTTTTCCGTCCATTGTGAGTTTTTTACTTTCTTTAGCAGATATGTACAACATACTTAGCCGGTAGAGGAGGTATCGTATTCCACCCATAACATTTGATAGTGACATTTCACTAGAAACATGTTTTGAGGACCCCTAATCCCCCCAAATTTTTAGAAAACGGCCTGTGGGGAAGGGAGTGGGAGTGGTGGTATGGATGGGTGGGCATGCGTGCGTGCAAATCACATCTGGAAGAAATAAACTTGAACACCAAATTTGGAAGATTGTTTTGAAATGTTTAATTTTCTCAAAAATGGCTCTTTTTATTAAAATATATTAAAGATATTTATGTGGCATAAAATGTACATTTGAGCATTCTGAGAATAGCCTCTGAAGACCTCTTCAGTCTGGATGATTTTTGTATAAATGGTAAACCATAACAAATGGGCAAGAACTTGATGTCATTCACTGTTGTGGAGTTAATCATTTCTGAGATAATCCTGGATATTGGTTTCAATTTTTATAGATTTTTCTCAAACAGGAATTTGACATTTTTATTACTTTCTCTAGCCCCATGTGTACAATGTACATAGGGATAGAGAAGGTATTGTAATGCACCCAAAAATTTGATACCAAGATTTCACCGGAAATATATGTTTTGGGGTCCCCTGAGTCCGAAAAAAAGCATTTTTAAAAAAAAGGTTTGTGTGTGTGTCTGTGGACAGCATAGCCCCAAAACAAAAAGACTGTTAAATACCAAACTTGGTATTTAGGTTTAGTATCTTTCAAGGATGTGACAAGATTTTCAAAAAAATCTCCTCACCTCCAACTGGAATTTTTTTCGAAAATTTTGATTTTCTGAAAAATGGCTCTAATGATTTTGATTAAAATATTGTATATTAAAGATATTTACTTGACAAATAATATGTATATCTTGAATTTTCCGGGAATATCCTCTGAAGACTACTTTATTCTGGATGAATTTTATGGAATTTTGCATAACTGCTAAACCGTAAGAGATAGACAAAAATGTAGTACACAAAAAATGTACCTCACGACAAAACACACAATTTTTGTCCTTTACATTTTTGTTGCGGAGGTAACCATTTTTGAATGTTCCTTGTTATTGGTTTCAATTGTGAAGTACTTAAACTTTTCTCACACAGGAAGTGTCTGTTTTTCTTTTGTTCTACTCCTGGCCAAGCAAAGAAGGATTTGCAATGACAATTGCATAACGATAGCTTTTAAAACATTTGACAATCACTTTAGCATAGTGCATTCCTTTATTCCCTTCAACTGATAAGGAGCTAAGTAATAACATTCTGCTAACATTTATCTTGATTAGCATTGTGTTCAAAGAAGAATAATTTTTTGTAGGAGTTTTGTAGAGCAGCTAGAGAAAGTCATGTGAGTGTAACACTTCATGTATAACTACCAGTAGCTTATGACACGTAAAAGAACATCAAGTCTGATTAAAAGGCCTCTGAGCAAAATTTAGCTGTCTTTAATGCCGAATGTAGAATGGGAAGCTGAGAACCACAGCAGTTAAAGAGCACCCATATGTTAAAAAAAATTCATTTTCAATTAAATACCAGTAGCTTCCATTTCTTGTTGCCTATTTTGCGTGAGGTAATAGAGGAAATTTCACACTGGTAATCAATACGCAATGAAGTTAAACTGCGAAAGATATATAACAATATATCTTAAAAAAATTTTGAAATTCTCAAAATTAAAGTTAAAAAGAAAAGTCAATTATATAAACACATTAAGAAATATTTTGAATTTTATTTCAATTGAATCCATTTATTTGTTTAATGTCATTTGAGAATTTATTGTATAAAATTAAACCTTGAAGATTTTGTTTCTAATGCATATGCAGTGATCACTCATAAGAGTGGAAGAACTGGAAGCTTGGAGGACAAGTGATAAAGCAGCTATATACAATGACTGCTGTCTCAAATGTCTTCTTAATGTGTTAAACTTAATTATTGTGCCTTACAAAGTTATATTTTTTTAACCATCTTTTGTAGGTCATATTGTATGATAAATGAAATGGGTGAAATGATGCTCAAATGAGCCTGGAATACATAGAGCTTAAAATTACCCAACATTCATCTCACAGGATAAGAAAAACTCCCACAGGAAAACCTTCCTCAGACAGAGATTCAAACTTGAGACCTCTTGATTGTGAGGCAGACATGCAACCCCCACACTACAGAAGTGGGCTAGCTTGTTATTTGGAAGTAACTTTGTTTAGTTAAGGATGAATAGACTAAACATCTCTAACCACTTTATGGTTTTCTAATTCCCTAACACCAGTGCTACTAACCATGTTCTTAAATTTAAATTTAAGGTAGAATGAGTATGATTTGCTGCTGTCACAAATCCTTAATTAGAGTTGCTATAACTTGTAATAAAAATTTTCCCTGTCTTATACTCAAAAGACAGTGTTTGTCTTTCTTATTTGAAATTATCAACTAGTTTAATTATTTAAATATTGTATACAATTTACCATATTTATGTGTGGTATATTAATTTATCTTCTACTGTACATGTTTAATTTCTGGACTCTCAATAGCAAACCAAGCCTGTTTACTAGCCTAACTTTTAAAAAAGATGCTTCAAATGAAGTATAGTCTCTTATGCAATATCCAGATAAGCTGCCAGCTTTATCAAAGCCAACTGTATAGCATTGTATGGCTGTTTAATGGCTTCAGATAAATGAAGGACTTATAATGATAAGTTCCACATACGAGGGTGTACTGAAAAGTAATGTTTCCGATTTTTATCTGGAAACACCCTTAAAACGTTTGGAATAAAACTGTTTTACCATTCTACATTTTTGTTCATGTCTACATATTTATTTCTCAACATAATCATCCTGGAGATGAATACATTTCTCCCGAGAGACCAGTTTGCATATACCGTCACTGTAGAATACTTGACCTTTTTGGCTAGGGTATCTACTGGTACCAAAAGTGTCGAAAAAGTATGAATTTGGCAAGTGAGTGCCAAAAGTACTGAAAAGTTATGAATTTAATGATTTGGAGAATATAGGGTAACAAATTCATGTTCAAACTTGGCGTTTGTAATTGCACTGCTCTCACAAAGGAGCAAACTAGCAGCCGTCAACAATCGATTTAGAACGACTATCAAAAACGCACATTGCCAATAGAAATGCTAAGTTGCCGTCCTCTCTTGCTGCCTAATGTTACTTACATAGTTTGCTTGCAGGATTGGCTACATTGCCAAGTGAAGGAAACAGCATTGGAAGCGGTTGCTACTGATTTAAAACGAAAATTTATAGTTATGAGTTTTGACGGCAACAGGAAGTAATTCATGGGAAGTCGAACAACAACAAAATTATAATTTGGTGTTTCGTACATACACATTAGAGTTTGTCGTCATGAAATAAGGTTATATTGTATCACTTGAGTGTAGAAGTGAGTTATTTGTGAAGATTAGCTCTGTGTTTGCAATCAATTTGCGTAATAATAGTGTAGTTCATGAAAAATGAAATCCTAATAGGTCAAACCAGCTGGCATGCCTGGAAAAAGCTGGTTTCAAGACATGTGGTTGGCGAGTGAAGAATTTATGTTCTGGCTAAGACCAGTTGGTCATAGGCATGATGCATACTGTTTGTTGTGCAAAGAAAAGTTCGACATTGGAAAAGGTGGCGTTTACAATGTATGACTACATGCAAAAGGTATGAAGCACTTGGCATTGGTGGCACCTCTTAACTGCGGCACACAACAGAAGATGGTGTCACAAGATACCTTGAAAATTGAATCATTTGTAGTGTCATCTAATGGCAACCCAGAGACCCAACAAGCAGAACTACAGCCAGTATCTAGCACTAGTGGCATTTCTAGCTTTTTGCAACATGATGAAATTTCAAAGACTGAAATTTTGTGGTGAGCACACATTGTGTATGGCAGCATCTTCTGTGGATTTGTTTCCACTACTGGTCCCAGATAGTCTCATTGCAAAAAAAATGCAGTTTCACAAAGATAAAATTGAATATGGTGTAACATATGTTCTTGGCACTCATTTTCAGAGTGTGATGTTGGAAAATGTTTGGTAAAGTCCTGTGCTTGCTCTTTCCTTTGATGAAAGTCTTAATGATATTGCCCACAAGGAACAAATGGATGTAATGGTAAGCTATTGGGATGTTAATTCTGGGTTAGTAAGTACTAGATATTTGAAGTCCTTGTTCCTAGAGAAATCAACAGCATCGAATGTGATGGATTGTCTAATAGGGTTGTTATCTGAAAAGAGACTTTCACTTGAAAAACTTATTCAGGTGTCCACAGATGGCCCTAATGTAAATCTGAAACTATTGACTGATCTAACGATTCATATGAAAAATAGTTTGACATCAGAAAAGCAAATAGTGGATTTTGGGACGTGTTCCCTTCATATCATAAATGAAGCATATAAAACTGCTTTGAAAAATATTGGGTGGAGCATTGAGGAGTGTTTAAAGTCTTTGTGAAGATTGGGTTAAGGATTGCAGCTAATTGCATGTGATTTGCTGTGATCGGGAACTAATTTTTATTTCACATTCTCAATAGACACCCTGTTGGCAGAGCCATATCCTCATCTCTGCTTGCCCCACTTCATCAGTATCAAAGTGAACGCCTCGAAGGTGTTCTTTAAGTTTAGGAAACATGAAAATTGGATGGGGCCAAGTCAAGATTGTATGGTGGTAGATCGATGACAGTGAACCCAAGGCATTCAATTTTTGTAGATGTTGCAGCGCTTGTGTGTGTGGTCTTGCATTGTCATGTTGAAGGAGGGAGTGCTCCATGTGGGGACGAACTCTTTGAATACTTGCTTTCAATTTCTGGAGGATCTCGTAATATCTAACAGAGTTTATGGTGGTGTCTTTAGACATGAATTCCATATGCACCATACCTTGAATATTCTAGAATATTGCGAGCATGAATTTGCTTGTTTATGGCATGGTTTTGAACTTTTTTGGTGGTGTGATCCTTGGTGGCGGTACTCCATTGATGCTCTCTTGCTTTCGGGGTCAAAATGGTGCACCCAGCTTTCATCACCTGTCACTATGTTGTTAAGAAAGCCATCACCCTCATGCTCAAAATGCAAGAGAAATTGTTGGCAGATGTTTAATCTCCTCTGTTTCATGTCCGGAGTGAGCATTCGAGGCACCCACCATGCACACAATTTTCTGTACCACAGTTCTGCAATCAGGGCTTGTACATGTTATATGCCACACTGATCTGTGAGCTGTATCTGAGTTATCTGACAATTTTCTCTGTTGAGTTCATCAACGCGATTCAAACGAGTCTCATGCATGAACAGCCCACCAACACGCAATGCTGATGTCAATGCACTTGTCACCTTACACAGCTTTCATTCTTTATGAATTTCAATTGGAGGCACATTTTCTGTAGTTAGAAACACTATTACAGCATGCTGTTTCTGATGTCCCAACATAGTCGTAATACACACCACCATGTTTCACGCTACAAATCAAAGCCCTCTAACACTAGTGTTAGCGAAGCGGAAAGGATGACCAAGTAATATGCATGACATGTGATACCTCCACCGATATTACAAACAATAAAAAATTTGGAGGCATTACTTTTCAGCATGCCTTCATAATAAGCATTTTACTCATAAGTTGACTGACCTATATACTTGCATGAGTTTTGTTCATATGAGATGAGGAGAGAGTAAAGAATAATACTGGCCATAGATACCAGAGACAGAGGAAGTGAGAAAGAGTAAACAATAGTTCCAAATATAAAGTATGAGAAACTCAAAATGTTTGAATTGCCAGTTCTTGAATAATGACTATATAATTCACAGCTCATAGGAATGAAATATCCATAATGAATTATTTGCTCACAAATAACACATTATAGCAAGTAGGTTCACAGCAAAACGGTATTTGTCTGTACAACAGATATTACCATTAATCTAGACAGCTAACATTATAAGATGAAAATATGTGAATGAATAGATATGAGATCTTGGGCAGAAAGAAAAGAGAGAGAGAGAAAGGCCTCAGAAGCAATGCATTTCACCTTTTATATTGTTTTAAATGAAAATTTAAACATGGTCTATTTTCTTTAAAAATATAATTATTTTTCATACTACTAAGTATTTAACATTTATTGTGTTTATGGAAGTCATCTCTGCAAGCAGCTTCAATAGATCTATCTTACAAATGGTAAATATGTTAATCTTTATCCTCTTTCTGCAATATTTCTTTCAGGGTGAGAACAAGTTCACATTTGTAGAAGAATGCAAATTTCCACAGAGTGTAACTATTCTGATCAAAGGACCTAACAAGCATACCTTAACTCAAATTAAAGATGCTATACGTGATGGCTTGAGAGCAATCAAGAATGCTATTGATGATGGTAAGTGGATATTTTATCATCACCATCACCACCATATCCTTCCAAACATTAGGCCTGTAGAGGCTTGTTACAATCCTATAGATCCAATTTGAACTCATTCTTTCAAGACGGTATTTCCAATTTAGTTGGTATTGTTTGATATATTCTAACATGGGCGTAGTTTTAAGTTTGTCTAAGTTGTCTGTTCCTTTTCCTGATCCCATCTGTTGTATCCTACTGTTCTTTGCATGAATTTCATTTTGCTATTCTGCTTTCATGTAGCCTTTTTAGTGCTTCACTACCATAGGTTAACTACTCGTGTTATACAAAGGAAGGTTTTTGTACAAGGGATGGTTTCATAACTTGATTAGTAATTCCCAAACTTTTATTATATCTATTCAGGGTTATCTTTTCTTTCCAAAATAGAAAGGTTATAGCGAAGATATGTAAATTCATTAGATCCCTAAAATTTTATGCTGGAGACAGATTTAATTTTTTTTTCTATGAAATGCCATAATTTTAATTTATCATATGATATTTCCATGTTAAATGTTATTCTCATTTTGTCTAAATTATAATTGTTTGATATAAATCATTTTAGGAAAGTTCCAAAAGAGTGAAATCGTCTACAAAAGAATAGTTGAATTGGAGGTTGTTACTGATAAATATTCATACCACCTGTATTTTTAGCATACCCAAAGGAATAGATAATCAGTGCTTTTCCTGTCACAGTTTGTCAGAAATTTATATCACAATAGTGATTTCAGGTTGCATTAAGAAAAAAAATTAAATTTTTTCAGTGATGGTGAAGCCGTAATTGGCAGCAGTACTGGCATTTTATATTAAAGTTCCATGTATGTTTAGTTGCAGCAGTATTTATATCCCTATCCCAGGTTGCCCGCATTTTGTAAATCATACTCCATATTTGTTGTTCAAATATTTTCTTGTTGCACACCAAGGTTGAAATCACTGGGTATAATATAATTATTCTGTGTGCTTTCATTAGATATAAATGTTTTTGATTTTCTCTCTGCGATTTTGTTCATTGTAAACAAGTATTGTAACATGTTGAATTTCTTGGTTGTGAAGCCAGAAATTATAAAAGAGGCTGTTCATAATCAAGGAAAACTGGACTCTGAGAATAATTGTAGCCGAGTGAGGCTGACTGTGAATTCCGGCAGGGGATCCTAGGCTACTACATGTGCAGTTAAGTTTCCACATTGATTTAGAAACACGTATATTTGCAGTGGGATTATTAATTGACTTTCACTTATTGAATTGGAAAGTAATAGTATATTTTGTTCTAAGGAAGTAAATAGATTTACCGTCAGAATTGATAAAGAATAAGAATCATGAGAGATAGAATTTTGAGTATGGGTTGTAAAATCTAATCGAGAGTAAATTACAACTTTGCAAAGAGAATTTGTGTTTTGGATTACTTAGGAAATTATCGACCAACATCAAAAGCCTGGTTCTAGAGAGCCCATAAAACCCTGATAGTGCGCTGAGATAAATATCACCATTTTCTGCTTTATGTGGCACCAACATACAGGCAACCATATTTCAGCTTCATAGTTTAATGTACACAATATACCCATCTAATTGTTATTCCCAGCAGCCAAGTGGAAACATCAGATTTAACAGATTGAATACTTGCTGCGACTCTCTTTCACATACAGAATATGTCATAAATACTGTGCATGCATTATACAGTGCATTCTCTGAGCGACCGGACCATTTCACGGTGGTCGGCCATCACCCATTATGGTGCAGCTGCGGGGCGATTCAGTTGCTCAGAGAACGCACTGTATTATTATTATTATTATTGTTATTATTATTATTATTTCCTGGATTTAGAAGTCAGCTGCTGACCTTACTATGACAACAATTGTGGATGATTAACGAGGAAAGCCAAAATTGGAACCCTAGCTTTGATGGTGGTGAATTCTTCTTAATATGTTGCAATATTCTGAGCACAATTTCTGATGTCTTAAATGTATTTCAGGAGCAGTTGTTCCTGGTGCTGGTGCCTTTGAGATTGCAGCTTATCAAGACCTTAATAGGTTTAAGGATGAAATAAAGGGTAAAGCTCGTCTTGGTGTTCAAGCCTATGCTGATGCTCTTCTAATCATACCAAAAACATTAGGTAAGCTGAAAATCACAGCATATCCTTTTAAGTTACTGTTCCTTTTATCATAATTTGCACTTACCATAATTTTTCTTTTACTATTTTCTTTCATTGTACTGCATATATTTTTGCAAATTAGAATATCTGTGGTACTATTTACTGCGACTTCATGTAGACTTTAGTTTTTCTGGATGACAAAGTTTGAGAGCAATTGTTTAGAAATTAACAATTGTTTGTTTTGTCAGGAACTAATAGAAGCAATTACCCACAAAACATGCCCATAAATTAAAATGCAAGTGCCAACTCGGAGAGTATCATCATCCAATTGTAGACTTCCATCTTCTTGGTTAATGTTATGTTCTTGTTACAGCTGTTAATAGTGGTTTTGATGCACAAGACACTATTGTGAAACTACAAGAAGAAGCCCGTTTGATTGGTGAGCCTGTTGGTTTGGATGTGAATTCAGGAGAGGCCTTGAAGCCTGCAGAAGCAGGCATTTATGACAATTATGTTGTGAAAAAACAGATAATTAATTCTTGGTAAGTGTTCTTAAACAAATGAGCTTTTAATTTGTTTCATTCCCTCTGAAGTGTACTTTGTATATCTGATTTTCTAAGGCTTCTTTTTTGCTTAGATACACCTTAAGACTAAACTTAAGTGTGGTCAAAACTAGAAATAGATTTTCAGCTATGAGAAGATGGTCTGAGGTCACGAAATTGCCATATTGAGGTTCGGTGCATACATAGTATAACTATGACAATGGAGTAGACATGGTCTCAACAGCCCGTTTTGAAATGTATTGTACTATGCCGGGCTTCATTCAGTTCCTGCTTGTTTTTTTTGTTTTTTACTCTTTTTTACCTTTTCATTTTTATTTTAACCCTGCATTTTTGTTGTTTTCCTATTTGTTTCCTTTTCTTTTACATACAGATATACATACACATTTAAAAACACCTGTGCCTGAGGAGGACTCACCTGCACCACAAAGCACCAAATCTAGGCACTTTAGCGAGCATTGCCATGGGGACTGACAACTAGTAGATAAACCAGTGAACACTGAAATAGAGCACACAAAAGGATAGGCATTTGACACTGAACAAATTTGTGGATGTTTCAAACATATTTTGAGTGACAGGAAGATAGCCTTTTATTTCGATACAGTATAGATGTATCTTATAATTCACTGCAATGAATTCTGAATGAGTTTGGTTGATTTATGTTCATTGTCTTTTAAGAACTCTGCACATTATTATACTGAAGTTTTTGTATTAGGATTTATATTTGTAAAAGTTCAAGGTGTTTTTATTGACTAATCATATTATGAAATAATTACAGATTATGCTTAAACATGTGTATGTTTATGCTACAGACACCTACCCACTACCCTCTCTTTATGCTGCTGACCACTTTGTATGTTCGTAAGTGTGTGCGCTTCAAAACCCAAAACAGAGCTCTAGTTATGAGCATATGAAGTTACATCATGTGACTTGCGTGCCAACCAAATAGGTTTTAGCCGCTACAAATTTACAGTGTACTTTAGATAAAAGAATGCTGAAGCTTCAGATCTTCTGCTATGTGTCAGTTGACTTTTTGGGTTGGTAACATTGTGACTTTGCTAATCAATGGCATGTCCCACAGCATGGACCTGTCAATTCCTTTATAGTTTTGATCATCCTTTATACATGTGCAGTGATTCCTCACAAATATTTATAAATTACTACCTAGTAGTTAGTGCTGAAGTGATATCTCTTTTCTTCTCTCAGGTCATGGGTACATGTATATATCCTATTTGGTTTACAATTAATTTTCCTGTACTTTTAAAGAAGTTGAACATTTAATAATACATTAATTAAGGATGAGCAATAAATTATAACATCACATTATTAAAAATTCTAGTAAAAATGGTTATTAACTGATGCAGGATTTTTTAGGTGCATGGGTGTGAAATATGAGTACACCAATCCATTATTCCGGTGGAGGGATGTTGCGAAAGTAAAACAATTTTGTCAACTAGCCTTAATTTGGGTAGGAGCATGGATTTCTTGGGATTTGGGTCTCAGGTTTTGTATGTGGAAACACAATGAGAATTGCTTGTTTCCAGATATTCCCTCTTTATCCAATTTAACCACACAAACTACAATAGTTTTTCCCCTCTGACTTCATTTTGACCTAATTTATATACTCTACCTAGTTAAATTCCAGATCAAACAAGGTTACACAATTTCATCTTTGAATAAGTCTTTACTTAAATCACTAGGCTTTGACCTAGTTTCCTTACATGAATATTTCCCTATGTGTTTCTCCAAAGAATGGTGAGAGAAAAATTATTATTCTGACACTCACAATTTTTATAAGTTTTTGAACACCAAAATCTTTTAGTATGTTACGTTTTTATGTAATGCACATTACTTCATAAGTGAGTTTAAGTATTTTCAGATCACGTCTTCAAAGCTACTCTCCACCTAGACAAATCTTCTAAACCCTACCTATTTTATAGGCTATAAGCCAATCTTACATGACTTTACACTTTCACTAATATTATTATCCCTTTTTGTGTTTTTCTATCACTTCAGACTTGTACATAAACTTGGTAATATATCAGGAGGATGTTAATGTGATCTCTTTTTCTGATTTAAGCAAAGTTCAGCTCTCATTTTGACCATTTTCCCTTAAATTGTATCGCAAATTTGCTCTGAATTTCCAACTTCTTTTATTAAAGAAACCCAGTTAATGGCTTTCTGGCTGTAATTTGCCCAAGGTATTTGCATATTCTTATAATTTCTGTATATTTGAGTATAATATTATTATTATTATTATTATTATTATTATTATTATTATTATTATTATTATTATTAAATTATTATTTTTTGTTTTTCTTTTTTTTTTTTTTTTCACTTTCTTATTCTTTCACAAGAACTTCATCTTTCTACATCTTCTAGTCTGCAATATTAATATATTAGCTATGAATTACATAGTTACATTTCATGACTTATAACATCTGGTAAGTAATATAACTGCTTTGCAGGGTATTTCAAAATGACACTGAGCCAAGATTGGAATGTTGTTTCCCAGATCTTATGTGATACAAAAATGTAGTTATCAAATGTACTTATCAACAACACACCTTATGATCAACAGTTCCTCAGAAACAAAGCTTGGCCCATGCTATTGGAAGTAAGTAGACAGCTTAGAAAGCTCCAAGTCATGTGCTTTCACATGTTTTCGTCAATATATCCACATGCTGCACAATAGTCAGCTAAGGGATTCTTTGTCGTAGAAAACCCTGTTAAAGAGTATGTTCCCTCAGTTATTTTTTATTTTTCCAACAATTTTCATCATTACAGACAATGAATGAAACCCAAGAAATAAGATGGGGTACATATGCCACTAATGCTATCTTTTAGAGACAGTTTAATGTTAGTGATCTTGAGGATGGAGACAAGAAGCTGATAAAAACAACAGAGGCTATCAGAATACTAATTGTAGATAAAGTTAAAAATAAATCTTATTTTATAGTGAGAAAAGTTTAATTTACTGTCTTAAACTTCTAATACCAAATTAAATATTTGTACATTAAACAGCAAGTTCTTGTTTACATAAAGCCTTTGAGAGTTTACTATTAGGATAATAAATAAGAATCCTAGGAAAGGTAAATATATTTTTAAAAAATCGCTAAAAGAGTTTTTTAATGACAGTAAAAAAAAATCAATATAAAGGCTTGTGCATGTGGAAAGCGGTAAATAAAATTGTTAAATAATTTGAGATAGTTCTAATATTTATTGTGTTTAATGTCGTAAAAGATAAAAACTAAATAAAATTATACTACAATATAGTATATAAAATTAATGCTCCTTAACTTTTTGTAATGCAATATAATATTTTCTCATTTTTCAAAATATTTCCCCAGCATTATTTTCATATTTTGTGGCTGTAAATTAGTGCGTAGGTTTGAGAAAATATTCCCATAGTGGGAAAAGCCATGCTCAGAATCAACATTAGAAAGTGGAATCTATCATGTCTGGATACTTTTCTCAACAAATATTGGGTACTCAGCCCTCATTGCCAGTAATGTGATCACAAAAAATATTTGGCTTGAGGAAAGCATCTATTGTGTCTCAGACCAACTCCTGAGAAACATCTTTCTTTTTCTTGGCAGTTTGGATCGATGTTGATATTGATGCTTATCGCTTGAATGCAGCAGTCTTCTTAGCTGCATTTTTTACTTTCTCCATACACACTATGTACATAGTGTATAGAGAAAGTATTGCACTCCACCAAAAATTCAATACCGAGATTTCACCGGAAATATATGTTTTAAGATCCCCAATATAAAAAAAAAGCATTTTCACAAGAAGGTCCGTGTGTGTGTGTGTGTGTGTGTGTCCGTCCGTGTGTCTGTGAACACGATAACTCAAAAACGAAAAGTCGGTAAAATACCAAACTTGGTATTTAAGTTTAGTATCTTCCAGGGATGCGACACGAAGATTTTGAGAAAAATCCCCCCATCCCCAACTACCCTTTACATGGAACTTTTTTCGAAAATTTTGATTTTCTCAAAAATGGCTCTAACGATTTTGATTAAAATTTCGAATATTAAACATATTTACCTGACAAATGAAATGTATATCTTGAATTTTCTGGGAATAGCCTCTGAAGAGTAGTTTATTCTGGATGAATTTTACTAAATTTTGAATGACTGCTAAACCGTAAGAGATGGACAAAAACTTACTACACAAAAAATGTAGAACACTTTAAAACACACAATTTATGTTATATACATTTTTTTCGTGGAGTTCGTCGTTTTTGTGACGTTCCTTATTTTTGGTTTCTGCTATGAAAAACGTATACTTTTCTTATACAGGAACTGTCGATTCCTATCCATATAAACAAAGGAACTTCATTTACATAGCAACCAGCTTTTGACTATCACTTTAACCTACGGTTGTCCCTTATTTCGCTTCTACTTACAAGGAAGCGAGTAATAAGACTATTTCTGCTAATTTTTTCTGATTAGCATAAAGTAAATAGAAGTATAAGCTTTTTAAGAATTATTTGTTGCAGGGATATGGAGAAAGTCATGTGAATGGTACACATCAGATTTTTTATGCTTGTTGCTTTCCACGTGTTTTATACAACTGTCCGTTTTTCCATCATTTGCATAAAGTCCATTGGCCCTAAATTCATTTTTGCGAAGTTTTGTATAAAAGACCTTAGGCATCGTCATAGATGCTTAGCAGATCACTTTTAGGTTATGTACTGTAGCACTATAACACATGATACCGTACCATATTTCTGTTTTCTGAATATAATAAATGTATCTAAAGCAATACTGCTCAGCTCACTATAGGGAAAACAATAGCTGCATATTGAATTTTGCAAAACTAATCCTTAGCTTTGTATGTCTTGCATAACTCTTAACAAAGGAAGATAGATACTGAATCCGAAATTGGATGCTAACAGCATGGGTGACGCTAGAACCTTGTGACTTCTGGAATACAGGTTTGTTTTGTATCATAATTTTTTAACCAACAAACACCACGTTATATTTTCTGTGACTGGATCATCCATGATGCATCTAGAACTATTTGCGATCGAAGAGTACTCACTTTTTCTTTGAGGTAATCTACATAAACAATTTTTTTTTCAATGAAATTATAAAATCATTTTAAATTATACTAAAATTGCAATTTATTTAAAAAAGATTAAAAGCTATAATTTAAAAGTTGAAATTTGCAAATAAAATTGCATTATTGCAATTGTGAAAAATGCATGTCAATGAATTAATTGATTCTGGTTTTTTACATACCAGTAAATCTACTGACATGGGACTGTTTTATTTCAGCACACACACAAAAACAATTGATTTGAAGATGTCCATGGGTTCATATTTCACAGCTCCTGTATTTTTATAGTTTCACCTATTACTACAATTGATTCTCCACAAATAGTTTTGTGGGATTTGTTAATCCTCTTCTCGAATCAATCCAGCCAATGAATGCATTAAAATTTTGAATTGCAAGGATGTTGGCCTTGCTTAAAGCAGGAATTACGATGAAATGAACATAGCATGAAAGTCTTAACTCATTGTGATATTAAGGGTTGATCTAAGTTGAGATTTAATGCCAAACTTCTCCTTCCCATTATGTTAATTTTGAAGTTGCATGATTTTATATGGGATAACTCGTAAAAGAATCAATTCTCTATACAGCATTACTACTAGTGCTGGTCAGAAATTGAAGATGGGATAACTCGTAAAAGAATCAATTCTCTATACAGCATTACTACTAGTGCTGGTCAGAAATTGAAGAGTATTTCTCACTGAAGTTGGGCAGCGTGGATATCAGTAGAAGGGAGTATCTTATCTTGCTGAAAAGGTTTATTTTACTGCCTGAAGTACATCCAAGTTATGGGGAATTTAGGTTACGTGAGAAAATCCTTTTAATTTTAAAGTTACATTCAATAAGTGACCAAGATTAATACAAAGAAGCTGGGGCCTTTGTTCCGGATAAAAGCTTGTAAATATAAAAAATCAATATTGTGTATCGTTACTTTGTGAGTTTGTTGCTCACAGTAAATTGAATATTAATATACAAAGTAAATACAATGTGAAATTTGAGTAAATGCAACAAGACCAACTGCCTTAGAAGTTCACGATTTTGGTGTGGACACCCTTAATCTAAATGCTGGTCAAATGGATGCTCTACACAATTAAGTGCCTGTGATCAAGCAGTATTTATAAAACTCATTTCAGTGGTGCTGATGGAGAGGTTATTAGCAAAAGTTGCTGTCAGTGCAGTCTCGTCTTTTGCTAATGGAAAAAGAACAACAGTCACCATAGAAATAGCAACTGGAAATATTACCATGGCACATGTTTTTGATCTTCCTCCAGAAAACCTAATGAAGGTATTAAGGTAGAAGTTGGAATCATACAGAAAAGTGTATTATGTTAGGAAGGAGCAATGGAGCAGTACTTATAGAGTTAGTAAACACGTGTCTGTGCAGTGAAAGTGGTTTTTAAAACCAACATTCTTAACAACATCACAGTGTTTGGTTATTGCCAAATGGTGAGTTATGCTGGACAGTTGAAAACTTGGTATGTCTGCGGACAACCCATGCATCTCAAAGGGAACTCACAGAGAAGTTGTGTCACAACTACTGAGAAGAGGGACGGGGGAACAAGCATTTGAAATCATGGTACCCGAGAGCAAGGTTCTGGTGGAATAACAGCAAGGGAAGCAACAGTTCCCAATGGCACACCTAGCCTGACATCATCCTACCAACAATGGAGGGGGAGATTGACACAATGAGAGAAACTCAATACCAGGAAACCTACAACCCAGAAGAGGGACAAGCTGGTACAGCCCTGGAGGAACCAAGTGTTGCTGCAATGGACATCAGAAACAGTGAAATGAACATCCAACAGTTACACTGCAATTGTTAATACTGTGCCTCAAAGACATTTGTCTACTTCAGCTAAAGATCTCAATCTCAAACCAGCAGACACCCTCACGCTAGCAGCTGGTAAGCTCTAATGTGCCTAACATCCTTGGACTTGGTGTGTGCAGTACTGCAATGTTTTCCAACCACTTACTCTCGTCAGATAATGACTGAAGCACATCAGATGCAAGTTATGGCAACAGTAAATGTTAATGGAATTAGAAATCTGTGAAACCAAAAACTGTTACATCAGTTCTTAAATATCCAAGCTGTGGATGTTTGTTATCTACAGGAGGTAAATACAATTTGAATGCTCTGTGCAATTATGAAGGCCTGGAAGGAAGGCCTTGCTGTATAGGCAAGGTATTAATTTGTCAGATTCAAATTACACCACTCTGGAAACTTTATATTAGTGATGCTGTAGAATTCTGCACTTATTATTGTAAATACACTCTCAGGTTCCCACAGAGACAGGAATGGGAATGCTTTTTGCATCAAGAATTAACAATACACTTAATGTCTGGAAGAGAATGTATCATTTGCAAAGATTTCAGTTGTATGCTTAGCACCAAGGATCAGAAAGGCACTTCAAACATGAGCTCGATGCTTGCACAACTGGTGACACAGTTACAAATACAGGATGCTTGGGAGCTCAAGAATGGCATTGAGATTCAGTTCACATTTTTCAGAAGCCTCACCTTTGGATCACCTTTATATATCTGAAACATTGGTACACTGCCTGAAGCGAATTGACATCCATGCAGTCACTTCTCACATATGGATCACAATTCCACAATTAGATATCAGCAGGAGTTATTGGAAAATCAGCATCACTGTATTTCGGATAAAGACTGCTTCTCCTCTAGCTGGGAAAATCTAAAAGTGTTCTATGTTCGGATGCTAAAAAAATCAGTATGGCGGTGTAAAACAGCAACAGTGGTATTAAAATCCTTTAAAAAAGTTTTGGGAAGGACATCGAAAGAAAAGAAGTCCTGAATTTTGCAACTAGGTCTGCTGTAAGCTACATGAGCAACAAAATTAAAGTTAAGGCCATCAGGAGAGTCAACAGAAATTGTTAAAGGCAAGCAAGATTAAATAATGCAGACATCACCTGACTTCACCTTTGAAGAATGCCTTAACTAATGAACAGGCCTTGTTCTACTTTTTGGCAAAAGAAATGTCCTTTATAAATCACCTCCTTACTCCTTAATTTCCATACCAGTGCTTCTCTGATGTAGATTTCATAGGAAATATATATGTTTTGAAGCTCCTGGAATAAAAGTCTTTTGTTGTCATTCTTCTAAAGACTTGTCCATTTTCAGTTTTATCTCACAATGTCATGGGAAGATAGGGATTTAAGACCATCATATAGCAACCAGGTTTTAAATATTCTACTTTTTCCCTAGTATCCATAATAAAATGTGTAATGTAGTGATCTCTGCAAAGTTTTATCTCAATTAAAATGCAGTGGATGGAGAAATACGCTTTCATAAGAACAGTTTGTATGGCCACTAATAAACAATAGAGGGTAGAGACAATCATATGAATGGAACACATCAGATTTTATAAGAAAGAAGAAAAGCAAGAAAAGAATGGGGGGAAAAAAAACTAATATATATATATATATAAAAACACACATACACAAAGAACCTTGTTTATCTGACAAGGTGGGACTGGGGGTTATCCACATTAATGAAAATCCAAATAATCTGATAACTGAATAGAAACTTTGATGTATAGGGCCATTAAATTATAAGGTAACTGCCCTCTAACACCCTCTCTTCACTGTGTGAGGGAACCTAGAGTTGCCAGGAAAATAGTGTGGGCAAAAAGTACTTTAAAATCCCTAGAGTAAATGCTAGAATGTTAACCGTCTGCTCCCAAATAGGCAGCATACAGTTTATAGCAATAGGGTTCCAGTTTAACAGATGTGTAGGATTTCTCGCACCTCTTTGTTGAGCTAATTCGTTTAGTGATTTTCAAGTAATTGCTCTAAACTGTCACCAATATTTAGTTTATTTTCCATTAAAACTAATCTCCTTGAACCTGATGCTTTGAACTTATGTAATATCATATGTATAGTTTTTCTTGCAGGCGGTACAGAGTTTGGAAACCTTTAACAAAATCCCTGCATACACAGCAAGCAAATTTGTGTTTAACGTAAACCTTCCAAATGCACATTTTTCCATGATTAAATGATGCACCATGTTGTAATGAGAGGCACCTGACTGACATAGCCTGATGCAACAGTAACAGTGGGATATAGTGCTAATGCACCGTAGAGTGGGAATTGGCTGTCTGAGTAAATTGCTAGGAAAGGGCAAAGCTAACATGGGCTGCCAGAGGGGTTATTTTATAATTTAATGACCCATTACAATAATGTAACTTTTAGATCACTAGGGAAGAATTGAAAGGTATCCAAAATGACACTTATCATGACTTTCAAAATGTAAATGGTGTGTTATTTATGGACGCTCTTTAACTACTGTGATTCTCAGCGTCCCATTCTAAATTGGGCATGAAAGACCACTTTATTTTGCTCAGAGGCCTCTCTATCAGGCTTGAGGTTCTTTTACATGCCATAAATCTACGACATGGGACCAACGGCTTTTCTTTCCTTCCAAAGTAAGCCATGCTAAGGATTTTTACACCCGAAAAAAATCCATCGTCCTCTGCTGGGTTTGAACCCACGACCTTGGGTATATGAAGCTAGCATGGTAACCATTACACCACGGAGGGCGACTTTCATGAAAACTAATGAAACATAATCTCTAACATGTTAAATTTGTTGTTCTGTGACATCGACTGTGGTAACAGTACTTATTGTTAGCTTGAAACTTCCACAATACCTATAGTGCCAATATTTCGACCGCATATTCATGTGTGTTTATTAAAGGATGTATATATTTTTGTGATTAAAAGGAAAGCAAAAAACAATCGAGATTAAAGAGAGATTGATAAAATAGGATCTTGCACATTCTCAAAGATGTATAGCAATGATGTGCTTTATATTATACATTTTAAAGATGGGTTAGCATTGAATGCTCCCATCATAATTAGCTACAAGCAGGTGGTTCTTGATACAAAGCTAATAAAAATGTGGTTTTTGTTACCTACTCAGCTTCAAAGTTAATTATCATATTTATCCAAATACAAGATGAGCTCAAATGCAGGGCGACCCTCATTTTTCAGAACTTAATTTTGTAATATCATTTATACAAAAGGAATACTTAATTGTAAATTAAATTTAAAGTTTTGCAGTATTTTTTAACAAACCAAGGAATACTTAAGCTGCATTTTGTTTTATTCTTTTTTTTTTTTACTTAATTTGAATTTGTGCAGGTGGCGGCAACGGCAGGACAGTAATAATGGTAATGGATAAGATTTTATATTTAGACAATATACCTAAATTAATAATTCAAATTGCACAGAAATCCATATTTTGAGCAGGAGAGAGACTGAGAGGGGAGTATGGAACGGTACTGGTATGTGTGCAGTGGGAGTACATAACAACAGCAGCAGCATTTTGTAACAATGATTATGGATACAATTTTCTAATTAGGCAACTCACCGAATATAATGTAATTTGAATTTTTGCAGAAATTCACATTGAGCTGAGAGAGATGGAGAGGGAACAATGGAAATGTATGACTTGGCGCAGGTGGCAGCTTAGCTGTAACGACTGTGAATGTGGCTTTCTATTTAACAACACAGCAGATATAGCACATTGTTTTTGTTTTGTAGCTTAATGTCCTTTAATGGTTAGTCTTATCGGATGGTGAATGAAACTGGTGAAATGATGTTCACATGATCTGGGGGAGACCCTTGGAGCTTAATGTTACTCGACATTTGTCTTCTCAGGATAAGGGAAAACCCCGAGAAAAAAAAAGCTCATCCAGGAAACTCACCCTAAGCAAGAATTGAACTCATGTTCTGTTGAATGTGGGATAGACACTACCACCACACTACCCAAGTGGGCAGCACATTGTTGTAATAAGTTTTACCTAATTCAAATTTACGCATAAATTCATGCTGTAGGTGGCAGAGAGAGGCTTAAGGGTGAATGGAAATGTACTGGTGAATGTGCAGCAGGAGGAGGGAAATGTGCAGCTAAACCTGTCTCTGCTTGATTGATGGCTCCCAATACAACTTTAAATGCAACCACCAATGTGAATGGAAGACCTCTTTTTATTTTAGTCTCGGAGAGAAATATTTTTTTCTAATAAGAATGATTATAGACCCACTAACAGCGAACTTTTCGTTGCGAAACATTGAAATGAAATTTAGAAAAACTGCTGCATATATCACAATCTTGGAAGTAATCTTTACCATTTCCCCTGGAGTTTTCCACTGCCATACCCACAAATTTTAAAAATTATTTTTGCTGCATGCTATTTGGAAAACAACACATGAATGCAAGATGAACCCTAGTTCTCAACATTAAGATTTTGGAAGAAAAGCTTCTTATATTTGGATAATTATGGTATTTACTTTTACTGGCTTTCTGCTTGTTGGGGGTTGCCTTCCATTCCTGTTCCACTTCTCCATAATGCTCTATCCACCCATTGTTCATCTTTTGTGCATGGCCTTATTAATACCATCCATCCAAGTAAGATGGTCCCTACCCCTTTTCCTTCTACCAGGAGCAGACCAGGTGACTGCATTAATTCTGTGTATAATTTATGAAGTTGCCTATGGTGATCGAACTCCAAATTTAATGTAAACTTAGTCAGTTCTATAATACTTCCAACAGCACATGCTGCCATGATCAGGTACTAGCAGTAGTCTACTGATTAGGTCTAATGCCCATTTTAACCAATCTTTTTAGACATAGAGCTTAGAAATTTTTAAAGGGTTATATACAATTAATTAAAAGTAATTTTATTAATCGTATCTTGTGTATCTGGTGAGAGGTCCATTGGAGGGAATTTAATGCTAACCATAATTCCCTCAAATGTACTTTAGCAAAAGCTTAAGCCCTCTAGTAAAAGGTAAAATCGTAGCACTTCACTAGTATTCATCAGTTATTTATGTGATGCTTTTGCAGATCTGTATTAGCTTGAGATTAAACAGCCTGGATTATACTCCAGCCAGTAAAAAAAAAAAAGTTGGCTTACAATTTTTTATTTCTGAAGTTACAGTGTAGTAGTTAAAAATTGATATAGAATTGTATTAAACTTCACTTGCTGGGTCTTTAATTAGAACATTTTTTCAAAGACCTTCCCTTTGCTGACAATGCTTTAAATAAAGCAACTAAAATACGAAATACAAAGATTCACTGCCTGAGAAAGAATAGCAGTTTGGAGCCAATTAATGATGAAAGCATGTAATGTTCTGGATAAAAATCCAGATGATAAACTTGAGTGAAAAGATTACATTTCAGTTTATTATGCTGGTTTACATAAATGAAATTTTGGATCCATATTTTTAATAACAAGTACAAATTGGATTTTTTACAATGGTAATGATTCATTTAATGTCAGAAGAAAACTTGTAATTTTAAGTAAATAATGGTATACATTTCTTTCTCAGCTCTGTGATTGCCAGCAACCTGCTGTTAGTGGATGAGATAATGCGTGCAGGAATGTCATCCTTGAAAGGCTGAAAATGATGAAGACCTCATTCTGGAAGCAGTGGCATTTCCTGTGAAACCTTCTTCACAGCTCAACTTCTTACCATGCCTCACAAATGACAAATTAGCTTTTAAATATTTAACATCATGCATTTTGACAGTTGGATGCTATTTTTCAACTGTGAGCACTTAACAATATTGTCATGTGAAATTGTGTCATTTAACACCAGCATTAACACTTATGTTCTGCAGTTATTCCATTGTCATTTTTTGTTGTGAATTACTGTCATCTCTAACAGTAATTCAATTCAATTAAGCTGAATTCATTTTCACACCTTTGTGTTTCCACAGTTTATAATTTTATGTAATAAAATGAAAAACAATAAATTACTACTCATGTTTTGCATTCCATTTTGTCATTTCTGTCCTCTGTAATGTTCCTGTAAGGGATTTGTTTTTACTTTAGCAAGTGACATTGCTGGCTGAAGGAGGGAAGTGGTCTCTTATAACCAATGGCTTGTTGCAGAAATGAGATTTAGATAATGTTTCAAGTTATGCATTTTATTCCTGCTTCATTGAAAAGGCAAAGTTTAGAACTAAACAATGTCTAAAGTCTGTGTTTAAATATATTGAAATCATAGGCAATCATAATTTCATCTGCACATTTTCTAACTGCAGAAAGGTTTGCAGTAACTTGACTTTTAATGAAATTAATCATTTTTATAGCAATATTTAGAACTTCTTGCTCTTGCATTATTTATGACCAAAGCAATGTAGGAAACAATGTATCTATTTTAGTTTGGCATAATATTACATTGAAGTTGTTTAACAAGGCCACCAAGTTTACCAATTAAGGATTTAGCCCCACCTCTATGTATACAAAACAAACTGTGCATAGGACTCCCCATGTTTACTCATCAGATTGAGCTGATATAAATTCATTCTTAGTTTTTCTGTTAAATTTCCAGCCATTTTATCATACTTCTGGTGACCATATCATTTGATAATGATATTGATTTTAATTGATTTTTATCCTCAGGACTCAAAACTGTAGATACATATCAATTGCTGAAGGAAGTAGTAATATTTCAGCAGTAATGTGTAGCTTACATGTTTTAGCCAGTTTTAATAAAACAAGATAAACACAATACTTGCCTGTATAATTGTCTTCTTGTCATTGAGAATCTCCAACTTCCTCTGAAAGAAATCTCCAGGTTTATCCTTCAGAAATGGATGTTTTGTAGTAAGATGCCTGATGAGCCTAAGTGGTTTCATATTCTCTGTTAATAATATTTCACAACATATAGCACATTGTGGTCAATCACAGAGTTTGGAATTTTTAATTAAAGAATTTGAAGGTAGAGCAATAAAAATTAGAACTACAGCTGCTAAAACTGTTCATAGAATTTCCAAATATTGACCATCCATTACATGTTAGTCTATAAGTTTATTTGTTAAAGATAAAATTATATCACTGAGAAACCAGATCCTAAATAGCTTTCAAGTATTTACAACATTTCACTCTCTTTACATCTTGAGAGGGACTGTTGGGTAGCACCAGCGATTTTCTTTAAGAATTTGTCAATTGTGATAGATAAAAAGTGACAATACTGTTATAATTCATATCAGACTATTGACAGAAGTTTACCGTATTACATACCCTCAATGTAATTGCCCCACATCTCGATCACTGTCTCCTCACACAGACGGCATCAGTGCGTCCATCTTTGTTGATGTGTTGCAAGGGCTGCCATATTGCACAGATATCTTCTCTGGTGTTGTAGCACTTACCACAAAGAGGTTCCTTCATTTTGGTAAACAGGTCATATAGAGTGAATATGGTGGATGTTCCAGTATTTCACTACCCCACATATGCAGGAGCTTTTGCACAGTGTTTTCCATGTGGCATTGTTCATTGTCATGGGTGATGCGAAGGTGTTTCTTTCTTCTGAGTGCAGGATGAAGGTGAAGTTGCAACAAATTGCAGTAGTGGGCTGCAATGACCATCTGCCCCTGCAGCACAATGCAATGCAGGATTTACCCATCAATATTGTAAATCCAATAATCATCACTTTGTTACCAGCTGGTTCATGGCATACTCTGAGGGCCGGAGAAGTGGAGCATTGGATTGGTGCATTAATTGTGGTTTGTACAACTGAGCCCAGTTCATCCTTGTAGTGATTGAGCAATTCTCCTGCAGCATAACAGTGTCTCTGTCACCTCATTATTGCATTCAGTATCCAAAACACTAATTTTGTGGAACCCAAAAATATTGCACAAAATATATGGCACTATTTTGTGACACGTATCTACTTCTTCAGCTAACTAATGCACAATCCAGCGATGGTCCACATGTAGGGAGGCGAGGAACTCAATTGCTATGTGTGTGGGGGTCATTCCAAATGGGGTTGAATGACTGCTGTCACGAAATCCTTTCATCCATCTTGCCACTGCATGATATGGCAATGCTGAATAACCACATGCCTCCCTGAAAATATTGTGCGCTCCAACCTTGTACCACTTTAATCTTGATACACTCATGTTCATATTTCCTAAACATACTGTTAGGGCGCTTGAACTGGCCTCCTGCACTTTGACAGTACACAATGAAACTGACTCAAACACAGCAGCCGTCACTCTTAATACCAGTTGCACTACTCGACCGACATTCTGCTATCAGCTACAGATAGCATACATGCCGTATGGCACACATTGTTCATATTACAGCAGTGTTGCTATTACTTTTTATCCAACCCTGGTTCATCAGCTCTTATTAAAAATACACAACTGCTGCAGTGACCAGCTATCAAGCAATATAACAATGGATAAGTGTGACCAACTAAATAAAGTATTATACCTATCCAGCTTCTGTCCTACACGGCTTGTGTGAAAAACAGTTAAATCAACACTAATTGACCATAATAGTTGTCTATACTTTTAATCCTGGACTTTACGACATTGTAAGTCCCCATGGGGATATATCATCTCAAAATAATTTCAGATCACCTTGTGCTTTACTGGGAAATGTGTCAATTGAGAAATTTAATGCCATACTGGCATGTCATGATAGCTCAGTGGTGGAGCAACCAGCTATAGACTGGGAGATTCGTGGTTCAAATGCCAGCTATGTTTTTTCACACAAGCCTACAAACGGCTTGTATGAAAAAACAAATGAACTAATTGAATGTATACATTGTTGAACTGTGCACATGCACTTCATTTTAAAGCGGTGAATGAATGGAGGTGGTTCTGTGTAAAAGAAGTTTGGAACTGTTGGTGTAGTGTATCCCCTATTTCCCCTATACCTACAAGCAAATATGTAATAAAAACCATTTCTGCTAATAGTGATCTCGATTAGGATGAAGAAGATGGAATAATAAACTCTGTAAGAGTTGGACCCGTGAGGTTGAAAATGAAAGCATAGACTTTCGAAACTTTCATGAATCAAATTTTTAGAAAAAAATGTGTGTTTATCTGTTCATAATAACTAAAAACGAAAAGTCAGTTTAATAATAAGGATGCAACACAAAGAATTTCAGGAAAATCCTCTCTTCCCAACTAATGTACCCTTTACATGGAAGATTTTTTTTAGAATCTTCAATTTTTCTCACAATTGGCTCTAATGATATTGATTAAAATACTGTACAGCTGTTAAAGATATTTATCTTGCAAATAAGAGTTTATCTTGAACCTTTTTTGGGTAAACTGCTGGAGTCCTGTTCATTCTGGATGACTTTTGCATAATTAGTAAACTGTAAGAGATAGACAAAATCTTACAAAAAGAAATGTACATCCTATTAAAGCACACTTTGTTATTTTTGGGGGGGGGGATTTAAACATTTCCGAGATATTCCTTGTTTTTTGCTTAATTTTTTTAATATTTGTAATATCCTTAAATGAGAAGTCATTCTTTTTCATCCAGGTTATGCAAGAAAAATGGAATTTCAAAGCCATCACTAGTGTCTTGCTCTTAAAAGATATGACACTTTTGCCTAGTGCATTGTCTTGTTTCCCTTGTACAATGCTGTCAATTGGTAGGTCTGTTTTAAGCACACTTAAAAATCTATCAACCTGGGTTTGAACCTACAAGAAAATATTTAGTAAAACTATTTATGCTAATGTTTATCATGATTAACATGCAATAGAAGAATTTACAAAATAGGCATAGAAAGTCATGAGAATGTAACAAATCAGATTTTTTTAATAGAAACAAATTATCTTCCTCGCTAAGCACAAGATATTTCTTTTGTTTCTAGAAGTTTTACTTTGTTTCCTTTAAATAATATTTATATCAATAATGGAGCTTTTAAAAACAAGCCCAGCTCTATAGGTATAATGATGCTTTCGAAATATGGTAGCTCTTGAAAATTGGTGAAATAATAAATCATGCTCAATGAGAAGCCTCAATGGTACATATTTTGATCATAGTTTTCAGCCATGTGTGTTAATAACTGAAGGGCAAATTCCATCCTTAGTAGGGATTAATTGCTTTGATTTTCCTTTTTTCTTGCTGTACTAAATTTGGTGCAAGTTATACATATGAAAAGCTTTTAGGTACTTTATAAAGGAGTTTCAGAAATTATATATGCACTTTTAAAAAATACTTTATCATTTGTATTTATAACACTTATATGTACATATTTTGCATGTTCTCATAAATGAACAAAGCTGTCCAAAACAAATTTCTTGATACAAGATATGAAAAGTATAGCAAATTGGTAACAAATAATATATTAATTTTACGATAAATATGTAAAAATTTAAATATGAATATAAATTATATGTGACTATCTAAAACATATTCTAAATACACTAGTGAAACAATCTCTGGCAATAATGTCAATTATATATTCATTTTCACAGCATAAAATTAAGATCAGCATTGCCTGCTGTTGGGTTAGTTTATGAGCAAAATGAGGACTGCTGGAGATGATGTACTTATGCTTGCTTCTTCATTTCTCCTGATTTTTTTTAACCTTTCTAATTCTTGAATCCCCCATCATCCTGGCATTTCGGTAAATGTGTAAAAATTTAAATATGAATATAAATTACATGTGACTATCTAAAACATATTCTAAATACACTAGTGAAACAATCTCTGGCAATAATGTCAATTATATATTCATTTTCACAGCATAAAATTAAGATCAGCATTGCCTGCTGTTGGGTTAGTTTATGAGCAAAATGAGCACTGCTGGAGATGATGTACTTATGCTTGCTTCTTCATTTCTCCTGATTTTTTTTAACCTTTCTAATTCTTGAATCCCCCATCATCCTGGCATTTCGGTCTAGTTTCCAGATGCTTGAGGAATCAGTCCCATTGAATGTCATCAACCTACCTCTTTTTCTGGAAAGAAGTCTTCTGTACAGTCTTTATGAACACTGATACAAATTATCACTTCTAACATCTCACATTTATACGTTTCACAAGATCTACGTAGAGAATTAAGCATTGCTGAAAGGAATATTGTGCAACATTCATGTCCACTAATGGCCAATCCACAGAAGTTGACTTAGGAATGGCACAAAATTTGTATGTTCAAACAATATTTTAAGTTTGTGAGCTGATATGGTTTTTACTTTATGAAAGCTAAAAACCATTTGCTAGCATAAACACTGCAGTATTATTATAATAAGTCATCAGTAATTAACTTCTGAACAAAATCATTTACTTCCTAAAATGTATATGATCAACTATTACTGACATTGGCACATATGTAATAAATACTGTTCACACCTATAATTCACTTGCACTACTTGAGCACTGTTACATAGCTTTGGATGATAAATCAGATGAATCTATTGTTACTTTTGATGTCCTGGAACTTGACTCGTCTATCTCATTCAGGATTTCATCTTCCTGATCATGATGCTCAGCTTCTGATCTGAAAAGAAAGCATTTTATGTGATCATTAATTGCTGAAAATTAAGATACCTAAGTAAAAATAATATTTAAATTGATAAATATAATTCAAAGATTCTAAAATTCTTTGAATCACTACAGAAGCAGTTAAATATGCACATTTTTAAGACAGCACTCAAATGCAGTTTTGAAATTGGTTTGTCAAAAATTAAAAGGAATTTTTGCACTGCAACTTTACATGCTTTGTTTGTGAATGTGTCAAGAAAAATTTGGATCTGTAACAGTTATATGCGGATATCAAACATTTGATTCCACCAAGTTAATCTTCAGAACTCAGCACTTTGCCAAAATGTGTGTTTAAATGTCTTAGTACTTTTCTAAATTTAAAAATGAATCCGTGCAAATTAAATCTTTGTGATTGAAACACCAAAGTTTTATGTTGCCTTTTTCTGCCATTTTAAACATAAATGTCTAATTCATGAAATAAATGATTTTTATTACCATTATTTGATTAGATTATTTATTATTAAAATTGTTCACATATGTATTTTAGTTCATTTCTGTAATCAATACAATGAGATTACCTGTACGGAATATAAGTTATTAATTTCCAGTCGGTTCATATTTTCTTTAACAGCAACATAAGCATTTCGATATAAACAATTAAAAGGAAGGTTTTTAAATATACAGACTCTTAATTGGCTTATGATTGTCTTATGTTCCTTCAAAAGCAACAATGAGTATTGTAATTTATCAATATAATAAATATTGATATTCTTGTTTTAAACCACACTACAGCAAACTACAAAGTTACGTTAATAGTAAATTAAAAGAATTTGAGTTGGGTTTTGTAATGCAAATATCTCTAGTTATTACTTACTGGGACTTTCGGGAACACTTGTTCCCATTTTTAACCGTTAATTCCGACTAAATCTTGCTTCGTTGGCATCAATAATGAGGGTGGTGGTGTATCACTTGTGGAGGCATCTGGTGCTGGATCTATGAACTTCCAAAGGTAAATCAAAATTTATGATAAGGCTCCTTTTCTTCATAATGTAGATCTCCGAGCCATCTAATTCTTGGGTTTATATGCTGATTTTAGCAGTTGTATATTAAATGTGATTTTGTGTTCTGATGTCCAAAAATGATAGACAACAGTTGAGTTTTCTGTTTCTTTGCATTTTAAGTTTCTCAGTGTTCCTTTAATCTGGCTTCCAAACTTCTTTTTGTTCTTCCTATATATACTAGATTACAGTCTGAGCATATAATTTTATAAATTCCTGGTTTTTTGTTTGCTGGGATAGGATCTTTTAACTTTTTGCATAGCACCATACAGCAACCTTTGGAAGTTCATAGATCCAGCAAGAGATGCCTCCACAAGTAATACACCACCACCCTCATCATTGACGCCAATGAAGAAAGATTTAGTCGGAATTAAGGGTTGAAAATGGGAACAAGTGTTCCCAAAACCGGTTGCAATAAGTAATTACTAAGTGATGTGTGTGTTACAAAAACCAATTCAAATTCTTTTCATTTAATTTTAATCACATCACTGTTACAAGCTTCTTTGCATATTTGCAAGATATCAAATTACATTAACAGTCTTAAATATGATGCAGTTTCGACTGGTAGTAAAATATGTGAGGAATCAGTAAATTGTGAAAATAAATATATCATATCTCAGCATATTAGTACCACTAAATTAAAAAAATGCACTTTTCAAAGCAATTGGGGAGAAGAAGACTTGCATACTTCCAATGATAATTGCAACATTAAGTCAAAAATCACACTTTGCATTAAAGTTACATAAACCTCTTTCTGATCTGAATATCTTTGTGAAAATTACAGAATCCTACATTAAGATAGTTTTTTGAGGAATCTGCACTTAAATGAGTTAAATTTGTAAAAATGTTGTGTAAGTGTATGTTATGATGGTGTAATGAAAACCATTAAAGTTAAATTAAAAGTTAAAGGTTTTGGATTTCAATCAATTCATTTGATTCTACAGGTTCTGCCAATGTAGATGTAGATTCTTCTTCAGAAGAGGAATTAATGAAAGTATTACTGCTTATAACAGAACTTCTGGAAGTAGAAAACAGTATAATTTCCTCGCAGTTATTTATTAAAATTAATTCAATGTGACACATATTATGCACCATGTGATAAAGGCTGGAAGATTTTTAAATGTGTTATTTTCAAGCATGCTTTGTGTGAGCTGCACAGTACACATTGTCAGAAACAGTACCTGTATTGCCTGTTTTAGATGTAGATAAATTGATTTGAAAAACACAGAAATTGTACAAATAACTGATCTAAGCAAGGATTGCATTCATAAAGTTTTTTAAATGATAAAGTTAAAATCAACAGTGACAAGGGTAATTAATTTTTTTTTTTTTTAAATTTATAGATCACTGTGCTGACAAACGTTTAATTTCTTTAATGGTTTAGAAGCTGTGCTGTCAAAATATTCAAAATATAAATTAATTTAAGGGAAACAACAAAGCATATTTATATATATGAGGAATGCCCAGAAAGTTAGTTCCGGTTTGGAAAAAAAGGTATAATACGTTTATTTTCACAACATTTATTTGTACATGAAAGAGCATTCTTTAATCTACTTTTTGACACAGTTGCCACCATTGTTCAGGCACTGTTCATAGCAGGGAATCAACTTTTGTATGCCCTCATCAAAGAAAGCTGCCACCAGTGAAGACACCCACTGCTGAACACCGTGTTTTGCATTATGATCGCTGTCAAAACGTCTTCCTCCAAACTCATGCTACAGATTCAAGAACAAGTGGTAGTCAGAAGGTGCGAGATCAGGGTTGTACGATGAGTAATTGTACTGCTCCCAACCAAATTGTTGAGTGTTTTCTGTGACATCAGCAGTATGGGGACGTGTGTTGTCATTAAGCAGTATAATGCCCTGACTGAGTGTTCCACACCTTTTGTTTTGAATTGTGTGCAGAAGATTTCTTAATGTTTCATATCAATCTAAATTGATGGTTGCATCTCTGAGAAAGAACTCAACAGGTGAATGCCTCATCTGAACACAGAACACATGATTTTTCGTGCTCACAATGTTATTTTGAATTTTGTTGTTTGGGGGATTGTGTGTCTCCATTTCATCAGCTGTGGTTTAGATTCTGGAGTGATATAACAAACCCAATCCTGTCACTATCCTGCCTAGGAATTCATCTCCCTCATCATTATATCAGGAAAGAAATGTCAAACCTCTGTCCAGTTGCTTTGTGAACATTTGTAAGCATCTTCGGAATCCAACAGGAACATAGTTTATGATAATTTAAGCATTGCTATTGAGAACCATTAGTTTTCATGAATTGTCATATTCACTTGTTCAACCTAACCATCAGTGACAACAGAAGGCCTCCCATTATGAGCATTGTCATGAACATTGTGTTATCCATCAATGAATTGCCTAATCCACTTTCTCACCATTTCATCTGTCATTACATTTTCATTGTAAATCTCAACAATTTGACAGTGAATTTCAGCTGGCGTAACATTCCTTGCATTCAAATATATCATGGAATGCACTTCACAGTCGGCGGGATCAGGCATTTTCTTAAACATTTTGAACAATCACTAACAACTGTAAAACTTGATTCGGCTGTAATGGCATCAGTGGATAGAGAATGAACTAGAGAGATAAGTGTACACTAGCATTGTGGTAGAATAAAATGGTGTTCGCTTTACTGACATGCCTTGTATTTTATAAGTAATATGGCAACAGGTTGTATTATAATAAATACAAAATGCTTAAGATAAAGTATGAAGCTGCTTTTAAATGACTAAGAAAACACTAAATATAAGGTAGCCAATATCAGTAATACAAATAAGCCTATATGAGATATTGTAAATGCCAGTAGCATAGAAATTTGGAAAAACATAATATTGTATTGTGCATGAGAACAAGAGGTTGATAATCTAATAGTATAGGTAAAAAATTAATATTTTCTAAATATAGCTGCACCTAAGGATAATAGTTCAGTTAACAAATATACAGTGGAATAAAAAGTAATGGTAAGTCTGTTTTAAAGCCGTTTAACAAGTCATAAGTTATTAACATTATAACAGTTAAAAACTAAAAACAAAAGTAGGTGGACAGATATTCTCAAACACTGGGAGGGAGGCTCTCTTGAAAACCTTTGTGTTGCTTCTTTGAAAGACACTAAACTTATATAGAAAGCGTGGTATTTATCTGCCATTTCATAATGTATGTATATACACTACACAACAATAATTTTGGGTGGATTATAATACGTCCTCTATCTATAAGTAGTGATAGAAAGAATAAAATATGAATAAAATATTGCATTTCTAGTCATTTAATTAACCTTTTGACAGTTCAAAGTACAAGACAACTGCTTCCTGTTGCAGATTGGCTGACTTTGATGTTTGTTTAGACAGCATTCCATCATTGAAATCTTGCATGTGGTAGATGAAATGCCCATTCACATCCATGAAAGGCTCACAAAGGTCTTTGGTGATGCAACAGTGGATGTCAGCATGGTTACAAGATGAGTTTGTTGCTGTAATATAGCTAAGGGCCAACACTGTTGGCTGATGAACAGTGGAGCGGCAGACGCATGAATGATGTGACTTCACGCAATATTAAACGAGTGGATGAGGTCGTTCGAGTTGCAACGCCGGATGACAGTGGATGAATTGTGTCGCATTATGACCCTCAGAAAAGGTAGTGTAGTAATGATTATTCAAGAACTGGGGTACTCAAAAGTGTATCATGGTGGATTTTCCGATAGCCTCGGAACATTTGCAGCACTTCAATTTGGAGGGAGAGGAGTTTCTGGAGATGAAATGCAGGTTCTTTTTTGAACCAGAATCAAAGAGATAGTCCATGGAATGGCATCCTATGACCTCATCGAGGAAGAAAAAATTCAAAACTGTGCCATCGGCAGGGAAAGTGATGGCGACTGTCTTTTGGAATGCAGGATGTGATTCTGGTTGAGTTTTTGGAGCAGGGAGCATAATAAATTCTATGCAATATGTCAGCACCCTCAAAAAGCTGAAAACACGTCTTCAGCGAGTTCGTCCAACAAAACCCATGGTGGGTGTTCTGCTTTTGCATGACAATGCAAAACCACACACCAGCCATCACACCAATGAAGAGATTGTGAAAATTGGATGGCAAGTCTTGCCTCATCCCCCATACAGCCCTGACCTAGCACCATTAGACTTCCATCTGTTTGGACTGGCAAAAAAGCCTCGCAGGATTCATTTTCCAGATGCGGAGGCCGTGAAAAAATCTGTTTGTCAATGGCTTTGGAAGCAAGATCATGTGTGCATTTTAACGCACAGGAATACATGCTCTCGTTAAAAGGTGGACTAAAGCTCTGGAAAAGGATGGGGATTACATTGAAAAGTGACAATTTAATCCTCGAAGTTGTGGCTTTCATGCTGTGTAAACAGTATTTAACTTTCTTATAAATTAAAAGAAAAAAAAATAGGAGGTGTTAGTTATTGACTGGCCCTCGTATTTATGTTGTCTTTTGTATACTTACGAGTATTTGTTCTCTTGAAGAGATCGGAAAATAGACTTTGGGCAGGTTTTATGGTATCGCCAACACTCCCCATGTCCATGCTCTTGTCCAGCACGTTCTGCCTCTACATAATCCTCAAGGAGATGAGAAAAAGGTGATTTGCTGGCTCTATAATAAAAAAAATTGGTGAAAAGAAAAAAATAATTTCAGGATTATTCATTTTAGCTCTCAGTGATTTATAAGAGAATGAACTTCTTGTATATCTTAGGGCTATAAACATTAAAACAAATTTCAAAGTAAATTACAGTTGATTTTTGATGTTCAACTCTACAGCTGCGTAAATAATAAAGCAACTAAGCAACAGCTAAATGAAATAAATATTTTCTTGTACATTTAATGTTCTATAAGCAGGAAGGTAAATCAGACGATAATTATTAATTGTTCATGTATTCAGTACTGACTGGAACCAGATCTGATCTGTCACTGATCATGTGGTTGGGTAGCTACTTAAAATGATTAGTGAGTACAATTTAAAGTGATTTTTATGATCAATATAAGGGTGAGATGAAAGTTTGTTTGGTTCTTACCTGAAGTCTGTCATTTGGCATGAAGCCATTGTCTCTCTTGCATTCCAGTATTTTATTGTCAGAGTTATTATTTGTAAATAAATGTATTAATAAGTATGAATAAATGTAATTCTTCACATGGTCTGCATCCTAGAGTTAGAGTCTAATCTCATAATAGGATCTATAGATTACAATTGTGTGTATGTGGGTGTGTGTGCGTGTTTTTTTTTAATTTCCCTAAAACTTTCAGTTGTGATTTTGTCTAAGTTCTCTTTTGTTTTCATCTTTTCTAGTTATGGGTTCCAAAAAGGTTTTTAGTTTTTAATTATTCAGCTTGGTATGTATTTCTTTGTCTTTTTAAAACTGTTGCATATAAATCTTTGTTTAATTTATCTGTGTTGAGTCATTTAGAGATTTTCGAATTTGCTTTCCAATTTTCCAATATGCTTTTCTGTTCAGCATATGTTAACGTGCAATTAAAATTAAGATTGGTACACCAGAATAGTTGATAATGGTTGGTGGATCTTCTTTGTGATAAATTAATTTTGTAGTTGTTTAATTGAGTATATTTTCCAAGATTTTTCCACATTGTCATAACCCCATTATCTAGAATGAGCATTTACATTTCTAATTACTACTGTATTTGTATTTATTATAACATTTTCAAAGTAGGGGTGTTATTTGGTGGATTATACACAGAATATTTATATGTTTAACTCTTTCCAGCTCAATGGGTCCAAATGAACCCATAAATTTAAATTAACATTAAAAAAATGTCCATGAATGTCCAATGGTTCCATTTGACATCACTGCATTTCTGGGCTTTTCCCTTGTATACAGATGGCATGAAGACACCTAGAGATTGTAAAGCTTCCTTTAAGGTGTGATAGCTAAATATTCCCTGGGAAGCGTAACGCATCATTGCCAGCTGCTTGGCCCTTGAGATTTGCCATCATTTTGAGGTGTTTCTAATTTTAGTATTTAAAAAAAATATAGCACTGTAGTAAATGTAACAGGGATAACAAATAATTACCTTTGAATAATAAAATGAGCTGTATTATTGTGTTATGAACTCCAAAAGTGTTGGTTCCATATGACCCTAGTGGGAGAAAGTGATGGCAGTTTACGAGTGCGATATGTGAGGTTATGTGCAAATATCTACATGCAAATAAATTAGTTTCTTTGCTTTCAGATGTGTAAATTATCAGAAGAAGAGATGGTAGAGTACCTGTTAAATTGTGAGCTGTCTGATGACGAGGTATTTTGGGAATTTTCAGATGAGGAAATTGAAAATAGCATTGAAACAGTGCAGGAAATAGAGATAATGAAAGTTTGCCGTAGGTGAAACAATTTACAATGATTTACCATCTGAACAGCCGAATGAGGCTACTCAGATGTTTCTCATGAGTCTGCTGACTCATGAGAAAAAAAAAAAAACACTTAAAATTATCACAATTGTCCATAATAGTTGGCTATACTATGAATCCTAGGACTTAAAAGTACTTGCAACATTGTAAGTCCCCATTGGAGTTGTCATCTCAAAATAATGTGAGATCATTTTGTGGTTTACTGGGAAACATGCAAGTCAGTTGAGAAATTCAATTTTATGCCGGCATATTGCCATGGTGGCTCAGTGGTAGAGCAACTGACTAGAGACTGGTAGATCCGTGATTTGAATGCCGGCTATGACATTGAATTTTTCATTCTGACTCTACCTATCCAAATTGATATGCTATTCAGAAAACATCCACCAGTTCTGAAATTCTTCTGAAACAGAACAATTTTTTGGCATACGCATGATGAGTGGACTTATAAAAGTTCCTTTCTGTCATCTTTTACTGGAGTGAACACAGCAGACTTGAAAAAATTGCAGAGGTTATGTCCAGAAATAGGACTCGAACTTACATTCATTTTATAAATAATGATAATCTTCTGCCCAGGGATGACCCAAAACATGGCAGACATTTCAAAATTCACCCATTTATGAGTGACTTGAAGGAAAATCTAAAGAGCATAGAAATTGAGGAACATCTGTGTGTAGATGAAATAATTGTTCCCTTCAAAGGACGTTCTTCACCAAAACAGTATGTGAAAAATAAACGACATAAGTGTTTGCAAAAACAACCAGCAGTGGGATTTTGCATGGCTTTGAAGTATATGTAGGAAAAGATACTATTAGTAGAGCAACCTGGGAATTAGTGGTGATATTGTGTTTAGACTATTACAGATTATACCACAGCATAAAAACTACAAACTTGCATTGGCAACTGGTTTTCTTCATATCAACTGCTAGTATCAGAGAATAGAATGGCAGGGTGTATTCTGACTTCAGACAAAAAAACTGAAAAAAAACAGGACCTGGTTCCAGTGATGTCAAAGTAGATGGAAAAAACAAAATAGCATTGTCAAGTGGTTTGAAAATAAAAGTGTTCACCTTATGTCTGGTGTTCAGCACTTGGGTTCAGTAAAAAGATGGTCTGTAAAAGACAAAGTTTATATCAATGTAAGCAGACCAGCTATTGTTACAGAATATAATAATTTCATGGTGGTGTTGATCTACTGGATATGCTTGTTGCACTGTACAGAATAAATCTAATGATAAAAAGATACTATCTCAGAATCATCTTTCATCTTACTGACATATTTGTTGTCAATGATTGGCTTCTTTATAAGTGACATTGCCAACAGCAGAAAGAAAAACCCATGCCTTTGCTCCCTTTTCGATTGGAAATAGCCAATGCACTACTTCAGAGTGGGAAAGCACTGAAGAGAAAATGTAGTTGACTATCCAATGAAGCAGAAGATATTGTACAACATCCAAAAAAACGTGCTGTTTATCCAGCACCAATTAGATTTGACCAAATTGGCCATTGGCCATTGCATAACAGCAACAAGCAGAGATGCAAGCTATGTGTGAATTTAAAATCCCGAATAAGGTGCTCAAAATTTGAAGGGGCATTTTGTTTACATAAAAAGAATAATTGTTTCTATTATTCAATAGCAAATTATTGTCATAATGTACTTTTGTATGGAATTGATTTGATTGTAATGTAGTAGCTGAATAAAAATATCATATGTGCATTATACCATGTGGCACTGAATACACTGTCAGACAGTAAGACAAAAGAATGTAAAAACAACTCACCTGTTTCTAAAACAAGTGTAAATCCAAAGTTTATTATTTTATTACTGTTTTTCATGTCAACAATATGAATTAATTGCCACATGATAGTTCTATTTTGTTTATCAATCAACAAAATTCATCCATCTTGTATTCCCACTGGGTCAATATGGACCCACTTTAAAAAATCCTATGCCAATATCAAAATTTTCAAATCTTAAGTATTTTTATGCTTTAGCGAAAATTTGAAACCCTAAAATAATAACTTTTTTTTCTTTTTTTTTGGTTAGTAGAATATCCATAATTTGGGCTGGAAAGTAATAAGGAGGAATTGTTTTTCTGTATATCCACATAAAATAAAAAATAATTAATCTATATCATTCATTTCTTTAATAACTTTAATAGATGAAGTGAGATTTTTTCAAACTCTACTACCATTGCTTATTTGTTATTCTTTAGGAGTTATATTAAAATGTTGACTCTGATAATATTTTAGATATTATAATGTTAGATTTTCTTCTTTGTAATTATATCAATATGTTATATAGTTTTAATTAATTCAAGTTTTTTTTTGCTTGCCTGTATTCTATTGTAAAACTATTAATTTGAATATTTTGTTGTGTCAAATAGTGTGTCTTTGAAATCCATTTAGATTATGATGAAGAGAGCTTGGAATATGAAGTTTTAGAAAAGAGACAAGCAAATTCTGAAATAATAAAAAAAAACTAATAATGAAATCATATGTATTTAGCTATTCAGACCAAACACAGAAAATGTATTATTAGTAATAGCTGAAGCTTTCCTGACGATGTATTAACTCTAAATTTTCTCAGGCTTCTAGCCAGGTAAGTCCATGGATTGACTCCAACATTTCGAAGATGTGCATCATCTTCGTCTTCAAGGTAAACTGATAACTTGAAAATTCGGATTCATATATTTATAGTGCCAGAGTGAAGCCAGCATCTGATTAATTGCACTGAAATTTAATATAACTGAGGCATGGGGATGGACTTCATAGAAAACTATATATGCCATACATAGTTTTCTACGAAAGATATTAAATATCAGTGCAAACCACTCAGATGCTAGCTACTTTCTGGCACTATAAATACTCAAATCCGGACTTGTAGTATCAGTTTACTCTGAAGATGAAGATGATACACATCTTCAAAACGTTGGAATCAATCCTTGGACTTAAAAGAAAATTTAGTGTTAATGTATTATGAGTTTTTTTTTAAACTATTGCCATTATTTGAGTTCTTTTATTGTAAGAGACAGAACAGTCACTGACACTTTTAAGCATTACTGATAAAAAAGTAATATATTACTTAATTACTTATAACTCTCTGTGTGGATATAATACCTATGCCCCTCAAAGGGTACTCCCAGGAGGGAGGGATGAGTAAGCAGCTAGAACTAGGAGTAATGGCACAGCAATAACAGGTATTCTACAGTTTCCAGATTGATACATCCTGGCACTTGGACAGGCAGAGAGGGCACCCCCGCCCCACCTAGAGGGTCCAACACCCCCCTTCCCCAGGGTATACCCTATTAAGGGCAAGTGATGAGAAAGTGCCACAAAGAGAATCCTTTTCCTCTGTCATGCTGCACTAAAATAACATCACTGACACCCTAAAACAGACCAAATGGGATGAAGGATAAATGAAACGATTAATGGAACAATATGGAAGTACAGAGTTAAGAGAAACCACTCCTGCATTCACTTGACAACCTGGGAAATTTCCCAAAAACCCATGGATGAGAGCAGGCAGTCACCAGGAATTGAAACAGGGTCCTCACAAATGTGAGTTGCACATATTACCATGGCTCCATCTGGCTCTGTATTTTGTATGATTTTCAGAAATCAATAATTTAATTTTTGTTTTGGTTGGAATAGAGTTCAGGAATGATTAATATTCCTTATACATTTTTGTTAATTTTCCATTTAGCCTCAGAAAATATATTCTCAAGATTGAGAGAAAAGAAAATATTTTAATTATTAGTTAGATATATCTGTTTTATTTTTGTACAGCAATATTTTTAGTGAGGATGTAATTAATGGGATGTAATAGGCGGAACTGTTTAGATTGACTCTCTAGTACAAGTTACTAAGAATGCTCATTTATTATTTATTTATTCATTTACATAGAAAGTCCCAATGAGGGGGGACTCTAGGGATAGACTGCCCTTCATACAAAATAGACTTCATTATAAACTTATGCATAACTAAAATGACTATGTTGTAATATTTTATACCCATTCAATAAGTAAAACACATGCTTTTAAGTATAGAAATATCAAATACAAATTTATTTAAATGAACAGAATTTGAGTCGGTTTTTGTAACACAAACGCCACTTAGTAATTACTTACTGGGACCAGTTTTGGGGACCTTGTTCCCATTTTCAACCCTTAATTCCCAAAACTGATCCCAGTGGTGTTTGTGTTCAAAAACCGACTCAAATTCTTTTGATTTAATTTTAATCACATCACTGTTACAAGCTTCTTTGCATATTTGCAAGCTTTCAAACAAATTTATTTATTTTTATTTCGTCTCCAAAATAAGGATAGCCTATTTATAATAGAAAAGCACTTCCTTAATAAATTGGTCATCAAACCTCAGGATTTTACTTTTCTTGTTGTTTCAATAATGATTATTCTCAACAAACCATAAAGACATTAGAGCATTTTTATTTTATTTTTGGCTTTGGTACCTGAGCAGGAATACTAGAATCATCATTAAGCATTTTAAATCAAGTCAGTTACTTAAGAAGAAAGGTTTGTCAAGATATTAAAGTTATTTCCCTGATATGTTCTTGTATTAATCTAAAAAATACACAGATGATAAATAATCAATGCAATTAAAAATATTTTTATGAATAGATAATTCTAATTATTTTCTTTCACTATAAGTGATCGCTTATTTTGCATAATTTTTAAGAAATAGCACTTACTTTTCTATCTAACATACCTATAACAGCTCACTTTGATGTAAAATCCCCTTTTAATATGTGAATTGTACAATTTTAGCAAAATTTAAAGTCTGAAGATACACAGGGCAGGCAAAAGAAAAAGATAGAATAAAATAACATCTTTATGACTTACGTGAAAAAAAGCTTCACAATTTCTCCTAAAAGGCCATAGTGATCTAGTGACAGGCCATGAACTTCACAGATAGCTCTGAGGAGACATGCTTTACCATCCATCCCAAAATTTGAGAGTAGGTCTTCCACCACTATGTATAGTAATGCTCTGCAACAAACATAGTTAGGTACACTTTTCTACCTCATTCAACCAAGAAAGATAATAAGGAACTTATCCTTACCTTTGAAATGTCAAAGTTCTGTTTAAAACAGTGTTACACTATCCATTTCATGGGTGTTCATTTTTAGCCATGATTTCCCATGTGCCAATAGAGCAAGAATGAAATAGTTGACTAATGAGTCTACATTCAAATCATTGCACTCTCTACCAAGAAAAAGTTGTCACAGTAACTTCTACCTAGAAAGAATGGTGATAGTTTGCGGAAAAGAAAGCAAATCGCAGCACTCTGCTTGTAATTGCATTGGTAACCAATACAGCCATCCTACCTATACCTTCTCCAGGTACAGTAATGAATAACATTCAAAGTTTGCTGTGTTCTTTGTTGACAAGTTAATGTGGACACAACACATTTTGTGTCAGTATTTGAGTGTTATTATTGTTCGGTGACAATATATGAATGATGTATAAATATGATTTGCATCCCTTACATAATATGATACCTACTCTGAACCATAAAATGAAAATACTGCTAGAGGGACAGTATACAGCTAGCCTCATTAGGAAGAAATCACATTAAGAATCTATGTACTGCTATCAATAGAGGGACAGTATCCAACTACCCTCATCAGTAAGGCAAAACATTAAGTTTAAGTATGGTCTTTTGTCAATAGAGAGATAAATTCACTTCATCAGTGATGGCATCAAAGATAACATTTTTGCAGGAAATTGTGGATAAAAATGAACACCCAATATATTTTCTATAATCTATAATAAATTTTTTTTAAAATAAAGTTTCCACAGAACAGTAATTTTCATGCATTTGGCAATGCCTGATACTGCCTTAGGGGTAATCCAAGCAAAGAGCTCAGATCACCATATGAGCAAACTGAGTTTGAAAACTTTAACATACCACTTTGAAATTATTTAAATATATGAAGAAATTGTATCTAATACTAGAGAAACAGCTAGAATATTAAGCTGAATGTGCTATAAATGATCATGTTTTTGCACGATCACAGCTGTGTTCAATGTAAATATGGAAAATGACGTTCCATTATACAAGGAGAGAGAATTTTCAAGACTACTTCAATATTCTTAATGCAAACTTTAAGGAGAAATCTGGAAAGGATTAATGGGGGAATAAAGTTCAATTGTTGGAGCTTATCAAGTGTTTTTTACAAGAATAAATAAATCATGCTTTTAGTAATTATGCTCTCTGCAATATCCAAATTATTAGTATTTTGATGATTTTGCTACCATCTATTATATAAGGATCTAGTATTCATCAGGCAAATGTCATATAGTGACAGATGAAGCATGTCTTGTAACATATGGTACCTACTTTCAGTTTTCATTTCAATCCTATATGAAAAGATGAAAATGTGGATCCCAAAATCAAGTGCATTTTTTAAAAATGGTTTACCAAAAACATTACATCAATATTTTAATTCTTTTTTAAACTTGAACTATTATATTATTAAGAGAGAAAAGTTTGTTATGATGTGTGTGTGTGTGTGTATGCGCATGTGTGTGTGTGTGTGTGTGTGTGTTAATTTTAAAAAGCATTTAACCAATTTTGATACTTCTTTCATCATTGAAAAACTATCTTATTCCAGATGGCTACAGGGCATATAAATATATTAAAACATTTGAAAACTGGCAGTTTGAGGTTTCTTTTTCCAAATTCAAATCACAAAATTTCAATCCTTATATGGATATCACAGGCTTCTTTTAGCACTTTATTTGCAAATGTGGCAAATTAATGGCTTCTATCCCAAATGGGTGAAAGGTAGTTTAATATATTTTAAAATAAGTTATTTTAGAGAAGTTTAGGAGATATTGTATATTGTACATATCACCATATTTCACTCATTTTTTCACATAGATAGTATCAAATAACATTTTGGTATGATTTTTAGTAAAACTGGGTACTTAGATTCTATAAAACTGACAAAATGGTACCATAGATTCAATTCCTATTTTAAACACCTTATATAGAACTCGACATTCTATATTAATGATAATAAAAATCTGATGTGTTCCATTCACATGACTTTCTCTACAACTCTGGACAGTAATAATAATAATCTGATGTGTTCCATTCACATGACTTTCTCTACAACTCTGAACAAAATTATTATTAAAAAGTTTATATTTCTAATTACTTCATGCTAACTGAGAAAAATTAGTAGAAATAGTCTTATTACTTGCTTCCTTTTAAGTAGAAGCAAAATAAAGGAGTACCATAGTTTAAGTGATAGTCAAAAGCTGGATGTGACTGAAGTTTCTTTGTTTGTATGGACAGAAGTTGACAAATTCCTGTAGGAATAAAGTATAAGTTTTTTAATGCTGAAATCAATAACAAGGAATGTCTAAAAAAATTATCAACTCCACAAAAAAAAAAGTATGACATAAATTGTGTGTTTTATCGTGATCTACATTTTTTGTGTAGTAAGTTTTTGTCTATCTCTTATGGTTTACCAGTTATGCAAAATGCAATCAAAATCATCCAGAATAAACAGGTCTTTAGAGGCTATTCTCGGCAAATTCAAAATATAAATTTTATTTGGTATGTAAATATCTTAAATATAAGACTTTTTTTTTTTTTTTTTTTTTTTTTGTAGCTTAACGTCCTTTAACCTGGTTGGTCATATCGGATGATGAACGAAATTGGTGAAGTGATGCTCAAATGATCTCGGAGTCCATGGAGCTTAAAGTTACTCGACATTCGTCTTCACAGGTCAAGGTAAAACCCCGAAAAAAAAACCTTGTCCAGGTAACTCACCCTAAGCGAGATTCGAACTCACGACCTGTTATAAGAGATTTAATCAAAATTGTTACAGCCATTTTGTCAGAAAATCAAAATTTTAAAAAAAAGTTCCATGTAAAGGGTAGTTTGGGGTGGAGGGGATTTTCTTAAAAATCTTTGTGTTGCACCAAGTTTGGTATACACACACACTGCACCTTTTTCCAAAAATGCTTTTTTTTGGATTCAGAGGGACCTAAAACATGTATTTCTGGTGAAATCTCGGTATCAAATTTTTGGGTGGAATACAATAACTTCTCTATCCAATATGTACATAATATGTGGAAAAAAAAATAATAACAATAATAATAACAACAACAACAACAACAATACGAGTATTGTGAAATTCTTAGCCAATCTAGTTATAACACTATATATTCTACTATAGGACCAGTGAAAATTATAAGCTATGTTAAAACTACAAAACTGCCCTTAGCATACTTTCATCTCCTTATATAGAAATCTGCGCTGTTTAAACCTGTCAAAATATAGTACAATTATACAATAGGTGTGGGCAAACATCATATATACAATGCAAAGTCCAAAAAACGCCTATTAGTTTAAACTAAGTAGTTCTAACATTTTTTACAAGCTGGCTTTACTTTATTTTCAGCCCCTTGTAGATAAAATTATGCTGCTTAGATCCAGGATTCAAATTTGTACACATGGATTATAGGATTTGGTGGAAATTATAGGATACCACACAACTTCAAGATCTTGTATTTTTTTTGTCTCAATATATCTTTCATAAATGGATTCAGTATACCCTATTTTTCTACATCTTTTGTACAAATTGTCACAATTTGACCAATCTGAGTCAAACCTTAGACACTCATAGTTTAAGTATAAGTACAATAATAAAAATAATAATAATGGTAATAATAATAATATGTATTTTATCCAATTTATCAATACAATGATTTTGGACACGTCATTACATACATATATACATTTATACAGAATCACAATTTATAGCTCATCCAAATTATATAAACATCTATTTAACAGATATGCCTTTAATTTTAAGTTAAATTGTCATTTTGACACCTCTGCGACTGCTTTAATTTCTGGAGGTAATTTGTTAAAAAGCTTAATTCCTTGTTATTGTACATCTTTCACGCATACATTTTTATTTACATTAGACTACAGACTATTTACAAATTTCAAAAATCTCCCCACATCCTTATTTGCCAGCATTTGTGAAATACACAAATGCAACACTGGGTGGGACAGTTATAATAAAATTATATAAAGAGAAAGCATGTCTAACATTCTAAAACAGTAAACGCATATTTTTAAATTAACAGCTGAGTTTTTCTTAATGTCACAAGTTCATGGATTTTTCAAAGAGATTAACTTGGTGGCCTGGGAGTGTGAAATCTACATTGTTAATAGCCTCACCTCAATTTTTATTCTTGTATTATTATATTAAAGGCTTCTGTATTATGTGCAAAATGTTTTTATATTATTAAATAGCTATGGGATCAAATACAAGGTACCTAAGTTTTAAAATTTCACCTACTGTGATTAACAAGTTACCCAACCATTCCATATCATGGTTATACTACACCCAAAGGTTATTTGTAGACTATGGAGCATTTGAAGAAGTTGGAAGTCTCTCAGAGCGAAGTTAAGGGAGGCTTTTCATGTTATTAATAGGCTTTGGACTTATATGCACTAAAAATCATTAAAATATGCATGCAAATATTCTCAAAAAATTAGCTTATGCATTAAAACTTTAAAATATACAAAATCAAATGTATTTTATTTTACACCAATAAGGCAATAATTCAATATGTTTTATCCATATATTGGAGGACGTATTTTATCTACAGTTGCATATTATAAAGTTTAATCATGTTTTAATTAATAGGTGGCTGTCTTTGTAATTAAACAACAATTAAAAGCATTTGTGTATAAGTAATAATAATAGTAATAATAATAATAATAATAATAATAATAATAAAAAGAGCAAAAGCTTACATTCTTTGAACAAACTTTACAAAATATAGGTGGATTTTCTGTCTGATATTAAAGTCTTCTGTCCATTAACCCAGCTTTTCACAAGAGCACTTCCTAAACTTTTGCCTTTAGGTATAATGAATATTATAGCAATTCACAATGAATAAACACACACTAACTGAATAAATGCGTGGATGGCAATCTTTTTGAATTTGACTGTTAAGATAAAATCAATTAATTTCTATTGTTGAAATGGAGTACTACCAGCTAGGTACATCATTATATTTTCACAGTTTGTGCATCAATTATTCACAGAGCTGTAGAATGCCATTCCCTCCTGCACATGATGATAGAATGGATTTCCCTTAAAAGAGTGACTGTTTGCTTTTTTTATCTCAAACATAACTTGGATAACTTCAAAGAGTTGAAAAAAGAAAGAAAGGAACAAATGCGCATATGGTCCTTAACAATGCAGTCAGTGTGTTATATACTGTTGGGTGAGATGGGGAAAGTACTAAGTATAAATATGCAAATATATGCTCTGAAGGTATAAACATGCTATGTCGTTATAGATGTGCTCAAGTATCCATAATCAAATTCTGCACTAATTCTAAGCAATGAGAAATGCTAATAGAACAATAACTTGTAACAAAACTTCACCTATCTTTAAAATAGGCTCAATTTCAAAGAGCTAGTTTTGCAATTCACAATTCTATTGCAGTATCAGATTAACTTGTTTATTTACATTGTTATGGTTACTGGTTCTCTGAGATGGATTGTGTACTAAGGTTGCCTAATATTGGAATTAAAACAAATTTGGTGACAGAATCAATTGGTGGTGTATTTTTTCAAAATTCATTGTACGATTTTTATTTTTTAAAATGAATATTTTCTCCCAAACTGTTAAATCTATGAGTACATTTCATACATACATCTGGATTTATTTCATAGTTAAATTTCCAAAAATGATCTGCCACACTATTTATCAATCTGTCTGTATTTAATATTTCTAAAGTGCTCCTTAACTCTGGTTATGATGCTTAGTCTTACCAATGTAAACAAGACCACAATTAAACAATTAAATTGATAAATGTCAGATTTTTTATTTTTTGAAATTTCATCATTTTTAGAAGAGCCTAACAAATTTTTATGTTGTATTTATTTTGAGGAACGCATATTATACTACATTTTTTTATGTTTGTGAATTTTGTATTTGTCCAAGGGTGATAGTACATTTTTTAAAAATAAAATTATCTTTTAATTTCTTAAAAGTAAAAAGTTCCTTAAACTTTTCGGTTTTTTTATTTAGAAAATCAGTATTAAAACCATTAATTAAAGCAGTGTTGATTTCTATTCCTCTTTACTAAGGAGTAAATTGATCAACCTATAAATTAAACAATTAAAAAGAGCAAATTTATGTGAAAAAGGATTAAAGATTTTTTTATGTAATTATCAGTATGAGTTGTTTTCTATAAATTCCAAAATTTAATTTATTGTTATTTTTTATTATTTTTAAATCTAGGAAAGGGAGATTCAATATCCAATGTGATTTTTATAGCTTTATCTTGTAAATTGAAAAATTTCAAAGCATCATTTACATATTTATCAGGAATGATAGCAAAAATATCATCTACATTATTTATACCAATTCTTAAAAATTAGAGGGAATGCTTAAGTGACCTGTATTTCTAAACAGCTCATGAAAAGGTTAGCAAGAAAAAGTAAAGATGGAGTACACACTGCTAAATCAGAGGTTTCTGGATAGAATTTGTCATTAAAACTTAAAAAAATTTGTTCCAAATAAAGATTAGTAAGGTTAACAAAATCATTTATTAAATCTTTATTCAATGGTATAGCTTAACTATTTTTTCAATAAAATGCTTGCAAACAAAGCAGAGTTAGATTGAAAAAAAATAGCTATTATTAGCAGACAATACAGCATTATTCTTTTCTATTAGCTCAAAAGATTTTCTGTACTTTCAAATTTTTCAAAATTACTGATATTTTATTTAATATTTAGCTAGATTGTAAGTAGGTGAATTATGCAATTTATTATATGTCTCCATATATTTCCAGGTTTATGAATTCTAGGTAATATTGGAATACTAACTTTTATAATTTGCTTTTCTTTATTTGACAATTTTCACTCATTAAGGGTTTTATTAAAAATCAAAATGGATAATTTTAATGTGTATTTATCAATTCTTTTGTAATCTTCACCTTGAAATAAAACTTCCATTCTGTTAATATAACAATCTAAAATTACAATGCACCGCAGGAGATGACACTAATGATACATGAAAGGAAGATGGTGAATCCGTGGAATACGATGGCGGGGGAAACCAGAGAACTTAGAGAAAACCCACTCGGCACTGCTTTGTCTACCACAAACCCACATGTAGTTGCCTGGTCCACCATGGTGAGAGACGAGTGGTCTAACCACTCAGCCATGGTACAGCCAATTACAATGCTATTATTACCTTTACCAACTTTAATATAGATTATGTATTTTTCTTTCAGTGGTTTAGTAATTTGTTTATTGTGCTTTACTTGAGGGTGATTTTTATAAAAATTCTTTAATGTTTTACTGCATTTTTCTTTAACCAATAATTTATTATTTTCATTTAAATCCTGACTGGCAATTTCTATAGATGCCACATAATCATCTGTATTCTTTTTAAAAAATCTACACTGGTTTCTAAACCTTTATTCAAACATTTTATTTTCTTCTCATTGAAATTACAATTTTAAATGTTAATTACATTATCTTTATGGCTATTCTGTTTAGTTAGTTTCAATGTATTTTGTTTTGAGCATAAATGATTTAATTTATTTTTTATTTATTTGTTTTATTTGTCATACTGAAATTCAGGTTTTCAAACAACTTAGATTCCAAATTAAGCCAAAATTGAATTACCTAAAACATTAGTTTAAGATGCAAATTATATAATTTTATTCCAATACAGTCAAGTTTTTAGTTCCTTTTAGTTCAATTACTTTTTGCTCTGCTGCTTTTTGATGGACACTACTATTGTCAATTTAAGTTTTTCTATTGAAAATAGGAATCACTTTACGTTTTAAACAAAGGTTTAAGAAATTAATATCTGCAAGAATATGTCTTTTTTTTTTTCTTTTAACTTAAATACAGTATCATTTCAGGTTTTGCATTATTAAAATTGGAATTAAACATATAATTATTATATTCTAACAAACCCATCTTATGTTGCTACCTAAAACAAAGAAAGTTGTCAAAATATGGGCTTTATTAGAGTTTTCCAATATCCTAAAAAGACAAATATCACATAATTTGTGGATAAAGGAATTTGGATCTACATGGGCTGTAATTTTCATATATTCTATTTACTGTTCGTGAAACAATGGGATATTAACAGTGATAAAAGTTAAAAAATAACACACAGTTTGCAGCAAGTATCCATTTCTACTTAGACTATAGAGACAAATATTTAAATTTGTTCAGTTGATGCTTACCTTTCCCCACCATGAAAGTTTGCATTTGGAGGTTTAGGAGGTGGTGGAGCTGATCTAGACTTTCTTCTGTGGTTCATTAACTGGCCAACATAATCTGCAAGCAGCATTCCTGACATACGCCCCATGCTGCGAGCCAACACAGGTGGCAGCACACCATAAGGATTCTGGTTGTCTGTCAGTCCAAGTTTATCAAAATCAACTGCAATATAAAACAAGGTATATTTATTTTTAGGCTCATTTTAATTACTTAATATACAGTTTTGAATACATGCCTGTATTTGAAAGCACATTGGCTCTATGTAGATGGAACCCAAACCATCTCATTTTTTATTACAAATTTCCCATATGTAATTATAATGAACAGAATGTCTATCAATGTTTTTCAAGCAAAAGCAATAACTAATGGAAGTTGTGCACTACATGAACAATCTGTTTTAATCTTATTGCTGATGTTGTTGTTGCTGTGAGTTTAATGTTCTTCAACCTGGGAGGTCAAATCAGATAATGAATGAAATAGGTGAAATGAAGTTGAATGAGCCAAGGTACCATAGACCTTGAATTATCCCACATTTAACTTCTCAGGATAAGGGAAAACCCCGGAAAAAAACCTTATCTAGGTAACTCACTCTGAGATTCAAACTCTGGACCTCTTGATGTGTGACACACATGTACCAACATGCTACAGAGGCAAGGCATATGTGCTCTTTGTTTACAGTCAGGAGTTGGCATTTGGAATAGTGAATTATGTTTACTTTTATCAGACTGTACAATAGTTGGGTATTTATTAAAAGTGAATAGATATTATTTTATGGAAAAATAGGTTGGAAATCAGCCAAGGCTTTAGATGGTTTAATGATGGCTTTCCTTCAGAAAAGACCTGGCAATCATTCAAGATAGACTGCACTGAATACACCCATCTGTGACAATGTGAATGTTTGTATTGTACTTTGGAGACAATTTTCCACATGCTAACTAGAGTTGTTAAATTACAGCGGACCAACAACTGCCACCATCACTATTACCACCACATCAATGACAATGATACTGATGTAAATAATAATAATAATAATAATTAATAATAGTAGTAATAATAATAATAATGACAGCAATGATGATAATAATAAATAATGATAATTAACAATGATAATAGTATAGTTAAATACATTTAAGAAACAAGGGGTCTAACATTTAAAACTTTTAAAGCTATGATTATAATTCAAGTGTGTTCACATTTTATGTGTTAGCTGCAGTTGTGTTTCTGAATAAAACCATTATTTTATTGCATTATTTTTTTTCAGCAAAGTTAGATGTAAGCAAATCCTCCAAAGGACTGTCTAATGGAGCACTCATTTAAAAACTTTAATAATAACACTACCCAACATGAAATTTACCTCCGTGAAGATAATACAGGTTTTTTGTCCATTTTCACACATACATTCTGTAAATGATGCTTACATGGCACATCATGACTCAATTGTTAGATATTTTAGATATACAGCATCGAAAACTAGTTCGCGTACTATCTGGTATCACACGTGACATATGTTGCCTACCCTTGTCCTATACAATTACTTATGCAGGTACTTATAAAATGTAAAGATGAAAGCATGCTGTACAATTTAACCAAGCCTTTGTCAGTTACACCAGTTTTACATTTGACTGTACTTTTATAGAAGCAGACACTGCAAAGAGTGAAATCCAGGTGGAGACCTTTAGCCAGATGTTGAAGTTTATACCTGGGTGGGGATGTCAGCTAACAATTCAAAATAGGTTATTTCACTTGCAAAAAATAGATGTTTTGACAGCCGTATTGTAAATTGTGATGTTTTGTTTTTCACTTAGTGTAATTCTTTATAGTGGGGCAATGCAAAGAGCTAGTTCCCATCAGCATTGCAGAAATAATCCTGACAATTTTGTTATATTTACTCCCAAAAATCAGAGCAGAAAAATTTATAACATTACCAAACATGCATATTCTTTACACTTTGGGTGTCAAATTGGTGACACCAGGACTATGGTCACCTCATCAATGTTGCATCACTTGTACAACAAATCTTCGATTATAGTTACATGGCAAACTCAAACCATTACCATTTTGCTGTACCTAAGGTGTGGCGAGAACCAACAAATCATATTAATAAATGTTACTTCTGCTTGACAAATATATCTGGACTGTCTAGGAAAAGTAAACATGTTATTCAATATACAGATATTCCTTCTGCCATGCATCCTGTTCCACATAGCAAGGAATTACCTGTTCCTCTACCTCCTCAGACATTGAGTAGTGACAGAATGGCGAAGGAAATAATGATTCCCAGGCTGAATTGTATAGGAGTCAGAGACATCTACTTCAAAAGATCCAGATTTTCAACCAGCATATTTTGTAGTGCAAGAAAACTTGAATGATTTGGCACACAACTTATGTTTGTCAAAAGAAGACTCTGAACTTATAGGTTCCAGGCTACAACAATAGAAATTACTTGCACCTAGTACAAAGATTATAGAATTTCGAAGTAGACATCAGAAATTTGGAAAATATTTTTTTATGGAACATAAAATGTGTTTCTGTGTAGACATCAATGGTTTAATGAGTGAGCTAGGAATTGAACATAATCCAGATGGCTGGCGATTGTTTATAAATTCATCAAAGTTCAGCTTAAAGGCTGTGCTACTTCAAAATGGTAACAAACTTCCGTCTGTAGGTCTTAAAGAAAGTTATGAAACTATGACCAAGACTGTATGAGTTTTAAAATATGAGGTTCATTATTGGAAAATATGTGATAAGTGCTGACCTTAAAGTAATTGGTTTGCTACTTGAATTACAAGGGGGATTCACAAAATATTGTTGTTTTTGTGTTTGTGGGACAGCCATGATACACAAAAAATTTATGAGGTACAAGAATGGAACAAGCGGCAGGAATATGTCTCAGGGGAGAGTAATCTAAAACAAACACCATTGATTCAGCCTGATAAGATTCTCTCCCTCCTTTAAGTATAAGACTTGGGCTGATGCAGAATTTTGTTATAACGCTCAACAAAGGCAGTAGTGGATCCGCATATTTGCAAGGCAAGTTCCCCCAGTTAACTTACGCAAAATTGAAAGAAGGAATTTTTGTTAGACCTCAAATCTGAAAATTCTTAGAGGACAAAATGTTTGAGAATACATTACAAACGGTGGAATTTGCAGCTTGACAATTATTTACAAGGGTTGTGTGTGGTTTTCTTGAAACACAAAGGAAAAAACTGTTAAAATTCTGGTTATTAATTTGTTGAAATGCTACAACGACATGGGTTCTAGAATGTCTTTGAAAATCTATTTCCTCCATTAAGATCCAAACTTTTTTTCTGGAAAATCTGGGTGATATTAGTAATGAACAAGGGGAATGGTTTCATCAGGACATTTCATGGAGAAGAGGTAGCAAGGTCGTAAGGACCCAGTAATGATGGGGTATATTGTTGGTTTCTTGTGAGTGAAAGCAGACAGGAGTACAAGAGTCAATCACATGCTACCAAGGTGTGTCCCTTAAATATAAAATCCAAATATTATTGCATGCGCGTAAAACAACATTTTGAATTAATCTTAATTTGCTATGATATATAGGACTATACCATATAATATTATATCACAATAATAAATGTAATATAATATCTGATCTGAAACCTTGTAGGTGAAAACCTAAATGTCTTCATATCTTTTTAATCTGACATGATAGAAGATTTCTGTGGCAATTTTCAAAATCAGCAAATCTTTTTCCTTAAGAATCACCTACTTTTATCATGAGGTATGAAAAGAAAAATTATTTTTTGGTAGTGTAATCAGTCATTCCATAAAAAATTGTATAATTGTTCATGGGGTTCAGAAATTAAGTGACAGATCATTCATAGTAAAAATGAAGTTTTTCTAAGTTCTAAATTATAAATGTTATATTATACTTTCATTTTATATTAAAAGCAGAAGCAAAATCTTTGCAGAAAAATGTTACAATTTGGTTGGTAATTGTATTAATTTTGGGGGAAACTAACTAATGCTTTAAGCATTTGCAATATAGAATATTTTGGAAACATACCTTTCTTCTGCTGTATCTATAAAAAATATCCAACATAGGCATATGGCATAGCATCTTGGTCCAAGTATTCTTTAATAAAGTTAAATCTTATGAAAGTATCACTGTTAATACACATGTTCTTTGCTGTGAACATCTGTTATTTTAGGGAATTTCTTGAAGTATAGTTACTACTTAGAAACCTTAAACTAGATTATCTATTAACTGCTAAAAAGTACACTTGTACAATATGCTTAGTATAAATTACACTATGTATAGTGTTATGTCTACTGGAAAACAAAAGTAAGCATCCCCAGTAGCTTAATGTAGATTTGCACAGTTTTCATAACATTGTAAGAAATGGAACTGCAAAAGTATTAGCAATCATCATGATATTAGCACCATTTGTTTACATCCAATGGCATTATACTACAAACACATTCAGCACTTCTTGTAACAACTATTTCAGTCACCTCAGCACTACAATATACTTGTGCAGTACAATGCACATTTTCATTATCAATTGTCAGGGCAGAGTTCATTATATTTGTTATGCATTGATAAGGACTGAAGATGTTCCAAGCCTACCCAGAAAGTCAAACACATGCAGTACTGTTAGTTGATGATGATCAATCATTTGTCTTTAGTACTGCTAGGCCTAAAACTTTTAAGTTTTCACAGATTTCAGCAAGATTCAGCAAGAAAATTTTATTTCAATTTTCCTTAGCATGATACAAATTTTTGTTTGCTTCTTAAAATAAAATGTTTGAAGAGTACCAAAATTATTATAAAATCTATTCTTATATACATTTCTTTCTGATCCATCAAATGTGATATATATTTAAACTCTACAGGTATATTATATATACTTTTATGCACAAGTTAGTGACAGTGCATTTGAGCATTTTGCCTGATACATACAGAAAGAACTATTATTTTGAAAAACAATATTTTGGAGACAAAAGTTAATAACTTCAAGACTATTAATCCTAAAAAGATGAAGCTTTGATGGTTTTACCTATATTATAGAAAATGCAAGCACCACAAATGAAGTTTCTAGCTTAAATATTATAGAATAACATCCCCCCCCCTGCCTTTTATTCAAAGAATGTTATCATTTAGAACCTCATCCATGAAGGTTACTTCCATACATTATGGATGAAAATGAAATTATTAGATTCAAAATTAATGCATCTTGTGGACTTACTTGTAAATGGAAGACTAACAGACATGTTGGAGAGGAATCCATCTGGAGGATACCTCACAAAGGGCAAAGAGAGAGATGGTGTGATAACAAGAGCTGTGCCAGGAGGGAGTGCGAGGCGTCCATCATTTGTTACCCACAGAATACGCTTCTGTCTTGAATGAGGTTTGTCATCTGCTGTGGCCACAGCTGCAAGGAATGTTGTAATCCAGGCTGCCAGCGCTCGGAGCTCCATCTCCTGCTGTAACAAATTGCCACATTTTATTTTATGCCTTTTATAATAACTAACTTAGTCTTATACACTAATGTTCAGTTTCTTATTTTTAAGTAATGAATTGAAAGTTTTCACAGTTAAACTCCATGGTTTACTAAATCCTTTTCTTATATCTTGCCCCACTTACATGTATCCTTCCACACTCCATTTTCTTCCCTTTCTCCCTGATTGGCTACTGTACACTTTTGAATGGTAAAATACCAGTCCTATGCAAGGCAAGGTGAGGTGATAAAAGCATTATTAACATCATGGTACAGGCATTGGCAACTGTCCATCATCCCGGAAAAAAACATGACATTCTCTTCATCAAGTGCCACTTTCAAACAAACTTCCCTTCATTTACTTATTTCAAGAAAAGAATTCAGTGGATGAATACCATCACTTATTCAAAGAAAAGAATTCAGTGGATGAATACCATCACTTATTCAAAGAAAAGAATTCAGTGGATGAATACCATCACTTATTTCAAGAAAAGAATTCAGTGGACGAATACCATCACTCATTTCAAGAAAAGAATTTAGTGGATGAATACCATCACTTACTTCAAGAAAAGAATTTAGTGGATGAAAAGCATCACTCATTTCAAGACAAGAATTTAATGGATGAATAGCATCACTCATTTCAAGAAAATAATTCGGTGGATGAATACCATCACTTACTTCAAGAAAAGAATTCAGTGGATGAATACCATCACTTATTTCAAGAAAAGAATTCAGTGGACGAATACCATCACTTATTTCAAGAAAAGAATTCAGTGGACGAATACCATCACTTATTTCAAGAAAAGAATTCAGTGGATGAATACCATCACTTATTTCAAGAAAAGAATTCAGTGGATGAATACCATCACTTATTTCAAGAAAAGAATTCAGTGGATGAATACCATCACTTATTTCAAGAAAAGAATTCAGTGGATGAATACCATCACTTATTTCAAGAAAAGAATTCAGTGGACGAATACCTTCACTTATTCAAAGAAAAGAATTCAGTGGAGGAATACCATCACTTATTTCAAGAAAAGAATTCAGTGGATGAATACCATCTAGGGTGAAGTTAGATAAAAGCCTAACATTTGGAAAATTTGTCAGGAACTAGTCATATTCAACCACTGATGTTACTACCTCTTTGTACCCCATACTGTTCCCTGTTCAGTTCTCATAATAGTCATCCTTTCCTACACATAAGGATGACCTGCTGCTACCACAATGAATACAAAATAGAAGTCTTTGGATCATCTATTCTGATTCAGTCCTTCCCTATGAGACTACTCCACAAAGCCTCATTTCTTCTATACATGGAAGATGAAATTAGGTGTCATGCCACAAAGTTTACGTTTTATTGCCAATCCATTGGAGAACCCTTATTTGGTCTCTTGGGGATTATAACCCCAAAACATGTTGCATGAGGCATCATTGGCTTCACTGAATGCCATATGGTCGCATTTATAACAATGAAGCAAAACCACCAGTTCTAATATAATTCATCCAAAAGATGTTTGGACACAAAATGTCAATAGCAACCCAAAAATAAAAATAAAATAAAGTTTTGAAATAATATTACACCAACAGTATACATTGTTATTTCATTAAACCTTGATCAGCAATTATTGAGGAGTAAATCTTGCTACCTTCACCCCTCTACCTGAATTACAGTCAACATCCTGTAACCCCCATTTCTTGTCTGAACATGGATAAGCCCTATCAAGAGCACGTACATGCACCTATAGATAGCACACCTTCAGGCTGCCTTCAGCCCTCCAACAGATCATCATCATCATCACCACGATAGATTCTTATACTTTTGTCATCCTGAGAGATAAGTTTAAATTAAGTATGTTGAAAAAATTTACTTGCATATCAGGTGCATTAACTTGATTACTTAATGTATTTGATTCATACAGTTATGAAAATGTAAAGTTACCGATTCTCTTTGAGTATATAAAGACAAATGATCAAGTCAAATAAGGAACTATTTTGCATTGCATAAAACCTATTTCATGATAGGAACTAAAGAGAGGTGACTAATGCATGTGATTTAGATACGTGGCAAAATAATATGGATCAGACCTTAGTTATTTCGTTATCTTGCATTGGGGTGATGATATAATGTTGATGAAGATTAATAATAATAAATAATAATAATAATCATCATCTGGGAAACTAATGCTCATTACAAATTCAGGACTGACTCTAAAACGTGTATTCAGAGTGAAATCCCATATTGAATTTTTGGGTAGAATGTAAAACGTTCTCTGCCTATGTACTATGTAAGTAAAGAAAGTAAGAATTCAATTTTATAGAGGTATTCGACTTGCCATAACAGTGCTCTGATCACCAATGCTATTATCTGATTAAAATTTCCAAATTACTGGCTAATATGAAAGAACATTTATCATGTACGAGAGAATCGCATGCAGGTCTTTGAGGCAACATATTTCACGAATTGAGATCACATCGGAAGTTCACGGGGATACTTGAAGAAGTTAAATGCACGCGTGGCCATCTCTACGCGGTGGCTCAAACAAAAACATTGCACACCGAAGATCCGTGGTTCGAGTCCATACCGCGGCATTATTTCATTTTACAGTTCATTATTGTATTTGTTGTATAATAATGAATAGGGTTCACCTTCGTGGGTTGGGAATTGCATGTTTAGCATCGTATTCCAAAAGGCTCAAATTCAAATCTACATAGTGGCGATTTACAGGGATAAGAATGTAAACAGAAAACGAATGTCGGGTAATTTTTAAGTTTTGTGGACTCGTTTGTACGCTCATTTCACCCATTTCATTCCTATACAATCTGCCAAGTTAAAGGATCTTAAAATCACCGAGAAAACAATGAATGACCAACAACTTTTAGCAGTAAAAATAGATTTTTGGAGGCGATCAGTACAAATTTTAAGACAGAATAAAATATAGTACAGTGCAATAAGCGATAAGTAGAATTTTCATATGCATATATTGGAAAAAGTAGAATCAAGGCGTTTAAGACCGTATGGTCACCTCATACGAATGGAAGAGGACATAGTATTAAAGAGGGCTAGAAGAAGAATGGGAAGAGGTAGACCAAGAGAACATTGGATGATTGGAGTTAGAAAAAGTAAGGAAGCAGGAAGTCTTAGAGAAGAGGATGCATTAGTCAGGGACTCAACCCAACAGTGATGTCCTGAGATATAAAAACACACTCAAAATGATTTAAAATCGTCTCGGAAACTTCATATTCTTTTAAAATAAAAAATACAGTTGTGTTAATCCATTAATGCGCTTTATAGTGCTGACTCGAGTTTATCCGTATCACGCTGAAATCTGAGAGACCGGCGATATAGTGGCGAGTCTCTAGGCGACACGTACGAGGAAGGAAAGAATTTCGCGAGACATACATGTAGTAACCATAACTTTAATACTGGTCACCGGGGTATTCCGTTAGGCTGTGCGTAGTGTGTGTGTGTGTACGTGATCGGAGTAATACTGCGTACCAGTGACACCCTACTTCCGTCATGTTAACTGAATCGATAAGAATCTCCTTCACGAAAATCATAACCTCTATCTTGCGTTCGGTTAAACTTACTTTGTTTATCTACGACACACTTTGTCTTGGTTAGCCATTTGATAGTACCTACATTTTATGGTCGATAGAATATAAATTAATCTAATAAATTAATCATATTTTATAACTGTTTTGCTGGCACTATCCAACAGAGTTCTAGATATTACACATAATAACGATATTTGAGAGGAAATCTTCGTGTATTTAAAGAATTAAGCCATATCATATTTGCCGAAAATAAACCTTATTGAGAATGAACGCGCATCTGAAACTTTTAGGAAACTTATCATCTGAAAAGAGCCACACGTTTCCATATGATTTGAATAGGAAGAGAAAGTGTATAAACACTTAGATACATTCTTCAGATACCAATTTGTTATTATTTAAATGTACTAATCAGTTACCAAATCCACCAGCTAAAATAGGTATTACCTACTCTAAAGAAAATTATAATAAATATGAGTGGTATAGGAATGGATGGTGAATGTCTAATATCATCAGACGGATTTGGTATATTGTTAAAATGAATGTCACACGTCACCAATCTGTCATCACACAGCTAATTTGTCACGTGTTACCACAAGGGTTTAGGACACTGTCCACTGAATCGTATCCTGTGGTATATATGTTGAAACCCACTTCAGTTCTATCTATACCGTTTATATACTTATGCTAGTTACCTAGAGAAAATATTTCATTTCACCTAAAATTCGGTATTGATATGTATCCATACCAGCTGTCTTTTGAACATTCACCCCCCTCTCTCTCTCTCTCTCTCTCTCTCTCCCTCCAATTTGGCAATATTTTATAGCGACACAGTGGTAGTAGAATAGAAGCTCCTTGGACGAGTAATAAACTACAGGGATATGGGTCCCCTTCAGTCGCAATCCTGATTTGGACTTCAGTCAGGCAGAAGAGTTTGAAATGAATATAGAACTTAAATAGGAGCTTCACCAGCCAAAACACGACAAAATACGTTCAGATGCATACAAAGATGGGGAAAAATTGGGAATTGTGAATATTACGAACAAGAACATCTCATTGAATGTCTGCGGTCCATAGCTAAGATCATTACATGTTCAGTAATGGACGTCAGCGAACAATCAACACTGTGAAGAACGAATTGGATACGAGTCACACCATGAAAAGAGAAAGTGAAGCCTATTTTTCTAGACTCGAGTTTTTAACCAAAAAGGGTGTGAGAAGGTGTTTTATGTTAAAAAAAAAAAAAATCTAGATTTGTTCTTTAAAACTTTAAACATATTCATTAAGCCAAATGGAGAAATTATTGATTTATAAGCGGTGTTATTTAAAGGGACTGATGAATAGATCTTAAAGCTTTTCAACTACTCATTCACAATTTACAAACTTTTACTATTGGTGTGTATTTATATAGTTTTTGTCCTCGCCACATTTCATAACCTTTGCAAAGAGTTTTTAAGTTTTACTTTTAACTCTACGTATTTACAAAATATAACTGTTTATATTTTGTAAATACGTTGTATATACACATGTTCAATGAAACTTTCCTGAAATGTAAATTTTTACTTTTATAAGTAGAGTTTGCTAATGTACTTATAACAGTTTTCCACTGACAAAAAGGATTTTAACTTATTAAAAATAATGTAAGTAAACAAATAGAAATAATAAAGGAATTCTGGGAACGTATTTTTTTTTTAAAAAAGAGAATGAGTACTAAATCTAAGCTCATTCTTGCTTTTTAAATAAAAATACCACAAACATGAAGCTAGGAAATGGAAAATGAAAGTTCTAAGATCCAACCAACAGAGAAAATATTCTTTCATAAGGAACTATGAAATTTTAATCAGATTAAGACCCTGTTGTAAAATGAATTCTGACGGAAGGAAGTAGGTATATAAAAATACAAATTTAGAATATTTCAAATAAAAGTTGTAAGACCTGATATTATGAAGATACCATGTAAAATGTGACAATTGTACAGAATATGTAACTAAAATATACAAATGTTTAAAGCTGCTATACTAACTGCAATATTTAGAATATTCTTTATGCAGAATGTTGGACATTTTATTAATAGTGGGATACAATAAATACAAATGATGTATCAGATATTACGCGGAGTGTTTATAACCAACAAAGCTTTGTGTCATTTCAAACAGGAGCAAAGGAACTTAGCTGAGAAACAAGTGAGCACGGCGAATTTGATAAATCCAAAGGACTCACTGAATATTACTTTCTCTACACGTACTTTGTACATAGTATATAGAGAAGGTATTGCATTCCACCCAAAATTCGATACCGAGATTTCACCTGAATTACGTGTTTTGGGTCCCCCTGAATCCAAAAAAAAGCATTTTTGGAAAAAGATTCGCGCGCGTGCGTGTGTCTGTCTGTCTGTGGACAGCTTAGCTCAAACACGAAAAGACCGTTAAATACTAAATTTGGTATTTAAGTTTAATATCTTCCAAGAATACGACATGAACATTTTTAAGAAAATTCTCCTACCCCAAACTACCTTTAACATGAAAAAAATTTCGAAAATGTTTGATTTTCTCAAAAATGGCTCTAACGATTTTCATTGAAATCTCTTATATTTAAGATATTCTGGATGATTTTTATTGAATTTTGCAAAGCTGGTAAATCGTAAGGGAACTTACTATACAAAAAATGTAAATCACAATAAAACACAATTTATGTCTCAAACATTTTTTTTTCGTGGAGTTGATCATTTTTGAGATATTTCTTGTTAATGGTTTCAGCTTTAAAAAATTTAATTCTTTTCTCATTCAGGAATTTGTCAACTCCTGTCCATACAAACAAAGGAACTTCAGCCACCTAGCAACCAGCTTTTGACTATCACTTTAACTATGGTACTCCCTTATTTCCCTTTTGCTTAGAAGGAAGCAAGTAATAAAACTATTTCTGCTATTTTTTTTTCTCGATTAGGCATGAAGTAAATAGAAGCATAAGCTTTTTAACAATAATTTATTACATATATGTAGAGAAGGTCATGTGAATGGAACACATCAGATTTTTTTTTATAATACCATGTTTCCTGACAGGTACTTTATAATGTTTTGCCAGTAGTTTGTTCGATTTGATCCGTTTGTTGTTTAATTGTTATCATTTAAAGGTTTTCTGTTCACCCAAATATGAATTTCACTAGAGAACATTACCCGACCATGATTTTCTTTACCTTTCTCTACTTAGTAAGTACATACTACATAACTAGAGAAGCTGTTGCATTCCACACAAAAATCGATACCGAAATTTCACCGGAAATACATATTTTGAGATCCCCTGAATAAATAGAAAAACATAAAAGGTTCCGTGTGCGTACGTGTGAGAACAGCATTGCTCAAAAACGAAAGATCGGCTAAATACCAAACTTGATATTTAAGTTCAACGCTTCCAAGGATGCGACACGAAGGCTTTCAAGAAAATCCCTCACCCTAAACTGTCCTTCATACGAAAGTGTTGATTTTCTCAAAAATGTCTCTAACGATTTTGATTACTTTTATAAGATAAACCGTAAGAGATACACAAAAACTTACTACACAAAGAATGTGGATCTTGTTAAAACGCGCGATTTATGTCATATACTTTTTCTTTCTTTGTTTTTGATTTAACCATTTCCGAGATATTCCTTGTTACTGGTTTCAATTTTAAAATACTTAAACTTTTCTCAAACGGGAAGTCCTCGTAAGTTTCATATGAAGGGACTTTCAATTACATCACAGCGTTTTAAAATATTTGACTATCGCTTTTACCTAGTGTATTTTCCTTCTACTTAAAAGGAACTAGGATTAAAAGGATTTCTGCTAATATTTATTCGATTAGCATAAAGTTGAGAGTAGATTAAACTGTTGTAAGAATAATTTTTGCAGGATAGTTAGGGAAAGTCATGTAAATGGAACACATAGAGCAACTTTTCGTTTTTGAGTTAAGCTATTCACAAACAGACAGACAGCATTTGTTCTAAAATTATCTTTTTTTATTCGGGGAGCCTCAAAACACCTATTTCCGATGAAATCTCAGTATTGAATTTTTGGATGGAAAGCAATATTTCTTCTACTTACCATGGGGGAGTGAGATGTTTTATTCCAACGGTTTTTTCCTACCTATTTTTCAATAAACTATAATTACAAAGCTATGTACTTGGTAGAGAAAGTAATGAATAATCACTTTTCATTTGAGAAAAGTGTAAGCATTGTAAAATTTAAATAATAAGGAATATCTAAAACTATAGTTAACATTTACCCGACTTTCTCTGTCTGTTCTGCAACAAATTGTTCTTATAAAAGTGTATTCTTCTATCTAGTTCATGCTTATCGGGATAATTACGCTAGAAATTCTTACAGCTACAAGAGAAATAAGGGAATACATTAGGGTAAAGCGATAGTCAAATCTTTTAAGTCTGGTCGCTTTGTGATGTCTTATAAATGCCGTCCTCTTTGGATGACCAGAGGAAAAGAAAATAAAGACTAATGATTCCTCATTTGAAAAAAAACAAAACATAATTATTTTAAAACTGAAACTAATAACAAATAATATCTCGGAAATGCTTCATTTCATAAAAAAAAAGTCCGGACATACATTACGTGCTTTCAACATATCTGCATTTTTTTATGTAATAACATTTTGTATATATCTTTCGGTTTATCAGCTTTGCAAAAGTCGTTCAGAACCCAAAGCACTTTAGAGACTATTACCAGAAAATTCAAAATATATATTTTATTTGTCTTAGATAAAAATATCTTAAAATATTACCTGTCTGACAAAAGAGTGCAAATGGCAGGTGTTATCTCTCTTGTCTAAATATAGCCATGGCACACTAGTGACCTCGCCTGAAAACTGCACTCTTTCTTCACACAGGTAAACGATATTTTAATCACCGTAAGAGGCATTGTGAAAATCAAACATTTTTAAAAATGTTCCATTTAAAGAGCTGAGTGTGTCGGCCCCCCCCCCTGATCCTGGTCAAGATGAACTTACCTTAATAGGCACCAAGCTAGATATTTAACAAACGGCATACTGTTCAAAGAGACACTCACAGATGCACACACACACACACACACTCACACGCGCCCGCGTGTTAGGACCTTTATCTGTAAACATTTCATTCAGGGGATCCCAAGAAATTTCGGTATCGAATTTTTGGGTGAAATGCTCTACCTTCTCTATGTATTAGGTACATTGTCGAAAACAAATATATAGGGATAAATGAGTCGGCAAAAGAACGAGTAAAAGAATAAGTAGGCAACAAGCAAACAAATTATTGTTTATATTCACTGAAGGCAAAGAGCAAATTACGATCACTCTAAACTGTCCATTAAACATTTAAATAGCGAAAACAAAAATTGTGTCTAAACAACTTGAGACACACATAGGTTGTGCTGACAGAAGAATAAATATAAATAAGTAGACTTACATTAACCATACCGAGCTCCGTGTTGCGGCAGGTGTGATACATGTCGCAGTTAACACGAATACTGACTGATCTTACACCCGCCGTTATGCTCGGTATTGTCTGGAATATGATTCAGCATCTCCTGCTGTGCCAGTTCCCTGACAACACAGATTACGTACGAGATGATCCTCATAATGTTCAGCTTCCAACAAAGAATAGTTCGGATGGATTAGCAATTCCAATGACTTCTTGCAGTTTGAGCTGTGTTTGCTCTACCCGGGCAAGAGCAATAGTTTCGTAGGGTTCTGAATTTTCATATCTACTCCCGTTCATATTATGAGGGGACCAGTGATTTTATTAAACAGCAATGATAATGACATTATTATTATTATTATTATTATTATTATTATTATTATTATAAACCCGCTAAAGCCTGCCTCAAACCAGGTTGAACAATCTGGTATATTCTATTCACATGACTTTCTCTACATCTCTGCAACAAATTATCGTTAAAAAGCTTATGCGTCTATTTACTTCATGCTAATTGAGAAAAATCTGATGTGTACCTTTCACATGACTTTCTCCGTATTCCTGCAACAAATTATTCTTAAAAAGCTTATACTTCTATTTACTTTATGCTAATCAGACAAAAATAGCAGAAATAGTCTAATTACTCGCTTCCTTGTAAGTAGAAGCGAAATAAGGGACAACCGTAGGTTAAAGTGATAGTCAAAAGCTGGTTGCTATGTCAATGAAGTTCCTTTGTTTATATGGATAGGAGTTCCTGTATGAGAAAAGTATACGTTTTTCATAGCAGAAACCAAAAGTAAGGAATGTCACAAAAACGACGAACTCCACAAAAAAATGTATATAAAATTGTGTGTTTTAATGTGCTCTACATTTTTTGTGTAGTAAATTTTTGTCCATCTCTTACGGTTTAGCAATTATTCAAAATTTAGTAAATCAAAATTTTCGAAATTTTTTCCTTATAAAGGGTAGTTTGGGGTTGGATGATTTCCATGAAAATCTTCGTGTCGCATCCTTGGAAGATACCAAACTTAAATACCAAGTTTCGTATTTAACGATATTTTCGTTCTTGAACTATGCTGTCCACAGGCACACACAGACACGGACACACACACATACACACACACACAGCACACGTACACACACGGACCTTTTTTCAAAAATCTGATGCGTTCCATTCACATAACTTTCTCTACAGCTCTGCAAAAAGTATTGCTAAAAACATTCATATGCTTCTATTTACTTCATAGTCTTATTACTTACTTCCTTGTAAAAAGAAGCGAAATAAGGGAGTAGCATAGATTAAAGTGATAATCAAAAGCTGGTTGCTATGTGATTGAAGTTCAATTGTTTGTATGGACACGAGCTGACAAATTCCTGTATCAGAAAAATATGTTTTTAAAGCTGAAAACAAAAACAAGGAACATTTAAAAAACGATCAACTCCACGAAAAAAATTATATAACATAAATTGTGTGTTTTAATGTGCTCTACATTTTTTGTGGGGTAAGTTTTTGTTTATCTCCTACAGTTTAGCAGTTATGCAAAATTCCGTAAAATTCATCCAGAATAAAGTAGTCTTCAGAGGATATTCCCGGAAAATTCAAGATATACATATTATTTGTCAGGTAAATATCTTTAATATACGACATTTTAATCAAAATCGTTAGAGCCATTTTTCAGAAAATCAAAATTTTCGAAAAAAAAAATTCTTGTATAGGGTAGTTGGAGGTGAGGGGATTTTTTTTTTAAAATCTTCGTGTCGCATCCTTGGAAGAAACCAAACTTAAATGCCAAGTTTGTATTCAACGGTCTTTTCGTTTTTGAGCTATGCTGTCCATAGACACACACACACACACACAAACACACACATACACACACACACACACAGCGACCTTTTTCCAGAAATGCTTTTTTTTTTTTTTTTTTTTTTGGATTCAGGAGGTCTCAAAACATGTATTTCCGGTGAAATCTTGGTATCGAATTTCTGGGTGCATTATAATACCTTCTCTATACCTACACTTTGTACATAGCACGTGTAGAGAAAGTAAAAACAAAGTTAAAACTCCTAAAGAAATAAGGCCGGACGATGGAAATGGATTTTTGTAGAAGGTGAGCGAGATGTTCAAGATTGGAAAAAAAGAAGAAACAATGTAAGAAGAGATAACAATCTAATGTGGTCCATTCACATGACTTTCTCTAGCTATTCTGCAACAGATTATTCCTGCAAAAGCTGATCCTTCTCTCTACTTAATTCTAATGAAGACAAACATTAACAGAAATGACCATATTAATTACTTATAAGTAGAAGGGAAACAAGGGAATGCACTAGGCTAAAGCGTTAGTCAAATGTTTCAAAAGCTTTTGCTATGAGATTGAAATTCTTTGCATGGCCAGTTGTTGACAAATTCCTGCAAGAAACACGTTTTTACAACTGAAACTAATAACAAATGTGATCCTAGATGGGAGGTGAGCGGTCTAATCCTTGAAAGATATTAAACTTAAATGCCAAGTTTGGTGTTTTACCGACTTTTCATTTTTGAGTCGTCGTGTTCACAGACACACGAACACAACACACACACACACACACACACACACACACACACACACACAAATTGACACATGGACCGTTTTCTCAAAACATTTTTTTTGACACAGGGGACTCTAAAACGTGCATTTCCGGTGAAATCTCGATATCGAATTTTTTAAAGGCATGCAATACCTTCTCTATCTACTCTGTGCATTATACTTACGTGCTAGAGGAAGTAAAATGAAACGAATTCAATTTTAAATTATGTAAAATATAAACTGCTAAGTAGGTACGGACATATCGGAAGAATGAATGAAGATAGATTGCTGAGAAAGGCATTGGAATGGACAGGAAAAGGAATACATCGAAACTCATGGATGAGGAAATAAGAACTGGGATGAGAGCAAAAGGACTAGAAGATATGGAAAAGATACACAGAGGCAAGTGCAGTAAAACTTCAGTAGGCACAGAAACATCTGAAAAAATTAAAATTCTGTAATTAAAATAATAATAATAATAATAATAATAATAATATTTATTTTTGGTTTTCTCTACCATCAGCTTATAATAATACAGTATAATAAAAATATTATAGTCTGCGCAAATATTTTATATTGAAATTTTGGGATTTCACAGGGAATACATATCTTGAGGTTCTGCAATTTAGAAAATACGCGCACATGCATGTGTCACAGCGTTGTTTAAAAACGAAAAGTGAGATAAGCACCATCTTTGGTTTATATGTGTGTGCGTGCGTATATGTGTGTGTATGTTTGTGTGTGTGTTGATTATGCTTTTAAAATGCCCAACACGGCGTAGTGTTTTGAAGTTAGCATCAGTTGAAAATGTCAATACCATAGCAGGGATTTAAATACCCATTTTTCACTTTCGTATGGTTGCTCTATCCTGCAAGAGCAATACCCAACCTGATTCCTAGGTAGATCACCAAGTGCCTCAGATATCATAATCTCAAATGGCCACTTTATTTCTCGGGCACTCAAATATAGTTCCAACCAACGAGGTCATTTTTAAATATGTATGTTGATTAAACTTTTTAATCATACATTCTGAAGATTGTTTTGCAATCTATGCAGTGAGACATTTGGTAGGAAAAACTCGAGTTATTTGGAGAATTTAGTGTCCTACCTGTATTTTAACCACGTTAGTGGTTTGAGCAACAGCTCGGAAAGTGGAGGATTTGAATTCAAATTCCGACTATGGCATTGAATTTGAGCTGATTCTATCTTCTAAACCCTATTTGGTATTTAAGTTTAGAATCTTCCAAGGATGTGACGAAGATTTTCAACAAAATATTCTGAAACCAAACTACTGTACAGGGAAGATGTTTTAATTTTTTTTTATCCCAAAAATGGTTGTCACGACTTTGATTAATATTTAGTTTATTCAAGAAGTGGATAATATTGATAACTGTGGCACGAACGAACGTTTGTCATACTCGCTATCATTCGTGCAAGTCGGATGCCATATTAAGATTATTTACGAATTGGGTAGATTTTATGCAATCTTAGTATTATAAATAAACTGCAGGAAATAAATCATGAAATGATTAGGCATCTGTAGCTGATATAATTGAGAGCGTCTTCATGATTCATAAATGAGCTGTTAACTTCTCTCCCTGAATTTCATTTATTACTGCGTGTTGAACCGATAAGCAAGACAATCACTTGCAAGCATTCCTTTCCTGGGAGAGAAATGAACAATGTTATTGACTGTGCATTATCCTATTATTGCCCATATCAGCACAGCACAGTAAGTAATTACACATTCGGATCTTAATTGTTCTATATTTAATTATGTACAGAGGGTTTTCCACCTTTGTTATTGAGAGCAAAAAACATATTTCTTCTCTTTATAAGACTTTATAGTGCCGGTATTACACCATTGCTATTATTGACACGCGCGCCATAATGAACCAGTCATACATCGTATTGAAAGCAGCAACAATTTATGCATATAATAACATCTGCTTGAGATATTCACATCTCAAATAAAATGTATGTCTTCACTCTGTGATTAACCTGGGACTCCCCCTTATTTAATTGAATTTTCTATAATTTTGCATGGCTAGGAAACCATAATATGTAGATAAAATGTTCCGTTCCGTAGAAGCCTGTTTGAAATATTCATATGCATATCAATTATGCATTCACATTCACAAGCATGAGTGCGTTATCTATAGGACATGCTTGAAAACTGGCCATCAGATTGTGCATCTTAAAATATAAGTCTAAAAAAAGTTACAGTCAAACCAAGCTATCTGATATCAACCATTCCATATTACAACACAAAATACCATCGAAATGACATTGAAATTGCTTAATGTTTTGAAACTAGTGACATATCATTAACTTTATGATTGTTAAGCAAATAATTCCATTTTTTTTTTTTTTTTTTTTTTACCTTTTTACTACTACTTAAGGTAAGCAGGGGAAATATTGTGATTCACCCAAGAACTGTAAACCGAGATTTCACTGGAAATATGTTTTGATGTCCCCTGAACCCAAAAAGCATTTTTAGAAAAATGGTCGTATTTGTATGTGTCCGTGTGTGTCAAGAAAACTCTTCCCCAAACTACCCAATACATGTTACAATTTTCGAAATGTTTGGCTCTCAAAAATGGCTGTAATAATTATGATTAAACTATCTTATATTAATAATATTTAAATGATAAATGAAATTATATCTAGAATTTTCTTCATTTAGAAGACATTTTTTCTAAGCTTCATAACTACTAAAATTTAAGTGATAGGCGAAAACTTATTACATATAATACGGATATCTTTAAACCACATAATTAAAAAAAATGGCATAATCCATTTCCGAGATACCCATTATTTGTGTTTCCAAAATTTCGGGATAGCAATATTTAACTATATATATATATATATATATATATATATATATATATATATATATATATTAAAATAATTTAAAATATGTAAGATATAAGAACATATTTATACAATATTTAACTTAAAAAATAAAATAAAATGCATGTCATCATTTGTTATTTTAATGAGATCTTAATTTTTTGTACAGTAACATTTTCTCTATTTCTTACAGTTGTGCAGAAGTCATCCAAAATGATAGCTTCAGAAGCTATTCAAGGTGTGCATTTCATTTTTCATGAAAATATGTTAAACATGTGTTTTCAATCAACATCGTTAGAGCCATCTTGAAATAATAGAAATGTTAAAAAATGTTCCATATAAAGGGTAGTTTAGGGTGGCGGATCCTCGAATCGCATTCTTGGAAGAGGCTGAACTTAAACATTAAGTTTGTTATTTAGCGGATTTTCTCATTAGTTTTTTTTTTTTTTTTTCACCTTTATCAAAATGTGTAAATGTGTGACGCAAGTTTATCTCGATTAACAAGCAGTAGATTCAAGAATAAACTTTTGTGCGAATAGTTTGTGGAAGAGAAAGTCGAGTGGTGCAACTCACACCTTCATCAGATTCTTTTCTTAGTTGGTGTTTTAAAATTTCCTACGTCACGAAGTAAATGTGTATAATATAAGTTTTTTTAATAACAATTAACACGTATTTATTACAAACGTTTACTGGTACAGTAAAGAGGAGACTACTTATGTTATACTTGCTGATGACCTCAAGAAATTCATCTTGAAGAAACACTACATTGAATTGCCATTGGCATCGGTAAAGCAATTGTAAGGTTATGTTTTTTACAATGTGGGTCCTGCGCACACAGGTAGCTGAGCAAGGTGAAAAAAATGCACATCATAGCTTCCAAACACGCAATATAACGGTAGGTCAAGCGTTCATAACTCTCAACGTAAATCTAAATTTTGTGAGTTGCTGATGTCGGGATTTGTTAACTGGAAATTTATTGCTTCCAATACATGGAACTCGCTCTCGTTATAAGAACGTAGCTTAAGAGACTTCCTCTGCCAAATAAATTATTCCACATTCCTACTCGCTAGCAGTTGTGGAACAGATATTTTCAAGTAAACTCATTGGACTAAAATTCAAACGACGAAATATATTGCTGGCCAAATTTTTAATCAAATGAAAAATGGTTGACCCTCAGCATTGTCGGTTGCAAGGAGATATAAATTGAACCAGTAGGTAAATCATACGACTAAGACTCAGAACTTGGGGCCCGATGGCCCTGCGGTCCACTGGGAGTACTGTAAAATGTAAATAAAGCTAACTAAACATGTACCACCAAAAGCGCAACTAGAACTTTTATTTCGGACATTCCAAATCTTTTTCACAATAAGTTCCTTTATTTTACTTTTCCCACTAGAAACACAATATTTTTAAATAAATATGCACTGTTTCCGCCTTTATGAAAGTTAATACTGTGAGAAAAGTTGAAATCCAATGTTAAATGCAGAAAAATGGCTGACATGTTCGTATATTTCAAACTGTGTCACTTACGCATTTATCTATTAAGTATTTCAACATAATTTTACTTGCAATTTTTGGTGCTCCCCACATGTTTAGCAAATATGTACATTACATAACATGTCATATTTCATAAGAACTTTGTTGAACATGAAGTTCTGTTACTTATTTTTGCTATTTTCCTTGTGTCATACAAATTGTGAGAGCATGCCTAATAAATAATTCAAACAAAAACTATTGCAAGTAGGTACTAAGTTCATAGAAATCATTGGCATAATGACATTTCGGCCAATTCAAACTAATGCCAAATGTTCATGCTTTCTCTGCCAGAAGTACTTCCTTTATCCTTACATGGTTTCTCCTCGAAACTCGTATATGTGTGTGTGTGTGTGTGTTTTTTTTTTTTTTTCTCTCGTTTCAAAGCACTGAGCAAGTAATCATTGTTAAGCGATATATGCAGGCACCGACCAGGTAAAAAATCTGATGTGTACCATTCACATGACTTTCTCCATATCCCTGCAACAAATAATTCTTAAAAAGCTTATACTTCTATTTACTTTATGCTAATCAGAAAAAATTAGCAGAAATAGTCTTATTACTCGCTTCCTTGTAAGTAGAAGCGAAATAAGGGACAACCGTAGGTTAAAGTGATAGTCAAAAGCTGGTTGCTATGTCAATGAAGTTCCTTTGTTTATATGGATAGGAGTTGACAAGTTCCTGTATGAGAAAAGTATACGTTTTTCATAGCAGAAACCAAAAATAAGGAATGTCACAAAAACGACGAACTCCACAAAAAATGTATATAACATAAATTGTGTGTTTTAAAGTGCTCTACATTTTTTGTGTAGTAAGTTTTTGTCTATCTCTTACGGTTTAGCAGTTTTTCAAAATTTAGTAAAATTCATCCAGAATAAACTACTCTTCAGAGGCTATTCCCAGAAAATTCAAGATATACATTTCATTTGTCAGGTAAATATGTTTAATATCCGAAATTTTAATCAAAATCGTTATAGCCATTTTTGAGAAAATAAAAATTTTCGAAAAAAGTTCCATGTAAAGGGTAGTTGGGGTTGGGGGATTTTTCTCAAAATCTTCGTGTCGCATCCCTGGAAGATACTAAACTTAAATACCAAGTTTGGTATTTTACCGACTTTTCGTTTTTGAGTTATCGTGTTCACAGACACACGGACACACGGACACACACACACACACACATACACACACGCGCGCGGACCTTTTTGTGAAAATGCTTTTTTTTTGGATATTGGGGACCCTAAAACATATATTTCCGGTGAAATCTCGGTATCGAATTTTTGGTGGAGTGCAATACTTTCTCTATACACTATGTACATAGTGCGTATGGGGAAAGTAAAAAGACACTGAGTATTACAGGTAGACTGTGAAGGGATCTGGTGGGAAGAATGCAAATTACTTGTGAAATATCTTGAACATATTTCGACGCATGATCACAGTAATCACAGTCAACATAATAATAAAGTATGTTCTGCATTTTGATTGGAATTTTAAACATATTTTCGGAGGGAGTTATAATACCAACCCTCCCCCTCCTTGGATTCGTCATTCAAGACATGCCAGGTGGCCCAACTTCACCTTATTTGGCATGTGCAAATATATATTTTTGGCGTTAAAAAGTTGCAGAACACAACGGTACTATTTCAAGTTAAAGCATGTCAGTGGTGAACCGGGCGAGAACGACCTTCTTTTTACCCTTCTCAATGAACACAAGTCGCTCAGTGACCGCTGAGAGTAAGACGTGTAAAGTGTAGGTCATTACGCAGGCTTTAACTTGAAATAACATTGTTAAATTCTGCAACTCTTTTATCGCACTATGGGTTATCTAGACACATCAATTACGGGCCAGTTGGGCCACCTGGAATATCTCTAGCTGTTTACTTGTGGCCTACGCAGCAACTATCGCTGCATATTTATGGATAAACTTATTAATAAACTTTATTACAGCCAAATAACCAGGATTAAAGTAAGAATACATTTAAATTTAAAATTTTGCATATTCACATATTGTCTTTGTTCTTTTTCCGCATAGCTCAATATGATATCGGACACATGTCTTTTTACATAACATACATTTACAATCTAATTGGGCTCATAGAAATGTGTGTTCTTGCATATCTGGTGGTGGAATCCGTGGACTGCCAACCTAGTGATGACGTGTCTCATTTCGAAATGTTCCTTTGTCCACGCACGCTGGAATTCTGGGTGTATTTCTTCTCTTTTCCTACTCAGCGTTGCTAGCAGCTTCTGTGATGCGCTGGTGCTGGGTAGGAGTATGCTTGTTCTGAGGTCGTCGATGAGGAAACTTTCCTTCGCCAGATGGATCAACTTATGAAACACTGCTGTAATTTTAGTACAAGATGTGACATATTCGTTATGTAAAATAGGGTTCCTCTTAAGCGTGCTGCACAAATTAGACATTATTTTGTTTTCTTTGTTGTTCTTTGTTGTTATCTGTCATTTCTCCTTCTAAAAGTTGAGCAGTCATCGTTGTATGATGATTTTACATTCTGCCATTATTTCAACCATCCTATGTTTATAATTGCATGTGGATTTATTTTCTTTTAAAATTTGCAATTAATCATATATAAGAATGGCATCATCAACAATAGGCATAGCTTTTTTATTTCATTAATAGGTATATTAAAAAAGAACTTGCCGCACAATGTAGTGAACTAACTAGCGTAATAGCTAACTTGTTTTTGAAAGAAAAGAAAATAATGTTCAATATGGATATTACAAAACTAATAATATTATAAGTAGTTACATTCTCATACAAATGATTTCGAAAGAAGGGATTGCGCACGCATACATATTACATAAAGCGGTATAATATAATACGATATATTTTTATCCCATCTATAGACTTCATGTATACATTTTATGTATTCTAGGAAATAACAAAAATGAGTCTTTATTTCATCCTTACTCGCTCGTGTACTAAACATCCCACTCACAAATACTAGTCTATTTAAGCCACTTATAGTGTAAATAACTATTGTTTTATTTATATAGCCCCCCTTTAACATCTTTGGTCACATTGGGGGCTTTTCTTTAGAAACAGCTCGTTGACTGCCGTTTCTTTAACGTTCTTTCAGTTGGGCTTTTAATCGTTTTCTTTTCTTCCAACATACGCACATTCACTCTCACATACAGTAGTGGCGTTAATTCTGGACCCCTTTTTGGTTTGAATTAACCTTCGAATTTGAATATTTCATTCCACTCTCATTCAGGATCATTCTTATCTGATAAATTATAGCCAGGAAGGTTACTATAACACAGTGTTAAACCTTTTACTATAAACTGGAGATAACTTGGCCCTTAATGGGTTACTTTAACCGAGCTTTGGAAAATATATTACTTTATAAATATACATTTATTTATGCATTTATTTTAGATTGTATTCAATGTGAAAATCGGAATTATTGCTCTCATATTACACAGAGGTGCTCAAATTTTGGGAAATCTAGTAATTTTAGGATTATGAAACACCATAAATACCATAATTTGAAATATACCAGATTTCCCTAATTTTGAGTCCCCTGTTATATGAGAGCAATCATGTATTATATTTCATTATATTTCATATAAAAAGTATATTTAGAAATTATACGTTTTATTGTATACTGCATGCAAAATGATATATAATAAGTTATTAATTGCTTATAGAAGGGGAAATTTGGGGAAATTTGGTATTTCTAAAATAATGGTATTCAATCTGTTGAATTTTCATAATCCCAAAATGAATAGATTTCTTAAATGTTGAGCCTCTCTATGTAATATGGGAGCAATAAATCCAATTTTCACATTGGTTACAACATAAAATAAAATACGCGTATATGTGTATATTTATAAAATAATAGTTTCCAAAGTTGGGTCAAAGTAACCCATTAAGGGCTTCATTTTAGGGTAAAGGGTTCGATACTGTATTGTGATAACGCTTGCAGGCTTAATTTATCAGCTAAGAATGATCCTGAATGAAAGTTGAATAAAAAATTCAAATTTGAAGGTTAATGTTAGCAAAAAGTGTCCAGAATTAAAGCCGCTACTGTACATACTTTTGTGGGGGATAGAGAATGATTCTAAAATCATAAAGAGAAAAATTTCCCGCCCCAGCCAGGAGTCGAGTCCGGAACCTCCGATTAAGAAGTCAGTTCGCTAACCAGTCGACCTCGGAGACAATCGACATTATCTTTGTTTAAAAGTTCAATATTTAGTAAAGCGGTGTGGTATGCAATAAAGGATTAATGGTCCTCGCCACCCGTTGCGACTGACGTTAGGATGACGTCAAATCCTTGGTTATGATGCCTTGTGTTCCTGTTGGAGTTCAACGTTCTTCTGTGCTAGTAAACAAAGAACAACATACCACTTTCCGATTTCTTAATCTTGCCAAAATGAATTTTCAACAATTAAGAGGCTGCGTTTATTGCGAACTTCAACAAGTGAAATGTCAATTGTATTAAGATTTCTACAGTTTAAGGAATTACACATGATTTAAGTATCTATACGGGTATAAAGTTTTTAATACGACTCTATACCGTGGTGGTGACATGTCTATCTCACATTCAACAGGTCCCGAATTTGAGTCTTGGTTAAGGTGAGTTATTCGGATAAGGGGTTTTCTGGATTTTTTCCTTACCCTAAGAAGATGAATGTGGAGTAACTTTAAGCTCCACGGGCCCCGGGTTCATGTGAGCATAATTTCACCGATTTCATTCATCGTCTGATACCAGATTAAATGGAACTAAACTATAAAACAAAAACACAAAACAACAACAAATAGGTTACAGGTATTGATATCTGGTAGTGTAGCTGTATAGTAATTTTGTAAATATTTGTATTTTCTATGGGAACTAAGCAGCTACCAAGAGTATCTGATGACAACTGTGAGCATTTTCAAGGAATTTCTTAGTATTCTATTTCCATGTTTCGAGACATTTAGTGATATGCTGGAATACATTATGCTCTGAAATGGGTAGAATTAGTGTAGGGTAAATTACTGAACTTAACGAGGCAATTTTTTTTATTTTCTTTGGGAGAGGCGAAAAAGTAATGACTCTAACTTTGTATGAAGGTTAGTAAATTATTTAAGTACCACACAACGCTTAATGTTTCTTTCCAAAATTTCAGACCGAGATTTCAACGGCAAAACATGTTTTGACTGAATCCCCCAAAATTTAGAAGCAAAAAAATTGCTCTAACGATTTTAATTAAAATAACATTTTAAGTTATTTTTACGCTAAATGAAAAACCTTTATATTTTAAGATTTATATTAGTTTTATAAAATGTATATAGTTATATAAATATCATATTTTAAGTGTTGATTATACTATTTTTTTTTTTTTTTTTTGCAATGGGATAGAATATTTCGAATGTGTAAGCGCAATTTATTCGTATAACTTAGTGATAAAATAATAAATATATTTGTAGAGTATGGACTCTCTAGAAGTAATTTTAAACTTTAAGGCATACTAAATCTAATAACGTGCAAACAATACAACCATAAAAACCTAATTTTGTCATAAAATTAATGGAGTTTTATTTATTTATCTTTCTTTTGCATATCTTAATTTAAACAATTTTATTGAGACCATTATAGCTAGCATTGCGAAAGGAAATATATGGTATAAACCAGAGTCATTCCATGTTTTAGAAAATGTAGCACATTTAGGAATTTAAGGAATGTCCGTATACTATTTGTAAGCCTCAGTCATTAAAATGAGCGCAATTAACAGCATCAGCAGCTAGATTCCATCACTCTAATCTTCTACCAACCTATAGAACTCAGTTCCAACATATTTGGGTTTCGTTTACTGGATTACATTAAATAGATTTTGATAGCATGCCCAAAAGCCGTATAGTAACCATTTTTTTTTTTTTTCCATCAAGAAGTTGGGTTAAGTGAAAATGACTATATAACATCGCAAAAAGCATGGTGCGTTTTCAATTTTTGTATAGTAACCAATTTTTTTTTTTTCATCAAGAAGTTGGGTTAAGTGAAAATGACTATATAACATCGCAAAAAGCATGGTGCGTTTTCAATTTGTTAGTAACAACAGCGTGTATACATTTACAAAACTAGCTATTGGTGAACACTTATAAGTGACTTTACTCTCTAAAAAAAATCTGATGTGTTCCATTCACATGACTTTCTCTACATCTCTGCAACAAATTATTGTTAAAAAGCTTAGACTTCTATATACTTCATGCTAATTGAGAAAACAGCAGAAATAGTCTTATTACTTGCTTCTTTGTAAGTAGAAGCGAAATAAGGGAGTACCATAGGTTAAAGTGATAGTCAAAAGCTGGTTGCTATGTGACTGAAGTTCCTTAGTTTGTATGGACAGGAGTTGATAAATTCCTGTATGAGAAAAGCACAAGTTTTTCTAAGCTGAAACTAAAAGTAAGGAATATCTTAAAAACGACCAACTCCACAAAAAATGTATATAACATAAATTGTGTGTTTTAATGTGCTCTACATTTTCTGTGTGGTAAATTTTTGTCCATCTCTTACGGTTTAGCAGTTATGCAAAATTCCACAAAATTCATCCAGAATAAAGTAGTCTTCAGAGGCTATTTCTAGAAAATTCAAGATATACATTTTATTTGTCAAGCAAACATCTTAAATATACGAGATTTTAATCAAAATCGTTAGAGTCATTTCTAAGAAAATAAAAAATTTCGAAAAAAGTTCCATATGAAAGGTAGTTTGGGGTGGGGGGATTTTCTTGAAAATCCTTGGAAGATACCAAACTTAAATACCAAGTTTAGTTTTTAACGGTCTTTTCATTTTTGAGCTATGCTGCCCACAGACGCACACACAGACACTCACACGGACATTTTTCAAAAACAAATGCTTTTTATGTATTCAGGGGATCTCAAAACGTATATTTCCGGTGAAATCTCGGTATCGAATTTTTGGGTGCAATACAATACCTTCTCTATACACCATGTACATAGTACATACAGAGAAAGTAATAAAGGCTCTGTAACTCAATTGGAAAGCAGTTAACAACGTTTCGGTCTCTTGTATATATCACGGATTCCAGTACAAGACTGGAAATTGCGAGAGCGCGATTATCTCACCGTTTGCGCTGATAGCAAGAGGTGTGCATCGAAGGTCGCTCACGCTATTTGCTCACCCGCCACAGAACGGTATTTGTTTCCAATTGTTGAATTCTGCAACTTCTTTATAACACGACGGGTTATCTGTACACGTGAAATATGGCGTTGTTGGGCCACCTGGCACATTCATTGACACTGTTTGTTATACACCCGGATGAAGGACATTGTTTATGAAGAACACATAAAAAAAACACATTTATTGCGGAATGCTAATTGCATTAAGGCCCAGGGACTCAAAATTCGCTTACTCATGTTCAGGAACAAAGTATAGGTACTCTAGCTAAATGTTCACAAAGCTGCGATACTGTTAACAAATTTCGTTTTTTTTTTTCGTAGAGACAAATTGCTCTTGTAAATGCTGCTCTTTCGTTCACTATATATATGGTCAAATATGTTTTTAAGAGATGCTAAGTGTAATTCAACCGCACAAGAACTGATTATTCTTTCTTTCAAGACACTAAGCATTGATATTAGTGCTCTGAAACATTGACTGTAATAACTATGTTAGAAGCCCGAAAAAATTAGAGTTAATAAAGTCGTCAGAAAAGCTTCAGCTCTTACAGACGTAATGTTATCAAAAAGGGTGGAAATGATTCGCAGTAACGGTGATTTGAGCCAAATGCCTTATAAATTACACCATTGACTATTCAACTACTAGAGTTAAAAAAATGGCAATAACGCCATATGTATTTCGACATTCTGTTCAGAGTCGAAATGCCGCCGAGGACATGATTATGGCGTGTGTAGGCTGTCTGAAAGCAGCATGAGCAGCAATAAGAGGGAAATGGAAAATAAGATGATGGATTTTACAGCCAACCAAAGAACTCATGAGTAGATATTATGTTCGAGTTGGTAACGCCTGTGATGAGTCAGTTAAATGATACATCTTAATATCCTGACCCTGATAATTAATTAACACCTATAGGCATCTATGAAGTGTTCAACAGAATTAGATACTTTAGAAATGATGACACTGTCGTTCTTAAATAGTGCTCGAGTAATCGAACACCTAACCAGAAAATCAACAAACCTAACCATTTGTTGATGCAAATAGCTAGGCTTCTACTGATTAGGTGACATCAAAAAGTTCAATGAGCTTTTCAGCTAGCTTCCTATTTCAATATCATATGATTTGATTTGTTAATCCGGATGGATGCTCTTTAACTGTTGTGGTTGTCAGCTTTACAAAAGGGAACCTGTAACTATGAAAAATATACTAATAGTATTGATTATAGAAACAATGTTTTTTTTTTTTTTTTCTTTTTTAAGAATTCGAATTTTGGGCAAAATTCTACTTTTTGGGCGAAGATGCCATTGTTTAATTTTACTTAATTCATCCCTCACCAACCAAACCAATTCACTCCCTTACAAACCAAACCAATTCCCACACTATATCGGGCATGAAAGCCTAGTTTTGCTCAGATATCTCTTTTAAGTGCCGTAAATTTCGGCACGAACCACTGGTTTTTTTGGCTTACAAAGAAAGCCTCGCTAAAGATTTTTGCGCCCCCAAAACATTCATCGTCCTCCGCCGGGTTTGAACTAGACTTTGAGAGCCAGAGACTAGCACGTTACCCCTCCACAGAGGACGACGTTGGAGGTTTTGAGAAATGTGGTGAGAACAATTCAGTAAAAGAAAGTAAGGTAATTCGGAAGAAATTGAAAACAGGAGTATGTTTTTAGTTTTATTTATTCTTCTTACATCTAACATCTGGTCATTCAACTTCACTTTTTAAAATAGAGGTCATTTTTTAACTCCACAGAGAAGCAAGATTATTTATACATAAGCAACAATAAATTTCATATGAAATTTTGGATGTCATACCTGGGATCTGGACACAGAATTTGGATTTTCTTTTACATGGTTTAGTTTTTAACTTCACCTTCTGCGAAAAATAGGTAAGATCACATAATTTTACTTGAATATTAGTAAATAGCATAAGCTTTTTAACAATAATTTGTTGCAGAGATATAGAGAAATGCATGTGAATGGAGCATATCAGAGTAATTTTATTTAATAAGCACTTAAATGGTTTTTGTAGAAGAGCCTATTATTATTATTGTTGTTATTATTATTATTATTATTATTATTATTATTATTATTAATCCTCGTCTGTAAATAGTGCAACGCTTCAGGTGATCACTGCGTATTGGATTCTGTGATGCATACACAATCCACAAATGCATGTTGCATACCTAGTGTCAGTGAGAGCTGTAATTTTCATACTGTAAAGTAGGAAGTTTAGGATTTTCCCTAATTGCGTTCCAGTTAGAAATGGCTAAAGAAGTTGGTCATCTTGCTAGGGTCACACTTCAATTTGTTTGTATGTGGTTATCTTTATAATCTCTTTCTGTTCTATTTTGTTTTCCTTTGACCCACTGCAGCCACGGGGAATCCCGTTGTCTGTTACTCAAGTGTTTTTCTCCTAAGGGAAAATTGGCAAACTGGTTATCAGACGGCTAGCTCGCATTTTCTATTAACGGGCGATCTTGTTTTATATTGCACTGTCCATCTCTTTCCTCGGCTAGAAGAAAAAAGAGAATAGTAGCAAAGAACAGATGGCGACAGCGTTAATCACTGCTTGTTGACAATGAGACAGGCCTGCGGTCTTTAAGTAATTCTGGTACATTTATGTAAACACGAACCATTAAAATAATTTTAAGTCCAACCATTTAAAGCAATACAAAAAAACATGCATGTGCAAGGTTCTCTAAGGTCCATAAGGTTCTCTACTCATTGTAAATTTGCTCATATCACTTATAAATATTGTATTGCCTATTGGCGGCTATTCCACCTTCGTTCCATTATGCGCATCAGCATTTTCCTAAAACGATTTCAAGTCAAGACATTTTTTTTTTTTTTACGAACAACATTATTATATTATATACATATAATTATATCACAAATCCGAGTAATAAGCTGAAGCTAAGGAAAAAAAAAAAAAAAGAAGGGAAGAGCAAGAATCGCAAACTATCAAACATGTTCCATCAAATTAGGTACTATTCATATTTAGAAAAATTTAAACATACAAGACTGTATAAAATAATTATACTGCATTTACCCGTAGTAAATTTTTATTTGTACTATGATTTCTCAGATATTCAAATTTATATAAATTCAATTAAGAGAACCTCAGAGAATATTTAGTACATATATGTTATTCCTTAAATAAATACTTAAAATGTATACTATTTGAATTAAAAAATGATTGTAACTGTCATTCAATGAATAAAAATAAGGACGCTTGTCTATCACAGAGGGTGGTCTGGCGTGGAGAAAATGTTACAAAACCTTTGTCGATACCGAATTTTTGGATGGAATAAAATAATTCCCCTACCTTTCATAGGTATTTAGAAGAGTATAACTCTCTTATTAAAATGATTCCTATATTCACGTTACCTTACTAACGATAATCTCAAGATTAAGCAACATAGAGCTGCTACAAAAGAGGATTGTTCCCATAATGCAATTCAACATTGTTATTAATGATCCCATATAAAAATAAATAAGAAATAAGAAATTGTATATTTCAATGAGATCTAACGTTTGTTGTTTAGAGAGAATTTGTTCATCTCTTATGGTTTATCAAGTATACCACACAGAGAATTCAACAAATACTTCTTATTAATCAGGCAAATGACTGAAAACATGTGATAGTCTATCATAATCATCAGTACATTCTTTTAAATATGAAAATAACAAACTTTTCCTAGTAAGTTATAGTTGAGGTTTAGGGAGGACTTTCTATTTTCTTAAACAGTTTCTGAATATCTGAATTTCTGTTTTTCATAATTTTTCATGTTTTTTTAAAAACCATGTTTCTAGCAAAATCTTGTTACGGAATTTTTGGCTGGAATACAATTTTTGCCCTACTTGCCATAAGTAAGCGGTAAGGTTGCCAAATGTCGACGTCTGTCGTTTTAAAGAACTGATGTGCTACATTCATATGTCTTTCTCTTCTTTTTAATACCGATTATAAAAATTATTCTTACGAAAGTTAATTTTTCTATCCACTTCATTTTAATGCAGATAAATCTTTGCAAAAATATCTGAATTACATGCATAGTTATGCATACAATTGGAATAGTGACAGTCAAATATTTAAGAGCTGGCCATTATATACAGGCCACATTCTTTAGGTAAAGCGCGAGAATCAAGTAAATCGATGGGACTAAATGAATGACAAAGTATTGAACCATTTGAATCGTTAATAGCGGATATCTCGCTTCTCCAAGGAACATACTTGATCAACCAGATTGAGTCAAAGCTGCGGTTCTGATGTCTACGATCTTGTTGCATGTACATACATTGATGGCTGCATGTTAACTAGCTAAGTAGTTTTTTCTTGGAACCGAGGGAATGAACTTGGATACATCATTATCAGATTCTCTCGATGCTAAAAAGGCCTTCAGGAGATAGAACGCTAGCTAACGACCTAAGAGGGTGTCTTTGACACTTTAGAGGGCAGCGTTATCATTTTTTGCAGTTCATCATTGGTAGAATGTCTTAAGTTGTCAGAAATAATGATCATTATTGCTGTAGATGCAATTTATAAGCCATATTCAAGAATTAATTGTTAACCAATTGTCAACTCAGTAAATATCTTAATGCGTCATATCCATATAACATTATTTATTCACTATCGCCCATTTTACTATATCTTCTACAAACTATTCTTATTCAAACATTATTTTTCTGTCCACTTAATTTAAATAAAGACAAATCTTTGCAAAAAAGAGTTACATTATGCATTTAACTATAGATAGAGAAGGAACAACGATTGTCATATGTTTAATACTGGAGACTATATCCTGGCCTTATGCAATCTCTGGAAACAACTGCATAGCAACAACACTAAAAATATATACATTGAAAAATGAAACCAATAATAACGATATTGCGGAAATGGCTTATGCCACAAATAAGTGATTTGAAATTCTGTGTTTTAAAGAGATCTAAATATTGTGTGAGGTGCGTTTACGTCTTTCACTTAACGATTATCAGTTACACAAGATTATATAAGATTCCTTGTAAATAATTAGGACATCACAGAATATTGTAAGAAAATTCAAGAATCACTCGTACATTTTGTCTTGCAAATATTTAGTATAATTATGGTATTTTAATCAAAATTGTTAGAGTCAGTTTTGAGAAAATCATACTTAAAAAAAAGTTACAATTAAATGGTAATTGGGGTGGGGAATTTCGTAAAATCTCTGATAGATACTGCATAGATAACAAGTTTGATATTTATCTTACTTTTCGTTTTTATTTACACCTTATACTTTATATTTATACTCTTTACTTTCGTTGCACCTACTAGATACATAGTGTATAGAGAGGGTATTGTATTGCACCTAAAAATTCGATGTCGATATTTCAACGGAAATACATTTTTAGGTCACCTGAGTCTAAAAGAAGCATGTTAGAAAAATGTGCGTGTGTTTCTGTAGGACAGCACAGCTCAAAAACGAAAAATCCATTAAATACCAAACTTGGTATTTAAGTTTGGTATATTTCAAGGATGCGATATGAAGACTTTAAAGAAAATTCCAACACCCGAAACTACCTTTTTAATGGAAATATTTTTGAAATTTTGGATTTTATCAAAAATGTCTCTAACGATTTTAATAAAATATCTTGTATTTAAAATATTTATATGACAAATAAAATGTATATCTTGAATTTTCTGGGAATAGCATCTGAAGACGTTTTTATTTTGGATGAATTTTTCTGAATTTTGAATAACTGGTAAAAAACGCATTAGCCAAAAAGTGAAAATCTCCTTAAAACACACAATTTATGTCATACATTTTTTTCGTAGAGTTGACCGTTTTCGAGATATTCTTTGTTATTGTTTCAGCTTTAAAATACTTAAAACTTTTCTCATACGGGAACTTGTCAACTCTTGGCCATGCAAAAGGCGATTCCAATCCCATATGCTATGGGATTTCAATCCTATTCCCTTATTTCTGTAATATTATTTTGTTACAGAGCGGTAGAGAAAGTCATGTGAATGGAACACATAAGATTTTTTTTAATTCATTGAGGTACTCAAGGCTTTTATTTCCAGTGAGTTGTTGATGTCGAAGTTTTGGTGAAACACAGTACTCTTTCTAATCACTGTGTACGTGGTACAGAATATAAAAGTTTGAGAATGAATTTTCAAAGATTTCGTACACTTTTTTTTTTACTTTCTTCCTTTCCTTTTATTTTTACGTTCTTTTATTTTCTGTGTCTACTTTTCCTTTTAGTGAAATTGCCAAAATGTCTGTTTAACGACATTGAAGTAAAGCAAAATGTGACTTATTACATACATAATCCGACCAATCCAAGTAGCCTAGGCGTTTCATCTGAGACTAGTATTCGGGGGACCTTAAGCCCGAGCAAGCATCTCTGCGTTTTTCGGGGATTTTCCCGGGTCACTAGGCGAATGCTGAGGAGGTTTCTTCATCCCCTCCGAACTTCCTGTCTCTCCATTTAACAACCACACGACGACATAAATTCAGTAGGATGAAAGGCATCAATTTCCAGGTCCTTTTTGGGCCTTTATATGGAATGATGCGTAATCTACAACATGAGCAATGTTACGGATGAATCACTGAAAGTGGAATAGTTTAGGGTTGTTGCCATCGCCGCTTCGGCTGACTGATATGAAAATTAAGATGGGCGGTGTCATCAATACGAGCCAAGTGTTTACTCCATTGGTCGTCCAGTTAATGAAGAATAGTGGGAAGGTAATGGCTAGAACGGCATGGCTATTGTAGCCGTGTTGATAAGCATGTATCATCCGTCTAAGAAAAAGCACATGTTTACCGGCAAGCCTGGGTGGGAAACATCCCTCCACGCCGGAGCAGCATATAACAGTTGTTGCAGAATTACTGCTGTATAGAATACAAGTTTTATCCGCAGAGAGAGATGCTCGGAAGTGAACAGCAAACGAAATGCGTTTTTTTACGAACATGTTGAATATGACGATACCAACTGAGCCGAGAATCAATATGAACACCCAAGTATTTGGAGCAGTATGAAACGGGAATAACTTGACTATGTAATGTGCATGGGTGTGCATGGAAGAAGCGAAGAATGTGCAATTTAGTAGAGTATCCTCCAGGCCAACAGAAAACTATTGAAACGGCTAAGATAGCCTTGTAATTCACGATCCAAATAAACAGCAGAAGAATGAGAATGGAGAATGACGGTGTCATCTGCATAAATTGCCAGCTGAATTTTAGTATGTAGGGGCATATCGGTGTGTAAAAGTTATAAAGAAACGGGGCAAAAGCAGACCCCTGTGACACTCCCCCGTGAATATCCTTAACAACCAGGCTGTGGTGGTGGCGCCCTTCCGTGGCGATGAAAGCGCTTTGGAAATACACCTCTCGGCGGCGTGGTGGCGTCAGAGTCATCTGTAGGGTCCAAGTAGATCTGAGGCACGGGTCCAAGCACTCCCCGCGTCGAGATGAAGGACTACTTGGACTATGTTAGGGACCCTCTATGGTGGTTCTTTCTCCGCGGTCCCGGATTTGGCCGCTGGTCGACAATACTCTCATTTTATCGACCATTCGAAGCGTGACTTCGAGACAGCGAGACCACGAGACTACCAGACCAGCGAGAGGAAGTAACTGAAGCATAGAAGTCCTCGACTAGGTAACTCTAGGCGAGTAGAAGGGATCAGAGCCAGCTCTCTCTTCAAAGAACTTCGCTTCGCCGACTCTCGCTACTCGACTCTCCCGGCGAGTGAGGCAGCAACTGCCAGCCAATCTTAGTAGCTCCCGGTGGGCGTTCTCTACGAGGTCCGCCACTCGCTCAGCTCAGCCTTGTGCTAGCGAGCGCACAGACAGGGGTTGGTTGGTGTGGTCGAGAAGAGATGACGAAGAAAGGTCGCCGAAGGAAGAGGACTACCGCCGCAACCTCACCGTCAGCTGAACCGGGTGAGTCGCCGCCGCCATCACCTAGGAATGGCAGCGCGTTTTGGACGGTTTCTCCAGCTTTAGCTCCCGCTCTTGCCGGGCAACCGCCAACGCAATCGCCGGTCGCCGCTGTCGCAAGCTCCCGGCAACTGCTGCCGCAGTTGCCGGCCTCAGCGCCGCCTTCACTTCCGTCCAAGCAGAAACGCCGAAACCAAACCGCCTCATACACCGCCGAAGCCACAGCCGAGTGCCAACCGGCCTTCTCGGCTGAGAGCAGTGCCACTCTTCCGCCTCCAGTCGCCGCAGCCACAGCCGAGCACCAACCGGCCCTCTCGGCTGAGAGCAGTGCCACCCTTCCGCCTCCAGCCGCCGCAGAATGCCGGCAGTTGCAGCCGCACCTGCCGGCCAGCAAATCATCCACCGCCGCTGTGACCAAGCCATGTACAACGCAGCCGCCGCAGCCCAACCAACCTGTGCTTCCTGTGAGGCACAGCGCGGTGATCCGGGGAGTTCCGCTGGACCTCCCCCACCGCTTCTTCACCGCAGCAGCTCGCCACCAGTGGCCCTCAGTGATACGGGCTTCCCGTATCACTAGTTCGAGGGGTCCAACACCATTGGTGCGCCTCGAATTCTCCGACGCAACCGACTACACTGCAGCCTTGACTGACGGTCTGCTCATCTGTGGGCGCCGTCACACAGTTGAGGCCAGCAGAGGTAGTCGCCAGCTTCCATGTCGCCGCTGCTGCGCATTCGGCCACACCGCCGACACCTGCGCTGAGCCCCCACGGTGCCACTACTGTGGGGCGCCCAGATTGACAGCTGAATGCGCAGCTCATGATCTCAGATTTCGACGCCGGTACTGCGCCACCTGTGATGGCCCTGGTCATTTCACAGGACAGGCGCAGTGCCCCTATTACCCACGCAGCCGCCGCCACCTGACACCAGCCTCTGCCGCCACACCCATAGACAAAAAGGCGAGGACTTCAACAACCACCACCTCGACGCAGACGGAAGACTCCATCACCCATCACCTGCCTGCCGCCACTAACACCCCACAGGCAGATGCGCCATCCGACAGCGCCGTTAAAGACGCCGTGCAGGACCTGCACTCAGAGGTCCTGCTCATTAGCGGCCGATTGAACACGCTGGAAGAAGCCCTCACTACCATGACCGCAGCCATCTCAGACGCCCACACCACTTCTACAGCCAACCGTCAAGACACCGATGCCATAGCCCAGAATAAGGTCACGTCTGAGTTCCTCTTGGAGCTGGACGTCCTCTACACCCTACTACAGGAAATCCACGACGTAAACGCCAGGATCTTGGAGGCCAACCAGGACCTCTATGTTCAAACTTCAAAATTGCCATTACGCCTCACCTTTCTGGATGACCTACTCAAGGGAACCCGAAAGGACGTCAATAAATGCTATACTGCAGTTCTTGACAGCCAAGAACTGACAGTCAACAATGTAGCCGAGCAAATTGCAAGTAGTCACCAACGGATTCTTCAGGACCTTACCACCAAAACTTCATGCCCTCTCACACACACCCGTTCCACCAGACATCAGTACTAAAGCACACCCAAGACTCCCTAGCGCTGTACTCAGGGCCCTCGGGTCATGTTTACAGACTAGATAAGCCATTCCTTGTTGCAGCCCCATATGCTGCAGCAACATCAACTTTACCAATAATCACGGAGGTGCTATCGCGGAACTCCATCATTCCCCATTCACTGTTCCTTTCCTATCTCACCCGATTTTTCCCTTCTAATCTTCACCCAATGGCGAGATAAGCCATTCTTTCAACCCTCCAACTCTCTCTCTGTCTCCCCTTTCCAAAAAAAAAAAAAAAAAAAAAAAAGCGCACAGACAAGTGGTTGGTGGTGGTGGTGGTGTACCAGAGAGGCGCAGAGATGACGAAGAAAGGTCGCCGAAAGAAGAGGAGTACCGCCGCAACCTCACCGTCACCTGAACCGGGTGAGTCGCCGCCGACATATCCTAGGAATGGCAGCGCGTTTTGGACGGTTTCTCCGGCTTTAGCTCCCGCTCTTGCCGGGCAGCCGCCAACGCAATCGCCGGTCGCCGCTGCCGCAAGCTCCCGGCAACTGCTGCCGCAGTTGCCGGCCTCAGCGCCGCCTTCACTTCCGTCCAAGCAGAAACGCCGAAACCAAACCGCCTCATACACCGCCGAAGCCACAGCCGAGTGCCAACCGGCCTTCTCGGCTGAGAGCAGTGCCACTCTTCCGCCTCCAGTCGCCGCAGCCACAGCCGAGCACCAACCGGCCCTCTCGGCTGAGAGCAGTGCCACCCTTCCGCCTCCAGCCGCCGCAGAATGCCGGCAGTTGCAGCCGCACCTGCCGGCCAGCAAATCATCCACCGCCGCTGTGACCGAGCCATGTACAACGCAGCCGCCGCAGCCCAACCAACCTGTGCTTCCTGTGAGGCACAGCGCGGTCATCCGGGGAGTCCCGCTGGACCTCCCCCACCGCCTCTTCACCGCAGCAGCTCGCCACCAGTGGCCCTCAGTGATACGGGCTTCCCGTATCACTAGTTCGAGGGGTCCAACACCATTGGTGCGCCTCGAATTCTCCGACGTAACCGACTACACTGCAGCCTTGACTGACGGTCTGCTCATCTGTGGGCGCCGTCACACAGTTGAGGCCAGCAGAGGTAGTCGCCAGCTTCCATGTCGCCGCTGCTGCGCATTCGGCCACACCGCCGACACCTGCGCTGAGCCCCCACGGTGCCACTACTGTGGGGCGCCCAGATTGACAGCTGAATGCGCAGCTCATGATCTCAGATTTCGACGCCGGTACTGCGCCACCTGTGATGGCCCTGGTCATTTCACAGGACAGGCGCAGTGCCCCTATTACCCACGCAGCCGCCGCCACCTGACACCAGCCTCTGCCGCCACACCCATAGACAAAAAGGCGAGGATTTCAACAACCACCACCTCGACGCAGACGGAAGACTCCATCACCCATCACCTGCCTGCCGCCACTAACACTCCACAGGCAGCAGCGCCATCCGACAGCGCCGTTAAAGACGCCGTGCAGGACCTGCACTCAGAGGTCCTGCTCATTAGCGGCCGATTGAACACGCTGGAAGAAGCCCTCACTACCATGACCGCAGCCATCTCAGACGCCCACACCACTTCTACAGCCAACCGTCAAGACACCGATGCCATAGCCCAGAAAAAGGTCACGTCTGAGTTCCTCTTGGAGCTGGACGTCCTCTACACCCTACTACAGGAAATCCACGACGTCAACGCCAGGATCTTGGAGGCCAACCAGGACCTCTATGCTCAAACTGCAAAATTACCATTACGCCTCACCTTTCTGGATGACCTACTCAAAGGAACCCGAAAGGACATCAAAAAGTGCTATACTGCAGTTCTTGACAGCCAAGAACTAACAGTCAACAATGTAGCCGAGCAAATTGCAAGTAGTCACCAACGGATTCTTCAGGACCTTACCACCAAAACTTCATGCCCTCTCACACACACCCGTTCCACCAGACATCAGTACTAAAGCACACCCAAGACTCCCTAGCGCTGTACTCAGGGCCCTCGGGTCATGTTTACAGACTAGATAAGCCATTCCTTGTTGCAGCCCCATATGCTGCAGCAACATCAACTTTACCAATAATCACGGAGGTGCTATCGCGGAACTCCATCATTCCCCATTCACTGTTCCTTTCCTATCTCACCCGATTTTTCCCTTCTAATCTTCACCCAATGGCGAGATAAGCCATTCTTTCAACCCTCCAACTCTCTCTCTGTCTCCCCTTTCCAAAAAAAAAAAAAAACGCACAGACACGGAGCTTCTTCTTCGACTCATCAAGATGGCCAAGAAGAGACTGCGCAGACTCGCCGCTGCTAAGGCAGCACCCGTCGCCTCTTCCTCGGCAGCCGCCGAGGAGGCAGATTCTCCGTTGCTACCGGTCCCGGCAAGCCCTGCTTCGCCGCCGGCCGCCACCACACCCTCGCCGCAACTGCTGCCGCAGTTGCCGCCATCACCGCAACCGCCGCCGCCCAGCTCCACGTCGCCGCCGCCCCGGTTCAGTGCCGTGGTACGGGGGGTCCCTAGGGACCTTTCCACCCGGCACCTCCTCGCCGCAGCGAAATTTAAGTGGCCTTCTTGTTTGAGGGCCACAAGGATACTTTGCAACCGGGGACCTACACCACTTGTGAGGCTGGAAATTCAGGATCGTTCGGACCTCGACGCTGCCTTGGCGACAGGGCTGCCCTTGTTAGGGCAACTCCTGGTCGTCGAGGCCAGCAAGATGGAACGTTACCGGCCCTGCCGTCGCTGTTGTGCCTTCGGGCATACAGCCGACTCCTGCTCCTCGACGCCGCGGTGCCACTACTGTGGCTCCGCCAACACCACCGCTGAGTGCACTGAGCACAATCTTCGCCGTCGCCGCCGGTTCTGTGCCACCTGCCGTGGCACAGGACACTTTACTGGCCAGGCCCAGTGTCCCCTTTACCCGGGGGACGGGCGCACCACTCCGCAGCCAGTTCAATCACCGCAGACCCAACACACAGACGCCACACCACCTCCAGCTTCTATTGACACAGCGACGCGGGATGCCATTCAGGACCTTCATGCGGAGATCCTGAATATCGGCGCTCGCTTAGCTGCGTTAGAAGAGGCTGTCACCAGCGTCATCTCCAGGAAGCTACTGGACCTGCAAGCTGCCACCACCGCCGCCATCTCCACTCTGCAGTCCTCCACCGCTGAGCTGTCCAACCGGATAGCCAGTGTCCAAGTGCAGCTACAGCAGGACCACCCAAATCAGCAACACCATTCCGCCGACCAGTTTCCATACAACAACCCGCTATACAAAACTCCAATATCAGCAAGCGGTTTATACAGGTCCCAGCAAGCACGACAACTCCGAAAACACCAGCAGATCCACTCAGAACACTGAGTAAACTCACCGTAAATCACCATTCATCTTCACCAACCACTTCTCCAGAGGGGCACTCAGGGCGCAAGTCATGTGTGTCCACTGGCTAAATTCACTATCACTCGCTGTTACTGCCACTGGCAGGCAGCAATCACAATCACCAGAAATGCGCAGGTGCTTAATGCGGTACTGCACCAGAGAGGCATGGGCCTCCTACTTCCGGTGGGGGTTTTTTGTGAGTAGTGCCACCCTGGTTCGAGTCCAGGGTGGGGAGTCTCACACTCCCAGGCTTGCCTGGGGTTAGGGCGTTAGCTGCCTTTTCCCCCATCATCAATAAAAAAAAAAAAAAAAGCGCACACCACGTGTGCTCTGGTGGGGGCGATTTTGTGGTGAGTGAGAAGATGATGAAGAAGAAACAGCGCAACACGAGAGCAGCCGCTGCCCCTGCCGCCAGCTCCGCCATCCCTCCGGAAGAGCACACTGCTCTGCCGGTAACTACTCCAACAGAAAGGCCAGCGCCTCCCACTACAGCAGAATCCCGGCAGCTGCTGGTGCAACTGCCGGCACAGCAACCCACTACCGCCGCGGCCGCCTACATCTCCCGGCAGATGTCTCTACAACTGCCGGCACCACAACAGGCTGACGACGCAGACTTCCGACAGTTCCGAACACCATCTCCGGTATCTCAACACCACTCCGCCGACGACATATGCCGACAACTGTTCGAAGAACTACCGACACCTCACTCATCGCCTCCTGTATATTCTGCCACAGCCACCCAGACGTCGCCGCAGACTCAGCGTGCCAATACATCTGGGCCTCTACCACGGATTCACCCGCCGCTGACCGCAACTTTGCCAAATTTGCAGCGTAATAGCGTGGTCATCAGGGGAGTCCCCCGCGACCTGCCGATGCACCTGCTAGCCACCGCCGCCCGCTTTTGCTGGCCTTCAGTACTGGGGGCCACAAGAATACAATCAGGGAGAGGCCCCACCCCGCTCGCACGTCTGGAACTCGCCGACGTTGGAGACTACAAAGCGGCCCTACGCGACGGCCTGCTCATGTTTGGGCGTCGCCTTAGCGCTGAGGCCAGCCGAGGGTCCCAACAACGTCCATGCCGCCGCTGCTGTGCATTTGGCCACCACGAAGCAACCTGCGCAGCTGAACCACGCTGCCATTACTGTGGCGCGTCTTCATTAACTGCCGAATGCACAGCACATACTCTGACGAGCCGTCGCAGATACTGCGCCACCTGTAGAGGCTTCGGCCACTTTACGGGTCAGGCGCAGTGCCCAAAATACCCACGCAGCAGACATCTACAGCCGTCAGCCACACCAGCCAACACCGCCTACACAACAGCAGAATTGATGCCAACCATCTCCACCGCCACCACCAGCACCACTATGACTTCACGGTACATCTGCAGCCGCGATGTACCGACCCTTACTTCAACCACAACAGCATCACAGAAGAAACCAAAACAGACCACTACCACACACCAACCAAGGGAGACTGCAGCCGCCAACGACGTCGCCACACGGGATGCCGTTCAGGACCTGCACTGTGAGGTCCTGAACATTAGCGCCCGCTTGATGGCCTTGGAGGAAGCTGTAGCCGCCATCGCCGCCGCCTCCCCTGCGACCAAAACCCTTCACCAAAAACTCCAGACCATTGAGGCAGGAATCCAGGATTTGCAACAGATCACAGCCGGCACCCGAAGGGCCGTATTGAACACCACCGCAGAAATTTACAAGACCCTGGATGAAGGCCTCAGCCGACTCACGCTACAACACACCGACCGACAATCACATAACATAGACACAGACGTAACATCAGAAACTTCGACACAGACAGCAACCACGCCACGAAGGCACACACCTCCACCCTCTTCGACTGAAAGCCACCGTATACCACTGACACCTCAAAGCCTTAGAAGAAGAAGAAGAAGAAGAAGAAGAAGAAGGCGCAATCTGGCCCTCTTCGACGCTTACGTCGAAGCCAACAACAAAGACTACAGCAACCATACTGTGACGTACTAACGACATACCAACTGACCTTCCCCGAACACATATCAAGTCTCAGCCTTTCTTAAGGCTGGGCGAAACAAAACAAATACAAATCCACAAATAAAAGACACCCTGAAGTCCCTTAAATCCCTCCTTTACTCCCCGGGGGGCAGCCAGGGCCTCGGTCATGGCTGTCTCCCGGAACAACCGCTACCTCTGCTGAGCCGCCAATTCGGCCAGCAGTTAACTGCCGCACTTACGAGGGTGCTCAGCGGAACCTCCCTACACCTTGATATCTCCTTTGAATCCGTTACTTCCCATCCCAACACCGCACTTCACCCAATGGCGCAATAAGCCATTCTTTCAACCTTCCAACTCTCTTACTGTCTCCCCTTTCAAAAAAAAAAAAAAAAAAAAAAGCGCACACCAACGCACCTGGCGCACACTTCGTCTCTGCTTCGATGGGGAAGAACAAGCAACGCCGAGCCGCAGCCTCTAGGAAGGCCACCTCCGCCGAGAGTATTGCCTCAACATCGACAGCGATACCCGAGGCAACTCCTGCCTTAATTGAATCGCCTCCGCCAGCCGCCGCTACTTCACCGACCGCTAGCAGCGCTTCACCTCGGCGATTGCAGCCGCAGTCGCCGACTGCGCAGAGCCACACTTCCCGGTTCAGCGCCGTGGTTCGGGGGGTCCCTAGGGACCTTTCCACCCGGCTCTTCACCGCCGCAGCGAAGTCGCAGTGGCCCTCATGCCTGAGGGCTACTCGCATAGTCAATGGCCGGGGACCAACACCACTGATGAGGGTCGAGCTGCGAGATCGTGCGGATCTGCAGGCTGCCTTAGCGACTGGGTTGCCCTTGTTAGGGCAACTTCTTGTTGTTGAGACGAGCCAAAGGGAACGACACAAGCCTTGCAGACGCTGCTGTGCCTACGGTCACGCGGCCGAAGCCTGTACCTCTCCGCCACGGTGCCACTATTGTGGTGCCAACTCCGCCACCGCAGACTGTAGAGGTCATGATCTTCGTCACCGCCGCCGGTTCTGTGCCACCTGTCGTGGCTCAGGTCACTTCACGGGACAATCCCAGTGCCCTCAATACCCGAGGCTTAGGAAGACACCACCGCAGAACTACAACACCGACGCCACACCGCCTGAACCCTCAACTGACGCAGCGACGCGGGATGCAATTCAGGACCTCCACGCGGAGATCCTGAACGTCGGCGCCCGCTTAGCTGCGCTAGAAGAGGCATTCTCCAGCGTCACGAGAAGTTTCAGGAACTACAAGCTTCCACCACCACAGCAATCACAGCATTGCAGTCCACAGCAGCTGACTTGTCAGCACGTGTAGAAGGCATCTCAGCACAGCTCAAACAGGTTCTCCTGCAGCAGGCTGCCTACTCCGCCGAGTTATTCAGGACAAATCGCCAGAAAAACAGCGCTCCTCCTCCTGCACAGGCTGAGGGGCACAGACACAACACTGAACTCCGGAACGCTCCTGTACAGCTCCGTTCTAACACCAGGGCAGCGGGGTCAAAGCTCGCACATGACTACATGAATTGTCAGATTCACATGTAAGTTCACCACCTAAAACTCCTGCAAAACCTTCACCTACATACCTTCCCAATATCACCTTTAATTCCCTAGGCTGCAGTCAGGTTTCATGGCTTCGTCACCGCCGCCGGTTCTGTGCCACCTGTGCCCTTCGGGCAGGTCCTCTGTTCTTCGGGCTTTTTAGCGCCCTCTAGCAGCTCTTTCTCTCTATCACTTCCTCTTTTCTATCTAGGTTAAGCACCCTGTTAGGCCCCTTATATTATAATCTAGGATTTATTTCCTTACTTCTTCCTTCTTCATATTTAGCTTAGAGTAAGTACATATTCACACTACTTTCTTATCAAACCTTTAACCTTACTAACTCCTAAACACTACCTAAACCTAATGGCCCGAAGAAAGCCCAAGAAGCACTCTCCTTCGGAGGTGCGTGTCACGAGACAGACGGTAGTCAAGACACGGCTTGACTTTGGCGCTACTCCACCAACCCGCCCCTCTGGTCCCTCACCTGCTGCTTCCCCCTCCACCGCTCCTGCTTCCTCTGCCTCCCCAGCCACAATTCCTTCCTCCCCAGCCTTAGCTCCTATCACACCACGTGTTACTAATCCACTGACACACCCCTCCTCTGCTCCTTCTTCTTTCCATCCCTCGTCCATCTCTGTGGTGGCTCAGAGACCCCCCCGACCTCCTTCCGCTTCCTCCTCTTCCGCTTCTTCACCTCACCTGCCAACCCCGCCTCCTCATCCCGTGTCCCCGATCCCGGGCCCATCCTCTCCCAACCCTAGCCCCCCTCCTGCCCCTTTCTACCCTCCTGCCTCCCAACCTAATCCTGGCCCTGGCTCCTCTCCCCCACGCCCAGCTCACCCGCTCCCAGCTCCACCCGGTCCCCCTTCTTCCTACTCCCAAGCCCTCACCACCCGTCTCCGGGCTCCCATCTATATCCCCCGCCAGCGTGTTTCTCTGTTTCAGGAACTCAGAGACTTTGACGCCCTACGCCCCAACGGGGGGTATGTCTTGTCCAGAGCCCCTATTTCAGGGGACCTCATGGTGCGCACTAGGTCTGCGGAGGACTATCAGCGCCTGACTGCCTTTCTGAGGGAGCGTGGGGTACCTTTCACCCTGACACGAAGCTCCAAGAACGACCAGACGTACCGTGCTGTGGTGAAGCACGTTTACTTTGACGGCGCGGAAGAAGAAATTAGGGCTGAGCTGCACTCTGCGCACTTTTCAGTGCTGCGAGTAGTGCAGCTCAGGCGTTACGACCGAGCCCGAACTCCTCTACCGTTATACCTGGTGGACCTGGCAACAGCTGAGGACCTGGCCCGGTTGAGGTCGTTGGAGCAGGTGTTGCACTTTCGGGTGAAGTGGGGGTCGAGTGCGTGGAGAGGCTCCGGTGCGCGCGCCGCCTGCCCCTTGTGGCTCGGTGATGGGCGTCGTTAGCGCTGGGGGGTAAACGAGCCGAGGACCCGAAAGCCAAGCCGACCACAGGTAAAGCCACGTCAACCCCCGAAGGAAGTGCCGACGAGGGAGGAGACCCTGGCTGACCCTCGCCTGGAGCACCAGCGGAATATGTTCAGGCGTGCGTCAGCTGAGCACTGGAGGGACGCAGACATACAGGACGTCTGTATGCACATCCTGGAATTACTGGCCACTTCGCGGGAATCGGAGACCCGGAGCATCCTGGCCTGCTACAGAGACTTTTTCCAACTCCTCACATCTCCTGGCTTCCTATGAATCACACACCCAAACTCAATTGTATGACATGGAACGCACAGGGCTTAAAAAGACGAAAGACTGAACTTAGAGACTTCTTAACACGCAACAACATACACATAGCATTAATTACAGAAACTCATTTAAGCGACAAAGACAGATTTAACATGCCAGGTTACACTACCCACCGCAACGATCGAAACAGACGCGGAGGCGGGACGGCCGCAATAATAAAACATAGCATTGCCCATGATGTTGCTCCACAGCCGCAATTTTCAACTCTAGAAGCTACTAGTATTTACATCACCATAGACAACAACAAGGTTCTAATCACGGCGGCATATGCCCCCCCCCAGGCGTACTAAACATAGCAGACATTAACGCAATCTCGCAGGTAAACAACAGGGTGCTAATAGCCGGAGATCTCAACGCAAAACACCTCATTTGGGACTGCAATGAGACTAACCCTGAAGGCACAGCCCTCCTAAACCTTGAAAATAATTTTGATATAATAATTCATACTCCTACGGAACTTACGTATATCCCCTTCAGCCGAAACCAAAGGCCTGATATTCTAGATATTGCAGTGACGCGTAATCTCACTCGTAGGATCAACCTACAAGTTAAGAACGAACTCTCTTCCGATCACTTACCAGTGATCATAACATTAGAGGGCACTGCAGCCCCCAATCCACCAGTCGAGCGTCTAAACTACAATAAAGCAGACTGGGATAGGTTTGCAAACACTATCAACAAGCACCTACATACTACACAGCTAAATACAGCAGAAAACATGAATGAGGCGGTAGCTCAACTAGAAAATGCAATAAAAACTGCAACCAAAGAAGCTGTACCAATAAACAAACCTAAGCAATACCAATCACAACTACCACCTGACATCCAAATGCTAGCAGCGGAAAGAAACCGAGCTAGACGGCGATGGCAGAAAACACGTCATATTGTAGACCAGGAATACGTTAGACACTTAAATACCCTTGTCAGAGAGAGAACAACAAACCATCTCTCTCAACAATGGCAGAATACACTTGAGAACCTCGACTACGAACGAGATTCGGTGTGGAGAATTGCACGCTGTCTAACACGCGATAAAACACAAATACCACCATTACACCACAATCAAACAATCGCATCCACAGACCAACAAAAAGCAGATATGCTCGCAGACACACTGCAAGAAATCTGCACGCCTAATCCTACTCCCTGCTGCCCTCAATTTACGGAGGCAACGGAAGAGGAAACGGAAATTTTCAAAGAACAGGTAACCCACAACTTAGTGAGAAAAACCTGCCCGAGTGAAATAAACTGGCTAATCAGGCACCTCCCAAAGAGAAAAGCCCCTGGGCCAGATAACATCCCAACAGTGGCCCTAATGCATTTGCCCGAAAGGGCAATTAAGCTACTGGCTGACATATTCAACTACGTGCTCATTAGTGGACATTACCCTAAAAGGTGGAAACTAGCCACCGTGGTCCACTTCCCCAAAAAGGGGAAAAACTTGTCCAAACCGCACAACTACAGACCAATTAGTCTACTAAGCACACTTGGAAAACTTCTCGAAAAAGTAATTCTCAAACGCCTCAACTCTCAACTAAACAAATAAAACATACTAATTCCAGAACAATTTGGATTCCGAGCCAAACACTCAACAACTCTTCAACTAATCAGGGCAACCGAATCTATAACGCACGGTTTCAACATCAACAAATCAACAGGTGCTTTATTATTAGATGTCGAACGAGCCTTCGACAGAGTATGGCATGCTGGCCTACTAAAGAAGCTCAAAACAAATATACTCGACTCACTCATTAAACTCATAGCAAACTACCTAAGTGATCGAAAATTTCAATCCAGAGTAAACAATCACCTGTCATCCGAACGCCCAATCAAAGCCGGAGTGCCACAAGGCAGCATACTCGGGCCAACACTATTTAATATCTATATAAATGACATCCCAAAAACCGAAAATACAGAACTATACATTTATGCGGACGACACCGCCATAATGACCCAATCAGGAAAAACGAAATTCATTCACTGCAGACTTCAGAGGTCCCTTAATAACCTAGAGGACTGGCTTACCAAATGGCGAATCAAAGTAAATGCACCAAAAACTCAAGCAATCATATTCACAAAGCGTATCAATCACAGATTTCCCAGACACCGCCTGCCTCCACTTACCATATTTGGTGAAGATATTGGATGGACAGATACGGTAACTTGGCTAGGACTTAAAATGGATCAGGGTCTAACATGGAAAAAACATATTACTCAGACTCGTGGAAAAGCCAATGTCCAATTGGGCAGGCTATACCCACTCATCAACATGGGCTCACAGCTAAGCCTTAACATGGGACTCACACTTTACAAAACATTAATCCGACCTATAATTACTTACGCATCCCAAGTATGGGGGTATGCCGCCGAAAACCACATCAAAAACTTACAAAGATTCCAAAATAAAATTCTACGCTTAGTATCTAAGGTACCATACACAGCTCCAGCTGACATACTCCACGAAGAACTCAAAATACATACAATCGAACAATTCATTAAAAAGCTAACCTACGACGCATATCAAAAATTAAGTGCACATCACAACCCTTTAATAGAAACGCTAGGAAACTACGACACACAAACAAACAAACACAACAGACCTTTATCACTTTTCGACAGAACTATAACACAAGACACCACTCCAGACGAAATACAACAGTACCTTACAAACCTCCTTCCCTAAAAACCTCTCCCCTTCTAACACACAGCTATATATGTATGTTTATTCTTTCTCTCTTCCAATATGTTTCAGTACCAGCCCGTCGCAGAGCCCTAAAGCCCTCAGCTACAGCTGAGGCGGACCGGGGGAAGGGGCCTCCCATTGTGATCGACGCGATCAGCGTACTTCGGGCAGCTGCAATATGGAGTCAATCACTTAGACGACCTTGGCAACTACATGGCAAACGAGATGACGAAGGCCTATGAGCCCGGTACTACTACTAGCGACGAGCGGCTGCGCAACCACTGACGGACGGAGAAATCTCCCGAAGCAACAGCGCAGAAGCGGAACTCCAAGTATATGTCACATTCTAAACATATACTATAAGACTAAATGTAAGTGCATGTCAAATAACATTTTACCTAATATGACAAGCAGGCACACCCTGCAGAAATAGAACATAATTATTAACGAATAAAACACTTATAAAGTATCGCATGATTATCCACTGGTATTGTTCAGGTTTCATGTACAATCCCAGTAAGTAGCATTAACGCGCTCGCATGCAATGCATGCCAGCTAAGTAGTTCTCACTTACTAACCGGGGTGCTATGCGGGACCCGACTAATGCATGTTTGCACGAAAGTACTCTATATATAACGATTAACACGTGGAGGGGTTTTTTAGTGGATATACCGCACTCTGCGGGGAGCTCCACATATCCCCCAAGCCATTGCACTAAGGCTTGGGGTCGAATGCAGGAATGCATTTTTCCCCTCCACGGTAAAAAAAAAAAAAAATTATCGTCTCTTCCTGGGATCTGACACATAAGCCCATGATAGCTGTAGTGTGGAAGCTCTTACGCAATCACAGACACACACACACACACACACACACACACACACACACACACACACACACACACACACACACACACACACCGTGGAATGGGCAGTTGTAATTCTTCCCGATTTTTTTTTTACCGTGCTCACGCTTCCTATTCTATAGTGGCTGACAAAAAAAGCACGCTGTTGAAGCAAGCTTAGATGAAGTGACAATTCCAAGCACAACGTGCCAACATAAAAACTTTATGAGCATGAAGACAGCCACTTATACTCATGGTTTCCCCAGTGCATTGGAGATAATGCCATTAGCATTCTGCGAACTGCATTCTACAAAATACGTCTTCGGGATAAGATGCATTGGTCCTGTATTACAAGAGATAGCTGGGTATATATTAGTACACGTTTTAGATTTACGGGAAAGCGAGGGCCGAGGGAAACAAGAGAGAGCTCATCTTTCCGCAGTGTTGTCAACCAAAGAAAATCTCTTTCTTTGAGGCCCTCGACAATGTTGGTGAATAGGTTATTCAGTGTACCGCGAACTAGCTGAATTATTAAATAAAACACAGCGCACTTGTTCGTAAGCTCTCGGACCTACAGCCAGTATAACACTTTAGCATTGAAGCCATAGTTAGTAGTAGTATGAAGTGCATAATAATACATCAATTGCTTAATACAGTCGCAAGAGTCGAGTGACCGAACATGCTCTCTAAAATATTATCTACCCTATGTTATATAAAAAACACACACACACACAAAACATATCACTCACGTTACTACAACAGAACAACAAAAGAAATAACACTCTGACACCACACATACACACGCTCGTACTCACAACTACACACACGCAAATAGATAACTTTATACCAAATATGCCTATCCAATATTTACACAAATATCTTATCTATGATTGTCTCCGTGGTCGAGTGGTCAGCGTACTGACTTCTCACCCGGGGATCCCGGGTTTGATTCCCGGCTAGAGTATATATATGATGTACTTGCTGTATACTACCAAGTTCCAGCATAATGTCCTCTATCTGTTTGAAGCTAAAAATACTTCCGGCAATTTTTCCTAACATCTTCCATCTGCACGTCTACCAAAATATGCGTCGTCTTCCTGATCCCCGCATAATGGGCAAATCCTTCTACCAGCATTATCAACTACCTTACGAGCTTTCCACCCTCCCAACCTGAACCATGCTTTTCCCGTCCTCTGTTTCATACCCAATTCTAAAATATATGATTCTTTACCCAATTTCATTTTGTAGCTCTAATGAGGTTTTTTTTTTCCTCTACATTCAGATTCTATTTCCTGCGTGTTCATATCACATAGTCGTATGTTTACTTTTATCACAATATTTTAGCTATTTTCTTTACTCCTTTGCCAAAAATTGTTTAAGCCAATTTTGATAATCCTCGTTATAGCCCCGCCGCCCACCATTTTGGATACTCTATGTTATTCATTCGATGCCTATAACTTATTGCTCTCTTGGTCATCTTTAATTATTCGCAGTCAGCATCTAACTACATTTTTTGGCATATACAGTAACTTCCCAGCATCCTACCTCACGAAGAACACCGTAGTTAGAAGTACCACTCCCCCAAATCCAGAATAAGTTTCCAGAAACTATATTGTATTTTAATTAGATTATCTACCCTCTCCCATCCCATCTCACTTCCAAATAGTAATGAATACGTAACCATTGCTTAATACATGGTTTGTAATGCTTTTAATAGCATATCTGGTACCCGGGTCAATAGTCTCAGATTTCAGAAAGTTGACAAATACCTTAGTGTTTTACAAACTCTGCGTTCCTGTACTATTTTCCTCCCATATCAAACCTAGATAATCTAAATGCTGTCAAGGTGTACAGCGTACATTACCTCAACTTGTCGCTCTGCTCTGCTTCTGAAAGACGGAGTCGAACGCCCAAGAAAAGGTACGCGGATAGTATGGTGTTTCAGAAACGCCTCCAACTACATGGATAGAACTTAACTAACACAATAAAGAATGGTTAACGCTGCCAGTTGAACGATATATATCAGAGGGCAAGTGTAAACACAAAGAAGGTTTAGTGGAGAAAGGATTTTTTTTCCCCTGTAGAACACAAGCGGAAGAAGGTGTATTATTGGATAGAGTGAAAGCTAGCACATTGTGACGAAGTTAAGGACATAACACAATATCATTATATTAATTATTTGAAGAACTGTTGAAAGAGGGACTGGAATAGGATGAACAGTTTCAAGGATACTCTTAACCCTTCTTGACATTTAGAGTTCTGTTAAGGAAAATAATTCTGTGAACCTATGGTCTCTGTTTACGAAATTATTGTTGCAATAACGGACTTTTTGTTTTTGTTTGTAGCACCTGGTTGGTTATATCGGACTATAGATAAACTCGGTGAAATGATGTTGTAATGATATCGGGGTCCATGGAGCTTTAATTTACTTGACATTAGTCTCCTCGAAAAAACATCTCATCCGGGAAAGTCACCCTAAGCGAGATTCGAACTCGCGCCCTCTTGAAAGTTACTCAGATAAGCTACCCCTACACTACTGTTAAGGCTTGTTTACTTGTGTAAAAGAACGTGGCACTCCTCTGAAATTCTTAGAATAGAAGCAATAAACAATTCTTATTTGAACATAAAGCGACTGCTTGAATACCTCTATTAGACCCAGACTACTTATCCTGGTGGGACACTAGCATAGTTTCTACACCTGGCAAACTATGTTCCTGGCGTTTATTGAATCTAATAATACTACCAGGATGATTTCAAATATTCTTCTTAAACTCAGCTGTTTGACACTTAACTAATTACTTTCTCTAGCACGTATGTAGAATGTACATAGTAGGTAGAGAAGGTATTGTATTCCACCCAAAATTCTTTATAATAAGTTTTCACCAGAAATACACGTTTTGAGGCCCGCTGAGTCAAGAGAAAACCATATTTAGAAAAATGTCCGCATATGTGTGTGTCTGTGGAAAGCATAGCTTAAAAACGAAGTCTATTAAATACCAAATTTGGCATTTCAGTTCAGTATCTTCCAAGGATGCGACGCGAAGATTTTCAAGAAAATGTCCCAACTTCTCTTTAAAAGGAACATTTTTTTTTTTTTAAATTTCTGATATTCTCAAAAATAGCTCCAACGATTTTTATTGTTTAAGTATTTTCATGGAAAACGAAATGTAGAATTTGAATTTTTTGGGAATAGCCTCTGGAGACCTCTTCGTTCTGGACGACTTTTGTATAACTGGTAAATCGTAAGAGATAGATAAAAACTTACTGCACAAAAATGTAGAGCTCATTAAAACACACGATTTATGTCATATTTATGTATATATATTGTTATTGGTTTTTCAATATTAAACTAGTAAAACTTTGCTGGATAGGATTTGGATAAGTAGAGTCAGAATGAGAAATTCAATGTCACAGCCGGGATTTAAACCACGGATCACCCGGTCTCTAGGCGGTTGCTCTACGATTGAGATACCATGTCAACATTAAATTCCTCAACTGACTCGCATGTTTTCCGGTGATCACAAATTATTTTGAGCTGACATATCCCAGGGGTGACTTACAATGCTGTAAGCACTTTAAAATCTGGGTTTCATAGTATAGCCAACTATTACGGTCAATCACCTATTGTTAATTTAATTTTTTTTTCAAACAAGCCATGTGCAGGACAGGAGTGCAGGATAAGTTGAGTCAGAATAAAAAATGCAATGCCACAGCCGGGATTTGAATCACTGATCTCCCGGCCTCCAGTCGGTTTCTCTACCACTGAGCTAGCATGTCAACATGCCGGCATAGCATTAAACTCCTCAACTGACTCGTATGTTTCGTGGTAAACCATAAGGTGATCTCAAATTATTTGAGATTTCATGCCCCAATGGCGACTTACAATGTCGCAAGCATTTTAAGTCTCGGTACTTCAGTAAAACTTTTCTCAACCGGGAAGCCAACTTTCGTTTCATCTCTTTTGCTTTACTCCCGGAAATGCAAAAGAGAACCGAATTTCAATTATTTCACATAGCAATACCATTTAAAACATTTGATTATTGCTTTAGCCTAGTTATTTACTTTCTACTTACAAATAAGCAAGTAATAAGACAATTTCTGCCAATTTTTATATCGATTAGTGTAAAGAATAATATTTTGAAGAAAAGTTTAGGAAACAGCTAGAGAAACCTATGTGAATGGAACACATAAGATTTTTTTACTTTCTCTACACATACATAGTGTATAGAGGAAGTATTGTATTCCAGCCAAAAACTCGAAACCGATATTTCATCGAAAATACATGTTTTAGGACCACCTGAATCCAAAAAAAAAAAAAAAAAAAACATTTTCAGAAAAAAGTGTGTCTGTGTGTGTATGTGTGTGTGTTTATGGACAAAATAGCTCAAAAACGAAAAGGCCCTTAAATACCAAACTTGGTATTTAGGTTTGGTATCTTCCAGGGATGCGAGACGAAGATTTTCAAGAAAAATCCTCCCATCCCCAACCACCCTTTACATGGAAACATTTTCGAACATTTTGATTTTATAAAAAATGGCTCTAACTATTTTGATTAAAATCCCGCATATTAAAGCTATTTACATCCAAAATAAAATGTATATCTTGGATTTTCTGGGAATAGCCTCTGAAGATCTCTTTATTCTAGATGAATTTTGCTGAATTTTGCTTAGCTGCTAAACCGTAAGAGATAAACAAAAAACATATACACAGAAATTTTAGATCTCATCAAAACAAACAATTTATGTTCTTTTCATTTTTATTGTAGAGGTAACCGTTTCCAAGATATTCCTTGTCATTGGTTTCAGTTGTGAAGTGCTTATATTTTTCTCAGACAGTAAGAGTCCATTTTTTTTGTTCTACTCCTGGCCAAGCAAAGAAGCGATTTACGATGTCAATCGCAAAATGACAGCTTTTAAAATATTTGACTATCACTTTAGCATAGTGCATTCCCTCAGTTCCCTCCTACTTAAAAGGAACTAAGTAATAAGAACATTCTGCTAATGTTTATCTCGATTATCATTGTGTAGAAAGAAGAATAATCTTATGTAAGAAGTTTGTAGAACAGTTAGAGGAAGTCATGTGAGTGTAGCACATCAGATTTGTCTACATCTCTGTAACAAATTATTGTTATAAAACTTATGCTTATTTTTACTTTTTACTAATCCAGAAAAAAAATTAGCAGAAGTAGTCTTATTACTTGATTCCATGAAAATAGAAACGAAATAAGAGAGTACCATAGGTTAAAGTCATAGTCAAAAGCTGGTTGCTATGTCACTGAAGCTCCTTTATTTGTATGGACAGGAGTTGACAAATTTCCATATGAGAAAGGTATTTCCTTTTAAGTAAGATTTTGTCTATCGCTTACAGTGTGCCGGTTATGCAAATTTCCGTAAAATTCATCCAGAATAAAATAGTCCTTAGAGGATATCCCCAGAAAATTCAAGATATACATTTTAGTTGTCATATATATATTTAATGTTGATATTTTAATCAAAATCGTTAGAGCAATTTTTTAAATAGTCAGTTTTCGAAAATTTTCCCATATAAAGGGTAGTTGGGGGTAGAGGGGATTTTCTTGAAAATCTTCGCGTCGCATCCTTGGAAAATACTGAACTTAAATACCAAGTTTGATACTTGACGGACGTTTCGTTTTTGAGCTAAACTGCCCACAGTCACACACACAGATACACCCAACAGACACACACACCGCACATTTTTCTAAAAATGCTTTTTTTGTATTCAGGGTGTCCTTAAACATGTATTTCCGGTGGAATCTCGGAATTGAATTTTTGGGTGCATTACAACACCCTCTCTATACACTATGTACATGGTACGTGTAGAGAAAGTAAAATATTTCCATTGCAAATAGTATATCATAGTCGGGAGATTAGATCAAAGGAGTATCTGAGATATCTTTGGAGGATTCCTACTATATCTAAGGGTTGTCTAAGCAAAGAAGCCCCGCCCCCAACCTTTGTGACGTAACTTAATCGCGAGGTTGTCGGGCTGCGTGCTCCTTAAAAGGCGCAACAAAATTACATCTACCGTTTAAAACAATAAAACTTAAATGAGTATTGTAACCAGCTATCCAACCTACTTCTGATTTTTCTCCAGATCTTTACCGGAGACCAAGCTGAAGTACAGCTTAGAATTTATTTCTTTCTCTGCCACTTATGCAAAGTAGGTGGTTAAGTATGGTATTCCAGCTAAAAATTCGATGTCAAGATTTCACAGGAAATGTATGTTTTGGATTCTCTGAACTCAAAAAGAAGCATTTTTTGAGAATGCCAATATGTATGTGTGTGTATGTGATCAGCACAACTCAAACGCAAAAAGTCGGTTAAATATCAAACTTGGTATATAAGTACAGCATCTTCCAAGGATAAACTATGACTATTTGCAAGAAAATATCTCATTTATGACTACCCTTTACTTGGATTTTCTCAAAAACAACTTTAATAGTTCTGATTAAAGTAAAGACATGTATGTACATCTTGAGTTTTTGAGAAATGCTTCTGAAGTCCTTTTACATTTTTAATGACATTTGTATAACTGGTAAACCGTAAGAGACAGACGAAATCTTATTACACAAAAAATATAGACCTCTGTAAAGCACACTTATGTCAAATAATTTTTTGTGTAATTTCTGAGATGTTCCTTAGCGGTTTGAGTTTTCAAACACGTGCTTTTCTCAAATGGAAAGTCATTATTCGTTTTTTTTTCTCTTGGATATGGAAAAAGAACGGTATTTCAATAACATCACATAGCAAACCTCCCTTAAAAGACTTGGCTATCACTTAAAGCTAACTGTATTCGCCTATCCCCATTGTACCTGCAAAGAATAAATGTACAACAAGAGATTTTCTGTAAACGTTTATCTCGGTTAACATAAGATAAACATAAGAATAAGTGTTTGTAGCAATAATTTGTACAAGAGTGAGTATAGAAGACAATTTGAATGTAAAATATAATTTCCTCCTTTGTTATCAGTTTTGCCTATGTAAATTACATTTTCTACTGAGAATGCTGCATAAAATGTGTTTTGTGTTTATGCCAATGTAAAGGAATCACTGACAAGCTAGGAGTCCTTGGTCCATTATCAAACTGAAACAAAATGCATACAAAGAAGAGCTTTTAATCAGCTGTTTGCTATTGGAAATCGAAGCAACCTCAGAATTGAAAGGCATACAAATTACTCCCAACACACAAAATAGTTAAAAGTATTTTAAGGCAGACTAAGTACTCAGAGTGCCTTTTACATTTTTGCCCCCGTATTTCCTTTTTTACTTTCTCTATACCTACTAGAGTCTGTACATAGTGTATAGAGAAGGTATTGCATTGCGTCCAAAAATTCGATACCAGATTTCTCCGGAAATATATATTTTGCGACCCTCTGAATTCAAAATAAGCATTTTTAGAAAAATATCCGTGTGTGTGTGTCTGTGGGAAGCATAGTTCAAAAACGAAAAGGCCGTTAAATACCAATACATCTTTATTCTGGATGAATTTTGCGGAATTTTGCATAACTGGTAAACAGTAAGAGAAAGACAAAAACTTATTTAATAGCAAATTTAGAGCTCGTTAAAACACACAATGCATGTTAAATACTTTTTTCGTGGAGTTGATCTTTTTTTTAAATATTCCTTTTTATTGGTTTCAGCAATATAATACACATATTTTTCTAATACGCGAATTTGTCAACTCCTGTCCATACAAACAACGGAACTTCAATCACTTAGCAACCATCTTTTGACTACCACTTTAACCTATGGTACTCCCTTATTTCCCTTCTACTTACAAGGAAGTAAGTTTCTGTTGATTTTTTCTCGATTAGCATGAAATAAATAGTAGAGTAAGCTTTTTAACAAACATTTGTTGTAGAGATGTAGAGAAAGTCGTGTGAATGGAACACATCAGATTTTTCTGTTTTAAATGCTGTCACAAAATTTTAAATTGTGTTAGAGCTTAAGTTTGTCCTGCTATAATATTTTATTCCATACTGTTTTACCTTCTTTACCATACATTGCATTCGCCATAAATTTGATATCAAGATTTCACTGGAAATATATGTTTTGAGGTCCACTGATCCAAAATCTAAAAAGCCTTGAGTATGATTATGACGTGTCTGTGTGTCCGTATATATGGGAATGCTTACTCAAAAACAAAAAGTTGGTTATATAAACTTGGCATTTAAGTTTATTGCAAGGAAGGTGCTACATTTAATGTGTTACTTTCGCATAGCATGGTTGTAGACTTAAACGAAAGTCAAATATGTTAAGAGCCGGTCGCTATGTGATGGTTTGAGATTCGTTTTATTTGGATGACCAGCACTAAAAACGAACAACGATTTCTCGGTTGATTTTCAAATACTGTTATATTTTAAATGTTTAGTATTTGAAAATTCAACTAGTAAACAGCAATATTTCAGGAATGTTTAGCCTGACAAAAATTTGACATAAATTGTGAGCTTTAATGAGATCTTTTAATTTTTTTGTGTAGCAGGATTTGGCATGTCTCTTATGCAAACGTTATTGTCAGTGACACGCGCACGTGCCTACACGCGCATGACCTTTTTCTAAAAGTGCTTTAAACTTTCTTTACACGTACCTGCTGTTACATAGTGGATAGTGGAAGTATTGTATTCCATTCAAAAGTTATACACCGAGATTTCACCAGAATTATCCAAAAAAAAAAAAAAAAAAAGGATTTTTAGAAACATGTCCATGTGTATGTGTGTGTGTCTGTGTGTGTGCATGTGTATGTGTGAATGTGTGCGTGTGTGTGTGTGTGTGTGTGCAGCATAGCTGAAAAACGAAAAGCCCATTAAATACTAAACTTGGTATTTAAGTACATCTTCCAAGGATGCGACACAAATATTTAAAAAAAAAATCTCCCCACCCCAACTACTCTTTACAAGGAAAACATTTCGAAAAGATTGATTTTCTCAAAAACAGATCTAACGATTTTGGTTAAAATACCATACGCTAAATCATATATATGACAAATAAAATGAATATCATGAAATTCCTGGAAAAGTCTTTGGAAGACCTCTCCATTCTGGATGACTTTTGCTTAACTGGTAAACCGTAAGAGATACATCTCGTTAAAAGACAATATTTATGCCATATACATTTTTTTTTGTAGTATTCGCCATTTCTGAGTTATTCTCTGTTTCAGTTTTAAAATACTTAAACTTTTCTCACACGGGAAGTTTTCAACTCCTGACCATGCAAAGAAACGAATTTTAATTCCCTAACAACCAGCTTTAAAAATATTTGATTATCGCTTTAGCCCAGTATTGTTTTATTTTCCTTCTGCTTATAAGGAAAGACCATTTTTGCTAACGTTTATCTCGATTGGCAGGAAGAATTACCCGTTTCAGAGATTTAGACAAAATCAAGTGAATAGAACACATCAGATTTTTGTTGTTTTTTTTGTTTTTAAATCCAAGGTGCCTCATAACATATATTTCCGGCGAAATCATGACATTGAATTTTTGAATCGAATACAATATTTCTCTTACTTTTTATACATAATATAGAATGTAATAAATCGAAATATACTCTGTAGTTCCTTCTCCCGTATTCGCAAATTTACCGTTCTGACGTTTGGTAATTAGGTGCATGAAGTCTTAGCTGTGGAAAAAGCAAACTAACTGCATGCAAAACTTCGTACCAAATATTAAGGTTAACATCATTTATTGAAATAAGTATATCTGTGTAACTTAATCCGGCTATATCGTTCTTTAAGATGCCTTTGCAGGAAACATTTTACTATCCTCTTCTACTTTCTCTAGTATATGCATAGTAAGTCGAGAAGGTAGGCATTGAATTCCACAAAAAAAATCGATACCGAGATTTCATTGGAAATACATGTTTTGAAGAAGTATGTGTAAGTATGTGTGCTTGTGTGTGTGTGTGTTCGTGTGTGGCAGGGGTTGTCCGTGTGCCCGTGAACAACATAACTAAAATACGCAAAGTCGGTTAAACAGCAAACTTGATATTTGAGTTTAGCATCTTCCAAGGATTCGACACGAAGATTTTTTAAGAAAATTCCCTTCACCAGGAATATTTTTCGAAAATTTGGGTTAACGATTTTGAATAAAATGCCAAAAATATTTAAGATATTTTAATGATGAATGAAATGTATTTCTTGCATTTTCTGGGAATAGTCTCTGAAGTTCTCCTCATTCTGAACTACTTTTGCATAGCGGGTAAACCGCAAGAGATAAACAAAAACTTACTTCACAAACATGTAGAGGTAGTCAAAACACATAATCTATGTCGAATATATGTTTGTGGAATTAACCATTTTAAAGCCATTTTTTAAGCTTAACGTTCTTTAACCTGGTTGGTTATATCGGACGAAGAATGAAATGATGCTCAAATGATCTCGGATCCCATGGAGCTTAAAGTTACTCGACATTCGTCTTCTCAGGAGAAGGGAAAACCCCTAAAAAAAACCTTATTCGGTTAACTCACCCTAAGCGAGATTCGAACTCACCACCTTTTGAACGTGAAGCAGACATGCTAGCACCACACTACCCAGGCGGACAAGACATTCATTGTTATTGGGTTAAATTTTCCAAAACTTACACTTTTCCCAAATGGGAAGACGTTCGTTTTAATTTAGTTTTTACTAAAGAGAACATACAAAGAGAACTGAATTTCAAGTAATCGAGCTTTTGAAAGATTCAACCATTACTTTAGTCTAATGCGTTCCATTATTTCCATTGTATCTATAAGAATATAATTTATGCTAATATTTATCTCGACTATTTGATAGAAGAATAAGATTTTGTAAGAATAATTTTCTGCAGAATAGGTAGAGAAAATCATGAGAATTGAACATATATGATTTTTGGAATAGAGATAATTATAAATGTTCACGAATTCAAAAAAAGGGGGGATTCTCTTCTTTATTTGATCGCCACAATTATCTAATCATATTTATTATGATAGCATGTTATTATACACCACGAATACAAGCAGAATTATTATCAAGCCCTATCCTGTTTTCGAATCTCGAATGGAGTCATACGTCAGCGTTTGCCAGAAGTCACAGAACTAATGTTTGTATGAGTCTATGGGTCATGCACAGAAACAGTTAATCGTAAATACCAGTTCTGCTGGCCAAGGATAACATCGCGGTTCTGCAAGACAACTTCCATGTTCCAACCCCCAAAAGGAATGTGGATAAATAAAATAAAAATTAAAAAATGCCCCATGCTGGGTCAGCAATGTACAGATGCAATCATCTGAACTTCAGTAGCCCCAAAAGTAACTTTCAGCAAATGTGTTGATATGTAAGAAACATTAATAACATTACTCTAAACAAGGTTTTATTTCGAAAACTCTAAAATATTTTGATAGGCACCCACAGTAGAAATTTTATATATATTTTGTTGTTGTTGTGGAAAATTGGTTTAATAATTATCATAAGCTTTCACTCTAAGACGAAATCTCTTATATATAGTAGGTAATACGATCAGTTTTGAAAAAGAGGATAAATTGTTCATTTTATTTAAATTATCTATATAATTAATACATACAAAAATGTCCTTCTTGACGACGTTCTAACTTTTATGCACAACACAAAATTAAGTTTTAGCCATTCACATACAGCAGTGGTTTTTAAAGCGTCATTTTAAATTCACAAAAGAAAACACATGAACTAATATTCTCAAAACATTGTAATTATTATATTATTTAAATTGTAAATGTAAAACTATCATTAAGATGAATAAATTAATTATTTAAAACCCGTTATAATAAAACATGCACATGTGCCAGAGAACCAACAGCCCCTTTAAGTGGAGGAAAATTTATTGATATTTGTAGCATACCGTTCAGAGAATTTTGAGCACAATAACTTTACGAAGAATTTCAATAATAATACGGTTATTCGGAAAGAATATTTAAAAAAAAAAGCATATTACACACACCAATGGATACAGACAAGTTTAAAATTAGTGCTGGTTGTTTATATAAAAAATGACTCTGCAGTGTGTGTGTAATTTATATAGTGAAGTAGATTTAATAAGTTCCCACCTTAATATAAGACAATTTTCATGTCATGTATATGTTGATAGCTTATGGTGGCGCTGTTTTGCTATTTCCAAGCAACAGCGTTTCTGTAAAATTCTTCTAGTCTCAATCGTCATAAAACTAAAATGTTAAACATTCCTCTCTTCAGAGACTTGTCTTTCTGCCTTTTACAATTGCTTTGATATTCTGCTAATTTTAATAACCAAATTTTGGGAAAAAATAACAATATCATCAAATATTAGGTCAGGTAGCTATCTATATTTGGTTCTATACTTACGAGGCAAAAAAATGTAAATGGCGTGTTATTTATGGACTCTCTTTAACTGTTGTGGTTCTCGGCGTCCATTCTAAATTGGGCGTGAAAGACCGCTTAATTTTGCTCAGAGGCCTCTTTATCAAGCTTGAGGTTCTTTTACGTGCCGTAAATCTACGACACGGGACCCACGGCTTTACTTCCCTTCCGAAGGAAGCCATGTTAAGGATTTTTACACCCGAAAAAATCCATCGTCCTCCGTCGGGTTTGAACCCACGACCTTGGGTATATGAGGACGACACCACGGAGGACGACACTTACGACGAGGCGAAACAACCATTACTTATATAAGGGTTTGGGAAAATCTGTCTCACGGTAACCTATAAGCCGTTGACCACATCTCACAAACAAGGGTTTTGCAGAAATAATCCAATACAAAATTGAAACAAACAATAATTCCAGAATTTTTACAAGTATTCCATTGATATGCCAAACCAAGTGGACCCATTAATCCCTACTTTGGAAGAAGTAAATTATCCTGTAACACTTTTAGCTACTACGGTTATCTAAAATACAATTTTCGACCCTCGGCCGGGGACAGCCTGCAAACGGTTTGTCAGTGGTATTTAACTCAAGCGCATCTAATCCTGCGGCGGAAGGAGGAAAATAAGGCACTGTATTTTAAAATGACACTTTACTCAATGGCTGACCTCGACAAAGCTATCTAACAAATAATTGATGTTTTATTTGTTATAAATATAAATAAAGATATACCTGTGATGTCCAAAATAAACAGTTGAAATGAGTATTTTATATCCTTGTTTGCTCTCTCCTGTTTGGCTAATTAAAGTGTTATAAAAGTAATAATTCTGAAATACAGTTGTTTTAATTATCTGTTTGCCAACTATATGCGCATACACTAAAAAGGGGAAAACAGTACAGAACAAAAGAGGTAAATTATCTCTGGATATTGCAAATACTCCAGAATATGTGTACTGCATTTCGATAATCTTCATAGCTCATAATTATACTCATTTTCCCCCGTTAGTGAACATCTCAGCATGATTTTCGATTTGTCTGAAGTAGGTATATCGGAACCAATTCCGAGAACTTAATCATTTATCTAGTTTCATTGTATGAAACAACCAAACAAAAAGTATTTACCTCAATGGAAGAGAAAAGAGTGAGGATAAGTTGTATCCAGTTTAACAAAGTGGTTTCTATATTCTCATTCGTTGTTGTGTCATGTAGGTGATTATTGTGCAGAACTTCGACAATCTGGAAACCTGCTATGGACACGTGATTTGTTGAAACAGAACCAGCAATCACCAGGCTTTAAAGAGATATTCCGGCAACTGTTGAATACTGAATTAATAGCTACAACACTGGAAAAATATTCAGTTATTTGCTTTAATAGCAAAGGCTTCTTGAAGTAAATAATTGGTTTTCATAAAGTAAATACAAGCTATAAGAATTTTTTATATGAACTTCCTTACAATGTGTTTTTATAATTTGTGATCCCATATTAATAGCGCCAGCAGTTAGTTCCTTTCGGTTTAGTCGATTCAAAGTGAAAAGAAGTACAAGTTGGCAATGTGGAGCATTGAGCAGTATGTTCCAATGTATTCCGTACAACAGTTTAAAAGCAGATACAGCGACCATCCTCAGTAATCTACTCATCCCCCATCCTTCTGGTTACATTAGAGGATCATAACGTGTATATTAAAAGAGTTGTTACATCCTTTCTTGCTCTCAAATTTTCTCACACTATTGCCTAAAGTAGCAAATTTGTATTTATTTAGATTTTAATATGACATGAATATTATAATAATAATAATAATAATGTTAATAAGGATAGAAATCTCCTCTATCAGTTTTAATACTTTTCTATTATGGGTAGTTGACTGATTAGCAATCGTTAGCGCAAACTGCATTGTGCGCTATATTATTATTACTATTATTATTACTATTATTATTATGTTAACCTTTCACGTGAGAAAACAATCGATTACTATGAAATTTCGTATACAACATTCCTTATGTCACAGCTCGTACACAGTCCTACGGAACAGATCACGAGAATTGGATTGTTGCATTTACATTTGTTGAAAATCCCTTGTTTCCTTTTGGTGGGGGCATGGAACACATCGAATTTAAGAGTGAAGTTTTCTTAATAGTGATTTCTGCACATGTATCTGCTGTTTCTACTGTGTAATACGCACTACTTTCAACCACAATCTGGAGAAGAAAAAAAAAAGAAGAAAAGAAGACATTCCTTATTATATTAACGGTTGTTTTCGCAGTTTTGAGTCCGTGTCAATAACGTGCATTTTTTGGTCGGAGACTTTTGCTAATGTGTGTTGCTATGTCACGTAATTAATTCTTCCGGGCTGGAAACTAAACAAAGCTCTGTCGATTGTCACTTGTGTCAACTCCCCCTGTACCTGGTAATATTTAATATACCGTAAAACGTGTACCTACTTTGCAATTAGACTAGTGAACGTTTCTTTAAAGTACTCAAAATTCAGTTTCCGATAGGGAAAAATCAAAAAAAGTTATTTTTGGAGTCATAAATACATATGGCATGATTGGCATGGTTTCCCAATCACATAGTTTTCCATCCAAAGGCAGGTCCTTCATGACAATGTCAACCTTCCATTTGTTTCGCTTTTCTGTTTCTATATCTTACTATGGCATATCATTTAATGACTTCTTCAACACTTTATGAGAGCATCTACGAAATACGCTTCTTGTGATTTTATGTTCCACGCATTTTGTTTTTCTTCTTTCCAACGAGTTTCAGCAAATTGTTTTTTTTTTTTTTTTTCTTTAACTAGTTTCATTACTTATTTTTCTACTCATTTCACTCCATTCCTTTACAATCAGAAGTACTTCAAACCGTTGCCCTACTTTGTAACAACATTCAAGTTTCCGCACCATAGAATGTAAAATTCATTTCAAAACACTACGAAACACACATTATTTTTAAAGTGACAGCAACCAGCGTCCGTTTGATCCCCTTTAAAAATATTTGTTATAGTGTAAATAAAAATACTTGTTGGTTATTTTTTTTGGAATATTTAATCTTTCCCTCCATTATTTTCACCTTGAAACCTCATCTAATAACCAGTGTAATGAAACGCACTAAATTAACGTGGCGAAAATCGTTTCTCAATCATTAGTATTGAAGAAATGAGTTTGCATTAGTCTTTACTGTTTTACGGAGCCTATATGTTAGTAGTATAACTACAATGAATTGTTTTATTTATTTAGTGTATTCCAAGTTAGAACAGCAATTATTATCTCCAGATTTTGTTATTTCAAATTACAAGATGAAAACTATAGGAGACAAAATATGCTTTCATCCTATAATAAAGAAAATGTAGTACAAAATCATTATGCATTTCCCCCCTGACACGTCGTACTTCATAACGTAGAAATCGTATACATTATACCAGGGGGCCAAACTGCTCGATTTAAGGTGTACAGACACCCCTTTGAGCGTTAAGAGGACTAGTTCGAGTTAAGACCTGCCAGGGACTGGAGAGAGCTACCTTCGTTTAACTGTATTGTTTATTAGCGGAGAGAATGAGCGGGTCACGCTCATGGAGAGAGGTAAAACTAAGATTGTTCAGCCAGTTCTCCACTGGCGGGTTTTAACTTGAAATAGCCCCGTTGAGTCTGCAACTCTTTTAACGATCGAATTTTAACTGTACATATCAAATAGGTGGCAGTAGGGCCACCCGGTATAATACATGAGGCTGGAAAAGGGGTTTGTAGTATCCAAGAGAAGCTTAAACAATGTGTAAAGCACTTGAAGCGTATAATGTATAGGTTGAAAATATAAAACTCTAACCTTACTCAATAGGAAAAGGCTGTTATTAATGTAAATTGATTTTATGATGGATTCAGGAGCAGAGTCCTTCCGAAGGGATTGGCAATTAATATATAGATACAGAGATGGTGGCGATTTTAAATTAAAAATGCGTCAAATAATTCGATATTACAGCACCATTGTGTAAGAACACAACTGCGTTTTGTGTAAGGTTTGGAAATTCCATTTTTCGACAAAGTGTTCATTATCCACGTCCTCTTAATACTGTCAAGTTGAATTTTCTGCATTCAGTGCTGGTAGTCTAACCTATCTGCATGTTTAACCTATTTTACTATTCATATGTACGTGCGCTCTCTTCTCATTCACACACACACACACACACATACACACACTCTCTCTCGCTCTCTCTAATTTTAATATGCTTATTATTACAGGCGCTATATATTCCATTGTTACCTGGATTGTTACTTCTTAATGCATACCGATTTATTTTTTTTAAAGGTGTTCCCTTTTTTTAATGTTTTTAAAAAGATTACTATGAAAATTATAAACATACAAAACTTTGGTAGCAAACGTTTGACTGGTTACAAGGCATATTACTATATTTTATTTGCAGTTAATGAATTTAAATCAATCAAAAAGTTGTATACATTTTATAGATTGACTGTAACTGGCATACTCTGTGTTTATATAAATGACACTACATAAGGGTCACGCAATCCCAATGTTGCAGCATACTATTTAATTCACACAGCAGCTAAGTATGTTCTGCAAGTTAGTGATTTGTTTTAAGGTCAACAACCTGGAATGGATGATCGATTGTCACTTTGAATCAAGATTAAAATTGTTCACCTTACTACTGGAACCATCATGTGCAACAGCTATTAGTAAATGATTTAATATTATTTTCGTATAAGTACTAATTTTGTTACTCATTGTCGTCGAAAAAATAGTATGAAATGCATATGCGTTAAGTGCATTGGAGAATCTCAGTAACAGAAAATACAAGACGAAATTTCTTATTTTCAAACTCTTCCCCCAAATATATACACACTTACTGCACTTGTTTCCATTATTACTTGATATGCAAGTGAACGTTTGCTTCAAAAGAGTAAAGAGTTCATATATGAAGAAATGATTCGAGATTTTTATTCATTAGACCGATCCAAAGTGACTCAGCCCTCACTAATCAAACAACACACTCCTCACAAACCGAAATATTAGTTTTAAACGTGATTTTGGTATTTATGGATCATCTCGGAAAGCATATAACACCGAACCTCCTGGGATTTCCTTCGCTTTATAATAGCTAGAACGGAATAGACACTCTGCAGTGTTTCAGTCTATTTAATGCTCTAGCAACGGATCTCAAACACTTCAGCCATTGAAAGACGAACACAAGAAAAGAAAAACACATTACTAAATAATGCCTTTCACATAGCTTAAAGACTTTTTAAACGTAAACGTAATTATAGTGTCAATATGAAAGGTGCAGGAAATATTACACAGAAAGGCGTGCAAATCAATAAGTATACGGAGACATAAAGAGAGAGAACAGTATACAGTTCCAAGAAATGCTCATGGTTGCGTAATCTTTATATGCTGTAGCTTTTGTTATGACTTCTCTCTCCCAAAGCAATAGGTAACCAAACTCCTATAAAAAACCAAATACAACAGAGCATATCTCAAACATCAGAATATTCCACCCTTGGCATTTTTTCTTAATTTTCACACTTAATTTTCCGGAACATATAAATTTTTTCACACAAGCAGCCAAAATGCAACGTTTGGTTCTATTTCTCTTGAAGGACTCTAGAACCTACGCTGGCAAAAATACACAAAGTTACGCAGATTATTTTCTTTCAACCATATGTTTAGTATTATTTTCCCTTTACATAAATATTCTGTGTTGATAGGGAGGGTTTACCCGCTATTTGGTCGGTTTTAGTGAAATGTTTGTGGTCTCTGTTTTTGTGACACAAAGGACAAAAAACTTGCACATTGGAATGTCGCAACGGTCAAAGGTGTTATAAAACTGGCATCTTTGATCTTGAAAGTAAGGTACTAAACGCGAATACTACATATATCATCCTTATAATTCATTGTCTCAAGTTATAAAATCCATATACACATTCTCATTGTAGAGAATGATGGAGGATATGTCGATGCTGGAGATAAATATGATCCTAACTTAGAGCATCTAATTGTGTGACTTGATCGCATTACACATTTAAAATGCAAAAATCTGGATAGTTTAAGACAGTAAATTACACATGATTTCTCTTTTTTTAAAAGTTTAACGTCCTTAAACCATATAGGTCATATAGCACAATGCACTAATGAACGGGATCCATAGAGGTTAGTTATCCGACATTTATATTCTCAGAATAAGGGGAAATCCATTTCCGGTAATTCACCCTAACCGGAATTCAAACTCGGGACCTCTTTAATTTGAGATCAATATTAAATATTACTGTGCTGTAATGTAGCATTTTTCACTACTCCTTCAATGAATTAATTGATACAAATGAATGTATCCAAGCATATATTATACTTGCAACGATAAGCATGTTGAATGCAAACAAGCAACAGCAATAACATACTTTCAGCCTCAATCAAACCTATCACCCCATTTGAGCCATATAGGTTCCTATAGCAAAGTTTTCTGTGATAACTAATTTTCCAGGAGCGTTTTCTTAGGTAATTTAAAGAGAGCAATCGACGGAATTTGTCGTCCGCTTGACGTGGAGCGTATATTTGCTGCTCTATAGTAGAGCCGGTCAAGTGAGCTTTCAGTCTCGCTCGTTTCTCGCTGCCACTTAGCGCGCTTCTCGCAACCGGTAGATGCAGCTGAACACATAGCTGGCACGAGAGAGTTTGACCAACGAGTGTACGGGAGTCTCGTTTTACGCAAGACTCATACCTCTCGTTAATAGCAAGAGTGCGGTATAATGCACGGAAACTCGCATAGTCAATCCTGCAAGTTGTATTATTTAATCTGTTTAAATGATTTTAGATTTAAATAGATTACCAGGGTAAAGATGACTTTTAAATAACCACACTATGGAAAGGGTTAAAACGAAATGTGGTACTACAGAATCTGCACTATATGTACGTGGACTCCACGTTTATTTAAAATAAGTGTGTATTTATTTTATTACCCTAAAACGTTTATGTTGCAACGGGTAATTCTATTTTCGGTTGTAATCTGGACATGTTTATACATAGTAACACAAAATATAGGCATGTCATTAACGATTAATATCGCTAATTCCAACCGTTTACTGTGAACGGATTTGATATATGTACTGTTAAACGATGAGTCATCTTGTGTTATTACTAAGGCCCAGGTTTTTAGCTTTTTATAAATGCAATTTTAGCCTTTTATTAACCTCTTTAAGTTTTTAAATAATTTTCTTAGTTTTCTAACAATGTTCTCAGCCTCTTTTTTGTTTGTTTGTTTTAAACAATGTCCTTACTTACTTAAGGAAGTTGCCTTTCATAACACAATTTAGATAGAAATATGAAAACTATTTTACTTCACGGAAGCATGCTATTAATATGTACTGTAATTTAAGGTAATTCATTACACAGTACATTCGTGCTCAAACATTTTAACTAAACATTTAGCATGTATTTTTAATATATAGCACTCATTTAAGACAAACTTCATATTTCAGTAGTCTTGCTGCACACAACTAGCCACATTTGCAAATTTTCTGTTGTTTTTTATTATATTCCTATAGGCAGATAAAAATCTTTCAACATTGCAAGATGTCACTGCTGTACATTTCATATACACAATTTCTATACCAAGATAAAAATCATGATAAATTATTTTCCTGGCTAACCCCACATGCACACTCAAAACAAAACTAAACGAATTGTTAAACAAAAATTGTAATTCAAATGAATTGAAGTAAAAATTGATACATTTTCTATCGAGATTAAACAAAATAGAATAACATAAAACTTAAGTTTAGCGAGGTTTAAGTCTTAATGTCCCATTTAGCTTCTTATTCTTTTTTTTTTTTAGGTTGAATAAGATTCACACACTGGCATTCAAACAGGTTAAAACATAAAAATACTTTGAAACTTTCTAACTTATAAGAGAAAAAATAGCTTAAAACCTAAAAATCCGGGCCCTAGTTATTACGTAACCAGTTTATACTACAGATCATACGTGAACTTACTTCGTCTGTAGTTACGAGAATACTCGAGTCGCCTCGCTCGTGAGCACTAGTTCTTGACACCGAGATTCTCCTGTCATACTCTCGAGAAGTGTCGTGGCTTACGAGAAACGAGCGAGAGTGGCATGGGTTTTGACCGGCTCTGCTTTATAATCTAAATTTTGCAGTAGAGGAGGAAGAAGAAGAAATGGAATTAATTGGAGCGTAATATAATTACAATTGTAACTAATAATAACATAAAAATAAGTAATAAGGATGAAGAATACATAGAATTCATGCTCGAGGAATCTGTCTAACTAAATCTGTCTTCCATTCAGTAGTACATGAACGAAAATGATAAATACGGCGAATTATTCCACAATACAAAAAATGCATAAAAAAAGCAACTTCTTTAATATAAGATGCTATCGCAAAATGTACTTAATGTGTGACATTATTTATCAGATAATATGGCATAATTTTCATTGTACTGTCATAGTGGTACAAGTACTCATTTACAGAATAAGATTAGCGTCGCCGAGTTATGACAGTGGTTGATCCAAATGACCATTTCAGCTGCTTCTCTGGAAGATGTGGAGTGAATGGTCAAGATCAATTCTGGGCTCTTTCTTCTGTAAATCTGTGGTTTTACTTGTCGGGAGAAGTTAACAATCCATGTCCAATCATTGTTAAGCACAGAAAAAACGGAAAGCTGTAACTAAATACGGTAACAAATTCAATTACATCTGTAGTTCTGAACGTATAACGCTATAATGTGTACATCAGTGCGGTTAATCTCTACATTACACGTGCATTTATAAAAAAGTATTCTCATTAGAGTATCTTTCTGACGAAATTTAAGTTCTGAGAAGCTGATATAATCGAACTAATCAGGACATCTATCTATACATCGAGGAATTACATGAGCATATCCACAAGTTGTGCATGCAATGTTGCACCAAAGGTTTAAAAACTAATGAAATAAAACCGAGATGTTTTTGTGCACATTTTGGAATTCTTTTGCTGTTAGGTATCTTTCAAGAAAACTGAAGACTTCCAACAATATTTTGAGTCGGTAAATTCGGGAAATTTTACGGCTGTGTTACCATGTAGACTGAGATGAACCAAAAACATTTTTTTTATGTTTTTTTACCACTGAAACATGGTAGGCGGCAACTCTTTAGTAGAAAATGCTTCATCTCACTACAAGTATGGTATTTTATATAACAACAGCCGGTCTGGGAGGTTCAGTTGGTTAGGCATTGCCTTTCTGATCTCAGGTTCAAATCCGGATGGTTTTTAAGAGTGCTTAAAAACGACAGCCTCATATCGGTAAATTTATTAGCACGCTAAGGAATCCCTGCGGGGTGAAGTTTCGGCATCACTGATATGGTCCTAGCAATTGTCTTTAACAAATAAATACTTGTATATAAGAATAAATTTCAATGCAGTTTAAGGTAACAATAGCATTGCTTTCTGCTCGGTCTATTGATCACCGAGAAACAGTGCGAGCGAGTTTCTGAAAGCCCATTGAACTAACAGCTAATGCTCGATAAGTTAATGAAAACACCATGCATGAAACAAACAAACTCGAATCCGAAAGCTCCCGGTTTCGAATCCAGTACGGTTAGCTTCCTGATTTGGGTTTTATCGTGTTTCTTTAATGGTACGCGACAGATACTGCGTCTAAAATGAACTTCCTGTCCAGCATTTCCTGCCCCCATAATTTTTCTCATATTTTTCACCTTTATATTTGAAGGCTACAGAGACAGGCGACGGTGCGTGATGGTGGAGTTGGCACGGTGTAGACAATTTCTTCCTGTACATGGATGGCCGGCTGGTGCCTCTTCCTGGGGAGTGCTCGCTCACGGGAATTCCCGGGTTGAAGATGATGCGGGCAACTCGTGCCACCGTCAGAATTAGTGTCACTTTGAAATGGTTAGCTATAGTCATCAATGCACGCGTCGTCATCTGGTTGTCATCTCTCTTCGGATCTCCCTTCTTCACCTAAACCCATTGAGATGATTTAAGTGTGGCGTTGAGCTCCTGTGTCGGTCCCCTCTAGCTCTAGCTGACTAATCCTATCCTAATACACAGCACCTGACGTCAATAAAGACATTTGGTTTTCTAAAACAACAATATTTTAACTGCCATAAAATATGGATTATTTTCATAAACATCTTTCTAATTTCAGGGAATTTGCCACATTACAAATTTGTATGATAAATGTGAGTAATCTTGAAACATGCAGTTACATGCAAAATGAGCTCACATAGTTTCATAACTTTGTCCAAAAATAAAAGAATACAAATGTTAAAAGTGTTTCAAGTTCAACGGTTGAAAACTAAAGGTCCCCACAACCGAAGCAGAGCACAGAGAGTTCACACGACCCCTTTTTGCTTTTATAGTGATCCTGGGAGGGAAGGAAGAGGGGAAAGTCGGAAGGGACCAAAATTGGATAGCAACGCTGGCAAGCATTCAAAATCTCCCGGACACAGTCACAAGGTCCGAAATATTGGGGCTTCCCCGGAGAATTCTCCGCCCCATAACGCTCAGAGTTGTTCCTAATGGAATGGATTACCAAGGAAGAAAGATCTACAAAGCGCACATCCACCGCGCATCGCGAACACCATCGCTTGATCCTACAATCCTAAAGTAGGTTACAATGAAATTATGAATGCAGAAAATGTGATGGCAGAAGAGGAACCCGGGAAATCACGAAAAGTCAGAGTGGCGGTGGTCAAGGATCGAACTCAGGACTCTGCTACCGCGGTTCGCCTCGCTCGGTTGTACATTTATCAAGCCGAAATTAATTCCACTGATTTAGGTTACGGCTCTTACAATCTCTTTCTGAATATAGGGAATATTCCAGAACAACTTCACATTTGTGTTGACAACCGTACCAGGTTTTATACCTCTGGAACCAAAGCAGCAAATCTAGCCATGAATTTAGAGGCTTCTGCAATGCGCTGGTGCCGAATCTAGTTTGTGGCAAAAAGGAAGAGAAAAATATGGCTAGCGATATTGGATACCATGAAATTTCCCCAAATTTCTCAAAGTGTGCAAAGAATATAATTTTTATTACCTAAAATTTTGAAATGCAATATTATATACTAGGGTCGGCTGATAAGTTCCGGGCCTCTCAATGAAAACAGCATCCAAATTTTATTCCCCTTTATTTCTCAACCTAATCTCCAGAAAAGCCAATACATTTGTCATATCGGTGTTCTAATTTAATTAAACCATCTCTGTAGTGCGATTTATCAAGGTCCTCAAAATAGCTGTTTACCGCATCAATGGCCTCCTTGTGGCTGTCAAATCTTCGTCCTCCTAGCACTGGGTGTTAGATCTGGCGAAATGGGTGGATGTTCAAGCAATTGGAACTTTAATTCGCACATTTTTCCCATTGCAATGACTGAAGCATTGTCGTGATAAAACATTTTTTTTTTTCCAAATGAGGCTTTTTTCTTTTCACCTCATCACTCAAACGTTGCAGCAATTTTGTGTAGTAGTCACCAGTGATACTTTTACCCTTTTCCAAGTAATAAATAAAAATAATTTCCTGTGCATCCCAGAAAACACTCGCCATAACCTTGTTAGCTGACAGAATTGACTTTGCCTTTTTTGGAGTTGGTTCACCTGGCGCAATCCACTGTTTTGACTGATTTACTTTCTGGAGTGTAGTGATGTATCCAAGTTTCATCATGGTAATAAGCCGTCTCAAAAATTCACTGGGATTTTTACGGTAGAGTTCCACATTCTTAATAGAAACAGCTTTCTTTGCAACTTTTACCAGGTGTCAACAAACGCGGCACCCATCCTGCACATACCTTGTGAAAGCCCAAAACATTACTTAAAATATTACTTGCACGTTCTCTGCAAGCCACCTTTTAATCATTGAATATGAAGGGGCAGAGTCTATCAATGTACTGTTCATTTCCTCCTTGATTTCTTTAGGCACTAAGTCTTTCAAGGGAAGTATTTAATCACTGTTCGTTTTTCCAAATCCTCCATTTTCGTAAAAACTCTAAAGTTGTCTTGTTTAGAATGCTGTCATTCGAAAACTAAACAAGCTATTGACCTGCAACTATGGATACAAGCTGGCCTAGTGGTACCATATCTGTGTGTGGCCCGGGACTTATTAGCCGACCCTCGATAAATATTTAAAATATATATAATTCCCGGAGTTCTTTCACCTTAATGTTATGTGAAAAGTTAGCTAATTACAGGGCAGTTAACTTCAGATTTAGAAGTTTATAATTGCTTCTATTTAACACAAAATATTTGCATTTGACAGTTTATGTAATGTTAAAATGTGAGCACATAATTATGCCAAATAGATAATGATGATGATAGTAATAATAATAATAATAATAATAATAATAATAATATTGCTGCTACTACTACTACTACTACTACTACTACTAATAATAATAATAATAATAATAATAATGATAATAAACTGATTTATTGCACTTATTTGAATTTCTCTACCCACTATAGTGCTAGAGGCATATAAACGCACAAATTCAGCAAGATGAACCCATGTAGAGTTAGAATGTGCGTGATAGCAAAACAATTTTGTTTATTAAGTTCTAAAAGTATGTGCTTTCTTCAGAGTTCTGAAAAATGTGAAAGCAGATACGAGTTTTATTTAATCGTATCTCTTGGCTAGCCAGAAATGGTACTGTGCACTCAACTTTTCTTACAATATTGCTTCAGACTGAACGGAATAACTTAAACGGTAATGTCTGTGGCCCACATTTGGAAGATTTCTGGGTAAATTCCATGAGCCAACAAATCATATACATTTTTTTTTCTTTCTTTGTTTTTCTTTTTTAATCTTTCAGTAGTTTCCTCAATTGTCAAGGTGCTCAGGACCAGCCTATGGGATATACGTCACACGACCATAGCGCCAGAACTGTTGGAGAAAAGACCTCTCGGGTTACCGGCAAGAGCTTCTTCGGACATCTATGTGTATTAGGCAGGATTGTGCAATCAAGTTGGTTATTAACAGCATATTTAGTACGTATAGTAAAGTGAAAGATATATAAAATATATTACACTCATACTATAATACTTTGAAAATGAAATAAAGAGCATTAATTCCTACCGACACGATTTACCGATGACTGTTATACATAGACTAGTGGACTGGAGGTCAGCGGTTCAAACTCGCCAACATCGTGTTCCCTAATAGGACTTTTTTCACGTTTTTCTCAGTCTTCATAACACTGCAAATGCCGGAAAATACCACAAACTTTGACCCTGGAAGGTTTCCTTCCAAAATAATTTCCTTTCTCAATTATCACTTAGAGCGGACGTTAAAACACTAAAAAAAGTTAATGCCTATTCTTGACTTCTTCACGACAACAATAGCGTTAGATGACTAAAAATATTTCATTATGTGACCAAACAAATGACAAAAGTAATTTTAAGAGCATGGTGCTGCTTATAAGTGAGGATAGTTACGGCCTCGAAAAAAGGATTCCTATAAGTGGACTTCTCAAGGCATATAAAATGATGTGCATTTGACATCACAGCTTACTTTGAAAATTGGTCGTAGACATTAAAACAACAAAATAGGTAAAATAAGAACTATAGCTTTCCTGGCGACGTGTTAAGTTCACCCTGAAGACGAGGAAGATGCACTTCTTCGAAACGTTGGTGTCAAGCCAAGTTATTACCTGGCTAGAAGCCCGAGAAGATTTTGAATTAACAAAATAGGTGTCTGTAATAGGGGATAAAACTACGGTTGTATGCAAACACAAGAACTTATCAGTCTTTATGTGTTCCGATTCCAACCCGATTTCAACTGAAACCAAGGTTGCTTCATTAAGCTTTGCTTACCTCCAATTTTAAAACCGAATTGAGCTGAACTTAAAACTGAAAAGTTGGATCTATTCCATTCAGTTTCAGTTATGCTTTCCTAGAAAACTGAACCGAAAACCTAAAACTGAACTGAAAACTCTATCCATCGAGTAAAACGGCTGATCAGCAGTTGAGAAAGTTGCTTGTCAATGAAGAGTGGGGAGGGGGGACGTCTATGAATTAATATATATTACTAATAATGAGTAAAGTTGTGGAAAACACTGTGAGGTACATCCCTTGTTTGCTAATTGCATATCACAAGGTGGCTATGAGATTTTGGTTAGAAGGCACCTGAAGGACATTTCCTAAGTCTCTAAAATTCTTCAGGTTAGCACCTATACTATTTGACATCTTCGCGAGCTATCCTCAAAAAATTCAAAATATACATTTTTATTACTTTCTCTAGCCTGTATGTACAAGGTACATAGTAACTAGAGAAGATATTGTATTCAACCCAAAAATTCTATATCGAGATTTCACCGGAAATATAAGTTTTGAGTTTGCCTGAGTTCGAAAAAAACATTTTTAGAAAATGGTCCGTGTGTGTCTGTGGATAGCGTAGCTCAAAAACGAAAATACCGTTAAATACCAAACTAAAATCTTATTAGGATGCGACACGAAGTTTTTCAAGAAAATCCCCCAGCCACAAACTACCCTTTACATGGAAAATGTTTAAAAAATTTGTTTTTCTCAAAAATGGCTCTAGCGATTTTAATTAAAATGCCGTATATATATTTACACTAGAAATTTACATATTTACATCACAATTAAAATGTATATTTTAATTTTTTGGGGGAATAGCCCATGAAGAGCGCTTTATTCTGGATGCATTTTGCAGAATGTTGTATAACTATTAAACCTTAAGATAGAGACAAAACTTACTCCACAAGAAATGTAGAGCTTGTTAAAACACACAATTTATGTCATATAGGTTTTTCTTGTAGGGTTGACCGTTTTCGAGATATTCCTTGTTATTGATTTCGATTTTAAACTAACTTTTCTCAAACGGAAAGTCACCTTTCGTTTCATCTATTTATTGGTAGCCATGCAAAGAGATCGAACCTCAATTATTTCACATAGCAACCATACTTTAAAAGAGCTTGGCTATCGATTTAGCCTTAATGCATTCCCTTATTTCCGTTCTACTTAAAAAGAAGCAAGAGGTAAGATCAATTCCGCTAATGTTTATCTCTTTTGTAAGAATAGTTTGCACTTTGGACAGCTAGAGAAAATTATGTGAATGGAACTTCAGATTTTTTTAATATATGGTATTTTAATAATTTTTGAGAAAATCGATAATTTCGAAAAGTATGTCATATACATTTTAAAGGATAGTTGAGGTTGGGGAATTTCTTGAAAATATTTTACTCACATTCTTGGTAGATGCTGAAATAAAATAGCAAGTTTGGTATTTAACCAAATTTTAGTTTTGATTTATGCTGTTCACACACACACACACACACACACACACACACACACACACGGACATTTTTCTATAAATGCTATTTTTGATTCAGGGAGTCTTAAAACACGTATTTCCGGAGAAATCTCGGTATAGAATTTTTGGTCGAAGCATAACACTTCCCTTACTTATATGTAATAGGGAAAGTAAAGTAGTGATTGCTAGGCTACTGGTACGTTAGTGATTAAGCTTGTCCTTTCGGAAATTCAGCTGGAGTGGAACAAGATGGCAGCTGATCATGGAAAATTCTCATCAACTTCGTAAGAGAGTCAGACGAGTAATAATGCCTGCTGGCAATCAGCTGCTCTTTCTCTAGCTCTAGCGTCCTCTGTCTCTGTCTCTCTCTAGTAATCTTCTAGGAAGCTAAAACTTGCCGACCTACAGACTTCGTAACCTGATCTACAGTTAGTTAGCCGTGTAAAAGCCTAATGTTGTAGGCTCATTACATTTTTAGCCTACACATCTGCTATAAGAATATAATAATGTGGTTGAGTCATTCTCAGAAATGGACACTTTCACTTGTGACATTTTCAGTTTGTGCTACATATTTTTTAATTCTATTGCCTATTTTTAATTTTAAAATAAAATAATAGCAGATGTAAAATTCAACGGTATTATTTTTTAGTATTACTATTATCATGTCAATACAAATAAGGGTTCATGTAGTAGATGATAAAACAATGACAACAGACTTTTGGGCAATAATGATAACAATAATACCTATTAAAGTTAAAAAATATGTAAGTAATGTCTACCCCTACTCAGACTGTTATTATATTTGTGAAAGTAATCAAATAATACAACAAATTCTTGTACTTAAAAAGGAAACTGAATGTCACACGAATTAATACTTTGCACTCAGGTAAAATATAATACTGAAGTTCTTCATACATATTTCTCGTTATATTCTTTAAATAAATTTACAACAGAATACATTTTGCCTTTAATTAATTTAAAATCTACCTATATTGCAAAGGGTAGCCCTTTTTAGTATTCCATATTTTGAATTTCAACAAAAGAGTATCAAAGTTGCAAGAGTGTTTTAACAGCTCCACTCAAAACGTTTACGCCACTAGACGATGTTAATGGGAATATACCAGTGATAAAAAAAGTCGATGTGTTCCATTCACATGACTTTCTCTAGCTATTCCACTAATAAACGTTGCTTACACAAGGCTGTTCTTTTATTTACATTATGTTAATCGAGATAAACATTAGCAGAATTGTTCTAACTTGGTTTTTTGTAATAGAAGGGAATGCAGGACAAAGCGAGTCAAATGTTTCAAAATGTGCTACAACTGAAATTCAGTTCTCTTGCTTGCTAGGAGATAAAAACAAGAGACGAAAAAAAGATGACTTCTCGCTTGGGAAATGTTTTAAATAGCTTAAAATTGAAACCGATAACCAGGAATATCTCAGAAACAGCTTTGTAAAAAAAAAAAATGTATGTGACATAAATTGTATGCCTTAATGGAATCTAAAGTTCTGTGTCGTAGCTTGGTTTACCAGTTATACAAAGTTATATAAAAGTCATCCAGAGCAAAGAGGTCTTCAGAGTTTATTCTCAGGAAATTCAGGATATACATTTCGTTGGTCATAAAAATATCTTAAACATGTGGCATTTTAATCAAAATCGTTACAGCCATTTTAAGACAATAGCCTTTTTTGAAAAATATTCCATGTAAAGGAAATCCTCCCTCTCTTGCCCTTCACATGGAAACTTTTTTGAAAATTTTGTTTCTCTCAAGAATGGCTCTAATGACCATAATTAATATAGATATATAAAAGATGTTTATATGGTAAATAAAACGTATATCTCGAATTTTCTGGGAATGGCATCTAAGGAGCACAATATTCTGGATGAATTTTGCTGAATTTTGCATAATTGGTCGTAAAAGGTAGATAAAAACTTACTACGAAAAAATGTAGATATTGTTAAACGCATAATTTATGTTATATATATATATATATATATATATATATATATATATATATATATATATTTGTAGAATTGTTATTGCTTTCAATTGTAAAATACTTACGGAAATTTATCCTACCCATACAAAGAATTAAATTTCAATCACATAGCCATTAGCTTTTAGAAGATTTGACTATCATTTTAGCCTAGTGTATTCTCGTATTTCCCTTCCACGATAAGGAAGTAAAAATGAAGTGGAGTTTTATTTATGTACGCTAGATGACTACTGTGGTTTTCAGATTCTCATTCTATATTGGGCGTGAAAGTGAAAGACCGATTAATTTTGCTCAGAGGTCTCTTTATCAGGCTTGAGGTTCTATACGTGCCGACACGGGACAAACGGCTTTACTTCCCTTCCTAAGGAAGCCATGCTAAGGATTTTTACTCTCGAAATAATCGCGGGTTCAAACCCAGAGCAAACTAAAGCTTAAAAGCGACAGCCCCGTGTCATTATATTTACTGGCATGTTAAATAACTCCTGCAGGACGAAATTCCGGCACACCGGTGGAGCTGATATGATCCTAGCAATTAACAGCGCCGTTAACAAGCAAAATAACTTTAATGTGATGTGCTATGCGAAACACAACTGCAGAGATGCCAGCATGTTTTACCAAAACCCTCGTATACATATTTTAGGTCTAGGCTAGTATGTGTGTGTGTGGCGCGCGCATGTGTTTGTGTGTGAGTGTATGTAAAAACACCTGACTTTCGTGCAATTCAGGCGCCAATTTAGCGAGTTTCACTCTCTGTATTACGTTCGTTATTGCGCAATAGCCGCAAAATTGTATGCTTTTCTTCCTCACAACTCATATGTTTGTAATTTTTGGAATATAAGCAAGTGTCTTAACAGGGCCGGTGTGGCGTATTATTTCAAGTCGTGAGAATAGTATCACGTCTTCCTAGCCTTATAGATGCTTCACAATGGATAGTAAGGTTTATTTCATTTTTAAATGCCTTTATTCTTTTTTTGCTCCTGGGACAGCCGTGAGGTGGTATCAAAATTATTACACAAGCCAATTAAAATAGTGGCTTAATTACAACTCTTAGGACGCCACAAAGAAACTTCTTATATATCCTTGACTATTATTTTCACATGAAAAACTATTCTTTCCTTGCACCCTTAAAATTAATACATTATAAAACATATAACTCGTGACTTTTACTTCAGTGGGTAATAAGATAAGACCACTTTCACTTCTTAAATGCTTTACATTAGTTGTGCATTCAATGTAAACTGTTACTTAGTATGTTTGCAAAAACACTTCAAACACCATGTTTGAAATGATTTTTTCTCATGAATGCATTTGAATAACCTCGAGTTGTCACATTTCGGCTGCGTCATGGCTTTACTCGTATAGAGAAAATCTCAGTTGAGAAGAAATAATAACGAGCTAAGTAAAGCAACTATAACCTTGTTTATTGTCAGTAAATACGCACATAGAAATATTAAGACAGTGAACATAAGCAGGGCAAAAATTAATATAGTTTGTTTCGTTGTTGTTGTTTTTATACAGCTTAACGTCCTCTAACCTGGTTGGTCATATCGGACGATTAATGAAATTGTTCTCAAATGATCTGGGAGTCCATGGAGCTTAAAGTTATTTGACATTCGTTTTCTCAGGATAAGAGAAAACCCCGAAAAAACCTTATCCGGGTAACTTATTTTAAGCGAGATTTGAACTCGCGACCTGTTGAATGTAAGGTATACACGCTACCCCCACACTACTCAAAGGGGCTCCTCGAGTAATCGACATTATCATTAAGAAAGATACATCTCATCTTGTCAGCTTTAGTAGGCAAAACAGAATAAATCATTAATCGTGTGAAATGGGACGGATAAGATTGAATACCTGCTTTTCTCATACTAAAATATTTATTAAAATTAAAGATAGAAACCAACCTGGCTTATTCCGGTTTTTTATTTTTAAGCTAGATAATGGTTTTCCCCTTGCGCAATAAGGTATCAGTGTAGTGTGATTGAAATAGGTGCAATGGTGTGGAAACTTATAACAGTTATATATACACAACATCCATACACTGACTTTTATATATTAAGTCACTACTTAGAATCGATAATCATCGAATAATGTTTATAATTATATTCCTCTAAGCAAGTAATTGAGTCCTTTGTGTATTCTTAAGCACGTATTTCACTCAAGAAGTCAAGTTTACATTTCCGTTTGCTATCGAAGTAGTTATCCAAGTTATTTTGTTTCATTTTTTGTCGATGAATGGGCGGCTACTTCCGTTTACACCAATAAAGGTAACGGAGTGGTGTCATCAATCTTCTGAGAAGGAAGAAGTTATTGCTTGCTAGTGAGCGAACCTTGTAGTGGACCAAAATGGCATGCCCAAATTAACAATGCTGCTAATGTAAGAAATGTATACTTTTTACTTTCTCTATACGTACTATGTATATAGTATATAGAGAAGGTATTGTAATGCACCTAAAAATTCGATACCGAGATTTCACCGGAAATACATGTTTTAGGACGCCCTGAATACAGAAAAAGCATTTTTAGAAAAATGTCCGTGTGTGTCTGTCTGTCTATGTGTGTGTGTGTGGGGGGGGGGGGGGCAGCATTGATCAAAAACGAAAAGACCGATAAAAATAACAAGCTTAGTATTTAAGTTTGGTATCTTCCAAGGATGCGACACGAAGATTTTCAAGAAAAACCCCCTATCCCCAACTACCCTATACATGGAACTTGTTTCAAAGATTTTTATTTTCTCAAAAATGACTCTAACGATTTTTATTAAAATATCGTATATTAAAGCTGACAAATATGTATATCTTGAATTTTCTGGGAATAGCCTCTGAAGACTACTTTATTCCGGATGAATTTTACGAAATTTACGAATTTTACGAAACTGCTAAACCGTAAGAAATGGACAAAAACTTACCACAAAAATGTAGAGCCCATAAAAACACACAATTTATGTTATATACATTATTTTGGAGGAGTTGATCGTTTTTGAGATACTCCTTGTTTTTTGAGTCAGCTTTGAAAAACTTGTACTTTTCTCATATAGGAATTTTTCAACTGCTATCCATACAAACAAACGAATTTCAGTGACATAGTAACCAGCTTTTGATTATCACTTTAAGCTTATTTTGCTTCTACTTACAAGGAAGCAAGTAATATGACTATTTCTGCTAATCTTTTCTGATTAGCATGAAGTAAATAGAAGAATAAACTTACTAACAAGTTGGTACAGAGAAGTAGACAAAGTCATGTGAATGGATCACATCAGATTTTTTAAATATATTTTATTTGTTGCGTGCTTCAAACAATATGGTTTTTTGCTGATAAAGGAATATACTAACACACTAAATAACACACACACACACACACACACACACACACACATACACACACACTCACACATGCACGCAAATATTACGTTCGCTTTACTGAAATAAAATGTTCCTCTGCTGAACCAAACAGAATATAAGTTAAACCTCATCTAACATGTAATTTTTTCAATGTTGTGTTTTTATTTAGGAACTTTTTGATTTAACTGTGTATCACTATCGTGGTAGGTATTTTTGCATATGTACTATTGTTTTCATTTAGTATGTACTTATTCAGGCGCAGAACCTGGCTGGTGACTGTCAGTTTGTTATATGTGGTTTTAAACAAAATTTCTGACAACTTCTTCCACCGCAAGTTAGATGAATATGTCATATATTAATTAAAATAAAAGGTTACTTTTGCAATAGAAATAATTCTAAAATAAAAACCCAAAACACACTGATTCATACACAGTTTTTGCTGAGGCATAATTTTCAAAAATGTTTCTTACTAAAATCTGATGTGTTCCATTCACATGACTTTCTCTATATCTCTGCAATAAATTATTTTTAAAAAGCTTATGCTTCTATTTACTTCCTGCTAATCGAGAACAAATTAGCAGAAATAGTCTTATTTCTTGCTTCCTTGTAGGTAGAAAGGAAATAAGGGAGGTTAAAGTGATAGTCAAAAGCTGATTGCTATGTGCCAAGCTTTATAGCTTAAACCAAAAACAAGGAATATCTCAAAAACAATCAACTCCACGAAAGAAATGTATACAACATAAAGTGTGTGTTTTAATGTGCTCTACATTTGTTGTGTGGTAAATTTTTGTCTCTCTGTTACGGTTTAGCACTTATGCAAAATTCCGTAAAATTCACTCAGAATAAAGTAGTCTTCAGAGGCTATTCCCAGAAAATTCAAAATATACATTTTATTTGTCAGGTAAATATCTTTAATATACGAAATTTTAATCAAAATCGTTATAGCCATTTTTTAGAAAATCAAATTTCTCGAAAAAAGTTCCATGTAAAGGGTAGTTTGGAGTGGGGCGATTTTTCTCAAAATCTTCGTGTCGCATCCCCGGAAGATACTAAACTTAAAAACCAAGTTTGGTATTTTACCAACTTTTCGTTTTTGAGTTATCGTGTTCACAGACACACGGACACACACAAACACACACGGACCTTTTTCTGAAAATACTTTTTTTGGATACAGGGGACTCTAAAACATATATTTCCGGTGAAATCTCGGTATCAAATTTTTTGGTGGAGTGCAATACATTCTCTATACACTATGTACATAGTGCGTATAGAGAAAGTAATAAACAGCTGACAGTCAGAGGTCAGTTTCTGAGAAAGTGTATCTGAATAACAAATAAAAGATGAGTGGACAACCAATGAAAAAAATAATAAATAGCATATGAAGTAATAATTTCCAACTATATACCTACATTAAAATCATAGTAGCTTTATAATAATAACTCCATGGCACGACAGCTCACAAGGAAGCTTAGCCTACCGTCCGGCCGCTGCGTCCCCCATCTCGGTCCACGACAGACGTCATGGATGGATATTGGCTTTATACTTTGGAAAAATGTTATATAATTATCTGTAACATTTAAAAATCTTATAAAACAGTCACATCAATTTCTCTACCCGTTATTCAAAAGCTTAGTCCTCTATCTATTTCATGTTAATCGAAATAAACATTTGTAAATGTCGGTTTTATTACATACTAACTGGCCTTTAGCGTTACATGATTAGCGTTTAGAACTCCAAAGACGAGTTAATCAATCCATTTCATCTACTTCCCACGTTGTTTGTTAAATTATTTTAGTATAGACAGTTTTTCTAGAAATCATTCTTTTTTTAAACTAATAATAAAATTGTAATTTCATACAGTCCCAATTATTCCAAATAACCGTCAAAATAATCAGTTATTTATGCAAACGGATGTGAAACATCACCAGAATGTCTGCCTTTTCTTAAGCCCCCCCACCGACAGTCTTCCTAATTCTGGAAATGCTGTATAGCCATTGGCGGTGGAAGAATCCTTGGTCGGAATGGTCGAGTCAGTTTTTAAAAAAAATCTGATGTGTACCATTCACATGACTTTCTCCATATCCCTGCAACAAAAAATTCTTAAAAAGCTTATACTTCTATTTACTTTATGCTAATCAGAAAAAAAAATAGCAGAAATAGTCTTATTATTCGCATCCTTGTAAGTAGAAGCGAAATAAGGGACAACCGTAGGTTAAAGTGATAGTCAAAAGCTGGTTGCTATGTCAATGAAGTTCCTTTGTTTATATGGATAGGAGCTGACAAGTTCCAGTATGAGAAAAGTATACGTTTTTCATAGCAGAAACCAAAAATAAGGAATGTCACAAAAACGACAAACTCCACGAAAAAATGTATATAACATAAATTGTGTGTTTTAAAATGCTCTACATTTTTTGTGTAGTAAGTTTTTGTACATATCTTACGGTTTAGCAGTTATTCAAAATTTAGTAAAATTCATCCAGAATAAACTACTCTTCAGAGGCTATTCCCAGAAAATTCAAGATATACATTTCATTTGTCAGGTAAATATGTTTAATATCCGAAATGTTAATCAAAATCGTTACAGCCATTTTTGAGAAAATCAAAATTTTCGAAAAAAGTTCCATGTAAAGGGTAGTTGGGGGTGGGGGGATTTTTCTCAAAATCTTCGTGTCGCATCCCTGGAAGATACTAAACTTAAATACCAAGTTTGGTATTTTACCGACTTTTCGTTTTTGAGTTATCGTGTTCACAGACACACGGACACACGGACACACACACACACACACACACACACACACACACACACACGGACCTTTTTGTGAAAATGCTTTTTTTGGATATTGGGGACCCTAAAACATATATTTCCGGTGAAATCTCGTATCAAATTTTTGGTGGAGTGCAATACTTTCTCTATACACTATGTACATTAAGGTATCTCTTATCAATGAAATGGTAAACATTGCAAAAATGCAATTATCAGGTTTGGCTCCCTACCATAGAAGGGAAGAACACGTTCAAGGTAATTGGAGAGAACACCAAAGCTAATACTAGACTATAAACCGAATGTAAACAGACTTTTTGCAGACTAAACAAGAAATGGAGCTAATTTTTTGATTGAAAACTTGGAGTTCGGAACAAACTTTAAAATACTTAACTAATGAATGTTTATGGTGATGAAAAAGTATATATTCAGAGCACTTCAACTATGTAACTAGGCCCTTAATCAATTTTATTTTGTACTCTCTAAACTATATTCAGGCTTCATAGTAATTACGGGAATCTGAAGACGCATGAATGTAAAACAATGTAGAAGTTTCAAAAATATTCATAGAAATCTGAACTTAATACGGCAAGCTTGGTAGATTTGGCTTCTGACCCTTCAAATTGCGCAAATAGGCATCCGTTTGGTTAGACCCAATTATTTCGCCCGTGTTGGCATTCCTAGAAGTCAGTAATGTGGTTGGGTTCTCCATATTTGGTTAGTGGAGCTCTGTCGGAATGCAGACGAGATAATAGTGCAATAGCAGGGTTCATTTCTGTCGTAACAAAGGGGGGGGGGAAGTAGGGTAATATACGAATCTTCTTTTTACGACATATCGCTTGTGTAAACAATTTCAACCAGTTCCAAAGATTTAACTGCTTCCGTGTTAATATCAGAATAAATTGCATTACAAGAAAATCAGTTCTCTGGGAAAACCGTCAAACGTCATCACATTGTGGTAAAGAGTTCTTTTTATTCTGCTCTGCTAATACCCAATCTTTTATCTTTGGAACGTAATATTGGTATCAAAAATAGTGTTAACTGTTGTCATCGGATTTTCCTTTTTCTTCGGCTATTTATACAGTAGACCACACAGATTGTTCTTCATGCTTGCAGACTCTGGGGTGGATAGGAAATAATCTTGGCTAGAGAAAAATTTCCACTCAGCAAATGCAAATCGAACCCGTGACCCCTCGCATAGGACACAGGTACCCTACAGGCAGAACTGTCCTACGGGGCCAGCAAAGAATCCTTTGTCCAACTAACCATCTATAGCGTACGAGTATAATGTATAATTGGTTAATACATCTATGCACTCAACTATCACTTTATATAAAAATATAAATAAAATATTATATTGGTACATTTCAAACTTAATTGAAATTCGTTTAAATCTTAATGATCGTATCCTAAAAATCTGATGCATTACATTCATAAGTCTTTCCCTGCTACCGTTTATGCTTGTATACCGTCTATCATACACAATTCATGAAATTTCATGATAATTGAGATAAACCTTTTGAAGAAACAGTTGTATTATACATTTGGTTATAGATGCAAGGAGGTAGAGGAAACCGAAACGATAGGAGTTTGTTTAAAGTAGGACCACTATATGCTGAATTGAAATTCCATATTGTTTCCATAACATCAGAGAAGTAACGAATGGCAATATACTTTAAAACATTGTCAGAAAGCCAAACCATTAATAATGACACATAAAATATTACTTCAAGTAATTTTGAGTGTTTAAAACGATCTGCATTTTCTGTGTAGAACATTTTTGTCTATCCATTATGATTTATCCATTACTATACAAAATTATACAAATATTTCCGAATGAAGGGAACTTCATATGTTGTTTCCGAAACATTCAATATATAAATTTTGTCATCGAATAGTTTACAATCTGGTATTTTAATAATCGCTAGAATCATTTTAAGTAAGTAAAACTTTTGAAATTTGGAGTGGAGATATTTTTGAAAAACTTCGTCTTGGATCTTCGAAAGACATTAAACTGAATTGCCGAGTTTTGTTTTGGGTTATATAAATGTTAGTTATTAATATTGTGTTATTGTTGAACGCGTAGAAAATATTAGTTTTAAAGTGATATGCTTTCAAGTAGAATCGTTAAAAACAATTTACACACTCACAAGCAATTTCTAAGATTTGCAGCATAAAGAAATCTTCGTTGCTTCAGAGAATTTAAATCTGATTTGCAATTGCATGTGTTGCCAATTTTGTGTATAACCAATTGGTGACGGTTGAAGACAAAATGAAAGATGAATAGTCAAGCATTGTTTCTAGCAGTATCTACATAGGTATACATTTACAGGACCTGCTTACCAGTGACCGATGTTCTTGATATTTTAATAAACATATGTTGGTATAAGATCCTTTAGTGAAAAACTGTACAAATAAAATAAAAACTGAAAACAGTTACTTGCTATAGAATTAGATATAATATCGCTTGTACCTCTTATGCTACCGAATATCATATTCTGCATATAACTGAATGCCAAATTATTATAACTACGCACATATATGTATGTTTTCCCGAAATTATCTACCAATGTCATAATGTTATTATTTTTTGTTGGGTCACACCACATAAAGGTACACATGCACAGGCACACACGCACGCACACACTCTCACACAGTGGATTGCTTGCAGTATAAACCGCTCATTTAGCCAATCCCTAATTACTTAGCTCCTCTGCCCTTAGATCTGCAGCTGAATTGACATTTCACTGACATCTAAAAATTGCCACGCTCTACATTGACAATATTTTTTTGTACATAGCTCTATATAAAAATGTTTATCTCTGTCAATATATTCGTGGCGCGGAACAATAGGAATGAAATAAATAAAGAATAAAAAAGGAGACCAGGAGCAGTAGTAGTAGAGTATTATTAACAGGTATTAGAGTAATAATAATAATAACTGTAAAATGAACGTAAGATCTGTTCACTTTTAACCTAACCTTATCTTCCTTCAATGCTTGTTTTAAGCACTTACTATCGTAATGGCAAAATAATTACATCTTTCTTTGCATTTCATTTAGCTTATGTATAAATGAATACCGCCATTTCCTTGAGCATGCACTTTAGCCGCGGAACTGAAGCTGTTTCCACTTCTTTTTTACCTATTAGAAAAGCGTACTACATTAATAAGATTGGTGCAGCATAAACAAGCGAATGACGAAAGCACTTTGCTATTGCAACACTAGCAGGACGAGTGACCGACCGACCGACCCAGCAACTTGACTTTGCCGCCACCGGCTAGACTAGCTCAACCGGCAAGGCCACTCTTCCTTAAAATCCCGTACCTACTTGAATTTATGGCAAATATCTTCATTGAATCCCGTACAGTTAGCCTCCAACACAGAAGACTCATTTATCAACACTGATTATACAGCTAGGTAACAAGTTTCTTTGTAGCACATGCACATGCACACATTTCATTTAAATGTGCCTATAAGCAATTGGAGTTACTTGTTTTTGCGATGAATTGGATTTAGAAATACGTGATCTGACTTTAAGAATTCACCAAAGGTTGCTTTGTCTAAGAGGTGACATAAATTTTTGTTAGCTTTCTCTAGGTAAAGGGAGTATTCACTACATTTCAAGACCCAATGGACCATGGCCTACAAGCACGGAAAAAAGTTTCTTTAATTATGTGACTATTTAAAGCTGTTGCTTAATGTGTGGATACCGGGTTAAGATATTGAGAGAGATAAGGGTTCAGGTCTCCGTTAGTATCTTAATTTTTATGTTGTCGTCTTTGTTTGTATTTTGTAATGAACCGTCCATATTTTGCTGCGTTGCGTCCATATTTTGCTGGGTTGTACTGATAAATAAAATAAATGTAATATGTAGGTGCAACAGAGAAAGCTTCATTAACAATTGCATTTAACAGCTCGAAGGAGTTTCTAAAACACATCATATCACACTCTGAAGTGTTACGTGCGCATACATTACAATTGTAGGATCGGCTCACAATTTACGAAACAATAGTATCATTGTATCAAATGAAATAAAAATGAAGAACTATATCTGAAGTAGAACAAGTACATACATAAATCTAATTAAGAACTATAAACTAGTCAGGAAAGTGCATTCTGTCTTTTGATGCACTTGTTCTCTATGAAAGGTACTTCGAGAAATAATACAAATATCCGAAGCAAAAATTCCTAAAGGTCTGTCAGTACTTGTTCATCTGTTCAACAGACATCTGGTAAGCAAGGCTCTTAGCATGCGTAATGGTACCACGTGGCACCAAAAAACACATGAGCTCAGAAGTTCGCAGCTTGGATTATATTAGGGTGTTAGTCTGTGTGAACTTTGTTTCGTTGAAACAGCTTATACTCTTACACACAATATGTATACTCTTATAATATGAACACAATGTTTACCAATTTATGGTTCTCACCGTAGCCACGTGTAGGCATTAGACAACATTTTCAAAAATACAGTCTCGCTCTAGAGTTAAAACGGCATAATACCTACACACGGATAAAATATAAGTACCGCTGTTCGAATCCCAAAAACAACCAGGTCTTTTTATTTCACCGCTAAAATCATAATTCAATTACTTTGTTTCAAATCACTATTATATAAATATTTTCATCAAACCTAATTGTTATGTTGCGTCAATCTGTGCAGGTTCCTTGACAATTACTGCATTTAATATTGAACGCTACGTAAATATCATTTACAGTCTTTTGAAAGTTCTGGAAGGTTTATCGTCTTGGCTTCAGAAATGTAAACTAAGCGTATTAGTGCTGCTCAAATTGTGTACCTCTTTCAGAATAATAAAAAACTAAAAAAACGGAGCTTCAGAGAGCAGTGCGATCTATGGCTCCCCGGATTCGTTGACCACGATATACCGACTCACTCACCAGTATATAACAGCGGAGCACTCGAGCTAAGTACATATGATCTGAAATCTGTCGAACTATTAACAGTGGCGTGCAGACCCCCAAAGAGCAGGCAATTTTGCCAAAGCTGGAAGCTCAATAATTTTAAATATCGTATTCATTGTGCACCAACACTGCCTTCTTTCGACTACTGGCATACAAATGAGGCATTCTAATGAAAATCGAACACATACGTCCTCATTATTTTAATATACGGCCATTGATTTGCGATCCAGCAAACATGCCATTACTTTGGCATTTGGCAAACGGGAGAATATGTTCCCTATCTCAAATTATTTATATAGGACCCCTCTACAATCCTACCAATTTATGCGGTTGAATTCTGGGACACTTGTACGTGTATGTGTGTGTGCGTGCGTGTAAGCACACATATGAGCAGCATAGCCAAAAAACGAAAACTCGTTTATGTATCAATGCTGTTATTTGAGTTCACTTCTTTCAAGAAGCGCAATAAACATTTTCAAGTAAATCGCACTAAACCAAACCATATTTTAACAACCGTTTAATGTTAGTCTTATCTCAAAAATGAATTCAACGACTTTAAATACGCTTCACAGATTGCATAAAAATAAAGAGAATATTTTCAATTTTGTTTAATAACTTATTCTAGCTGAGCTTTCATACATGAAACTATTAGATATACATAAAAACATATTTCAGAAATCATCTAAAACCTTTTAAAATATAGAGCGTTAAAGTATTTATTGTAGCTTTAGGCGTTTACGAGCTATTTTCTGTTGCTCATGTACATTTTCCGAAATTTTATACGCTACTTGATTGTAATGTCTGTTTTCCTTCCATCATGACATGCATGGTTTATTCAAATATTAGCTCCAGCGAACTTTTTGCTAGTACTAGCGTTTTCTATGCTTCTAAACAGCTATAGGAGAACTTGTACTTAACTATTTTGGAAAACACCTGCATGGATTAACAAGAAGTAGAAAATCGAACTCAAATACGAATAATTTGCAGAATACATACATAGGTATGAAAGTAACTTATAGTTAGTAGGTATGGAAAGTAATATTATTTTTCAGCTTATTCTTCTATCTGCTTCATTATAATCGAGATAAATATTAGCAGACATGATCTTACTGACTACTTTCTTGTAAGTAGAAAGAAAACAAGGGAATACACTAGGCTAAAGTGACAGCAAATCTTTTAAAAGTTGGTTGCCATGTGGTTGAAATCCGTTTCTTTTACATTACCAGGAGTTTACAAATTCCTGTATGAGAAAAGTATTTTAAAACTGAAGACAATAAATAACAAGGAATATTTCAGAAATTATCAACTCCACGAAAAAGGTATATGACATATGTATTTTAACAAGATCTACATTTTTTGTGGAGTAATTATTTGTCTATCTCGTACGGTTTACCAGTAAGGCAAACCTCACCCAGAATAATGAGGCCTTCAGAGGCTATTCCCAGAAAATTCAGGATATACATTTTAAGTGTCATATAAATATCTTTAATATGCGGAATTTTAATCAAAAGAGCCATCGTTGAGAAAAACAAAATGTTCGACTTTTTTCTTCATGTAAAGGGTAGCTTGGGGTGGGGGGATTTTTCTCAAAAGGTTTGTGTTGTATTCTTGGAAAATACTAAGCTTAAATACCAAGTTTGGTATTTTAACGACTTTTCGCTAACATGTTCATAGACATAAGAACACAGACACAAGTACTCACATATACGGGCCTTTTCTATTTTTTGTTTTTTGATACAAGTATTTCCAGTGAAATCTCGGTATCAATTTTTCGGCGGTGTGCAACACATTCTTTTCTTATGTACCGTGTACTATATCGAGAAATTAATAATTCGATGTGTCACATTCACATGATCTTCTTTCCCAGTTCTACAAACTATCCTATCAAAAGACTATTCTTTGTCTGCATCATGCTAATTAAGATAAACATTAGCAGTAATGGTTTCATTATACAAGTTGTTTCAATACGACACCAAAGGAAGATAGCAGTCGATTAGTTTACACTTTGACTTGTCCGAAACTTGATATCGCTGTAAGTAGTCTTATTAATTGCTTCCTTGTAAGGGACATTAGGCTGAAGCGATAGTCAAATGTTTTAAAAGCTGATCACTATGTGAAACAATTGACATAAATCAAAAAAGATATGAAACGAAAGAGGACTTCCGATTTGAGAAAAGTTTAAGTAGTTTAAAATTAAAACCAATAACAGGGAATATCTCGGAAATATTTAACTCTATAAAAATGTATAAATATATGGTATAAATTGTGTGTTTTAACGAGACTATGCCTTTTGTGCAGTAACTTTTTGCATATCTCTTACTGTTTATTAGTTGTGCAAAGGTCAAGCAGAATGTAGAGGATTTCAAGATATTTCCAGAAAATTCAACATATACATTTTTATTTTTCATGTAAATATCTTTAATGTATGACATTTTAGTACAAAACGTTTTGAGAAAATCTAATATTTCGAAAGATTTACCTTGTAAAGGTCTATTTGTGGTTTTTTTTTTCCCTGAAAATCTTCGTTAAAGAAATATAAGAATAACTAGAGAAAACACAGCTCTTATTATAACATAATAATACAATTAAATATTAATTCATATAAATAGAAGAAAGTGTAAAGTAGAAAATATAGTTAATATAAATAAAAAGTATTACTAATATGTGTATATAAGAATAAATATTGTACAGTAGAATAAACGTATTGCAATTAATATCCAGTGGATACCAGTACCTTTCTGGTACTAGTGATGTAGTTTTTATAGTGTAGTATAGGAAACAGCTGGATACCAGTTGCAGAGTTTTTGACTTTCCAGTAATATTTTTCTTTAGAATAGTTTGTTTATTTTATTTAATTTACATGTTAAGTTTTTTATATCCTAAATATTTACCTACTAATTTTAGTTTTAGTTTGTATTTTAGTTAACTATCTGAGCAAATTTAATATTAGATACGTAATTTGTAATGTTAAGTTTGAATATGTGGCCCGGTATAGTTACCTGGATGCCATATTCGTATTTGTTTGTCGCATCCTTGTAGATAGTTAACTGCAATAGCTAGATTGGTACTTAACTGAATTTTGCTTTTTGAGACACAGAAATACATATAGATCGTTTTCTAAAATAGCTTTTTCGGATTCAGGACTCTCAAAATATGTATATCCATTGGAATCTCGGTATCGAATTGTTGGGTGGAATGCACGTGCTATGAACATAGTACTTGAGAAAAAAAGTAAAAGTTCCACTATAGTTTATGGAGAGTGAGCAAATAGGAATCTTTGAAAAGCTTTCTGGAAAAATTTATGTTGGTTGGGATTATCTAATAGTTTTAGTTAGCATGGAAAGCTATTATAAAATTTTATTGCAGAATAGTAACACAATTTTTGAAGAAATTTTGTTGTATGTTGGTTTGCAAAACATCTGGATACTACTATTGTGATTCTGCACAGAAAGGTTTGTTGTGAAGTTACTGAATTATCTGCAAAATAACTCAAAAGAGAATTTGTGTATTCACCAACAAAAGTATATTCACTAAGTGCCGCAAACAAGGTAAAGACTTTATTGTACTATCTCTTTCCATAAAACGAACAAGCAAAACTGGTTGTCAGTGCATTCCATTGTACTGTCATGAATTTACCCTCATAAGGCATGTTTGCTGCGTGTTGAAGTCTTGTGGTTTCTTTCATGGACTTCAGTTTTGTCTTCTTAATGATGGTGATTATAGCTAAATTACCAATTAAGTCACAAAGTTGGCGTGTTGTGATCCAACATCTTTCTTTATGACCATGTTATGCTCTCTCTCTTCAGTCATTAGCCCTACCTTCCAAATTTATGAACGGATTATTTCCCGCGGTAACGTGTGTGACTTTCATCGGGAGGGTCCGGGTTCGGTCCTACTTTGAGCAATGGATTTTACGTGTTTTCCCGGAGTCTCCAGGCGAATAATGTGGTGATTTCTCGTGACTTCCTTTCCATCATTTCCCCTTTCATTCTGTTTCCCTCTCATATTTCAGGCGGACTTCCAGGTTCGCGGGGTATGGCAGTGCGCGAAAATGGCGCGGATGCATGCTTAATGGAATGATTACTCCCCATGGACACTAGGTGGCGGCCAGGACTTCCAGGTTCGCGGGGTATGGCAGTGCGCGAAAATGGCGCGGATGCATGCTTAATGGAATGATTACTCCCCATGGACACTAGGTGGCGGCCAGGTCGACAAGTCTGCTGCAGCTCTCTGGCGGCAGGCCACCCGGCTTGGATACTTTAAGGACTTCCGTTCGTCATATCCCTTCATGTCTCCCCGCTAGCCGGCACTGCTTTCCTTGACAGCCCGCAAGCGGCTGGCCAAGGTAAGCAGCATCGGGCCTGGTCCCTCTCTGGGTGGGTGGCCACTCAGATAGGTAAGCCAGCCCGCGCCGGCTGCACAGAGGGAACACCCTGCCCAACTACTTTGACATTGACAAAAACGCTTGCATAAGACTACATCTACTTTATCACACGGGTAAATCCGCAAGAAAAGCGGATAGGTACCGTGGTGATTTGCCCCCGCCCGAGTACACTCGGGCGACTAGTTCCTGCTCCTGGCTCCTGGCTCCTCCTGGTGGCCTGTATGCCATCTCATCCTTCTAAGGAGTGTTAGCCACGATAGACCTGCATAGATCGCAGTGCTAGACAACGTCCTCTCCGTTGTTTAGCCTTAAACGTTTTACTTCGCTGGCCTGGAAGCGTTTCGTCCATCTGCTTATTCTAATGATGCAAACGACATTTTAACCATAAAATATTTTTGAGTCCGATACGAATTTCATTTGGGCCAACTTCTTCCGCTGTAAGGAATTCAGTCAACACTGTTAAACGGGAATCTAGTATATTTATTTAGAAATGTTAACGCATGCCCTTGGCCTGACACATTCCTCGTCGCTTGTATCAGATGAAGTCAAAACCATCTATTAACAAATACAATATAATTATTTCCTACGCTTAAAAGGGAACATTTTGGAGACACTACTTTCTTATCATTGTAATGCATTTCCTCTTTTAAGTTTTATTATATTACCTTCAACTTTACCATGACTTACCTTTCAATTTAATTCTGCTACAAGACAGTATATGAATTGTGGTTTGACTTAGTTTCAGTTCGATGAATTGTGTTGGCGGGTGTGGTGCGGTTGTGTAATATGAAAACCGAAACCTCAGATTAATACAAAACTTGGTATTTTAGTTCGGCATATTTTAAAGATGCCATACGAAATTTTTCAAGATAATCCTCCTTCCTATGTATTCGTTACTTTTGAATTAGTCAAAATTGTTCCTAAAGATTTAAGCATATATAAGGTATTCTTATGACTAATAAAATGTAAATCTTGAATTTTCTGCGACTAATCTGTGTTTTAATGGCATTTGTATACCATATAAGATGCATAGAAATGCTTACCGTAAAATGTAAATCTCGTGCATGTCTACTAATTTGTTGGCAATATTTCCGAGAATTTTGCTGCTCTTGATTTTTATCAGAATTCTTTTGTTTATCGAGTTATCGTGCAAGGATTGTAAGGCATTAGATCAGAATACGGAGGAGGGAATACGACACCGAAAAAACATGACAATCTACAAAAAATACAAAAAAAAAAACAGTATTTATGCGCTTATTATTCAGTTTTACGGTATGAACACTTTTTTTTTTTTTAGTTCCCTATTCACATATGTGGTCGTCTCCTTAGCGCGGTGGTAGCGCAGCTGCCTACCAAGCGGGAGACCTGGGTTCGATCCCCAGTACCGGCGTGGGGATTTTTCCCCCGCTGGGAGACCTGGACCGGGGTGCACTCAGCCTCGTGAGGTCCCTGGGGGGCCAATTGAGGAGCTACTTGATGGAGAAGTAGCGGCTCCAGGTCGTGAGGACCGCATTAACCGGCCGGGAGGGTCTCGAGGCGCTGACCACGTCTCACCCTCCAATACTGCACCCCATCCATGACGTCTGTAGTGGACCGAGAAGGGGGACGCAGCGGCCGGGCGGTAGGCCAAGGTTCCCCGTGAGCTGTCGTGCCATGGAGTTATAGTTATTCACATATGTATCAGGTGGTTGCATTTGACGTGTACAGATATTACATCGTGCGTTAAAAGAGTTGCAGAACACAACGGGGTTATTTCAATAAAAACAGTCAGTGAAGAACTAGTATGAGCGACCTTCGTTTTACTCCTCTCAAAGAGCGCAACCCGCACACCGTCTCCATTGATAAGCAAAGAGGAACATAGCGAAGATCGTTCACTCCAGTTGTCAGAGACAGTTTCAACTTGAAATAGTCCTATTAAGTTCTGCAACACTTTCAAACCACAAAGAGATAATTACACACATCAAGTACGGGCAGTTGGGCCACCCTATTGAAGAATGACAGGGAGAGGCTGCAATCTTGACATACTCACTGGTTACTTAGTACTTCTCTCAATAATTTATCTACTAAATCTAAAATAATTTTATCCTTTTGGATAACTTGGATCAAAAGTTTGGGTATCCATTTTCTACACTGTACTCCAAACCACTTTTCATTCTTATCAAGCCTTTTCGAGTCGAGAACAGTATAGGTATTAAAGTCAATTTCTTTACTTTTCTTCAATATCTACTTATATATGTAATATGCAAGGTTTTCATTTTCTAAATCCACACTGTTCTTCCCTTTCTTCTTTGAACTATCACAATTCTATTTGCTATTAAATCTTACATTAGCACCACAAAAGACTCCGTATTATTACCATCTTGCAATGTGTTTCACAGACAGAAGTAGAGAGAGAGAGAGAGAGAGAGAGAGAGGGGGGAGGGACCGAGAAAGAAAAGACTGACAGAGGAAAAGAGTGAGAATGAAAGATATAATAGAGGAGGGAGAAAAAGACTATGTCGGAAGGTTAAAGGGAGGAGATGGAAGGATAAAGAATGGAGAGGAGAAGAAAGGAGAAGGGAAGGGAAGAGAAGAGTGTTTACGCTGCGTGTTCTGCTAGTCATAAAAGTATTCACATTTACTTTGCAGCCACTCACTCTGTACCCGCAGTAATGACTTAATCTATAGATTAATTAAAGCGAATGAAATGTTCTGCACTTGTGAAATGTTCCAATTTCATCGTTTTTCATTTTTCTGAGTTTTGCGACGGCGGTTAAATAAGTACCCGTTTAGGAATGAACACCCACTTTTTACTTTCTCTAGCCGATATGTATAATGAACATATTGGATATAGAAGGTATTGTATTTCACCCAAAACTTCGGTGTCGAGATTTCACCGAAAATATATGTTTTGAGGTCCCCTGTGTCTGAAAAAAACCTTTTTACTTTCTCTAGCCCCTTATGTACAACGTACATTGTGGATTGAAAAGGTATTGCATTCCACCCAAAAATTTGATGTCGAGATTTCACAAGAAATATGTTTTGATGTCCCTTAAGTCCGAATTTTTTTTTTAGAAAAAGGTATATGTCTATGGACATTATAGCTAAAAAACGAAAAGACTTAAAAACCAAACTTGGTATTTAAGTTTAGTATCTTCCAAGACTGCGACACGAAGATTTTCAAGAAAATCCTCCCACCACAAACTACCCTTTACATGGAAACATTTTTGAAATTTTTGTTTTTCTCAAAAATGGCTCAAACGATTTTGATTAAAATACCGTATATTAAGGATATTTACATCACAAATAGACTGTACATTTTGAGTTTTCTGAAAATAGCTTCTAAAGACCACTTTATTCTGGATGAGTTTTGCAGAATTTTGCATAACGGCTAAACCATAAGAGATAGACAAAAACTTACTACAACAAACATGAAGATCTCGTTAAAACACATAATTTATGTCATATACGTTTTTTTTATATAGAGCTGACCGTTTCTAAGATATGTGAAGTTTCGTGGCGTTTCGGAAACGAGAAGTGTGGTGAAATAGCAGTTTCTTCTTCTCCAAATGGGTACGTGTCTCCAACATCTTGTCGAATCAGCTCAATAGCTGACTGTAGTATTTTCCGGCAATCAATTTTATTACTTTCTCTACATGAACTTGTAATAGTGTATAGAGAAGATGTTGCATTCCACCCAAAAATTCGATACCGAGATTTCACCGGAAATACACGTTTTAGGGTACCCTGTATCCAAAAAAAGCATTTTCAAAAAAAAAGTTCATAAATGTGTGTCTGTGTCCGCGTGTTCGTGCGTCTGTGAACACGATAACTCAAAAACGAAAAGTCGGTAAAATGCCAAACTTGGTATTTAAGTTTAATATCTTCCAGGGATGCAACATGAAGATTTTGAGAAGAATCCCCCCTCCCCATCCAAAACTACCTTTTACATGGAAAAACTGTCTATAATTTTTATTTTCTCAAAAATGGCTCTCACAATTTTGATTAAAATACCGTATATTAAAGAATTTATATGGCAAATGAAGTGTAGATCTTGAGTTTTCTGGCAATTACCTCTAAAAACTTCTTTATTCTGAGGAACTTTGCTGAATTTTGCGTAACTGGTAAACTATAAGGTATATGTAGACGGAAATTTACTGCAAATAAAATGTAAAACATACAATTTGTCATATATGTTTTTTTCGTGGAATTTACCATTTCTGAGATATTTTTGTTATTTTTTTCACATTTAAAAAAGCTTAAACTTTTCTCACACGGAAAGTTGTACAGCCTGCATAGAAACGGTTTTCAACAACATAGCAACTGGCTTTTAAGAGATTTGACATTCGTTTTAGCCTTATTTTCCTTCTAACTACAAGGGAGCAAGTAATTAAGACAATTTCTGCTAAAGATATCATAAAGATATCGACTATCGTAAAATAGATAGAAGAATATGCTTTATAACAATAATTTGTTACAGCGATGTAGAGAAAGTCATTTTTTCCCTAAGAGGTCGATAACCCAAAAAATCATCGCATCACTTTTCTTTGCCGTCTTTGGAGAAGATTTGCCCCAAACAACCAATTGTTTTAATTGTTATTTGGTTTCCGGAGTACAATGATAAATGTAGATCTCATCGATGGTGATAATTCTATCCATAAAGTCCTTCGGATTTCATTTAAATAGCTCCAAGCAGAGGTTCGAAATTGAAAGCTGCACCCGCTTGTCCACTGAGCAATCGCGGCACTCATCGGGACAACTTTCTCATCTAAAATTATCATGCAAAATATGAATTGCTGTTCTATCTGTTTCATAGATAAAGAACTCCATTAACAGCAAACCAGCTTCGCTTTTATCTCCTGATAAGTTTTCCTATTCAAATGTATAAAGCGAATCAGTGAATGATACTGTAATTTTACCATTTTAGTGAAAATACGTTGAACAGTAACTGTGAAATGTCTGCCAAGTCCAAATTAACCTATGAATCAGTAACAATTAGTTCCTTTTTGGCGACGTATAATAAACAATAGTCCACGATGGTAACATCAACTTACCTTAGCAACACCATTGTTTTACGAAACACCGACACTTATTAAACCGCCCTGATACTTCAGAGGTAAAGTTCTAGGAACTCTTGTTACAAATTGAGAAATGCTAAGGCAAATGTTTTCCTAAATTAAATGCAATTAGTTTTATAAGTTTATTTTTGTAATTACAAACAGCTAAAAGATGTTGTGAATGATATTTATAGTATTGTTATAATTACTATAATTATTGTTGTTGCTGTTGTTATATTGGCAACCTGGACAACTTAACTTCACCTCCGCAACCTCAAACTTGCCTGCATGAATTACGCAATATCCGGTACCAAACAGCTGCAGTGTCTGGGTGAACCACCAAAACCAGTTTCAGGGGCGCTGAACATCAAATAAATTCCATTCTGTGTTTTCATTTAGGTGCTATACTGATATATCCTTTCCAGGCGCTGTGAATTTAAACCAATTATTTCTTTCAGGTAACAAATAACACTATCATACATGACGAGCAACTTCAAATAATAGGATAAGAAAGGTGCAAGGTGCATCATATAGAAGAAATATTTTTTATAATTTTGCTTTGTTTACTAAAGTGGTTAGCTAACCAATATCGTAAAACATGGCATTTCGTTATAACTACCAGTGGTATATAGTAAGCTAAACGATAGTCAAATACTTTACTAAAAAGCTTTGTAATGGTTTTTAATTCTGTTCCTTTTGAATCGCCACGAGAAAAGAAAAAATCTAATGTGTTCCATTCACATAACTTTCTTTGCCTTTTGCAACAAACATTTCCTACAACAGCTTGTCCTTATATCTATTAATTGAGTGAACGGAAAAGAGTTTTACTTATTTCCTCGCCGCTAAAACGAAAATAGGGACCTAGATTAAGGTAAAGCGATAATCATGTTTTAAAATTTGGCCGCTATATGATAATATTGAAACTCCGTTCTTTTTGCAACCAGTAATAGCATAATAATAATAATAATAATAATAATAATAAAGAATGACGACATCCCATTATGAAGAGTAGAATAAGTATTGGAAATATTTAAACCAATATCTCGAAAATGGTTAACTCTACAATGAACAAAATTGTACTCAACATAAACTGTGTGTTTTAACGAGATCTCCATGTTTGGGTACCAAGACTTTGTTATCTCTTTCGGTTTACCAGTTATGCAAAATTTATCCAGAATGAAAAGGATTTCAGAGACCATTCTCAAGGAATTCAAGATAAACAGTAGTTTAAGGTGGAAGGATGTTCTTGATAATTTTGGTGTCGCATCTTTAGAAGATGCTGAACTTAAATTTCAATGTTAGTATTTAACAAACTTTTTGTTTTTGGCTATGGAGTTTACAAACACACCCACACATAGACGCGCGGGCACCGCACACACACGCACTCCTCTCTTTTGTTTTTTTATTCAGAGGACCTCAAATTATATGTTTCCCGAGAAATCTCGGTGTTGAATTTTTGGAGAAAGACAATACGTTCTCTACCTGCTATGTGCATTGCACATGGCAGACAATGTAAAAACAGAAAAGCGAACTATGCAGTTAAAAAAGCACTAAGTATTTCATAACCAAAACAAGCAACAAAGAACATCTCGAAAATGGTTAATGGCACTTTTTATTTGACATTTGAACTGGATCTACATCCTTTTGTGTGGCAAGTATTTGTGTATCTGTTGCAGATAGACAAGTTGCACAACATTAATTCGGAATGAACAAGACTTTACATATTATTCCTAAAATTTTTTTAATGTATATTTTATCATTCTCGTAAATATATTAATCAAGTGGTATTTTAATTAAAATCGCCAGAGGTATCCTTTTAAAAATAAAAAGTCGAAACTTTTTTTAAGGATTGTATCCGGTGCGGATTTACCTAAAATCCCTCGTGTCGCATTCTTGGAAGACGTGATTTAAATACCATGTTTCGTTCTTGAATTAAGTTGCTCAAAGAGACGGCACAAACATGAGCGCGCGCGCACACACACAGACACTTGCACGGTACACACAGGAATTTTATTTATTTATTTATTTATTTATAACAATGCTTGTATTTAGGAAGGCAAGTGCTATTTCTGCTGAAATCTTGGACATTTTGGGGTGGAGGTAAGTGGCAGAGAAACTAAAACTCGATGTTGTCTTGCTTATTGTTATTTAATGTTACAGAACAAACTTTTAAAAGCTTAATGCATTTGAACAGGTTTTATAATGTACATTTCGATACAGTGGGTAATTAACAAGTCATGCCAACTTTCCTTTAGTATCATTAATGTACGGAACAAGAAATTACAGTTCCGATCACATTGCAAGCATAAGGAAGAGGGACCATGTGATTTTGAACTTTATTTTCAGTAGAAGTGGCGGTGGCATTAGTACTGGCGGAGCACAGAGCAGAACAGGTTTCACGGCTCTTGGCCGCCCGGCAGCGGTGCTGCTTGCTATGCGCGCTGAGAGGTGACAACAAGCACGTCTGCAGCAAATACAATACGGCTTGTTACAGTTAAAAACGCACATATATCAAACCAGGAAATTTTGAAAGAGCCTCTCTTCGTTGTTCAAATATTTCTGCCACCTATTTATGTAATTGGCCATTATAACTGCAGTTTTCTCTAAGAAATGGCAGAAACTTCTTGACGAATGATATTTTTTAAGTTCCCCTAAAGTGTGTGGATTTGTTTTGTACACTTTTTCTTTTAATGCTCCTGTATTGCGTAAAATAACAAATATTTGTCACATTTGCAAAGGTTCTTCACACTAAGGCACAGTGCTTCATCGCCGGCCGGCTAAAAACCTGAAACCTGTTCTGCTCTATGCTGATTGATGATCATTCCAGTAGTTGCAGCAGCAGCAGCAGCAGCAGAAGTAGTAATAGTAATAATAGGAGTGGTAGTAGTAGTTTTAATTTTCATTTACTTTCCAAAAAAGATACATTTGATTATTTTAGGAGGATAGGCATTATTTTCTTTTTACTTAACCATCCTCCACACAAGCTGGTTCTTCATTTTACTAGACAATAGATTTCAAAATGCATATGACGAATGAACATTGCGCAGAGAGGAGAGTGAGAGGTGAAAGCGGGAGTGTGAGACGATGAGAAAATCTGAAGCACAAAGTGCAATAAATTGCTTTATCGCAATAACACGAGCAGAGCTGCTAATTCTCGCGTTCTAAATAAGATTAAAAACATTAAAAGTTAGAGTGAGATAGGTATATTAAAAGGAAAAGTAAATAAATAAGAATAAAAATAACACCGGATATTTGAATTTAAAACTACTCAGAATATAACATATGAATAATATCCCATGAGCTGCAGATTTGGAGCACCCCAAGAATACTACTTCTTTTCTTCAGTTAGGTACAGTAATAGTTACAGTTATTGGCGCCAAGCAAAAGAGGACTTCATTTCTAAAACGCCATTTCCGTGGTTCGTCAATAAACTCCAGTTTCATTAGCAAGGACACATAAAATATTCAACTTTTCTCACGGTGTAGCACCACCAGGTATATCCAGCATGTGGTATATAACATGAGTTATACAACTTTTCCTGAGAAGAACCTTAACGACGTGTTTACCTCACTGCTCCACATTATGCAATAAACTTCAGGAGCCACCTTTAGAAACTTGTTTGCCCGTTACTTGGTCTTCCTGGGATTCCACGTGCGGCTTCAGCTTCCCAAAGATGTTGCTTCAAAGTTGCAACATTGCCTTGGTTTTACAAACAAGTGGGTAAAATGATAACATTTACTGAAAATTGTTCCCATGAAAGGATTTAGAAACGTGCATGTAAATAAACTTTCCTTTAAAAGTCACATAACTTTTGGTACCCATTTATGTGCTGGATCAGTTTGTGAGGGATGTATTGGATTGACTTGTGAGGGTTCATTGAGTAAAAAAGAACAAAGGCCCATCCTGTCAAAATAATCAATTTTTTTTTCAAATTTTGATTTAAAGAATATTTCAAAACAATTACTTTTTTAATAACACTAATAATATTATTTTATAACCACATGCATTCAATTTTTACATAACTTAGTAACGATAAACTTAATATGCTCAACTATATGTTATATACATGCGTTTAATCAGAAGCATGGAGGAGTAAAATATAAGTCTTGTTGTGAGCTCTCGCCAAGGAAAGTAAAAATAAGAGATTCACAGCTGTTTCTACAAAAGGCTTTTATGTTATCTACTTCTGTTGATCCAAAAAAATGTGTGCTTTTATTACGCATTTCACGTAGATTTAGAAACAACAGAACATTTGGCTCTATATTCTAGCTTTGAAATTGCACTATTATAATGGTGAGCGGGATAAAGAAAACTAAAGAAGAAAAAACGAATAGCTACATAAACACTTGAAAATAATTGTGTGTTCGAAAATCAAAGAAAATCTCGAAAATGGTAAAGGTGTCACAAAAACTGCATTTGACAAAAATTGTATATTTCAACGAGATATGTATTTTTTGTGTAGTAAGTTTGTGCTTATTTCTTACGGTTTACAAGTTTTACACAATTATATAAAATTCATCGGATGAAAAGGTTTTCAGACTATTCGCAGAAAATTCACGATATACTTACACTTCATTTGACATGTAAGCATCTCAAATGTGTGGAATTTTAATAAACATTGTTTGAGCCATTTTTAGTGGTGGACAAAACGGCTCAGAGGGGGAGGGAGTTTCTTCGGTTTCCCCCGCCGTCACATTCCACTGGTGCTCCATCATGCACCATCAGTGTCATCGCCTGCGGTGCCATATTAGTAAAAGCGGGCGTGAAACACTATAAAAAACAAACACACACAACACATACATACACTTAAGGCACAGACTCGTGATTCAGAGGTCCTCGTTTGAGCACTGCCAGAATTGCCCTCCCTGACTGGATTTATTTCTAGGCTTCCCGCAGTTTTCATCAGTACAAAGGCTGAGAAGGAAAACATTTATGTCTGAAAATCTCATTTTCTCATTTGCTTTTCTAAACATAACTTATATCATCTGGGTCTACCGCCTATGATACGTATGTAGGAAGATCTGTGGTAAAGTAATAATAATAATAATTTATTATAATTAATAGTAATTTCATTGTTATTTATTGTCGTGACTATTATTTAAAACGCACAACATATGTATTTCCAATGATGTTTCTGTATAAAATATTGGGCCATTACGACACTACCTGTACAATAAAAGAGGTGAATTAAGGGAGAGGGGTGTTGAAGTTAAAAATCCTTTACTCTAGTGAGTCACATGTGATGATAAATTAATAAAATGGGTAAAATGGTGTTCAGATGAGCTCTACATGCGTATTTTCAGGAAAGAAAACCTTCTCCGGGTAATTCACTCTTACATACATTCGAATTCGGTTACGGCTGCCAGATCGAGCGTGACTTAATCGCCCTCTCCCCAGTAGCCGTATGGTTGAAATGTTAGTAACTTCCGTGCGTCTCTGTGGCCTGCCTGCAGCCTGTGGCCTCCTCTGGTTCCCTCGCTTCATCTCTTCCTCCTGGAGGGTTTAGCCGCATAGGTCTCAGTGCGCGAGGGGTCCCTCTCCATGTCTACTCTTTGCCCTTTATTGTGTTAGTTAACTGTATGCTTATGTACATGCTGTGTTCTACCTGAACATCTTACGTGTTGCCCATTACCAGATAACAAGTATTGATATGCTGCATTGTTCATATTACATAGAATTTTTCTTAGCCCTTTACGTTAAATCACGATAAACAGTGTCTGTGCACTTATTTAAGCTTTGAGATACCTTAGAGAACAGTTTCTACTTAGATATTTATATACTTTCGCAATTGTAATATTCATGCTTTGTCCTTTTAAATTGTAACAGCTCTACTGCTTGAGAGGAGAGATATACGATATGCTGCTAATACTAGTGAAGAATTGTTTATTTTTTAATTAGTCTCATTAATTGTAGTGTAATGGATATTGCTGTTGTTATTATTATTATTATTATTATTATTATTAACCACGTGTATAATTCTACCTATATTAATTCCCTAAAGAAATTGAGAAAATATATTGAGAAGCTTTAAACACAGATTAGAAAGCAGTTTTATAGCTATTCAATGATTACTCGTAAACATTAAACCGTAAGCCTAAATATGATGTATAAAAATATGTAGTGAATGAGGTTAATAAAAACTGAGGGATAAACAAGGTGTTTGTGAATACATACGAAAAGTATTAAAAGTAAAATAAAATTGAGTATTGTACTAAACACATGCGATTTGTTGGATGCTGGTTTTGGGGGGAAAGTGCGGGCATGCAAAAGAGGAATATAATGAATTCTCTAGCAACCCGGCAATAACCAATCTACTTTCGAATACTGAGTATAAAACATATTGGAAATGCTTTTATCTTAGATTCTGGTTCTGTAATAAACCCTGAACTACATATGATTTTGGATCACATTACCGAGGAGGTGCTTATTTTTATTAATGGGCGCTCAGGGCGGCTACATCTTTCAGGCTTGACTTTAAGAATCGCACATCCATTCTCTAAGGGCATGACTGGCAGAACCGTTACGTCATTTCACTGAATTCAAGTTGCATAAGTGAGATAAAAAAAAAAAAAAAAGGAAAGGAAAGGAAGATAATAACCGTCAGAAAAACAAAACTGGCTTCAGAGAGAAAACCGCTTTAGAAGACCTTCCACTGTATTCGTGTATTAAAAGCCAGGTTTGTGTGAAATTTCAGATTGTATACTTACAAGTTATTTACATACCAAAATAATTATTTCAAGACTATTAAAGGAATTATATCGATTTTAGCTTTGGTATTTTATAGAAGAATGCTAATGAAGTCAGTGTTAGATGTTACCACTAATTCAACAAAATAAAATAACTCCAAAAAATGTAATTTAGCATGTTAGTGTCTGATGTTATATTTAGCCTAATACATCGATTTCTATCCTCTTTATTATAGGTAGAATTCAAGTTCATGTTCTATTACGCAATGTCGGTATACACTAGGCCAACATTTCAGTGGTTCTTGATCGGAGTTTCTATTTCACTACGTGCACATGCAGATGAGGGATCAATGGCACAGAATAAAATCACAACTTGCAGACGTGAGGCATGGCGAATTTAGTCCGGTGACCTTTTCTATTAAGATATGGGATTCTTTTACGTAGAAATAAACATTGCAAGGGACCATCGGCCTTCCTTCTTTTCTGAAGGAAGCCGTGCTAAGGATTTTTACGTGCGAAAAAATCCATTCTCTCCGCTGGGTTTGAACCAGTAACTTTGTGTATTACAGCGTATGGTAGTCATACCACTGAGGGCGACATAAAAGTATGCATCCCTTGTGGGGATCGAACCCACGACCTTTGGATTAGAAGTCCAACGCGCTATCCTCTGCGCCAAAGGGACTCAGAAGTATAACATGCACGCTTTGGTACACAATGCAAACTTCGTTTTGAACATAACAACATAACACCGAAATGCTCTTCAGCATAAAAAGAGTTAACAGAAGAAAAGAGAGACAGAAATAAATATTCATCACTGTCGAGTTGGACAACTGGTAGCAATTTGTTTATAGATGTATTCTGTGTTGCCATTATATTTGGGAACACAGCACCGCAATGCAGAAACAGCCCATGTGTAAGCTTTCTTTGCTTAAGGATGGACATCAATTACTACAAGTAGCAATCAGTATTCCTCCGCGTGGCCATAGAATAATTATGTACTTCCTTGCTCCCTTTCACTCTCTCTCTCTCTTCAGTATTTGCCTTGTGTATTGTAACAGGAGAACTAGGTGTATTCTGAAATCCTTCTATTCTACCGATTGCATTAAATACGGGTTTTCAAATCATCGCAATATTTTTAATAAAACGAACTAATATTGGTTTCAATTCTGTTATATATTCTTTTCAGGATTGTACGCCGTGATCCAGTTGTTTTATTCTCCGACATTTTGCCGAAAACTGCGTTCAGTATCTTCAAGCAAGCAAAGCCATGAATACACCTTCAAACCCGGCGGATTTTTTCGGGTGTAAATCCTTAGCACGGCTTCCTTCGAAAGGGAAGTAAAGCCGTTCGTCCCGTGTCGTAAATTTACGGCACGAAAAGAACCTCAAGCCTTATAGGCCTCTGAGCAAAATTAAGCGGTCCTTCACGCCCAATGTAGAATGGGACGCTGAGAACCACAGTAGTTAAAGAGCGTCCATAACTAAAAACTCAATTTTTTATGAATACACCTCCAAGGCGCAGACAAGACCGGAGCGCTCTGTCTTAAATGACAGCATATTAAATTATAAAGTATCTAGCTGAAATCTGTGTAAAAATAGTAGTATTCATTCGGGCATGGGCAATGATGAGTTCTAATCTAAAGCTGTTTGGGCTTCGTTGTTGTTTGATCTTCTAGTATATGTGCTGGCAACATGACTTAGAGAAAATGTGATAGATTAAGCTTAATGATAATTTTACTATTAATTGCAAATATATATTTTACTTAACATTATTATTCCTTTGATGTAATTATGATGTTAGTTATGCAATACATAAAATTTATAATATTAAAGCCTTGTGAAGAGGAAGTAGCCATTACATTAGACCATACAGCGTCTCTGCACAAAACCTGACGCTCGCATGGGGTATTAGATCTGAGTAGCACAACATACCACAGCTGGCCATACCATCATTTGTCTTCGCTTCTTAAATATGTAATTCTGTAAATTTATATATAAATTGTACAATATTAGCTGACACCTTGTAACAAATGCTGGTAATATCGTCCTTCCCCAGATAAACAAACATTGTACGGAGTAAGCACATTTAAATTGACTGGGACATTGATAATATTCAGATGGAATGTTCTCCTTTCCTCCGTGGTCCAGGAGTAACATCCTAACCTCTAGTTCCTAAGGTGTCCGGTTCAAACCTGGCAGAGGACGATGTGTTTTTTCGGGCCTTATATCCTTAACATGGCTTCCTTCAGAAGGGATGTAAAACTGCTGGCACAGTAGATTTACGCCATGTATAAGAACATTTTATTTTAAACTACCCTTTGATATTATATATATTATTGTTATTATTAAAATTATATTAACCAAAGGACTTAAAATATAATAAAGGAAATATAAAATTGTTAAAATTTGTCCTCTCAAGCCTGATAAAGAAGCCTCTATGCAAAATGATGCAATTTTTCACATCCATAATACAATAAATATTCTTCAAAGTCAGGCGCACGGTCTGTCTCCCGGTCACGTACTGTATGTACACTGCCCGTCACCCACTAACACACGCGTGGACCTCAAATCAAATCTCAAATCACACGAGCAATTATTAGAATAAACACAACAACACCTTATCACAGGATTGTATCCATTAATTGCGCATCATACCCCGAGTTTTTGATCATGCAAGGGAGTTTCATGAACGAAATTGGGTTTTCTGTAGCATAATATCGGTCGCGTTGTGATGACATATGATCATGTAAAAGAAACCATGCTTCGTCACTGAACACTATTAATCCTGGATCGATTGTTCCATGATTAACATTCCTCAAAATCCATTTATACAAATTTACCCAATTCTTGTGATAGCATTTTTTTTATAAAAATACAGTTCCGGAGGCTTGTCAGGACTCCGGCGCTGTATTCCTTTTTTCTCCATTTTTTCCAGTCTCTTATATTTCCTTAGTAGATCTTAACGTTTTCCTGTTACATATACATACACAAACATAGACACATTTACAAACACAGAAACACCCATGACCAAGGCGGGACTTGAACCTACGATCCTGTGCACCACGAAGCGCTAAAGCGAGACACTTTAGCGAGCGCGGTCACCGGGATCGACTATATTCGTGGACAACTAACTCTGTATGGTTTAAATTTTAAAAGTTTTGTTGCCTTCCATATTGAAGCGTTCGGAATGTCGGTTTCTTGTGCAAGGCGCCTAAGAGATTTTCGAGGTGACCGTTCTAACCTTTTTCCGATTCCGTATAATTTCTGCTCCGTAAGCACACGCCTGTTCACCTTTCTTTTCTTATCACAAATTGATCCTGTCTCCCTGATTTTATTTACAAATAAACGAATGACCTCTCTTCTCGGAACACACACGTCAGGAAGTTTAGTTTCAAATCGCCTTACAACTTTCCTACAAGATGATGTAAGCACATGGTATCATACATAAACCTCTTTGTGGTACTGTATATTGCATTTCGAAAGCACTTCAAGCTAAACTAAACACTTCTAAACATTTCTAATGTTATTCACGTGTAAACTGACTAGAACAGAAGTAAGACACTGCACGCGCAGTGGCAACAAGAGCCATACTGCTGGCGGCCAAGCTTTGTAACAAACGTACTGTAGAATGGGCTGCTGAGATCCACAATAGTTAAAAGTGTAACAAATAAAGTTCAATTTAATTTAAAGTTCCTCCAAGGTGCGAGTGATTGAAATGTTCAAGATTTTCGTTAATTTGGTCTCCACGTGTGTTTCTTGTTTTGCACTGAACTAAATGTATTCACAATATCGGAAGCTGAAGTTTTGGAAGCAGGCAACTATCTAGAAATCTTCAGAATGAATTCTTCGCGACGAGTCAATTCGTATTTAAAATAAACATTTATAAGCAAATATACGTAATTCTAAAAATAAATTGCCTTTCCGTCTTCGCAAATAAAAGTTGAGTAGTGACGCTAATGACTACGTAGTAACTGCAGTTCAGGAAGTCTGTCACTCTGGAGAAGCCAGCCAGCCGATATTGGCTCTGACACGCAAGTCAATATCTGTACATATAATTTCCATCGCAAGAAGCAAGTGTGGTTACAAAGCAGTGTGTGAACATTTTATTTCACTTAGAGTTATAATCATCTGCTAGCATGAGTGGCTCGTGTTAAAGGCTCTACTTTTAATATTAGCTGTCTAAAAGCATTATTATAAAACATTGGACATTGAAAGGTCACAAAAAAGGATAAATTATAAGAAATGTAATGCAGCAACAAAGCGATAAAGAGCCGGTTCTGCAAATGATCAAAAGGGAGCTTTTCACTCCTGTTGATTGGAAAAACAGGGAAACAAATTTGATATTTTTTCTTTAAAGGCCACTCACAATGAAAATTAGCCATGACATAAACATAACCTGTAATGTTATCTTAATAGACGCTTTCATATTGCATGGCGATTACATAAACATAATCCTAAACTTGAAACACAAATACAGAAGTTTGCAAGCTCTAAGTATTCATGAGAAACAATGAGAGAGCTATTCTCCATACACCTCATCACTTGATCACTCTTCCAACTCACTTCGGATTTTCCGTTGCCATATTTTGAATCCCTTAAGAACACAGCAGGAACCACAAGGATATCTATAAAATCGTGACCAAAAGAATTACGTTTTTTATGAGAGTTTGGTCTTCAACGGGGAAGACCTTCATTTTGATGCATGTATTTACATAACTGCTTCTGTTGAGAGTATTGTCGATGGTCGCTTCTTAGGCCGCCATATTAGCTGTTTAACGCCATCTTGCGACCAATTGCTATTTACGTTTCCTTGAATTTATGAATGACAACGTATCGCATAAACGTTATGCTTAAGATTTGTATGGTTATGTTAAAATTTGCTTTTATTGTGAATGTCCCTTTACTCTGAAAACTCTGGGTTAATTTAAAGTGCACTACAAGGTACCTGTAGGGTCGCCATATTTTATAGACTGATGTTGTTAACTGCCTGCTGCAATAACAACTTCGAGCTTCTTGAGGTCAGTGTGTTTAATAACGGACTGTCGCACCATGGATCAGGTTTTACCTTCCAAACGCCAAGTACATTCAAAATGCTGTGATCATCCTCGGTCTCAGCGGTTGTGCCCATCTGGCTTTCTTGCTTCAATGATGCAACAAATTAGTCTCTACATCTACACCAATATATATCTATACCAATATTTAAAGAGAAATCATCGACGAAATGTTTCTTTAGCTAGGTATAAACTTGGAAATCACTCATTCGATTTCAAACCATATTTTATTTCAACGGTGTAAAATGTATGCGTCTGTTAATACGCATATTTAAATATCTAATATATTATATATATATATATATATATATATATACACATTTTAATATCAAATTGAAATTATTTTCCCAGTCTTTTAGACCCTGGTAATACCCGTTGATCAACAAATAATTGGATTCCTCCACTTTTGATACTGTTGCTTCCGGGCATGAATGCAGTAGTAGTAATGTGATCTGACATTATACTCAAATGATCTCTTGGTCCATGGAACTTAAAGTTACTCGACGTTCGTCTTCTCACGACAAGGGAAATCCATGAAAAATGTTAATGTAAATGGCATGTTATTTATGAACGCTCTTTAACTACTGTGGTTCTCAGCGTCCCATTCTAAATTGGGCGTGAAAGACCGTTTAAGTTTGCCCAGAGGCCTCTCTATCAGGCTTGAGGTTCTTTTACGTGCCGTAAATATACGACAAGGGACCAACGGCTTTAGTTTCCTTCCGAAGGAAGCCATGCTGAGGATTTTTACACTCGAAAAAGTCCTCCACCAGGTTTGAACCCGCGACCTTGGTTATATGAAGTTAGCATTGTAACTATCACACCACGGAGGCCGACGGAAATGCCTGGGAGGGGGGACCTTATCTAGGTAACTTCACTCTATGCGATTTGAACTCGCGACCACTTGAATATGAGGCTGAGACACTCCCTACACGTTATCGCGGCGAGAATTTGAGAATTTGAATTTCTGTTAGGATAAAATTAATTAAAATGAGACTGGGCACAATGATCGGCGTGTTGCTATGGTAGCTCAGATGTTAGAGCAATAGGATGGAGACTAGGAGATCCCTAGTTCAAATCCGGGTATGGCATTAAATTGTTCAGTCTGATTCTACCTTTCCAGCAGAGGTACAATCTTCTGACACTAAGGTCTCTCTGGTCATGTGTCGAAGTTGCCACGAATAGATGAAGAGGTACAACTGCCTAGCACTAAGGCATTTGTGGAATATGGAAAGCAAGATGCTATGGTATAGGGAAAAGTCCTACACCGCCATACACGAGATACCTCCTGACACATTTTCGGGATAAGTCCACATAGTTAAAGCGACGTAAAATAAATGAGGGAGAAAAAATCTTAGTGACCAAATTAGCGCCGCGCAACGGCTATACACAGGGCAACAACATGGGGGAGGGGGTAATTTTCATTTCGTTTAAAGTATTTCTCACCAGCATTTGGTAGTTACATTGTGTTCATTGGTAAGATGAGCAATATATATATCCTCCTTATTCACTGAAGGTACACTTAAATTCAATAGATCTGAAATAACCTGATAATCGGGCTTTTGATGGGATATTGTAGCTTACGGAAACAATGGAAATCTTTGAGAGAAACCAATATGCAGGCTATACAACAAAAAAGATAAACATATATCTTATATGTGCCTCAAATATAAAGCACTGGGTGAAAAAAGATACCGAACTTTTAGGTTTGATAAACCCAAATGATGATTTTCCTAAAGAAAACTTAGTTAAAAAACTACTGTCCCTAATCAAAGTGGCAGGAATATTTAATTACAACAATAGTAGATAATCCAACATACCGTAAGGTTTCAGTGTTAAAGACGATTACAACCCAACTCCATCACTACGACAGTCAAGGAAGTTAAATCAATGACATCATAATACATTCCAATGTTGCTTTTGATCCACTGCTTTTGATTCACCATTAGAGCTTTTCTACCTATTTATGCCAAGTTATAAAACTAAAATAAATTTAACTAAATGTCCAGGGGGAATAAATTGAATGTCTGAAAAGGTTAATGTTGAAAGAAGGAATCAGATCATAAAATGATAATATTGCCATTGTTTTAAAAGAACATAGAGTAGTTTTGCAAATCTCACTGCAAATTAATATTTAAAATTTCTTGAAAATGTTAAAATAGTTTGCAGATTTCATATTTAATTATTGAGGCTATTGAACATTATAAAATTGTTGATACTGCCTTTTTCTTTTGCCTTAAGTCTGAAAAATAAAAGTCATGTGCACAGTCCACAAAAACATTTGAATTGATTCTCTATGTAAACTCACACCTTGAGGGTAATGAGTCGGTTGACAGTTTTTTCCCTTCCACACTAGTCGTGTTGGACTCTGCTGGTTCTCCATTATCAAGACCTGCCAAGAAATTGTCTATCGCATTTTCAATCTCTACTTGCAGAATAATATTCGGTTTGGCTGCTTCCGCGGTCTCATAGGGAGTATTAATAACGAACACCATGTTGGAAGAATCTTAAATCAGAACTTGAATGAACAAGTTCTGAAATATAGAGCAGTGTGCAACTTATAAGTGATATTGTGCTGTTGTGGTTAGCCGCTGTTTTGATATTTATTTCAGCAACACCAGGCAGCAGGTACATACATTTAATTTAGATGACCATGAATTTTACATCTTAGAATTTCTCAGCAATTGATCTCTCACATAGTAATGACGTGTTGTAAAAATAAAATAACCAATGCCGCGTTGGCATTAGGTTTTAAAATTGTCAAACTAATATTAGTTTCCACACTTTTTGAGTAGTTTTGTCAAGTAAAAACATTATTTACTATTATGGCATATACTTATTTTTTGAGCAAATACCTATACGGATATAATCATATAAAACTCTTAGGTATAGAACTTCCTAATGATAGGTATTTAACAAAATTAACACTTTTACATTTTAAATATTCTCCAATGCAAATGAGGAAATTACAAAATGGATCGAGCTGTCTGCTATACTTTGGACCTTGATATAAAATTTTAAAAAGTCTAATGTTAGATCTCTCAGACATTTCTGTTTTTATAATCCCTTATGCATTATAGTATTTGCACCAAATATTATTCATAAAGGAATATTACATTTTTGCCTTGAGCTAATCTCGAATTAAACAATATGAACTTCATTGCGTGTGTGGAATCAAAGCGATTGTTCGCCTTCGTAAGTTAGTTCTGTTACTAATGAACCCTTGCGTCATGCGGTAAAAACAAAGAATCACATAAGATGCTTCATAGATGCCGCATGACAGTTTAGCCTGAAAAAGCATAAATAATAGACGAAAAACGGCTGATACCACAAATTATTTTCATTAAAATAATCTCATAAATCTCGTATGAACTAGATTTCATCCACGATACAGGAAAAAAAATGCAGGACTGTACAAGTATGGTAAGACAGTTTTTGTCACCAATAAACTTATGTGATAAAATTAAGAACTGAAAAGCCGTTTCATAGAAGCCGTAAGAGAAAATTCAATCTGGAAAAACTTATAGAACAACGGATATTATTCCCCTCTGTTATGTGGATTATTTGGCTATCATTTTACAGATTTCATTCGTCTTACCTAGCCATGGAAGTTAAACTAAACTAAAAGTTAAACTAAAAACAAAACAAAACAAAAACTGATGTATTAATTTCTTATAACCTTTACTAGCTGTTGCGCAAACAAACTTTCCTTACATGAAATTATTGTTTTATCACTGTACCACCATGCTCGGGTTGAGAATATGTTATAATGTACCACCATGCTCTAGCAGAGAATGTGTAATACTGTACCACCATACCCGGGCCGAAAAAATGTAATACTGCACCATTCTGCCCCGGGCGAGAATATGCTTTATTGCACCACCATGCCCTGGCCGAAAATATGTTACACTGCACCACCATGCCCAGGCCGAGTTAATGTTATACTGAACCACAATGCCCTGGCTGAGAATAGGTTATAGTGTACCACAAAAAAAAAAAAAAAAAAAATAAGAAAAAAAGAACAATCGGCAAATATCCCGTTTAAAAATAAAGCTTATGCAAAGAAGTCAAATACTTATAAATCCCAAACTAACCATAATTCAGGACACCTTTTTAGTACCTTCTTTAAGCAATGGAACCACTCCAAACCCTAGATTAAATCCCAGACAAAATAATAACAATATTAATAACGGTAACAATGCTAATAATAATAATAATAATAATAATACAGTAAGGAATGTAAGATTAATTCGGGTACATAAGCTAAGAAGAGAAATAACCGAACAAGAATTCAGGACTGGAACAAAGCGTCACTCTTTTGCCAAAGCATACTTGTTATTACAAAGACAAAATGGCAGATTACGAAGGGTCTTATAATTGGCTAAATATCGCACAATTAAACGCACAGCGCAGTAGACATGTTATGCCTTAATTAAAGGAAACAGCGGAAGAGCTAAGATTAGATATTTTATGTATACAGGAACCTTATACAAACCAAGGTAAATTGTGTTATATTCCAGCTAGAGCAAGGGTAGTGTGTGTTGGTGAAGTACCAATGGCTACAAAATTATATATAAACCAAATCTACAAGTAGTTAATATTGCGCAATTTGCAGATTCACATACGAATTGTATTGAAATTACTTATGATTCTGGTAAATTTATACTTTCCAATCAATACTTTCAATATAGTCACGAAATCGAGCCATATTTAAATCAAATTAAACAAATATATGGAACTTTTAACAGCTTAGAATAAGTTTATACTTCTTATGCAACTGCCAAATCAGAATGGTGGTATAACTGTTTTAAGGATGCGAGAGGGGAGAAAATGGAGGAAGTAGTATCTGAACTAAATCGACCCAACAATCTTCCGACATTTGAAAATCGAGCGGGCGCAACAGCGAATTTGGACTTAACTTTATGCAATTAGTCAGCTGTAAACAAAATATATAATTGGACTGTAGGTCAGGATTTATCTTCAAGTGATCATCGCCTTATATATTTTAAATATAACTTAAATCAACCTACACATCAAGAGACCATAGGAGAAAAAATTTACAACTTCAAACTTGTAAATTTGGATTTATTGACATATGAATTTGACAAATTACATCTTAGTTATGAAGGAACATCAGTAGACAGAGACGCCTTAAATCTAGTGAAAGCAATTCAGTATACAATAAGAAAAACAGCACCAGTAATAAGGTCAAAGAAATATTATGACAAGATATGGACAGATGCGTTACAAAAAGCCAGAAGTAGAATGAGAAAGTTACGAAGAATATATCAGAAATCAACGGTAGCAATAAAAATAGAGAGAGGAATTTAGCAAATTATAGAGAAGCTAAAAATAGATACAAAAAACTATTAAACGAAACAAGACAAAATTCCTGGAAACATTTAGTAGAGACAGAATTAGAAACAAATATATGGGGGGGGGGGGTCCCCTACAAAATTATTATGGACAAGATTAAAAAACCTGAAATACTGTGGCAATATGACAACGGCCTGGATAAGTTCTGTTAACACCCTGTTAGAGAAATTGCTACCCCAGGATGATAGAGAAAAAGATAGCAATTTGTATATTCAGAAGAGACTAGAATTGTTAAATCAGTATAACAACGATCATTTAATTCTTCCTTTTGATATATCGGAAGTTAAGCTACTTATTAGAAAATTAAAAAAGAAAAAAGCAACAGGATCAGATGGTATAGTAAATGTGGTACTTATAAATTTGGAAGACAAAATTACTCCTTATCTCTTTAAATTATTTAATGACTGTATATGGCAAGGTCGATTTCCATATTGCTGGAAAGAAGCCAAAGTAATTATTTTAAAGAAGAGTTCAGAAAAAGATCCTAAGGAACACAAATCTTATAGACCCATTTGTTTACTAAACATCCTATGTAAGCTTTTTGAAGAACTGACATGCAAACTATTGAAAGAATATAGAGTAATGGTCGGTCTTAATAATAAAGAATATGGCTTTAGAAAAGGATGGTCAACCGAAGACGCTGTAAACAAACTTATTGATTTAGTAAAATCATCTCAATCAAAATATGTAATTGGCATTTTTATTGATATATCTGGGGCTTTTGACAACTTATGGTGGCTCGTTTTATTTGAAAGATTGAGAATAAAATGTTTTTCTAAATGTCTCTATAATATGCTAATGGATGTTTGTAAAGATAGAAGAGTATATATCAAAGGTGCCAAAAATAAAATTCTACGGAATATTACCAAAGGATGTCCCCAAGGGTCGATACTAGGCCCAATGTTTTGGAATTTAGTACTAGAAACTCTATTAGATGAGCTAATTGATAACATTTATGTAAAAGAAACCATTGCCTATGTGGATGACATATTATTTCTTATAGAGGGTGAGAGCAGGAATCAAATAGAATCAAAGGCTGCTAATTTAATGCTAACCTTACATAACTGGTGCAACATAACAAAACTTCAAATAGCTCCTGCGAAATCAGCCTACATGATATTTAAAGGCACGCTTAAACGGGATCCTACAATTAAATACAACAACCAAAATATTCGACGACAAAGAACGGTAAGATATTTGGGTATACTCATTGACGATAAATTATATTTTAGACATCATACTGGCTACGTGAGAGCAAAATCAGAACCTATTAGCGAGAATAGTTCAATCTCAGATTAGAATTCCTTTTAATTCAATAGCATCATACCATACCATCGATAATTGCTTACGGTGCAGCAATATGCATGTTGTCATAATGAAAACCTTACTACGAAGAAAGGTTCTACTAAGATTCACAGGAGCCACTAGCAATTCTCCCATTATGGCATTATTAGTTGCTCTGGGTATAAGACCAATAGATTATGTTATTAAGCTAAGAGGTGCGATTTTTTGGTTAAAAAATGTAATTTCGATAAAATACGGGATATAATAGGCACACACTGCCACACGATAAAAGATATAAAAATTAGATTAAGAAGACAGTGGCAAAAAGAATGGGAAAATATTGAGGCGGGAAGAAGAACTTATGAAAATACGAAAAACAACAAACGATATGTTGAGCAATGTGGCATACGAGACACCCCGGAACACGCCTTATTTGAGCGCAAAAAATACGAGTCAAGTAAGTGAGGAAAGGAGAATTTTAGCTGGAAATTATATATGTATATCAACTTTTGAGGGACAAAATTTTATATAAACACTTACATATTTTAGCAGACAAAGTTAGTAAATTAGCCTGGGAAGAAATATTACCTGTAGAAGCAATAAATAACGATAATATAGGAGATGTAGAAGTAAGCAGATCTACGAGAATAAGACAAATGCAACAACAAGAACCATACATTAAATCAATGTTATCATTTATAAATAACAGAATGGATAATATCCAAATTATAGAAGAAAAGAGATAAGATTAAAGCGAGGCGGGAAAGAGATAAAGCTTAAAAATTAGGAAGTAATAGGGAGAAAGGGAAGAGACCAAACAGAAGAAGAGAAAATGTGCTGGAAGACACGGTTATGGGAGAGGAGAAGAAGAGGGAAGATGGTGTACAGGGATGAAGTTAGAAATTGCAGATTTGCAGTGAGAAGGGAGTGATGACAATACGACCCAGTTTGACATAATTATTGTGACATTTAGATTAGTCCTTAAATGTTATTTGATGAATTCATTTTTTTTTCTTTAATTTAGGACATTTTGAGGAATTTAAGTTCAGAGTTTTAATGTTTGCGTAAAAAGAAATTATTAAATTATAGAACTTCAATATTATGCTTTGTTTTAGTATAGATATGCTAATTAACTATTATACACAAGTAAATTTTGGTAAAAGGTATATAATTAATAGTTAAGTTTAATAGTTACTGCCGGCTACCGGAAATTTAGTTTAATTCTGTTAATTAATTTCATTTAGTTTATTTTTTTTTTCTCATTTCCCTCAGTTTAATTTTTCTTTTCTCTTTTAAACATAGGGATAAAAGTGTAGATAATTAAGGGAAGCTGGTTTCCAGCCACCCATTTTACTGGTTTTCACTATACAGTTGTTTTTATCTTTTAGTCAATAGTTATTTAATATTAAAATGTTTATACATTTTTATATTATAATATATATTTTTTATTTTATTAATTTTAAATATATATTTGTAAAATTATAATGTTTGTATATGGTGAAGGTTTAATAAAGTTAAAATCTATAGATATACGTTTATTTATTTATTTGTACCACCATGCCCTGGTTGAGAAAATGTTATACTGCTCCACCATGCCCTGGCCGAGAATATGTTATACTGCACCACCATGCCCTGGCCGATTATTTGTTATACTGCACCACCATGCCCTGACCGAAAATATGTTATACTGCATCACAATGCCCTGACCGAAAATGTTATACTGCACCAATATGATCTCGCCAAGAATATGTTATACTGTGCCACCATGATCTGGCCAAGAATATATTATAGTGTACCACCATACCTGGCCAAGAATATATTGTACTGTACCACCATGCTCTGGCCAAGAATATGTTATACTTGACCATCATGTCCTGGCCGAGAATATGTTATACTGTACCACTATGCCCTGGCCGAGAATATGTTATACTGCACCATCATGTCCTGGCCGAGAATATGTTATACTGTACCACCATGCCCTGGCCAAGAATATGTTATACTGCACCATCATGTCCTGGCCGAGAATATGTTGTAATGCACCACCATGCCCCGGCCGAGAATATCTAATACTGCACCACCATGCCCGGGCCGAGAATATATTGTACTGCACCACAATGCCCGGGCCGAGAATATATTGTACTACACCACCATGCCTGGGGCGAGAGTATATACTACTGCACCACCATGCCTGGGGCGAGAATATATTCTACTGCACCACCATGCCTGGGGCGAGAATATATTCTACTGCACCACCACGCCCGGGCCGAGAATATATTTTACTGCACCACCAAGTCTGGGGCGAGAATATATTCTACTGCACCACCTTGCCCTTGCCCAGAATATATTCTACTGCACCACCATGCCCGGGGCGAGAATATATTCTACTGCACCACCATGCCTGGGGCGAGAATATATTCTACTGCACCACCATGCCCTGGCCGAGAATATATTGTACTGCACCACCATGCCCTGGCCGAGAATATATTGTACTGCACCACCATGCCCTGGCCCAGAATATATTCTACTGCACCACCATGCCCTTGCCCAGAATATATTCTACTGCACCACCATACCAGGGCGAGAATATATTCTACTGCACCACCATGCCCGGGGCGAGAATATATTCTACTGCACCATCATGCCCGGGGCGAGAATATATAGTACTGTACCACCATGCCCGGGGCGAGAATATATTGTACTGCACCACCATGCCTGGGACGAGAGTATATTCTACTGTACCACCAAGCCCAGGCCGAGAATAGGTTATACTGCACCACCATGTCCTGGCCAGGAATATGTTATACTGTGCCACCATGCCGGGCCGGAAATAGGTTATACTGTAACACCGGAGCCGAGCAGACAATAGGTTACACTGTACCTCCGAAACCGAGGAGAGAAAGGTTATTAAGTACCATCGGACCGGAGCAGAGAATAGGTTATATTGAACCACCGGACCCGAGCTACAATAGGTTATTATGTATCGCCGGAGCCAAGCCGAGAATAGGTTATATGTACCCCAGGCCCGAGTTAGATATGGTTATACTCTACCTCCGTAACCGGAACGAGAATAGGTTATACTGTACCACCGGAAACGAGCCAAGATTAGGTTATACTGTACCACCGAATCCGAGCCGAGAAGAGCTTATACTGTACCACCGGAACTATTCGAGTATATGTTATACTGTATCACCGGAACTAGTCGAGTATATGTTATACTGTAGCACCGGAACTAATCGAGTATATGCTATACTGTACCACCGGAACCAGCGGAGAGTATGTTATACTGTAGCACCGGAACTAGTCGAGTATATGTTATACTGTAGCACCGGAGCTAGTCGAGTATATGTTATACTGTAGCACCGGAAATAGTCGAGTATATGTTGTACTGCAGCACCGGAACTAGTCGAGTATATGTTATACTGCATCAACGGAACCAGCAGAGGATATGTTATATTGTAGCACTGGAATTAGTCGAGTATTTGTTATACTGTAGCACCGGAACAATCGAGTATATGTTATACTGTAGCACCGGAACTAGTCGAGTATATGTTATACTGTAGCACCGGAACTAGTCGAGTATATGTTATACTGCATCAACGGAACCAGCAGAGAGAGTATGTTATACTGTAGCACCGGAACTAGTCGAGTATATGTTAAACTGTATCAACGGAACCAGCAGAGACAGTATGTTATACTGTACCACCGGAACTAGTCGAGTATATGTTATACTGTACCACCGCAACTAGTCGGGTATATGTTATACTGTACCACCGGAACTAGTCGAGTATATGTTATTCAGTAGCACCGGAACCAGTCGAGTATATGTTATACTGCATCAACGGAACCAGCAGAGAGAGTATGTTATACTGTACCACCGGAACTAGTCGAGTATATGTTATACTGCATCATCGGAACCAGCAGAGTGAGTTTGTTATACTGTACCACCGGAACTAGTCGTGTATATGTAATACTGTACCACCGGAACTAGTCTAGTAATGTTATACTGTAGCACCGGAACTAGTCGACTATATGTTATACTGTACCACCGGAACTAGTCGAGTATATGTTATACTGTATCACCGGAACTAGTCGAGTATATGTTATACTGTAGCACCGGAACTAATCGAGTATATGTTATACTGTAGCACCGGAACTAGTTGAGTTTATGTTATACTGCATCAACGGAACCAGCAGAGGGTATGTTATACTGCATCAACGGAACCAGCAGAGGGTATGTTATACTATAGAAACCGAACTAGTCGAGTACATGTCATACTGTAGCACCGGAACTTGTCGAGTATATGCTATACTGTAGCACCGGAACTAGTCGAGTATATGTTATACTGTAGCAGCGGAACTAATGGAGTATATGTTATACTGTACCACCGGAACCAGCGGAACCAGCGGAGAGTATGTTATACTGTAGTACCGGAACTATTCGAGTATATGTTATACTGTAGCACCGGAACTAGTCGAGTATATGTTATACTGTAGCACCGGAACTATTCGAGTATATGTTATACTGTAACACCGGAACTAGTCTAGTATATGTTATACTGTAGCACCGGAACTAGTCGAGTATATGTTATACTGTAGCACCGGAACTAGTCAAGTGTGTTATACTGTAGCACCGGAACTAGTCGAGTATATGTTGTACTGTAGCACAGGAACTAGTCGAGTATATGTTATACTGTAGCACCGGAACTAGTCGAGTATATGTTATACTGAAGCACCGGAACTAGTCGAGTATATGTTATACCATAGCACCGGAACTAGTCGAGTATATGTTATACTGTAGCACCGGAACTAGTCGAGTATATGTCATACTGCATCAACGGAACCAGCAGAGAGAGTATGTAATACAGTAGCACCGGAACTAGTCGAGTATATGTTATACTGTAGCTCCGGAACTAGTCGAGTATATGTTATACTGTAGCACCGGAACTAGTCGAGTATATGTTATACTGCATCAACGGAACCAGCGTTGAGAGTATGTTATACTGTACCACCGGAACTAGTCGAGTATATGTTATGTTGTAGCCCCGGAAGTAGTCGAGTATATGTTATACTGCATCAACGGAACCAGCGTTTAGAGTATGTTATACTGTACCAACGGAACTAGTCGAGTATATGTAATACTGTACCACCGGAACTAGTCGAGTATATTATACTGTATCAACGGAACCAGCAGAGGATATGTTATACTGTACCACCGGAACCAATCGAGTATATGTTGTACTGTACCACCGGAACCGAGCATATGATATACTGTACCACCGGAACCAATCGAGTATATGTTGTACTGTACCACCGGGACCAGCAGAGGATATGTTATACTGTATCATCTGAACCGAGCATATGATATACTGTACCACCGGGACCAGTCGAGCATACGTTATACTGTACCACCGGGACCAGCAGAGGCTATGTTATACTGTACCACCGGGACCAGCAGAGGCTATGTTATACTGTACCACCGGGACCAGCAGAGCATATGTTATACTGTACCACCGGGACCAGCAGAGGCTATGTTATACTGTATCACCGGGACCAGCAGAGGCTATGTTATACTGTATCACCGGGACCAGCAGAGCATATGTTATACTGTACCACCGGGACCAGCAGAGGCTATGTTATACTGTACCACCGGGACCAGCAGAGGCTATGTTATACTGTATCACCGGGACCAGCAGAGGCTATGTTATACTGTATCACCGGGACCAGCAGAGGCTATGTTATACTGTACCACCGGGACCAGCAGAGGCTATGTTATACTGTATCACCGGGACCAGCAGAGGATATGTTATACTCTACCACCGGGACCTACAAAGCATATGTTATACTGTACCACTGGGATCAGCAAAGGCTATGTTATACTGTACCACCGGAACCAGCAGAGTATATGTTATACTGTACCACCGGGACCAGCAGAGGATATGTTATACTGTACCACCGGGACCAGCAGATGTTATGTTATACTGTACCACCGGGACCAGCAGAGGATATGTTATACTGTACCACCGGGACCAGCAGAGGATATGTTTTACTGTACCACCGGGACCTACAAAGCATATGTTATACTGGACCACTGGGATCAGCAAAGGCTATGTTATACTGTACCACCGGGACCAGCAGAGTATATGTTATACTGTACCACCGGGACCAGCACAGCATATGTTATACTGTACCACCGGGACCAACAGAGGATATGTTATACTGTACCACCGGGACCAGCAAAAGCTATGTTATACTGTACCACCGGGACCAACAGAGGATATGTTATACTGTACCACCGGGACCAGCAGAGGATATGTTATAATGTACCACCGGGACCAACAGAGGATATGTTATACTGTACCACCGGGACCAACAGAGGATATGTTATACTGTACCACCGGGACCAACAAGGGCTATGTTATACTGTACCACCGGGACCAACAAAGCATATGTTATACTGTACCATCGGAACGGGCATATGATATACTCTATCACTTGACTGGACAGGAGTGTCAAGTTCAAAAGAATCTGACGTGTTCCATTCACATAACTTTATTTCTATACGCCTCTAACAAATTATTGTTAAAAAGCTTATTCTTTTGTCTACTTATGTTAAATGAGGTAATCATTAGCAGAAATTGCCTTTATTACTTACTTGCTTGAAAGTAGAAGAGAAATAAGAGAATGCATTATGCGAAATCGATAGTAAAATCGTTTATAAGCTGAATGCAATATGGTGGAAATCCGTTTCTTTACATTGTCAGGAGTAGACAAATTCTCGAATGAGGAAAATATTTTATAGTTGATACCAATAACAAGGAATATCTCGAAAAAATCTCCAGAAAAAGTGCATGTACCGAAATTGTGTATTTAACAAGATTTAAATATTCTATTTAGTATTTTTTGTCTATGTCTTAAAGTTCACTAATATCCAGAATTCAGCAACATTCATTCAGAATGAAGATCTCTAGAGGTTATTTCCAGAAATTGCAAAATATAGTTTTATTTTTCATGTGAATATCTTTAATGTAAGGCATTTTAATCAAAATCTTTAGAGCCATTTTGAGATAATCTAAATTTTCTAATTTTTTTCCATTTGAAGGGCAGTTTGGGTTGGGGGATTTTCTTCAAAATTTTCGTGTCGTACCCTTGGACGATACGAAACTGAAATATCAAGTTTGTATTTTAAAGATTGTTCGTTTTTGTGTTATAGCGTTTACAGACACTCGGACACCGGACACAGAGATATACGAAAATTTTTATAAAAATGTTTTTTTAAATACACGGGATGACCCTAAAACGTATATTTCCGGTGAAACTACGGCATCTAATTTTGTGTGGTTGCATCACCCTCTCTATCTAGTGCCATAAACCATGTAGAGAAAGTAAACATTAATTATATAAGCGCTGCTATCTACAGAATGAAGGGGATTCGGTTTCGATTTTCGATATTCATTTGAACTTTCTCTCGTGTAGGGATCTAGTACCCTCATTGGTACCAATTGAGGAGAAATTTCAGTTACTGTGCTGTTGTAACGTTATTCGCAATTGGTGAGTATTTGCTACTCTTGGTATTACTGTTTGGATATGTACGTACTGGATTTTTATGATATTCCAAACAAATAAATGTGATTAAGGAGTATTTTCTCCCCTCTCTTTTTCTGGAAACGTTTTAGTTAATTTTAGAGTCCAAAAATTATTCTAAGGATATTCATTAATATGTTAATGACATTTACATGACTATGCTGTTTGCCATTATTGTTATGTTATTCAGTTTGAAACTAGCAGTACACAAGAAAGATTTCCACATGGAATTTACGAAATAACTTCTTGCATTAAGCCTACATTTGAATTGAGTTGTATAGCTTTTGGGAATTGTATAATTTTTGCCGTTTTGGTAAGTAAAACTAAAAAAAGTTTGTGGTCATTGATAACGTCCTTCCATAGTTTAGAGGAGTAGAAACACCAAGAAGGTGTTGTGAGAAGTCAAGGGAATAAACTCCATCGAAAGGACTGAGTTACCCATGTTGATAAACCTGTATAAATAATTATTGATCGCAATCGAAAAAAACAGCGAGGAAAGAGAATGCTAAAGAAGCCGTTATGAGGAGTGTGACATGTTACAAAATATCATGTATATGGATGTGAAGATCAAGGTCAACCAGAATGTTGGGCAATGCACCATCTTAGCGCAATGAATACAGCCTTAGCTATTTAAACCTTGGGGGAGGAGCAACCGCTGAAAGAGGAAGTTGTTTGGATTCTTGTCGCGGAGAAGTCAACCGCAGAATTAATCAGCTTCTCATCGCGGAAATAAGAGGCACTCTATACATACAGTTGCGAATACTTTTCAAGAGAAGAATCTCAGTTTACTTAAGTTATACATTTCTCGTTTGTATACTTTTCGCTTGCCACAATTTATAAGAAATCGATATTCCTCAATTAAGATGTTTCGCAATTATACATAGATTTTTGCATATTACATATAGTGGCTGAGAATTAAGCATACAACTTACCACCTTAGTAACAAAAGAACGGTCACTTAAAAAGAATTGGATCTACTCAGACACGTTTCTAGCTCCTGCTGTCCTAATTGCGCAATCGCGCCTTCTGTATTAAATATGTCGGTGCCTTCTTCAGGGTCCTTCATATTTCTTCTGGTGTGCCGCAAGAGAATGTACTGGGCCCCTTATTATACCCAGCTTATGCCTCGGACCTTTCTTGCCATCCTCAATCACATTATACCGAAGATGTGGCGCTCCTGAGTTTCGATACTTGGCTGTGGCAGCTAGCCGTCTTCAGGACTAGTGTAATCGAATCCACTCACGCTGCAGAGTGGGACTAGGAATGCTCAAAAATCTAGGGTTGTGAAGTTTATTTGCAAAAAGAAACTTACCTATTTTTCCAAATGGAACGGAGATACCCACAGCGGCTTCCATTAAGTGCCTCGGCCTTATGTTGGACAGCCGGCTTACATGGAGTCTAGTGCAGAACATTCGTCACTACGTCCATCAGCTGGTCTCGGCATTGACCCTGCAGTATAAATGTCTTGTTTATATCTCCCTAATTCTCCTCATGTGTCGTTCTCCCTGGTCTAGGGGTAACATGCTAGCCTCTGGTTCCCAAGCTCCCGGGTTCAAACCCGGCAGAGGACGATGGGTTATTTCTAACCATCCCTAGCGTGGTTTCCTTCTATAATCACAGTTACTTTAATCCATTTCAATGTCATTTCATTTCATCCCCTTCATCACTCTTATTCCAGGAATCGGGCTGATCACCCCTAGCTTCTTTCTGCTCCTCAACAGGCATCCAAATCCAAGCACTGGCTTATAAGTCCTGGAGAGTGTAAGTCCTACAACGTGGAGGATAAACATGAAGAAGAACGGATATATTTGGAAATAATGTGGTACAAACACGTTTTTAAAATAAAATGATTATTTTAAAGAGATCTACGTTTTTTGTGTGGTAGGTACGTTTTCGTATAACGTTTAACTTTTACTAGTTATACAAGAATATACAAAATTCCTTCCGAATGAAGAGGACTTTAAGTATATTCCCAGAAAATTCAATCGCTAGAACCATTTTGAGTTATTTGAAAATGTGTAAGTATTTCGTGTAAAGGGTAGTTTTGGCAGGGGAATTGTTCAAATCTTCATGTCACATCTTTGGAAGAAACTGAACTTAAATATTAAGTTGGTATTTAATATACTTTTCGTTTTTGAATTATGCTGTTGAGAGACTTGTACACGGACAGGCAAACAAACGCCTGGTTAATAAGCATAATTATCTTAATTGTTATGCACAGTGTTCCTTTTGTTGAAGCTGTGCAGGGCGCCGATAATGCAGTTTGTTTTTTGCAGATTTGATTCAGACTTTAGGGTAACGAGTTGTGGTTCTGTACATATTATTCGTGCATGTAAAAAAGCACAGTATTTATTACGGATACAAAACTCTACAGGCGGAGCGAGATTTTTCATTTTTTATTACTTTCTCTACACTTACCATGTACATATTGTATAGAGAAGGTATTGTATTGCACCCAAAAATTCGATACCGAGATTTCACCGAAAATACATGTTTTGACACCCTCTGAATCCAGAAAAAAGCCTTTTTAGAGAAATATCCGTGTGTGTCCTTAAATACCAAACATGGTATTTAAATTTGGTATATTCCAAGGATGTGACACGAAGATTTTCAAGAAATCTCCCCACCCCAACTACCCTTTACATGAAACAGTTTTCGAAAATTTTTATTTTCTCAAAAATGGCTCTAGCGATTTTGATTAAAATACCTTCCTTAAGTTTAAGATATTTTGAGATTATATCTTGGACTTTTTTGGGAATAGCCTCTGAAGACCTCTTCATTCTGGATGACTTTTGTATAACTGACAAACCGTAAGAGATATAGAAAAACTTACCACACAAAAAATGTAGTTCTCATTAAAGTACACAATTTATGTTATATACGTCTTTTTGTAGAGTTAACCGTTTTCGAATATTCCGGATTATTGGTTTTAATTTTAGCCACCTAAACTTTTCTCAAACTTTTCTTCTCGTTTCTCGTTTGTTTATTCCTGACAATCAAAGAAATTAGAATTTCAAGTGTTTCACATAGCGACCGTCTTTTAAAGGCCGGGCTATGGCTTTAGCCTGTGCATTTTCTTACTTCTCTTCTACTTACAAGCAGCTAGTAATAAGACTAATTCTGCTTATGGATATCTTGATTAGCATGACGTAGATAACAGATTAATCTTTAGAATAAAAGGTATGTTAGCCGAACAGCTACAGGACATCTTGTAAATGGAACACATAAGACTTCTTCGCTTCTACTTACAAGGGACCACATAATAAGGACAATTTCTGCTAATGTTTATCTCAATTAGCATGATGTAGATAACAGATTAATCTTTTGAATAAAAGGATTGTTTACCGAACAGCTAGAGGACATCATGTGAATGGAACACAAGGGACCAAGTAATAATGACAATTTCTGCTAATGTTTACCTCGATTAGCATGATGTAGATAGAAGAATACGTTTTTTAACAATAATTTGTTAGAGATGTAGAGAAAGTCATGTGAATGGAAACATCAGCCTTTTTTTCTTCGTTCATTTCTTCATTTCAAATATGCTGCTCTATCCTCGCACATAAATCACAGATATATAGACCTAATCTTCAAATGACTGGGGAGGGGGAACCTATTATTATTATTATTACTATTATTATTACTAGCATAAGCATTATTGCTATTGTTATATTGCAATAATAACCTTAAAAGGTATCTATCACTGGATTAATGATAGGTGCCAGAGAGACAATAGCCAAAAAATTGCACTAATTTTGGGTGGATTGTGGCTTGGATAAACACCAGCTGCATACAATAGCAATCATGGTATCAGTGGATATATTCTCATCCTCAGAAATCATTTGTACTTATTTTAATACTAATGCTATGTAAATTCATTAAAATTTGTTGTGTACTTTTAAGGTAATTATGTAGTGTTACATCAAGCTTGGTATGTGCTATTTTTATTATATTTGAAGTTTATTTTTTCTAATTTGATGCGTTTTGTATACTTAGTTATACAATTTATTTGTATCATTACAAATTATTTTTAAAATGTTAATTGTATAGTTATGCTTTGTCTATATGGCAGCTCTCAAGTGAGGAAAGTAATTAATAAAATGGTATAAATGTTATAAGTGTATAACACCACATGAATTATACAATTAATAATGCTTAGTATGTTGGTTAGATCTATGTAACAACCAAAGCTAACTTTTCCTACATCAAATACACTTGCCTCGTGCGCGGAATGTTAGCAACACCAGTATCTGTTTGAATGAAATAGTTGAATCAGAAGCAGTTATCCTAAGTGATATAGCTAATGATAGAACAATAGAAATATTTTAGAATCTCTGATATCATTTGGGTTGCCTATTTGCACAAGGTGGAAGGCGATTCGCTATAAACAGTGGTAGCGTTACAGATTATATGAGTTGCAGCCCAAGTGTGAAAGAGGACGGTCGTGTTTTGTGTCTTGCTCGTAGCTACCTGGAACAAGTTCGACAATGGAGAGCGAGCGGGAACTCATTGAACAGTTGCGGGATGAAATGCGTTTAGGATTTGAAAAGTGCAACCTAAAATCGCTGGAAAGTGCCGTGGAGAATGCATCAGTTCGAATGCGTGCTCTTGAAGAGAAGTGGACTACCTAGAGAAACGGTCTCGTATAAATAATATTGTACTATATGGTGTGACAGAAGAAGCGGGAGAGAGTTGGGAGATGACGGAGGAACTAGAGAAAAATGTCATCTCACAAATGGGACTAGAACTCCACGAGTTTGACGTGGAGAGAGCCCATCGTGTAGGTTGATGTGCCAATTTAAGGCGACCTATTGTCTGTAAACTAGCCCATTATAAACTGAAGGTGGCCATCATTCGAGATGCTCGTTATTTACAGGGAACTGGCATAAGTATTAGCGAGAACTTTAGCCAGTGTGTATGAGAAGCAAGAGAGTTCTTAAAGAGACACATGTTTGAGGCCAGGAAGCAGGACTGTCATGCTGTATTGAGATATGACAGGCTCATCATTAACGGGCGAGTCTGGAACCGACAGGAGTTGAAGCGTAAGGAACTGCCTAGAATTAGTGCGGAAACCTAGTGCAGGAGCAGGTAGCCAGTCCATCAGCACAGCAGGTAGCACAGCCCTCAGCAGAGCAACAAAAGGCGCATCGAGTTATGTCATCAGGGAGGGGCAAAGAGCAGAGGATGGTGAGACAGCCTTCGCCGGAAAAGCCAGCAGCTATATTTAAGACTGCTATATTTACAACATAGAAAATAAAATAGCGAAATAAAAAACAGCGAGAGAACGAAAAGCTGAGCTTTTGTATGTTATATATGTTAAGCTTATACATTATTGCAGATCAAGAAAGGAAGAGTATTTTATGTAGACATACGCGTATTCATGTAACCATGTGTGTGTGTGTGTGAGTGTGTGTGTATGTGTGTCCGAGCTTGGATTACCTAACATCGTGTAGTATAAAATGTTTTTTCTCTTACTGCAGCTTAAATGACCTGAAGAGACGATGCTGATTCCAGGTCTGGTCGACATCATCCTTCTATTTATTTGTTCACATTTTGATAGTTTTACAGCTACGCATATTTAATCCAATTGAAATAAGATGTTATGTGTGTCACATGGTTTGCAATCAAGTCCATAATCACACAAATAAAATGCGAAAAACAGATCAAACCTTTTGATCACCTACTCACTCCTCACGTTATGTACTAGATTACTCTCTTCTTTAAGTAAAATTATTTATAGGGTCCAAAATTATGGTACGATAAAAGCGACAAGCAAGATCACTATAAGCTTGTAAATTCAGAAATAATGGATGGTTTTCTTCGGGACAGTCGTCGTGCTGTTGAACTAAAGAATTGAGAGCAGAAGATAGAAAGGGTATTTCCATATTAGCATAAGCGTAGCCGTCACGACTCACTTCATTTGGTGTCACGATAAATAATTCAGCATGGGATGTTAACCCAAAGCACGCGCGCTACACGGTATGAATAGTGAAGATTGCTGTAAACACTCCCCCTCCCAGTGGCGTGTTCTTTACACCCATTATCTACTCTTTATACAATGAATTCTGCGAGAATCGCAAAAAGAAATACGCACAGTCATATCGACTATTAAGCTAAAACAGAGTTAAATTACCGTTAATGTTAAATAAAATAATGATACGCTTAAACAATAGCAACGCTCTCTAATATTAAAAAGTTGGTATTCATTCAAGACGTACATAATTATATACATAATTTATCTTCCATGCACACACACACACACACACACACACACACACGTAACTGGGGCCGCGCCGTGGCCGAGTGGTTAGACTACTCGGCTCTCACCTAGACGGCCGGGGTTCAATCCCAAGCGACCGCCTGTGAGATTTGTGGTGGACAAAACGGCGCTGGGGCGGGTTTTCTCCGGGTACTCCGTTTTCCCCCGCCATCGCATTCCACCGGTGCTCCATCATCATTCATGTATCACCAGTGTCACCGCCTGCGGTGCCATTAGTAGTTAAAGCGGGCGTTAAACACTACCAAAAAAAAAAAAAAAAACCACACGTAACTGCATGGAAGATAAATTATGTATATAATTAAGTACGTAAATACATACAAATAAAGCATTATAGGCTTAGTTATATGTAATATAAGGAAACAACATTCATTTTTTCACAAATTGGAATATTTTGTTGGTAATAAACTCATGCAAAAAAAAAAAAAAAAAAAAAAAGGGAGAAAAAATTCTTGGAAGATACTAACCTTATATACCAAGTTTGGTATTTTACCGACTTTTCGTTTTTGAGTTATCGTGTTCACAGACACACGAACACACTGACACACGGATCTTTTTCTAAACATTCTTTTTTTTTTTGGATATAGGAGACCCTAAAACGTCTATTTCCTGTGAAATCTCGGTGTCGAATTTTTGGGTGGAATGCAATACCTTCTCTATACACTATTAATGTGGAGAAAGTAAAACTTGTCGTTAGTTCACTTTTTCTATGCGGGTCAATACCTATACTACCATTAGAAGACAGACGTTTCGTCACTGACGATTGGTATACAAGTGCATTTTACCACAACGTTTTGAAACTTTTCGTCAAAAAATGCCCAAAAGAAAAGATGGTTTTAAATTATGACTACGCACCGTTGCAACACAGTAAAACTAACAACTGTGTATCTGGGTGCCCTAAAGTAAGTATTATTTTTTTCAAAACTATTCAAATGCATGGAATCACCTTTTAATCATCAGATGAAGCAGTGGAACATTATAAAAACCGGTTTCTGATGTGCCTCAGGAATAGTAGCATTATTGCTTTAAGAACTGGTTTCATCGAATGAAAAAAAAATCTACAGATGTTATAGGGGAATATTTTGAAAACAACGATATCATTTAAAAGTTCAAAAACTATTTTGTTTGATTTTCTATCTCTCAATAACGCCCTCGTGCATTAACATGTCTTTTCCAGGCACTATCATTGTTTAATTTCCTAAATGTACTAAGCACATTGTATTCCACCCAGAAATTCGATGTCGAGATTTCACTGGAAACACATGTTTTAGCTGAAACTAAAACAAAAACATTTTTAGAAAAATGTGTATGTGTATGTGAGCAGCATAGCTCAAAAACGTACAGACGGTTAAATACTATGCTTGGAATTCAAGTTCAATAGCTTTCACGAAGATTTTTGGTTGAGATTTTTTGGTGTGGAGGAATTATTTTCTTGGACATTTTTGTATCGCATCTTTGGAAGATATTGGACTTAAACACAAAGTTTGGTATTTATTCACATTTTCGCGTTTGTGTTATGCTGTTCAGAGATACACACACATGCACACACACATGCACACTCTCTCTCTCTTTCACACGTACACAACTTACACACACATACGAACCATTTTCTAAAAATTCTTTTTAATTCAAAGTGTCACAAAACATGGATTTTCGGTAAAATTGATATATTTGAATTTCTGGATGAAATGCAATACCATCCACATACGAACCATTTTCTAAAAATTCTTTTTAATTCAAGGTGTCACAAAACATGGATTTTCGGTAAAATTGATATATTTGAATTTCTGGATGAAATGCAATACCATCCCTACCTACTATTTACCTGGTAGAGAAAGTGAAAAAGTAGCAGTCAAGCAACTCATATCATGGCATTTATATCAGCAGAACTAAAGTAAAAATGTGCAAAGTTGTATCATAGGTATGTGTCGTATAACAAACGCCCCCCCCCCCAAATAAACAAATAATACCTACCTAACAATAAATAAAATATACCTTTTCTCTTTAAGAGAAAAATATTGAAGATATACTGGAAAACTCCAATATTCTGCATTATTCAGTGCTGTTAAAAGTTGCAAGCAACTTTTTATGGACGTTCTTTAACTAGTATGGATCTCACCTTCCTATTCTATGTTGGGCGAGACAGACCGGAAATTTTGCTCAAAGCCCTCTGTTAGGCTTGAGTTTCTTTTGTTTCTCTATAAGGCTTTATTTCAGCTTCCAAAGGAAGCCATGCTATGGAGTTTTACGCCCGAAATATCCACCGCCTACATCGGGTTTGAACCCGCGAACTGGAACCCTTAGATGACAAATAACAATGTTAGAACTGAACTACTACACTCTCCGACGGTTATAAAAACTATTTCAGGAAGCAATGTTCGGGTAACTCACATTGCATTATGATTCTATACTTTCTGTGACGCTTGAACAACTTGGAACTTTTAAAAACTATCAAGGAGGAGCTGCGAAGTAATGTATTTGCTTTGATATTAAGATATACATTTGGTCAGAGTTTTCAAACAATTAAAAATTAATTCAAAATCTTCTCGGGCTTCTAGCCAGGTAAAAACTTGGCTTGACACCAACGTTTCGAAGAAGTGCATCTTCCTCGTCTTCAGGGTGAACTGATGACGAGGAAGATGCACTTCTTCGAAACGCTGGTGTCAAGCCAAGTTTTTACCTGGCTAGAAGCCCGAGAAGATTTTGAATTAATACGTCGCCAGGAAAGCTTCAGTTCTTATTTTAATTAAAAATTAGTTTTTACATACAAATCTGCTTTGAAGCTTTAGCTTTAATTACATGCTATAGCTTTTACTTTCAGAGCCTTTATGTCTGCAACACGCGATAATTTAAATTCCCAAGAATACTCGGGCTAAATGTCCTTCATTTACTTTCTATCTCTTTATCGCATTTGACTCTCTTACACTTTGTGCATTAAAACTTTCCATATTATCTAGTTTATAATCAACCTTGTTCATCTTATCAGTAGAAATTTGAAAAAAAAAATCTTATAAAGCTGGCAAATGATTTTTAAATGTTCAAGTTATGACAATTAATTCGATTCCTGGATAGACTACTATACTGCTATAGTATATATACAGATATAAAGTTTCAAACATAAGTCTACAAGAGATCATGTCTTTCCAGAACGTCCTGCAAGAATTAAATGGAAGTGTGAGGGGCACATCGCAAGGCTTCAGCATGGCAGGTGGGCACAGAAGACTACCATGTGGGACCTTTATGTTGGAAGAAGAGAAGGTATACCAAGAATTAAATGGAAGTGTGAGGGGCACATCGCAATGCTTCAGCATGGCAGGTGGGCACAGAAGACTACCATGTGGGACCTTTATGTTTAAAGAAGAGAAGGTATACCAAGAATTAAATGGGAAGACTGTTTCAGACAGCCAGCCACACTGGTCCAGTACTTCAATGTGCAGAACTTTTGGAAAGATTGTGAAAGACAAAGAATAGGGTCAAACTAAGATTAAAACATTTAAACTATGTAGATTAAACAGAATTAATAGTGTGACCAAGTATAGTTTAAAGTGTACAAGAAGTAATAGTGTTTAAATAACCCAATTACGTGGACTAGCTCACCATATGAGTCTTTAGAGCTACCCGTCTTGCACGATTCCTTTGCCCTTCATGGGACACTACAGACTCTATGCATTTATTCATTTTAACATTATTTTATTATTTTTCTCAAAATTGCTATTTATGTATCTCATGTACACCTGATTAATTAGCATAATAAAAATAATGTTTTTAATTGTTTCATTTAACTTCTGTGTTCGTATAGAGGGCTTTGTAATGAGAAACAAGTGCTGCTGATTTTATCACTGAACAGAAGGGTTTCTTAACATTGGTTTTTTCAGTATTGTACTATTAAACACATGCACATTTACTCCAATATTGATACTTTCAGACTCTAGGGGAATGGGGAATAATTTTGGTTAAAGAAAAATTCCCCGCCCCAGCCGGGAATCAAACCCAGGACCTCTAGGTTGTGAAGAATAGTGTTTTTTTCTCAAAACAATTTATATATATATGGAATTAAGACACGGTCGTGAATGTGTAAAGCAGCATGTGACAACGTTTTGAAAACGTTTAATAAAAACTGAAATATTTGAAACTCCACTCATGGGAATCCTTAATAATTTACAAAAAAATCACTCTGGGAATTCTTTGTTTTAGACTATTGTGTATCCTTTTAATGTTCATTTGGTTTGTTTAAGATTTATTGGGGACGCATTTTACATTTCCGGTGGAAACGCCACTGACTGTTTGTTTCGTAACGTCGTGACAGAAGGTGGCAAAATATTTACTCAAAGGTTACCTACTGTGTAAATGTTTGCTGAGCGCAACCAATGAAATAAGATCTGCGGCTATTTCTTTATGCTCTATGGCAAGTGCGGCGGTTTATTTGCTTGCGGTTCACTAAAGTAGGAGGTACGCAGATCATGATAGCAGGTTATATGTACTTACTTAACGCGGCACGCGTCTCTTGTGCCGCGGAGCGTGACGATCTTGTTGCCAGTGATGGTTCTTACCGTTTCAGTTCTTTCCAGCATTATCTGAGGCACCCAGCTTAACCACCTACTAAATAACTTCTTCCGACAAACATAACAGGAGCGAAGTTATTCAACATTGCGGTAATATTTGCGACTCGCATTCGAAAGATTGGGCTTCGATTCCTGTGGCCAGCATTCCTGAGCCATGGGTTTTTTTTTTTTCGGTTTTTTCCCCGGACCACTAAGTTTTATTACATTCCCCAAATCCTCGGTCCAAAAGTTGCTTAACTTTCTTCTTAATGAGTGAAATTTTATAGCAAGTGAAATGTTATGTCAGATATGAATAAATAAGGTAAATGATGAAAAGTAATAGAATGCAACATTTGATTTGGAATAGTTTGGGTAGTTAACTGTTAGTTGCAACAATAGCGTATAATTATTAACAAATAGATATATAAATAATAGTTGTTAGATATGTCTATAATAATTATTACTTTAGTCCATATATATGAATATGTATATTTAGCTGACATAAATAGTAAAACATACATGTAAGAGTATTTTAGTTGCATTGGATATCTGTACAATAAATGCCGCGGCCAAACAGGAAAGGTAGTGCTAGAAATATTTTAGAATAGATATAGCTGGTTACCAGGTATTTTATACTGGATTCCAGTGACAGTATTTATATTTAATTTTTTAAAATTTTATTTTTGTTGTTTTATTTAATTGAAATATAAACAAGTTAAAGAAATATAAAATAAAATATAAATATATTTTAAACAATATAAATATATCAATAATCAGGGAAATAAAATGAATAATTTAAAAAGAGGAACAATTAATTTCAAATTAATTAAATATTAAATTAAGAATAATGAAATATTTTAAAACATGTTAAAGATAAATAGTAATTAATAATTATTATTGATTATCTACTTGTTATTACATATTGTTTATGAGATTTAATGTTTTAAATTGTGTAAATTAAAACAATTAAAGAAGCATAATTTAATAATTTGAAGTGATAATAAATTTTGATTTAAAAATTTGTATAAGTATAATTTGTAGTTACGGCTAATTTGGTTGTTTCAAGAATGTTTTAGTGAGTAGTATTTAGTTAAAAGAATGTAATAAATGTTTTAAACGTGGAAATAAATGATAACGATTTCGAATAATGCCCTGATTTAAGGAATTAGGTGCAAAGTATGATATTGCAAATCATTTCCTGTTCCCATCATTTTCTTGCCATTTGTTTTCAGGTTGAAGGACCAGGCGATGATGTTCGAAGAGTTACATCTGTTTGTGGCTTGCACACTGTAAAAGTTTTATTTCTAGCGTCGTACTCGCTACTGCTCCATCATGATTCGCCATTGGAGCTTTCGAGACCGGACGTCTTCGGGGAACCACCGGGGATTGGGACTCGTTAGTGAGACCAGACGGCGGGGAGTTCCATGTGCAACCGATAGGAACCCAGTCCATGCTTGCGCTCATCGTCATCCGGATCTGGTCGCTCCCCTCATCCCTCGCTTCTTGGGGTCACACTAAACCATAGGGCCCTAAGGAATTATCTGCGGTGTTCTGCTCCAGTGTATAGGTACCCAGTCTATGTGTGAAGCTATTCCTATTCAGCACTGGCTGTTCCTCCTGGCATTATATGGATTCACTCTGTAACAAGTTGACCAACGCGGGTAGCCGGGGTCGCTGATGGGACCATAAGGAATCATAAAAGTTATGTATAATACATATACTATAATGTTAATACATGTATTATACATCATTTTATGATTCCTTTGTTTTATAAGTAGAGGTTGATATATAATTCAAAACTTGTTATTTTTTGGCTTTAATATCTAATTTCTGTTTTAACAATATTTATATCCGGATTGGGAGCAACTTTTGAATATAATTTAAAGAAAAGTATTGCTTTATCTGCGATTCCTCCCTGACCCGTGCTTTTCCCAGGTTTCCTCGGTCCTCACAACTGGCAAATGTGGAGTGTTTGCATAAACTTAGGCCTGGGGCCTACTTTCCTTAATTTCTACTTAATTGTCATTTCATCTATTATCAGCAGGGAGAGTCATATTAGTAAGTAAAACTTAACGTATTGAGGCACCGAGAGAAGGCGGAAGCTACTGTGCTCTCTGTAAACAAATGTGATGAACCTGAAGGCACTACACCTTGCTTCGAAAGCAGAGAAATCACATTAGGGAATACCGGGAGAAAACAATGTATGTGCAGCAATGTATGGACAAAGCATAATCGACAATATCAATCAAACATTGAAATGATAGTATAAAGACGCATATAGAATGATAAAGTATTAAGTGTGGATTATAAAATGCAGGCTAAAGTTATCAAAGACAAACATTTAAAAAGTTAATAACAATAATAATAATAATAATAACAACGGGTCGTCGAGAAGTCGCTCCGCACCTCCCGTGTAACCAAGATTCCCCTAGAGTCGGGAATTCTGGTGGCCACACTGGCTGGCACGAGTATATGGTGAAAACGTTTCACTGGTTAAGAAAACTGCTAGGTTCACTATATTCATGCATGAAAGGTAATGTAGAAAAATAATATGCAACTAACCTATTTAAAGATGTTGAAATTTTTCACCATTTTCTTGAAGACACAAATCCACTCGTTTTAATTTATTTTCGAACACTGTAATTAATGTCTCCTTTGTTACAGATGTCATGTAATCTTCTAATTGCCGTTTTCAGCTCATCGATTATTTTTGGATTGTCCTTATAGACCGAAGCTTTAGCGGCTCCCCAAAGAAAATAATCCGGAGGGGTAAGATCAGGAGACCGCGGAGGCACAGACCTTTAGAAACTAGTCTTTTCCCAAAAAATTCCACTAACAGTCCCATGGATTTATGTGATGTATGAGCAGTGGCATTATCTTGTTGAAAAAATGCACCGTTCACTTCATCTTCATTTAGCTGTGAAATAAATGGAAAAGGAATATCCGAGCAATAAACATCTGAATTAATTGAGTTATGAAAAAAAAAAAAAAAAAAATTGGCCCAATAATTCGAGAGCGAGAGATCGCACACCATGCACCAATTTTCTCTGAATGTAAAGGGATATCCTGAATTGCATTAGGATTTTCAGTAGACCATACTCGCGTATTTTGTAAATTTATGCATCCTGATAAGTGGAACCAATCTTCATCAGTAAAAAATGTCCTATCTAACACGTCAATTCTATGGTGCAAAATAAACCTCTGAAACCATTCACAATACTGAACTATTTTCCTGTGATCTGTGGGTTTTAATTGGTGGACGACTGATACCTTATATGGATACAAACCTGGTTCTGTTTTGACTACTTGTATGCGGAACCGTAAGAAATATCACATTGTTGGGCCAATTTGTTTATTGATTTCTGTGGACTTTTAAGCATTCTATCCGATATATCCGATAGTGTTCCTTCTGTTAGCACACTGGGTCTTCCACTTCTAACAGCATCATGCACGGAACCTGACTCCCGTATTGTATTAATTAAATCACGCACAGTATCTCGGTGCGGTAATTTTGAGCTAGGGAACTTGACAACGAAATTTTGTTTCACTTTCTCAGTACAATTTCCACGTTCATTAAAAACGTTTTCCACTTGAAACACACGTTCCTCGTAGAATACATTTGATTTCGCTTCAGGCACACGTCAGAACTCACAGCATAGTATACCATACTAACCAGTACAATAAACAATTCATGCGCTCGCAGCCGCTGATAAGGCTGATGATCATAACATCCCGCCGATAATCATAACATCCCGTCAGAATCAAATGCGATGAACCTAGGGATGCCAACCTTTTATCGAGCGGTGGTCAGCAGCAAGGTGCAGAGGAAGTTGTTGATGACCCTTTAATAATAATGAAGGGAAACAGCAATAATAAAACAATATATAATGAATATATGGTGTACAAAAAGTTATGTTGCAAAGTTATCAAAGACAAAAATGTAATAAGTTAATAAATCTACATTTTGTATGGTAAATTTTTGTCTATCTTTTACGGTTTACCAAATATGTAAAATTGAGCAAAATTCATCCAGAATAAAGAGGTCTTCAGAGGTATTCCCAGAAAATTCAATATATATATTATTTGTGATATAAATAATTTTAATATACGATATTTTAATCAAAATCATTAAAGCCATTTTTAAGAAAATTAACATATTTGAAAATATTTCCATGCAAAGGGTAGTTGGGGGTTGGGGTGTTTTCTTGAAAATCTTCGTGTCACATCCTTGGGAGATACTACACTTAAATACTTAGTTTGGTATTAAAGGGACTTTTCGTTTTTGAGCTATGCTGTCCACAGACACATACACACACATGGATCTTTCTCTAAAAATCGGATGTGTCACATTCGCATGACTTTCTCTACCTGTTCTGCAACAAACTATTCTTACAAAAGATTATTCTATTTGCATCATGCTAAATGAGATAGAAATTAACACAATTGGCCTTACTACTCTATCCTTAGCAGAAGGAAAATAAGGGAATGCACCAGGTAAAAACGACACTAAAATCTTTTGAAAGCCGATCGATATATGAATAATTTAAGTTTATTTTGCTTTGCATTTCTATATAAATAAAAAGAGATTAAACGAAAGATGACTCCGTTTGAGAAGATGCGTAGTTTAAAATTGAAACCAATAACACGAATATTTCGGAAGGCTAAATTCTACTACAAAAATGTATGACATAAATTGTGTGTTTTAACGAAATCTACATTTTTGTGTATTACGTTTTTGTGTATCACTTACGGTTTAGTATGCAAAATTCAGCACAATTCGTCCAGAATGAACAAATCTTCAGAAGCTATTCCTAGAAAATTCAAGATACACATTTTATTTTTGATATAAATAGCTTTAATATAAGGTATTTTAATCAAACTCGTTAGATTCATTTTTGGAAAAAAAATGTCAAAATTGCTTTATATAAAGGGCAGTTTGGGGTGAAGCGATATTGCAAATGTAACAGAAATAAAAATATGGGAATCAATTCAATGCAGATATTTATTCTACCCATATAATAATTCATCTGATAAATACTTAGCTGATCTAATATTTTGTAGAAAAATCAATATGAATTAAAACATTTGATGTATTCCATTCGTATGACTTTCACTACCTGTTCTGCAAACAGAACTATTCCCAAAATATCATTTACCTATCTACTTCATGCTAATGAAAACATTAGCAGAAATGTTCTATTACTTGCTTCCGTGTAAGTAGGAATTCAATAGTCAAATCCTTTAAAAGCTGGTCGCTAAGTGATTGAAATTCGGTTTTCTTTGAATGGTCAGAAGTAAAACAAAAGAAAAGTTGATGATAACTTCTTGTTTGTGAAAATATTTAGGTATTTTAATAATAATAATAATAATAATAATAATACATATCTCGTAAATGGTTAGCTCCACAACAAATAAATTGTGTATTTTAACGATCTACGTTTTTTTGTGAAGTATGCTTTTGTTTATCTTTTATAGTTTACCAGTTGTGCAGAATTAAGAGGGCTTCAGAGGCTATTTTCAGGACATTCAACATATACATTTTATTTGTTAGGTAAATATCTTTACTTTATAGCATTTTAATCAAAACCGTTAGTAAAATCAAAATGTTGAGAAAAAAAATCCAAGTAAAGAGTAGTTTGTAGTAGGGAGTTTTTCTTGAAAATCTTCGTGTCCATCCCTGGATGATGGTTAACTTAAATATCAAGTTTAACGTACCTTTACTTTTGAGTTATGCTGTCTACAAATTCACACACACCAATCTTTTTCTAAAGATGCCTTTTTGGTTTCAATGTCCCTCAAAACATGTATATTCGGTAAAATCTTGGTTTCGAATTTTTGGGTGGAACACAAATAGAGAAAATAATATTTACGTTACAAAATAATCATTTCTGAATTAAATGCCGACCGTATATTCAATATCATCAGGCAGCAAAACTCGAATTAATTCGAAATTGTCTATATTTTTTTATGGACTTCCAAAATGCCAGCAAAAAATAAAAAGGAAGAAGCATTTTATATAAGACGACATAGAATCATTTTAAAAAGTTGTTATCTAAAATATTATTTTACAAATTTAAAAGTTGTTATTTTAGCATATGTTAACTTAAGAAGTCAATGATTAATTCGCTCTGATTGCAAAAATGTAGAAGTTGAAACAGAGACACATGATACCAAGGCTAACAAAAAGGCGGGGTGAAAAAGGGAACCCATTCGCTAGAATCTGATCCAGATTGAAAGGCATGCAGCGGCATTCAGCATTTGCATACTTCAGAGCGTTTGCGGTTTATATATTTTTTCAATATTTTGCATGTTCCATTTTGTTACACGCATCTTTAACTTGTATTCATTTTCAAAATACTATAAATTTGTTAGAGACTAAAGGAAAACTCCTTAATATATGCGCATAAAATCATAAATATAAAGTTTCTTCGAACTCTGCTCAAAGGTGTTACGCATGATCAAAAATAATTTCGTAAAATACAAAACAGACTCACGCCACAGAGTCTGTATAGATTCCTCGCTATCATTTAACTCCAAATTAAATTTTCTCACAACTAGTTTTGTTTTATTTGAACTTCTTTTACTCTGTATTCCCCATACCACTCATAACAACAGTTAATCAACCTCCGTGGTCGAGTGGTCAGCGAGCTGACTTCTCAGCAGGAGGTACCGGGTTCGATTCCCGGCTGGGACGGGACATTTTTCTTTAGCCAGAATTATTCCCTCTCCCCCACAGAGTCTGGAAGTATGTATGTATGTGAGAGTGAATGTGTGTGTGTATGAGAAAAACGTAAAAGAACCTACAGTCAGTTGTTTCAAGTGGAAAGTCCCCAATATGACCTTAGATGTTAAAGGGGGCTATATAAATGAAAAAAAAGCAAAAAAAAAAAAAACAGTAACCAAGTAGGTAGAGTCAGTTTAAAAAATGCAATATAATAGCCGGGGTTTGAGCCATGGATCTCCTGTTTCCATCCGGGTGTTCTAACCACTGAGCTATTATGGCAACATGCCAACATAACAAAATTCCAAATATTAGTCAGTAAAACTAGTGTAAACAAACAAATTAACCATCTATGTATTATTATTTTTATTTTTGGTTTTTAAGGCTCAGTAAACCACGCGGATTGTAGATGTTCTCCCATAAAATATAAATTAAATTCTTATTTTAATGTATTTAAATATTATATAATATGTATAATTTTTTCAGGATATTTCACTCTTTAGACGTATTCCACTGTTGGGAGAGTTAAGCCACAAAGCGTAGTCGAGGGGTGTTTTTAGATGAAGTGAAACGGCGACAAAGCGTAACCAAGAGGTCTACTCATCGGAAACCATCCTGGGTGTAAGGGGTGAGAAGTATAAGATAATGTCCCACTGTGGCTTCTAAACACTCCACAGTGGATAACGAGGTCAGTTTCACTTCTTAAATGCATTATTATAACTGCTGTAGCCAATGAGCATTCTAGCAAAAATAAAAATGCAAAATATTATCGTTTTGGTACATTTTCCACAAAGTTCCTTAAAATAACGAAACGTTTTAAAACGATAAGATATGGGTATTCTTAGGGCACTATCTCCAAATTATTGGGTCAGAAACAATTACTAAATTGTATATTATTATCCGTTGCTAGTTTATGTTTGGCAGCGAGAAAGAAAGAATGATGATTAGGGTTTAAGGGCGTTCAACAGCTGGGTCATTAGCACCCGGTGAATGAGAATAGGAACATTTTCAACATCAGCTGTTTAAAGAAACAAAACAAGTTATGTAGCCACACCAGTGCTTTCATGTACCTCATGTTTTGAGATTCTGCGCAGAAAAATACAGTAATTGCTAACGGAACTATATTCCTCGTGTGTGTACATGAGTTGAATTTCAACTGCATTACTGCCTATTTAAGTTTTATATAGGAAAAACCATTTTTCTTGGCATGGCTTTCCCCACCACCTAACGTTGCAGGTCATACTAATGCAATGCTGACAGATGTATGTTACTCTGGTTAAGGTATGGGCCAGCTTTGATGTCTCGTGGCAGCTTAATTCCAGAAATGATTCAAAATTTATAAAATTATAAATTAAATATTTATACTACGTTCTAAAAAGTGTTTTTAAAAGCATTAGTCTTCCAGGGATAATCCAAGAAACTGAACCAAACGGGCAGCGAAATTTAAAACTTTACATCTTAACGGGACAAGGTATTCTGAAATGGTAAGAAAAATAACATTTTTTTTAGACACTAATAAAACCTCTAAGAATTCTAGTTTCAGAAATTATATACTTTTAGGAGGTTAAGGGGATTTTAATCAATTTAAATATAATTTGAATGCTATTCTGCATTACTTTAAAACTGTTATGCAATGCCCCCTTTTTAGAACATTTGCATCTTTAAGTTCTGTTTTCTCAAAACAGTATTTTTGGATACTTATATACCTCTTTCTCAGAAACTATGAGAGCTGGAATGCTGGAATTTTCAGCACATATATACAACACATAGTTGAACTTTCTGAACCACAATCGTAATGTTATAGTACTATATTTATCATATTAAGAAAGAAACAACATTGCAAAATTTCCACATTTTTAATTTTGGAATTTGCAAATATATTTCTTTTTTAATTTCTACTGAAACTGTATCATTGCTAAATAAATGATGTTCAGATGATAATTGAATATACTAAGATCAGGCATGCGAAAATTGTGATTAAATATTGCAAGAGGTATCAGAGAAAAAGGCACATGAATTCACAGGTTTTAAGACTAGGTTTTATTACTTTTCTGCTGAATGAAATACCTTTTATAGACCCAACGCATAAGCTATTACAGCGAAGAACCACTTGACATAATTGTCATGGTTTATAAAATAATTCATACAAATTTCTGGAAAAAACGAGTAGTGGTTTTTCAACTCACTTAAGTTGTAATCTCCGCATGCTCAGATTATCTTGTCCTTTTAAGTAAGGCGATTTTTTTCTGCTAACAGTTTGTAAACCTTGAATTTTATTTTCTCATGGATATCAGTATCAATATTACAAGCACCAAATAGTTGAATGTACACCTGCTTTTTCACAAAGTTAAAAAATAGTTATAGGTTAATTGAATTTGCTGCTGATAAATACATAAAGTGGAAAATATTAGCTCTGTTCCCAGTGATTAGAATCCCTACGTAAGTGCCAGTAAATTGCATCAGACTTGCCAACCTAACTCACCCATTTAACTGCTATCTGACTTTTTACTTTCAGTACTACTTATAGTAAGAAAATATGGTAAGTATTACATCCAAAATGGCGATACTCCGAAAATATACGTTTTGAGGTTTCCTGAATCAACAAAAAACATCTTAGAAAAAGGTTCGTGTGTGTATGTCCTTATATCAGTGAACAGCATGACCCAAGAACTAAAACCAGGTTAAGTTCATCATCTTCAAGAATACCATACTAAGACTTCCAAGAAAATCTCTCCAGTGCATTATTATTTACATTGAAAATGTTTTATTGTTTTTATTTTCTCAAAAATTGCTCTGATGATTTTTATTAAAATATAATATGTTTAAGATATTTGCATTATAAAGTAAATATAGGTATATCTTAAATGTGCTGTGAAAATAGCCTTTGAAGACCTCTTCATTCTGAATATTTTGTATTATTGTAAACCATAAGAGATAGATAAAATCTTATCTCATTAAAATACACTTTATATCAAACAATTTCTGTGGAGGTTTTTTGTTATTGGTTTGTTAATTATAATTTATAAATGACTAAGTATAAATTATAATTAATAATGTTATACTTATAATTGTCTCAATAGGAAATATCATTCCATTTTATTCCTCTTGATCTTGTAAAGAGCAAGGAATTTCAAAGGAATCTCACAGCTCTTTAAAAAGACTGACTACCCCTTTACCTTATCTTACAGCGAAATCAATAAAAATTAATTAAAATTCTATCTGGAATAACTAGAAATGCTTAGAATAATAAACTTTGTGGGAATGGTTCGGAAAAGACTAAGTCAATTATTTCTGAAGATATTTAAGTCAATTATTTCTGAAGAATGCGGCTCGAGGATTTTCAAAAAAATTCCTCCACTCCCAAGCTACACTATACATGGATTTTTTTTTTTTTTTGCAAAAATTAATTTTTTAAACAATGGCGGTAACGATTTTGATAAAAATACAAATTATTAAAGATTTTTAAAGATAAAATGTATAACTAGAATTTCCTGGGAATAGCATTCTGAATGACGTTTTCCTAACTGGTAAACTATAATAGATAAAAATCTTATTGCACAAAAATATAGATCTTGTCAAAGTACACAGTTTTTGTCCTTTACATTTTTGTTGTAGATTTAACCATTTTCGGGAGACTCCCGGTTTAGTTTCAATTTTAAAATACTTCTACTTTTCTCAAACACGAAGCCGTTCGTGTTTATTTTGTTTTACTCCGGGCAATGTAAAGAAGCGATTTCAATGAAAATCACATAACGCCAACGTTTAAAAACATTTGACTATTGCTTAAGCCTAGTGTGTTCGCTTAGTTACCTTTTACTTATGAGGAACTAAGTAATAAGAACATTTTTGATATGTTTATCTAGATTAGCATGGATTAGAAAAAAAAATCATTCCTCCATTCATATGACTTTCTCTACATCGCTGTAACAAATTATTGTTAAAAAGCATATTCTTCTATCTACTTTATGCTAATCAAGTTAAACATTAGCAGAAATTGTTTTAATTATTTGATTTCTTGTAAGTGGAAAGGAAATAAGGGGATACACTAGGCTAAAGTGATAGTCAAATCTCTTTAAAGTTGGTTGCCATGTAGTTGAAATCCGTTTCCATGCAGGGCAAGGAGTTTAGAATTTTCCGTGTGAGAAAATTTGAAGTATTTTATATCTGTAACAAGTAAAGAATGTCTCAGATAGAAATGGTAAATTCCACGAAAATACATGACAGAAATTTTGTTTGTTTTAACGTGATCTACATTTTTGTGTAGTAAGTTTTTGTCTAACTCTTACGGTACATCAGTTTCGCAAAATTCAGCGAAATTCATTTAGAATTAAGCAGAGATCTTTAGAGGCTATTCCTAGAAAATTCAAGATATACATTTAATTTAGTATATAAATATCTTTAATGTGCGGTAATTTAATAAAAATTGTTACAACCATTTTTTAGAAAATTAAAAGTTTTGAAATTATTTCCTTGTAAAGGGTAGTTTGTGGGGGGGGGATTTTCTAATCTTCGTGTCACATCCTTGGAAGATAGTAAACTTAAATACCAAGTTTGGTATTTTACCGACTTTTCACTTTTGAGTTATCGTTCACAGACACACGGACACACAAACACACACAAACACGGACCTGTTTTCTGAAAATACTTTTTTTGGACACAGGGGACCCTAAAACGTATATTTCCAGTGAAATATCGGTATCAAATTTTTGGGTGGAGTACAATAGCTTATCTACACACATGTACATAGTGTGTAGAGAAAGTAATAAGCTTTTGTAAGAAGTTTGTAAAAAAAAAATAGAGAAAGTTATGTGAATGAAACACATTAGATTGTTTTAGTGCAATAGTGACTTCTTAAATGAGAGCCTTAGATTTGTAATAGTTTTATTATTAACACTAATAACCAAAATCATATTTGTCGCAAAAATGTAACATTTTACTCTGATGTTTATTATGTACAGATCAATTCTCTTTAACATTATGTGACTCTCTCGGTTATGCAATCACCTACTATCATCTCAAACAATTACTGGAAGTAATTGAAAGTTATGCTCAAATGAACTCGGAGTCCGTGACGTTTAAAGTTACTCGACATTCGTCTCCTCAGGATAAGGGAAACCCCGAAAAAAAGCTTATCCGGTAACTCATCCTCGGGATCTCTTGAATGTGGGTAGACACGCTATTCCCATACAATACTTTTGACTGTTGTTAACTGACGAAAGCAGCTGATTATACGAACATTAATTTTCAACAGCAGTTTTTTTGTGTATTTTAATGTTTTTCTTTCATAAGTAAAATTAATTATCACGCATAATTCCAAAGTCTGTGTAAAATTAATTCTTGTAATATAAGAAGCATTAATACGAGTACCATAACATGTTTTAAGAGGTATTTAAGATTGAAAGTGGCAGCTTCATCTAGGTAACATTTCTTATTATTTTTACCATCATATGAATAGCATGAATTATCTAGACATAGTAGATAATTCATGTGTTTTGGAAATAGAAATGTTTACTTTGATCTGTAAACCGTCTTAATGAAGGAATATATATGTTAACTACATTGGCTTAGAAAGACCTATAATACAACTTACAAACATCCCAAACCAATTTAAGTTTTTATGTTATAAAGTCTGTACCGTTAGCGCAGTGGTACGAGGGACCTGGGTTCGGTTCTCGGCGCCCTTTTCATCGTCACCTTCCTACACCGCGGTACCACCCTGGCCTATACGCCACAATATCGCCACAGCCATTGACCGAACGTCGGGTTGAATACTCACCATCGTCATGTTATGGTTTATTAATAACATGTATTATTATTCTTTTGTATTACAGTTAATAATGGTTTAAGAAATGAAGTCTAAGTTAGAATATAAGGTTCTTAAAACTTAAAAAACATATTATTCAATAATAGCTACTGAAGGCTATAAAACGTTTTAATAATAATAAATAAATCAGAGATGTATTCCAATTATTTTTATTTAATTCAATAAAGTAAAAACATATAAAATGTAAATCAGCTACTATTTATTCTAAGTGCTTGGTGAAAATTCAATTATCGAATTAATATAAAGGCGAAAATATGGGAATAAAACAGGCAAATAAAAAAAAAATCAGCTATTAAAAAGATGAATTCATTCACGTTGCAGAAACCATTATTCTAGCTACTAGCAAGTCGGTTTTTTCTTTTTTTTTTTTCTTCCTTATTTTCTTTCTCTCTTTCTTTTTTATCCTTTAGAGACAGGTCTGAAGCCAAAAGTAAAATATTAAAGTATATACAGGATGTTAATGAACTACACCGAAATAATTTGCGAGATTGTGCGCGTGACTGATTTAAGTAATTTGAGATCGGCGATGCATGGTCCCCGGATAAACATAACGCAACTACATAGCGTTAAACGTGTGGGTATCAGGTGCTGATAAGTCGGTGTTAAAGCAAAGCAGGTTAATAAAATGACTTAGAATGTCTTCACAACTGCTGCCTTAATATAGAAATATCGATTTTTAGCAGCTCGTTACTAGCGTTCTCTAGATTTAATTTTGCAAAAATCTGCAAAATCCCGAACTAATTGACAGTGCGACACTGAGCATTCATTGACTACGTTCTTGAGTAATGTAGGCTACTTTGGAGGCGTTCTAGAACTGCTCTGGTGGCTAAATGTGTAACACAGGAAGCTACTATCGCAAAGGTCATGAGTTCGATTACTGTCATAGAGAAAATGTTTTTTATTATTATGTTTTTCATTCCAGACGAAGTGCCGCGATATGTGGCGTACTGGCACTTCAGAAACCTATAGCCGTTACTTCGAAATTTCAACAAACAGGCCACAAGTCTCCTATCTCAAATTACTTATTTAAGTAATCTACATATTCTGTGAAATTATTTCGGTATAATTCATTAACATTCATGGTTTAAGAGATGTTTTCCATTTTAATAATAAAAATTTGCCAAATTGTAAGACTAATATGACAGTAAAATTATCCTTAACCTTTATAAGTTACATAAATCAATCAAGCTAACGTTCCTCTAAGCGAATGTTCACCTGTGCAGGTAAATTTGTCTACAGATATATTTTATCTGTTTTGTTATATACCTATTTGAAAAATATTTCTATATCTGCAAGGTAACAAGTTTATTTGACATTTTCAGAAATTTTTAAGCACTACATGTTTTATAATATGGCAGAAAATATTATTGTAATACTATTTTTAATTTCAACTCATTTAGTTAAGTTAACCTGTTCACAATCATTGGAGGCAAGTTCAATAAATCTGAAGAAGAGCACTTCATCAATACATTTCCACTTTCCTTTCAAGTTTACAGCTATTTATAGATTGGTATAGAGTCTGCCCTTGTTGATTTGATAATTGTATATTTGAAGTATTATTTTTTTATGAAAAGCTTCTATAGTGTACTTATGACACGTTGTCGAGTAAATAATCTGCAGAAAATATTGTTTCTTTGGTCTTTTGCCATCAGAGATATAAAACTTTGTTTCGTTCCTTAAAATTTATTGAGGTTGATCTTTTACGTCATTGCAGCACATTGCATTTCAGCTAAGCAATTACATCGGACACCAAAATAAACACACAGCTAATAACAGTGGCACTAACTTGAATGTGATCCTGTAAAGACTAAGATGGTACAGGCACACCTACTTATAAAGTACCAAGTTTTATTGAGGTTCGTGACCTAACTCTAAAATATCTCTTCGGTTATAACTTCGCACATATCAGCTTTTGAAGACTTAGATGTGTTATAAAAAGTAAATAGTGAAGCCAAAATCAGAAGAGGATCAAGATTGTAAACTGCACATAGTTCATTGTAACAGCTAACGGGTAATGCTTCGATAAGAATCTATTCCTAAAATAATAAAAGCAGCAAAGCTTGAGACTTTGTACAAAATGGAACCTAGGTGCTTAGAAAATAAAAATGATTCTGTCAAGAGGATGTAATTTGTAGCGCAGCACAAGGCAGAGTTCGTTTCTAGAGCATTATTTAGTTACAATGAGAACAAGTCTCCGGAAATTTGCCAAACAGGAAAAGTGCAAGACGCTTGCTGGCATGCTCTTGTCTTCATCCCCATCCGTTCGCGTTTTCACACCTCCATTAGTATGCACATCCAGAGGCTCTGAGGTGCTGATCCGGCTTGCAAATTTGCTATGGCATATAAATGTCACCGCCACACATTCTCCGATCTTTTTATGTCCATCTTACACATACATGATCAGATACCTTAAATTGCTTTGAAGTGAAAACAAATTAATTCAGCTAATACAAATGAAGTAGACCTAATACTAATATATATTGGATTACTTGTACTCAATTTTAACAAGAAATATTAAAATTCTAATGTGCTTGAAAATTGCAGAGGAAGAGTCTTACAAGAAACTATCTGAAACAATTCCAAATAATTCAAACAAGAATAGTATCATTAGATTATTAAAATTATTAAACTCTAGTAGGTACTAATTCAATTTAATTGAAAATAAAGCACTCGAATTGAAAGCAACTCATTTAATTTGTTAAGGTAACCGACATCCATGATACGATTGAGAGCGAAGACTACAGTAGTAGTAGTAGTAGTAGTAGTAGTAGTAGTAGTAGTAGTAGTAGTAGTAGTAGTAGTAGTAGTAGTAGTAATAGTAGTAGTAGTAGTAGTAGAAGTAGTAGTAGTAGTTAGTATAAATTATTACGATAGTAACGGCCAGAAATTTCAACTTTGCAATGTGTTAGTAGTTTTCTCTCTTAAGGCTCTCTCACACGAAGAAAATATATTGATAGAAGGTGCTGTATTTACATAAATTTAAAACCCATTCTTCTGGGTTAGATTGAAGCAAAAACATGGACTCAGAACGTTCCTGAAGCTAAAATTATGTTAAGCAGCGTGTGTGCTTGAACAGAAATTTTAATATGTTAAATAAAACTAAAAAATCAGCAAACGGCAGATTTTCAACAGCATAAGCCCTTTAATTTGAAGCAAGATCTTGCATTGCGGACCAACAGCCATGTTTATTTCATGTTTTATTTGTAATTTTGATAGCCTTCTTTGTAATAATACGTCTTTTCCGTCATGTGTTTTTATGTTATTACTCCTTGGTAATTTTTTTGAGAAGACAGAATTTCGTTGCGGCTTTGTTTTCGTTAATCGATTATTCATTATGGAGACGAGCTTGTTTTAGCTACGGAATTTTTTTTACAGTAATTAAGGAACATTTTGAAAGCTTTAACACTTCTGACTTCGTCGGGAAAGGAGGTCCTCGAGAGACTAAGTATGAGGGATAACGTTTCTCTTTAGGCAAAGGAGATAAATAGTTTGAAGAGTTTGTGCTTCGAAGCAATATTACGTCGGATAATAGATCAGTTATATTTTTCGATGAGATAGTTGATTTTTCTGGGAATCGATAAAGTCATTGTCCGGAACATCTTAGTTCGAACTAGTAAGAAAGCACATTTGCGTGCAAGGGAAAGATAAATAGCAAAGGAATTATTTTCGACGGGAGTAGAGAAATTTCGTTGGGAATACCATCGTTAAATTTACAGACGATGTTCAGTTTTAAAGGAAAGAAGGCTGTACTGAGAAGTTTTGAATAAAGGCAAACTTTGTTTCAAAGAAAAGAAAATGTTGATCTTTACACCAAGTAAATCCCTGCACCATGTACGCGGCCCGAGAAAGGAGTCTCAACAAAAACCGCTTTACCCTTTGATCTGGACCCGGCAAGCCACCATTCTCTTGAAACCCTGCTGCAGATTCAATCATTTGACAAACTATATTCTAATATAATGCAATTGAATTAACGCTGGATTTATAAATAAGAACACGACTTCTGGCTTTATCAAATGAAAACGCACTTAATAATTGACTATTAGTATAGAGATAAAAACATATTTATCCTTTTTTTCAGTATCTGATAAATGTGCTAGTCACGAGGATTGTTGGTTAGATTGCTTAAATGTATGTTCTATTTTGCATCACTTATTACGTTGACTGTCCATCGGTCCTCCTTAAGCAAGAAAAACTCACAATATCATGGAAGTAAGAATTGAAATTTTGCAACTAAACTTTTGTAGAAAATTTGAAGACATGTCTGAAATTTGCTTGATACTAATGCATAGTTAAAGACACGTTAAACGGAGAGATCCTACATGTTTTGGACTTTTAGTCGATCTATCGCACATGGAAGTGCAGATTTTCTGTATATGAAGTAAATCTGCCATCTGATTCCATAAATGATTTAAATGTACAGATAATTAGGACCCTCATAAAACATTACATTTCCGACATTTTCCCCCAAATCCTCTAAGTAATAATAAATTCAACCACAGGATTTGCGCCTCTAAAGGAACTGTCTATAAGTTATTACTAAGACTACTTAAAAATTGTCTTTCCTTATGCAGATTCCTTTGAAATATGTACTTCGTTTTGAAATACACTATTATTGTAGAGTTAATTTGGAAGGAATTGGTCACTTGTGTACTTCTTTCTTGGATCTTATTTTCTAATTTTCTATAAAATTATTCCATTGTAGTGGACGGGAGAGAATATTTTATCCCTTTACTGATAATATTCTGAATCTTCATTAATAGTTGTTGAAAATCTGAACAAATAAAAATATAATTTGATGTTCCTTCGTTCTGAACTTCGTTTATGTAGTTAACATGATACTGAGATATAATTATGACAGGCATTTATACTGATAACAAATATGTGTTAATCTTCTGTGAAATGTCTTAAATGCGATTTAATTCTAAGAAATCACAAGATACTCCAGTTTCAATTAACTCCTTTGCATTTTATTCCCATATTTCGCATTCCTTTGTGTAATTTTGAATAATCGATATTAGGTTAAACTGCAGAACAAATTCATCAAATTGACTTACATATCAATATCCCTTTATTGTGAGTTGAGCTGCTTCTTAGAATTCTGGAATATTCTGCACAATTTATTAAAATTAAAACTTCCAGCCTTAATCTTTCTGAATTAAATTCATTCTAGTAATGTATCAAATTATTTGCGATTACTGTATTTAGGTGCGCACTATTATTTGATACCTTCAAAGGCAGAACTATATTACGCATATGGCAATATTAAGGCAATATTATTGTTACTCCAAAGATAATATAAACTTCCTAGCCACATTTATGTTAAAATCCCTTTAACAACGGTAAGAGGAACGAGTCTATAACAAGAGTGCAAAATCATGTAGCTTTTTGCGGAAGTTTATTATTATAATAATCCGTTCCATTGGTGTATTGGTCTTAACAAAACAACATTTTATCTCCTCTCGTTCCTTCCCAAGCTCATGCTTGACCTCTTGGTAGCAAAGAAGTGGAACCTTGACACTGATAAATGGGTACTATTAGCAGCTGTAAGACACTAAGGTGAACGTGCAGAGTTGTCTAAAACTCTAGAGTCACTTCGCAGAGAGAGGCAGTGTTCCAAACAAACACTTTTTCCCCACCCACTACACAACAAGAGTAGACTTCAATAAATACCTTTCTTTACTTCATGGGTGTATGGTGCTTAATGATCCAGATTTTTCAGTCTATTCTGTCATGATAATCAAATTTAGCCTTAAGTATTTATTTCGATATTTATGCTTACAGAAGAACCCTTACTCGGAATAATTAGTAATGGTCCACTGGATGATCACATTAGATTACAATTTGCCTTTTGAATCCAATATGTTTCCCTATTCTAGAGAATTGAAGTTTCCAGAGCCCAAAAGGCTGCTTGTGTTTAACTTTCTTGTACAAATATCGGTGAGATTTCCCACATAATTAAGCATAGGTTTGTGTCATTTCATAGTTTCACAGCACTAATGACTTCTTCAGGGTGGGTTTGCAAGAAAAATTCAACAAATTTATTTCCTGTACATTTGTTATAGAGTTTACAAAGGAAATTTCAAAACACATGATCGGTGGACCACATCAGCCATGTAAAGTATGTGTTCTGTAAAAGTGCTCTAAAATTTGTCCAATAGCAAACATTTTTTTCACTTGCTATAATGGAAGAACATTCGAATGTGCAATCCAGATTTAATTTTTTATTTATTTCACAATAGCAATTTATACTTATGGCCTTAGACTAATCTAGGTGGCAATAAGCAATATGATGCTGTTTATTATCTCTAGCACATGAACGCATCACAGTCGGAGTTCACAAAATCTTGATGTGCATTCCGCACTTTGACTGGATCTGATACACGACTTGAATGATGCCTTCATTATAAATCCAGCCTTATAATTTAATGAGTTCCTTTACACAACACCACTGAAGTACTTCACTGTAAAACAACTTCAGTATAACATTACAAGCGTGTCACTTCTGTGTGGCTGAGTTTGAATCGTGCTTCTGCAGCAAGGAAACATATTATCAACATTTTCCGTTTCTCGGAAAATTTACAAATATCTACGGAAATATATATGTATATCGACACTTAAAAACAAATGGCGAACTATGAACAAATTTAGAAAACAGTTCAACTATTGCACTTACCAGGATGCTGGTGCTGGTACCGTCGTTATGGATTTGAGTCGCCACTTTGCCGTTGCTCGCAGGTTGACACACCACGCATGCGCTGTAGCACTCTCCCCTAAAACAGAGTATGAATAAAACATGTTTAAACTGCTTCGTTTATTCTGTGCCGTTCTCGGCCCCTTTGATCACACTGATGACAAGAGTTTTCCTCGCTTTTGAAATGTGATGGAACTAAGATATTTATCTCAGGGCTGATCATTGACCATCGAATGCCAATAGAATGCCATTACGTGTCTCTCATTTCGGACACCTTCTTGCAGGAACATTTTCTATTGACACTTCAATGTCACATGTATCATTACCCTGTAAATATGACGATGTTGCCGGGCTATTTTCAAAGGAAATAAGAACATATTTTCCTTGCTAAGGTTTCGCATTTCCTTTATTTACTTTTTTCTGGATACGAAATAAAGGCTGATTAATTTACACAAGCCAAGTAAAATTTGTAACAACATTTTCTTAATCTCACATCAAATGAGTTGTACATGTACTGAAAGAAAAGCGAAAACTAATAAGTGATTTTTGTAAGCTAATAAATGGATGTAATAAACTAGGGGGAACCGTGTTATAAACAAAATATATTGGCAGCAAATTTGGTAATCTTCAAAGAAAAAATGAATAAAATATGGATTACATACAAAATAACATTTATCCTGCATAACGTAAACATACCCACTGAAATGATGACGTATTTCTGCAATTATAAAATATCTCTCCTTGTACACGATCCGTGATGCTCTGATCATCAACAATGCTCTCTCCTTACGTACACTTCTATTCGTCTCATTTCACATATTATCTGATACAATCAATTTACAATTTATATTTTTAAAAAATATTCTGGCTGCTGCCATTTAAAATTGTCTTCAGCTGCGATAGTAAGCAATTCGAAAACTTTTTGGAAAATCGTGCAGAAGGAAAACAACCAGAGAATCACTTATTGGATATCTCATTAAAATCTTCTTTGTGTAATTGTACAGAATTAGATGTTTCAATTCTCCGGTATAGAAATTAGTTATTTCCCTTGCTATACGAACCAAAACTAATATTTAAGATATTCGTTGGAAGTTTATTATTGTTAACTTTAAGCAGTGTGCTTTAATTGGCTTTTGGCGTTAAAGGGATACGCAATAAAGAGTAATATATATATATATATATATATATATATATATATATATATATATATATATATGTAGCACAAATAGAGCTGGGTAGAGTGGCAAGTAAGGGAAAGATTATGGAAAGGGCATTGAAATTTTGGCATAGGATATTGAAATTGGAAGAAAGGAATTTGTTAAAACAGTGTTTAGTATATCAAGAGAAAAGTTTAAAGAACAAGGGATGGGTAGACTGTCTTCGAAATAACCTGGAAAGTAGTGGGTTAGGGGAAATGTGGAGAAGAAGAGAAAATAATGTGAATAACTTCTGGAAGTTGGCAAGGAAAAGATTTGAGGATATAGAAATACAAAAAATATTTAGTGAAATAACTGAAAAGAGATCTTTAGTTTTCTATATACCAATGAAAGTCTCATGGGGAAGGGAAAAGTACATTGATGTGACAAATAAAGAGGAGCGAGAAGGTATTGCATGGCTGAAAGCAGGAGTATGGAGATTAAAAGGTCTAAGGAAAGGTATTCCACAAAATCAATGTCCTATATGTGGCGGAAATGAAGATATAGAACACATTTTATTTAAATGTAAAGGAACTGAAATTTGGAGAAAAAAGTATATTAATAAGAAATGGTTTAAAATAGATAGAAATGTAGTAGTAGTTGAAATGTTTCAAAAAGATAGTAAGAAGATTGGACAATTCTTATGCAAAGTGAAAAATAAATGGATATGGACAGTAAATAGACAAAATGATGCAATAAACTAGAATTAATAAACTATTGTAAAATATGAGTATGACCGGTAAAGAGCCAGGGCTGAACACCGATCATATTCACCTGTATAATGCTTAGCATAAATAAATAAATAAAAATAAAAAAAAATAAATATATATATATATTAAAATTAGTTTTAATTAATACACCTTTTTTGAGCTTAACATTTTCTTACAGGGCACTTTGGAAGAATGAATTTATGGATAAGGTATAAATGAGGTCAGGTAGGTGATAATCATTCCAAAAGCTAAGAAATAATATTGATATTTCTCTTACCATTTAGTACTTATGATTATTATCATATATACAGATTTTACCCTGCATTAACTTTTTTAGCCCCTTTTCGAATCAGAATCCTTACGATAAGATAAAAGACTTATTTGTAGAACAAGGTGTTTAAAGCCAAAATCCAAAAGGGTTACTCAGAATAAATTTTCGATCACGTTACGGAGTATAGAGCTAAATCTGCGGAAGTGTATAGTTTCGTAAACACTGAATTATCAAACGTTAAACTTGCTGCTTTCTCAACCAATGTACAATGTGTGCAGTACGCAGAGAACATATTATACGCAAACCAAAAATTCTATACCGAGAAATGAATGTTTTGAGGACACCGGAATCCAGAAATATTTTAGAAAAAATGTCCGTGTGCGTATCTGTGTGTCTGTGAGCAGCATAACTCAAAAACGAAAAGATAGTTAAGTGCCGAACTTGGTGTTCAAGTTTAGTATTTTCCAAAGACGCAACAACAAGATTTTCAAGAAAATACCTCCATCACAAAACATGCATAGAAGATTTTTCGAAATTTTCTCAAAAATTCCTTTGACGATTTGGATTACAATGTCTATATTAAAGATATTTTCACAGCAAATAATATATAAATATATTTATTGATTTCGTTGCGAATAGCTCCTGAAGCTCTCTTCATTATGATCACTTTTACATAATTGTAAACCATAAGAGATAGACACAAAATTACTTCTCAAAAATGTAGATATCGCTAAAACATACAATTTCATATGTGTAGCTAAACATCTCTTAAGTTTAGTTCTGACCATGCAAAGGGAACCGAATTTCAACATCATCACAAAGCGACAGCTTTTAAAAATTGCTTTAGCTTAACGTATCCTTTTACTTCCCTTCTACTTAGAAGGAATTAAGTAGTAAGATAATTTCTGCTAATGTTTACCTCATGCTTCAATTAGCATGAAACAGGTAGAAAAAGAACATTTTATAAGAATAGTTTGTTTGAAAATCATGTAGAGGAAGTCATATGAATGGAACACATCGGACTTTTTTTTAATCTAACATTATAAAGCAAATTTTTAAAGATTGGCTTATCAATACATGTAATTTCAATTGTACTTAATCAGGAATGGGGGAAAAACGGATCCGAAGTGCCACTGCACTGAAAGACGCCTTTGCATCATTCCACCGTTCATTCCTTGACCTTCTGCGACCGAAGCTTAACTTGTGCTTCCGGCATGTCTCATTCAGTGGCGGGTATATTCGAACTCGGGACGCACATTTATTATTGAGTTGTTCCACTTTATAGTCAATTATATATTTTATAGTATATGGTAAGAAACTTCAAGGTCTCCAACACATGCAATGAAAACTAGCAGTATAGATCTTCAGTAGTATATTCTTTATATATACGAGGGTCATTTCAAAAGTCATGGCAACTATTTTTTATCAGTCAATAAAGCTACAGAAAACAAAACTTAGGATAAACAATTGAAAGTCGCTGGAATGCTCTTCGCAATGCTGGTACTGAATTGGTATCCGGGTACAAGGGGCTATGGGTACAAGACATTGAAAATTGGTGATCGTTGTTTTATTCGTTTTACATATACACAAAAAGGTAACGCGTACGTACCCGTAGTACTTTCACGAGCTAACAACCTGCAAAATAACCCCTCCCCCAAGGCTCTCACACATCTTTACCAAAGATAAGGAAAGCACTGAATACAATCAATCAACTTTATCGCCCTCCGTGGTGTAATGGTTACCATGCTAACTGCATATATCCAAGGTCGCGGGTTCAAACCTGGCGGAGGATGATGGATTTTTCCTTAGCATGGCTTCCTTCGGAAGGGAAGTAAAGCCGTTGGTCCCGTGGTGTAGATTTACGGCATGTAAAAGAACCTCAAGCCTGATAGAGAGGCCTCTGAGCAAAATTAAGCGGTCTTTCATGCCCAATTTAGAATGGGACGCTGAGAACCACAGTAGTTAAAGAGCGTCCATGCCATTTACATTTACATTCTTATCTTCAACTTTAGTGACATCCAATTTGGAACACAGCCTCTAATATGCGTCTACTAGCACCTACCAATGCCTCAGTCGTCATCTGGTGGTGGCATCTCGTACTATGCACAGTATATTTTCAAATGTGTGTATTGAATAACAGCATATTCGGTTATTCGGAATATATAAAATAGTTGCAATGACTTTTGAAATGACCCTCTTACATATATTGTATTGTTTAATGTGTTTTAAAAATAGAAACAATGAACATTACTTACTGCATGTATTGATTTTATAATCAAACAATTTATTATATTAATTATTTATTTTAAAATGTATTTTAAAGTTAATTGGCAATGGAGTATTGTGCTTTATTTATTGTTACAAAGAAACAATTTACTGTGTTGATCACAAGACATTGTATGATTATATTTCGTGCAAACGATAAATAAATTGTTATAAGCGTGAAGATTATAATTTTCCTAACCACAATAGCTGGCTAATAATTATTATATGAAACATATAGCTAATATATACAAAATACTTAAAACACCAATAGAGAAACTATTGCTGAATTGACCCACAGAGGATGGATAATCCACAACGCAATTGACTTGTAACAAAACAAATGCGTCACTCGTCGCCACTCTACAACAGTATGTACCGATCTACTTGCCTGTACTAAATACTATGGCCGGATAACAATATTGTACCTTTGAACCTTTCTCTCCTAAATTAAAATGCCAGACTCACAAACAATGAAGAATAAGTGACAAGAGCACATTTCAGGAGAAGCTGGTGAACCGTATAAAGCCCCACCTTCTTTAAATTTGTTAGGAGAAATTTGTTTATTAAATACTATAGTTGGTTGGATGTGCATAGTTATATTACTTCTTATATTAATTACTTAGTGAAGAATGAGGATAGAAGATAGAATAGTAAAACGGATAACGTTACAATAATTTCTAAAGTTTAGAAAACAACAATCGTTGAAATATTCCGGGCAGAGGTATTTTAAGCTGAAGAATTTAAACTTAAAATTTAATGAATTCACAAACTGACAATGCAATTCCTCCGTTATATGATACCGGTTTACAAACTGGTTCCCATGGCATGGTTCCACATTTCCTACGCCATCTTCACGCTTGCCTGTTTGGAAATGCACAGCTTGTTGCACCTTGTAGATGCCATTTCTGCACTTCATTAACTCCAGACGTCCTTGTAAGTGTTCAAGCTCTGCACCATTGCTTTCTTGCCAACACCGATTTTCATTTTTGTGTTCTCTTTTGACATTTAAAAACTACGTTGGATTTGTGATGAGCTGTGAAATGCAATTTTATTATGCATGGAAGTCAAGAAGAATTATAACTTTATAGTAAATAACATTCTGCAAATAGGATGCAGCTGTTGAACGTAATATAAACATGGTCAGGAGGAAAACTCATTAAAACAATTAGCCCTAATAGTGGCGGCTAACTATAAAGTCCTGAAGAGCGACATCTCGAGATCGCAACGATGCTTTACTAAGATGATAAAATGGTACACACGGATAGTTCAGCGGATGAGCATCGACACGAAAAACTGAAGACCCTTAGTTCTGGTCAGATTTTCAACACTGTTTCACCTTTTCAACTTACTCTTTATACATGATTAGTGCGGAAAAAAGAGTATCAAAACATATTTTAACCCTGATAGTGGTTACCCATAACGCCCATAATTTAGAGCCTCTTGGAACATTCCAATTTTCTTTAGGTATATATCATATCTGAATTTCGGAAATGAATAAGACAGAAGAGAAAACACAAATAAAAAATATTGAAGCACCATTTGCATGGAGTGTACGTAGGTCGACCATAGTTTACAATAATAAATAGAGAATCGTAAATAACAATGCTTTTGTCCATCTTTTGCAGTTTGTGAAATTTAATGCACTTCCGGACATCTCGAAATGGTACCTGAGTGAAGTATCCATACAAAACGTTAAAATTTCTGGTTTGAGTCGCGGCCGTAGAATTTAAGTACTTAAGTTTATTTGGCTTTCAAATAATTAGAAGAATATTAGTTTTAGAAAACCATGTCAGAGTGTACATCTGCAGAAGAAGTTTTCTTTGTTTCATGCTTACGCTTCAATTCCATTTAAGTTATTTCATTCCATGTCGCCATATGGGCACTTACTGGTGAGAAGGGATATTTCCTCGCGCATATATGGCACTATAAAACTAAATCAAGACTTTCAGACATGAAACTTGTGAAATTTTGCCCAGGAATCTTCTTTTTCAAGGTAGTAATGGATGTGGAAATAAACAAACGGGACCAACGGCTTTATTTCCCTTCCAAAGGAAGCGGTGCTAAGGATGTTTACGTCGAAATAAACATAATTAGCCTCAACCTGGTTTGAACCCGCAATCTTGGGAATAGTATACCCTACACCTCGGAGGTTAACACACATAGTTGCAAAGTTCATATATTAGTCAGCATAGGAGCAGTGGAAACGCAAAGACTAAGGTTTCCACAGGTTGCTTTGTTCTGTAGTGCTGGCTCTCAATAAGGTAAAATTGTTATTACTTAATTGAAAATTCTGAATTATTGGTAAACTCATGAACTCCCAATTCTTGCCTGAACTAAACCCTACTCCATTTAGCGGCCTGACTTAATGCATAAGTAACAAGTTTCGTCAACCCCGACTCAGAAACTGGTCGACCCTCGCTGCACCTTATGGCCCGGCACATATCAGTGTTTCAGCTTCAAAAATAAATATAATGTTGTCAGCATGGCTTCCCATAAAATATTAACTAAGGGTACTTAGGACAACTTAGAGGATATTCCACAATTTTGAGCTACAGCCTTCAACATCTGCTGGGTAACGTCTGTGGCCCCGGTTCCATCCCCGGCGACCGCCCCACTCTAACCCACGGATTAGTTGTGGTTTCCGCGGTTGAGCAGGCGAAATCTAGGGTGGTTCATCTTCTACTACAACTTTCCTATCCATAATTTCTTTTTTCCATCATTTTCTTGTCATCCTTTAGGACGGTATTTAGATGTTTGCGGCTGGGTGGTGAATGTGCATTCTGTAGAGATATCTTCCCTGGCGTCGACATGGACCATTCTTCGGATACTTTCGTAGGTCTCGCCCTTTCGCGGGAGCCTGGAGGTTCGCGATTTGTGGGTAGGGCCTGGATGGCATATGCGGAAATGTTAGGGACCCCGTCCATATTTGCGACCACCATTTTTCGGATTTGATTGCCCTTCGAGTCACTCTCCTCATCTCCCCTCCCTTGGATCCCGTAAGTTGTAATGATCACAGTGACGATCCTGGCTCCAGCAACTGGGGGCTCCATACGCTATAATCCTAATTCTAAATCCTGATAACAATTAAGTTCTGCAACACTCTCACATTTTGAAATATTATATTTTCATTTTATTTTGTATTTATTTATTTACTTTAATTTTACCTTGAAAAGACAATACTGCAAACATGCAAGAGTTCTAAAGTAAGATTTTTCAGTATTAATAAATAATTACATACAATAACTAAATATTTAATCATTTTTGTTCTGGGATATTTTTATTTTCCTTGTTTATAATTTTGCTAAGTCAGAGGAATTTCTCAAAGAATCATAATGCACTTTAAGAGTATACCAACAGTTTTAATGTATAAGAATCATGCACCAGCTTTCAGAGATAGGAAAACAAAAGACAATTAATATCTAGAGCCACAACGTTCAGATATGCACGTCATGGAAAACTTTTGTGTTGGCGACAACTGACCTACCTGTATGTTCGTGCCACCATTAAATCAAATACAACAATGAGGTTCCTACTTTGTATGCACAGCACACGCCTGGACAATCGCCCGAAAAACAAAAGCTGGAATCCTCCCCATTTGCATTAGAGGTGGCTGTTTGGAATGCTAATTTATTTTCTTTCTTTTTTTCTTTTAAGTAATCCGACCAAGAGACCTGTCAACTTGCGCCATCGTGCTTAAACATAACGGAACAATCATGTGATGGAAAATAATTGTATGTTTTACACCCTAGTGACATTCTTTCAGATCTCGCCGTTTACTAATTACAATGTCCACTTTAGACAGCAAAAACAGTGACAGTCGTTTGTTATGAATGCCCCCTTCTCGCATAAGAATAAGGCAGGCCTCCGAATTCCGTGGACTTCTAAATATGAAAGACAAAAACATAATATTGTTTACAAAAAGGCTTGCTGAGTAATGATCACACGATTTTTTCTTCCTTTATACATTCATAGTCATTTTTGCCTTCTCTACTTTTTACAGCTAAGTAGAGGTAGAATTCTCTTCAACCGTTTACCCCACATGCATGTTCTGAGACCCCTGATACCAAGAAAAACACATTTAGAAAACGGTGCATATGTATGTGTGTGTAAAACAGCATCATTAAACAAAAAACTAAGATCCCGATAAACAACAAACTTGGCATTTAAGTCTGTATCTTTCAAAGAGGCGACAAAGAATTTTCAAGGAAACCCAACCAAGGAAAATGTTTCTTTTTTGGCTGATTTTCAATTTTTATTAGGATTTAAATTCTGTATCTTTCCAAAGATGCGACACAAATATTTTTAATAAAATCCAATCCAAACTACCCTTATATGAAAAACAGTTCGGTATTTCTAATTTTTGCAAAAACTGCATCAATAATTTCGATTAAAATGTCATATGTTTTAGACATTTTATCGCAAATTAAACACATAACTTGAACTTTCTGGGAATAGCCTATGAAGTGTAGCCTACGTTTGTATATTGGTAAACTATAAGTTATAGCCAAAATATCTCTGCGTAACAAAATACAACCTGTTCAAGCATACAATTTAGCCAAATGAACAAATGTGGCGTTAACGTTTGTTTCACGTGAGCAGCCCTCCCTACGTTATACAATTGCAGGACTCCGCGGAGTAAATCCAAGCACGCGCCGGTCAGTGGCGTTGTAAGAGAAAGAGAACGACTTTCGCTTTTCTCCTCTTACATATCGGTAAAGGGTGAATCGTCACCTCATTGAGAGGTGGTTGTATTGCTGTCCATGATGATATACAGGAACAGTGTAAATATACGAAGAAAGTTAACATGATTTCCACTTCAATTACAGAGCTGTTATTTTTTAGAGAATAAAATCACCTTTTAGATTCGCAAATAATTAAAAAGTCTATTTCAGATAGCAACATACACCAATAACTAATTTTTTATTTTTTGTTTGTTTCATTTACATAGCCCCTTTAACATCTAAGGTCATATCGGGGGCTTCGAATTAGAAACAACTCGTTGTCTGTAGGTTTACGTTGGGATTAAACCATTTTATTTCCTCAAACACCGCACATTCACTCTTACATACATACTTCCAGACTCTGTGGGGGATAGGATATAATTCTGGTTAAAGAGAAATTCCCCGCCCCAGCCGGGAATCGAATCCGGCACCTCCGGATGAGAAGTCAGCTCGCTGACCACTCGACCACGGAGGCAGTCCAATTTTGTATTTGTTTGAATACGTTATTCGTATTTAGCATAAGAGATTAGACCCATTGTAGGCTTAAATCAAAACATTTATGCGGTAACAAAAACCATACATGACACCTCGTACGGTTTTACATCATCATCATCATCATCTTCTTCTTCTTCTTCTTCCCATCATTATTATTAGTTTGCTTGGCAGAATAAAAATAAAACATGAAATATTCATAACGAAGAACATGCGACCATGAAACGACATAGTACAATGAAATTGTACCTGCCTTCGTTTTTGCATATTTTCGTTACAATGCTTAAATGTTTTGATTTCCTGGTATAGCATAACGCGTAATAAGAATAACATTGATGATGATGATGATAATAATAATAATAATAATAATAATAATAATATCAATAATAATACCAGCAATAACAATACAATCAATTCTGCCGTTATTTTTTTTTTTCAGATTTGTCGTTATGACGTTTTCCTGTTTTGATTTACCCTGCTAAGCGCATAATAATATTAATGATAATGCAGTAAAACATAGCGCGCTCTCGAGCTGGATGTTCTTCTTTACGACGGTTTTAATTTTTTATCTACTCTGCTACTGTATAGTGATTTTGTGTTTACTTGTAATCGTTTTCATGTTTTGGCTTCCATATTATTAATTACTCTGCTATGCGATAGCAAAGTAATAATAATAATATAAATAATAATCATAATAATGATAATAATAATTATAATGATGATAATAAATAATAATAATAATAGTAATAATAATAATAATACAGCGAAATGCTATGTGCTCCCGTGTTGACATGTTTATTGCTACACACTTTTATGTTTTTGTTACTCTGTTTCCGCGAAAAGTGCGTGATAATAATTATAATAATAACATTAACAATAATTAGTAATGCAGTAAAACACTAATACATGGTTTTTCTTACGGTGCCTTAATGTTTTGATTTAACCCTAAAGTGGGTCTAGGCTGTAATGTTAAATAAGAACAACGTATTACACAATTACAAAACTAGTTATCGGCGGATATTGATAGATGAAATAGACTTTTTAATTACTTGTGAGTCTCAAAGGTGACTTTATTCTCTAAAAAATCTGATCAGTTCCATTCACATGACTTTCTCTACATCTCTGCAACAAAGTTTAGTTAAAAAGTTTATGCTTCTACTTACTTCATACTAATCGAGAAACATTAGCAGAAATACTCGTATTATTTGCTTCCTTGTAAGTAGAAGCGAAATGAGGGAGTACCATAGGTTAAAATGATAGCCAAAACTGGTTGCTATGTAACTGAAGTTCCTTTGTTTGCATGGACAGGAGTTAACAAAATCCTGTATGAAAAAAGTATGTTTTTCAAAGCAGAAACGAAAAACCAAGAATATCTTAAAAATGATCGACTCCACCAAAAAAATGTATATGGCATAAATTGTGTTTTATCGCGAGCTACATTTTCTGCACAGTAAGTTTTTGTCCATCTCTTACAGTTTAGCAGTTATGCACAACTCCGTAAAATTCAACCAGAATAAAGTAGTCTTCAGAGGCTATTCCCAGAAAATTCAAGATATAAATTTTATTTGTCAGGTAAATATCTTTAATATACGACATTTTAATTATAATCGTTAGAGCCATTTTTAAGAAAATCAAAATTTTCGAAATTTTTTCCATGTAAATGGTAGTTTGGGGTGGGGGGATTTTCTTGAAAATCTTCGTGTCGCATCCTTGGAAGATACAAACTTAAATACCAAGTTTGGGCTTTAACGGTCCTTTCGTTTTTGCACTATGCTGCCCACAGACACACACACACACACACACACACACCCAAACACACACATATACGGACATTTTTCTAAAAATGCTTTTTTTTTTTTTGGATTCAGGGAGTCTCAAAACATGTATTTCCGGTGAAATCTTGGTATCGAATTTTTGGGTACAATGCAATACCTTCTCTATACACTATGTACATAGTTCGTATAGAGAAATCAAAAAAATCTGATGTGTTACACTCACGTAACTTTCTCTAGCTGCTCTACAAACTTCTTACAAAAGGTTATTCTTCTTTCTACACAGAGCTAATCTAGATAAACATTTGCAAAATGTTCTTATTACTTAGTTCCTTATAAGTAGAAGGAAGCTAAGGGAATGCACTAGGCTAAACTGATAATTAAATGTTTTAAGCTATCGTTATACGATTGCCAATGCAAATCGCTTCTTTGCTTGGCCAGGAGTAGAACAAATGAAAAACGGACACTTCCTGCCTGAGAAAAGTATTTTATAATTGAAACCAATAGCAAGGAAGCGGTTACCTCCACAAAAAAAACGTAAAGGACATAAATTGCGTGTTTTGACGAGATCTACATTTTTTGTGTTGCAAGTTTTTGCCTATCTCTTATGGTTTAGCAGTTAAGCAAAATTTGGCAAAATTCATCCAGAATAAAGAGGTCTTCAGAGGCTATTTTAAGAAAATTCAAGATATACACTTTATTTGGGATGTAAATATATTTAATATACGGGATTTTAATCAAAATCGTTAGAGCCATTTTTTGGAAAATCAAAATTATCGAAACCTTTTCCATGTAAAGGGTAGTTTGTGGTGGGGGAATTTTCTTGAAAATGTTCGTGTCATATCCTTGGAAGATCCAATCCTAAATACCAAGTTTGGTATTTAACGGTCTTTTCGTTTTTGAGGTATGCTGTTCACAGACACACACGGACCTTTTTCTAAAATGCTTTTTTCGGACTCAGAGGACCCCAAAAAACATATTTCCGGTGAAATCTCGACATAGAATTTTTGGGTGGAATACAATACCTTTCCTTTCCACTATGTACATTGTACATGCGGGCTAGAGAAAGTAATAAAGACTATGTAATTGAAGTGGAAATCATGTTAACTTTCTCCGTATGTTTACACTGTTCCTGTATATCATCATGGACTCCAACACAACCACCTATCAAAGAGCGCGACGATTCCTTCACCCTTTCCTGATATGTAAGAGGAGAAGAGCAAAGGTCGCTCTCTTCTCTCTCTTACAACGCCACTGACCGGCGTGTGCTTGGAGTTCTGCAATTTTATGTATAACGCACGAAGGGTTATCTACATACGCAAAATGCGGCGCTGTTGTGTCACCTCATATAATTTTTTTCTGCTGGTCATGCAGAAATATGTATTTCAAAGCCATCATGAAATATATGACTACCGTTTAAGTCTATTCTACAATTTTTCCTAATTTTCTTTTATCTACAAGAAAATATGTTTATCTTTATTAACATGAAATGGTAGCTGAATAAGGTTTTGTTAGTTTTATTTATTAAACTTCTCATCAAAGTGATTTATCAAAAAACAACAAAGTATGTCAACCAGAATATAATTACAACAATAGGATACCATACAGTTGAAAATGTAATTCTATATACATAGTACCAAAAGGATAATTACAATCTATAAGAAACAAAACGTTTAACAATAAGATATAGAAGCGAAAAGTATAATGTTTGTAAAACAAAAGATTTGAAGATTGCAGTAATATAAAATTGATGTCCGATTAGAGCTGATGTATAAAATGTTTTAAATTTAATTTTTAAAGTACATCTTATAGGGTATTTAATAAAATGGTCACAATGTATAACAGTTCCTGTAAACTAAAGCGATCTTGTGATGGCTAACAAAGCTCTGGTTTTTAGTTTCTGGAACCTAGATAGGATTTTTTCTCCAGATATTAATTTGGCATGGTATAGCTTGTTGCAGAATTGATAGAGAAAGTCACGTGAATGTAACTTATCAGATTTTTACTCTTTCTGCTATTTATCTGCTAAGGAAAGCAAGCAATGTATACCACTAACGTTCAATATTAAATTTAACACTAAATACGCATTTTGAGGTCTACTGACTCCAAAGAAATAGTTATTATTTTTGAGAAAGGTGTCCACGAGTGCGTTGAAGTAAACAACACATCTCAACTACCAAAATACCAAACTTAGAAAGTTTTGTTATTTTTCATTTTCTCAAAAATGTTTTGATTAAAATATAACGCATTGGAGACATTAATTAACCTGCAAGTCTTCTTCATACAGACTCAATTTTATTCAAATCTATACAATAGGTACAACATAGCATATAGTAGAATGCATTAAAACATACAATTTGAATCGTAGTATTACGTTTTCGAAAGTTCCGTATTAAAAGTTTACACCTTCTCAAGTACCTCCTCCGATGCATATGACGTTTTTCGATTATTATTTTTTTTTCTCCCACAGAGCTTCCTGCCACAAATAAACATATATACAACTAAACACACATTATTTAATTTGAAATCATTTATATCTAAAATATATGGTAAGTAACTTTAATAGAAGAATTGCGCCGGATATGAATTTTTTACTAAAGGGACGAATATGTGTGAAATGGTAGTGTGGAGAGCGTGAGTTCAAAAAACAGTAACAAGTAATCTATTTGCTTTCAACTAACCTTGACAATTATTGTCACAAAGTGGTTTAATATGATTTCCCGAAGCACGTACACCGTTTGTATAAAAACGATTTCTCATTAAATCAGCCTCCACTTAAACAAAAAAATATGACATATTGTGACATTTTATATTTTTTAAGAAGTAAAAACTTCTAAACTCGTAAGTATGTCTTGTTTATTGAGAACACTGTCTCCTGGAAATATTTCTAAGTTTGCATATATGAAAAATAAATTAAAATATGTTCATTTCATTTTTACGGGTGTTCAAATAGCAGGATGGTTTAAATTATTGAAATAGTTTTCTCTTTTTGAGTTTTTAACGAAAAGACTTATCCTTCAAAGAGTATAAAGCGGATAATAATGAGAATTTTGTTAATTTAATTTAAAGTTACAGCAAGCTTTACTGCGATTTTTCTGACCTCTTTTGTGCTTCTTCCATAAACTTGCTGACCACAGCTTTTGAATTTATATATTACTTTCTCTATACGCACTATGCACATAGTGTATAGGGAAGGTATTGCACTCCACCAAAAAATTCGATACCGAGATTTCACCGGAAGTATCTGTTTTAGGGTCCCCTGTAACAGAAAAAGGTATTTTCAGAAAAAGGTCCGTGTGTGTGTGTCCGTGTGTCTATGAACACGATAACTCAAAAACGAAAAGTCGCTAAAATACCAAACTTGGTATTTAAGTTTAGTATCTTCCAGGGATGTGACACGAAGATTTTAAGAAAAATTCCCCCATCCCAAACTACCCTTTATATGAAACTTTTTTCGAAAATTTTGATTTTCTAAAAAATGGCTCTAACGATTTTGATTAAAATATCGTATGTTAAAGATATTTATCTGACAAATAAAATGTATATTTTGAATTTTCTGGGAATAGCCTCTGAAGAATACTTTATTCTGAGTCAATTTTACGGGATTTTGCATAACTGCTAAACCGTAAGAGATGGACAAAAACTTACCACACAACAAATGAAGAGCGCTTTGAAACACACAGTTTATGTTACATACATTTTTTTCGTGGAGTTGAGATATTCCTTGTTTTTGGTTTCAGCTATAAAAAACTTACCTTTCTCATACAGGACTTTGTGAACTCGTGTCCATACAAACAAAGGAACTTCAGTCACATAGCAACCATATTTTGACCATCAATTTAACCTATGCTATCCCTTATTTCGCTTCTACTTACAAGGAAGCAAGTAATAAGACTATTTCTGCTAATTTTTTCTCGATTAGCAAGAAGTAAATAGAAGCATAATCTTTTTAATAATAATTTATTGCTGAGTTGTAGAGAAAGTAATGTGAATGGAATCAGATCAGATTTTTTTTTTTGTATTCTTCTTAAAGATGTTCAAATGCATTATGTATGCTGCTGCTGTTTATCTCTCATAAAGTACATACATTCGCAGAATGTGTCACCGATATTGAAATAAAATGAATTACGATGGAAGCGTTAGGTATAATCAATACTTATTGCACCAATTAGTGATCCATAGCAGTATTTATATATGTTGGTGAGCTTTATAGATTGTGGCGTAATAAAGAATAGGATAGAAAACACAAGTAATGCAGTATTGCATTTAGCTGTCTGTACCTATTATTAAGCATGTTTGTGGCTCTGGGTGTAGAAATCTGTTATACACAAATGTAAACAATAATATGTGCATTGTTATCTGGAATACGAAGATTCAAGTTGCTCAACACCCAACTGTACAGCTCCATCATTTTTTCCGATGGGCACATTTTTTTTGGTAGCTAACGTCCTTTAACATGGTTGGTCATATCGGACGATGAAATTGGTAAAATTATACTCAAATGATCTCAGGGTCCATACAGCTTAAAGTTACTCGACATTCGCCTTCTCAGGATAAGGGAAAACCCAGAAAAAAAACCTTATCCGAGTAACTCACCCTAAGCAAGATTGGAACTTACGACCTTTTGAATGCGAGGCAGACACGCTACCACCACACTACCCAGGCGGGGATGCCCATGTTGTTTACATTTGTGTTTACATATTTCTACATCAAGACACACAAACATGCTTAATATATACGTACAGCTACATGGAACAAAATACTTATTCTGTTATACCTGTGTTTCCTGGAAGTTTTAAAATGAAAATAATAATAATAATAATAATAATAATAATAATAATAATAATAATAATAATTATTATTATTATTACTACACCATAATCTATAAAACACACATGTATAATTATCGCTATGGGCAGCTAAACTTGGCGCAGTAAGTATTGATTACATCTGACTTTTACATCGTAATTAATTATACTTCAATGTCGCTGAGACATTTCGCGAATATACCTTGTCAGAAAGGGTGTTTGGATGTCCTAAATTCGATAATTCATTATAGGTACTTATTCAGATTGATTTATGGGAGTTATTTTGTAACTTAAGTATTTGTTAAAATAGAGGAAATGTGACATATAATTGATACTAGGTGAGGTTTAACAATTATTATTTAAGTTTGTATTCGTTGGTGGAGTAGATTTGTTTTTAGTTTGAATTTTAGGGGTTTAACATTAAGGAAAATCTAATTCATGTTGATGAAAAGGAAGTGAACATTTTAATAGGAGTTTATAATGTCCAAACAGTAAGAACATATTTAAATTGTCCATGGTATATAGTGTTTTCACACATTTTATCTGTTTATTTTAAGAATTTTCTTGTAAATATAGTAGAGACATAGTATATATGATGATGTTTGCCATGTTCGAATTAAGTGACATATTAAACATAGACACTATAAGGAACATGAATAATATTTGCAATGTGTTTTCTCACTATGTACTACAGTAATGGCATAAATTCTGGACACTTTTTGGTAAATTAGCTTTCAAATTACAATATTTATTAAATTGCTATTCGGGATTATTCTAATCACATAAATTATAGCCAAGATGTGTTAGCATAAAACACTATTAAACCTTTTACCACAAACTGGAGCTAATTTGGTTCTTAATGGACTAAATTTGGCCCAGCTTCTTTTGAAAATATATTATTTTATAAATATATACACATATATCTTATTTTATATTATGTCCAATATGAATAGTGATATCAAATTAAAAAATGAGCTCAAAATTTAGGGAATCTAGTAATATTAAGATTGAGACATGATCACCACGATTAATATTAATCTTAAACGAGATTTCCTCAATTTGGATTCCCTTATTATATGAGAGTAATAGCTTTTTATATATCATATTGGACGCAAAATACAGAAAAAGTATACTTAGGAAATATCTGTGTAATTTATATTGCATCCAATATGAAATATAATAAATTATTACTCTCTTATAATAGGGGCTCAAAATGGGGGAAATCTTGTATATTTAAGAGTATGTTGTTCACAGTGTTAAAGTGTCTTAATACAAAACATTAATAGATTTTTACATATATCGAGTTCTTTTATTATAAAATGCAGCAATAACTCCAATATTCACACTAATATAATATAAAATAATATGTATATATTTATAAAACAATATATTTTCAAAAGTTGGGCCAAATAAGATCCAGTTTGTATTAAAATATTCAATAATGCGTTAGGCTGGCTCTTCCTGACTATAATTTATCAATAAGAATAGTCCTGATTAAGAGTTTAATGCAACATTGTAATTTAACCAAAAATATCCAGAATTAATGCCATTACTGTATGTGGAAAAGCGACGAGGCGTATTGACCTTCGTTGTCAAGGCGCTGCATTCGTTTGATATTAGTTCCCAGAACTGTGATATTCTAAGAACTCAACGTACAGCAAGTAACAGCACAAATGGAGCTCTCTGAGCTGGATGTATCTTGCTAAGAAAGATTACATTATTAATAATAATGTACAAACCGCTAATTACATAAGTACATTATGTAATGACATTATGCATTACATATCTACGAAAATATTTATTGTAATTAAGTAAACATTACCTTCTACAATTTCCATCAAGTGAAGAAAAAAAAAATAAAACCTTATGTGCTAGATTTACATGACATTCCCTACTCTCTATTGCTTAGATGTTATTGGGCACACACATTATTGTACGAAATCCTATTTTCCTATCTATTTCATGTTAATTGGGGTAGACTTAATAGCTACATTACAGATGCAAAAGAAATGAGCCAAACTCTATAGTACGATGGTAGCATGTCTGTCTCATATTCAAGAGATCCCGAGTTTGAATCTCGGTCAGGGTGAGTTACCTGGAGTTGAGTTACTGAGTTTTCCCGTTATCCTGAGAAGACGAATGTAGGATAGCACTAAACTATAGGACCCCGGGCGCCTTTGAGATTCATTTTATCAATTTCATTCATTCATTCATTCATTCATTCATCGTCCGTTATGACTTTCCAAGTTATTTGGCATCTGTCTTCTCAGGATAAGGGAAAACTCCGAACACTTTATCCGAGTAACTCCTCTACCCGATTATTTGATAACAGCAGACCCTAAAACGTATATTTCCAGTGAAATGCAGGTATCGAATTTTAGGGTGAAATGCAATACCTTCTCTACATATATTATATACTGTGTATTACGTAGAGAAGTAAAAGAGAATCACGATAGTCAAATGCTATAGAACTTGACACTAAATGCTGGCCTTAAAGTTACATCGTTTTTCCATGATATTGCTAGAAACAAATGAAAATTCACAGGAATTTAAAAAAATGAAAGTATTGAATAATTCGAACCATTAATAACGGATATCTAAGAAGTATCTCAAACAGCAAAGAATTTATTTGAAATAAACTGCGTTTTGAATAGAATTACACTTTTTGTGCAGCACGCTTTCGTCTACCATTTAACACTTACATGTTACAAAAAATTATATAAATTTCCTTCCGAACGAAGAGGACTTCATAAGCTACTGCCAGAAATTCAAGAATAAAAATCCTGTGTATTCCATTCAATGACTTTCTCTACCTATTGTTCAACAAACTATTCTCACAAAAACTTTTTCTTCGTGCTAATCGAGATAAACATTAGAAGAAATGGTCTTATTACTTGCTTTCTTGTTAAACTATTCATACAAACCTTCAATTAAAAGACTAATGATTATGCTACCTTTGCACAGTCAATATACAGCGGCCCTTCAAAAATATTTCAGTGGGCAAGCCAGATCTCTTAAATATATCTAGAAACCATGTTTTAATAAACAGGTGAGCGAAATATTTGCCTTATTCTTTATACAGGGAAATAAGGGAATGTACTAGGCTAAAGTGATAGTCAAATCTTTTAAAAGCTGTCGCTATACTGAAATTCAGTTCTATTCCAGCCATAGCAATACAAAAGAGATATGAAACGGAGGACTTCCTATTTGAAAAAAAAAAAAAAAAAAAAACTAAGTAATTTAAAATTGAACAAATAACAGGGAACACCTCGGAAATTGTTAACAATCGACAGGTCTGCCAGTTTTAACTAATCTGCTTTTTATAGAGATATTGGTTTGTTGTCATAGTCCTACTTATGTTATATAAGAACTTAAGTACCTTTTATAGTATGTATTTTGTTTTAGTTCAAGAACATTGTACATAATTTATGGGAATTAAGTCATATCTACATTTGCTAAACTTTAAACATTCATTCAAATACCCTCTGTTAACCGCAAATGGATATATTAAAGTTATTTAACTTCCTGATGCTGTCAAATGGAGAAATAGTATCCCAGTAAAGGTTTTCCCAAGATTATCTATAATGACGAGTTTCGTGTAGTCGTAGATACGTTTTCTACAAAACCTGTTCGGTCGACAGTACTGTTAGTTGGGTTGCATAAGGCCCAGTCATTCACATGTTTCTGCTAACCTTGCCCTGATCCGGATTCCTCTGCATATTGCCTAATCTTAGTTTCTGCCTGCAGTAACTGTCTTCTCGTCTATTCCTAGTGACCGAGAAACTCAGTCAGGAAATACCAAACATTTTAGACGCTTCTGCTATTAGAACTTTAGATCAATTCTGTTTTATATCCCAAAACAAATGCCATATCATTATTGTTAAATGTGTGTGTATACGCTGTTCTGAAAGGAAACTTACCAATCATTGGATGATTGATTGTCTTGAATTTTTAAAGGAAATTAATGTAGAATTTTGAAAGGTTTACACATTTTTCCTATTGCGTTAACAAACTAAAATGAATTAAAAGATAAATTTAATAAATGTGTCTGCAAATTTACCACAAAACAAATGTTATTACATTATGAGTTTCAATTTTAGGCAGAAAGTATTTAATATAAAAATATTAAACCTTTCAAATTTTAGCAAATGTTGTATCACACCAATAACGGATTTAAATGTTAGCTTTAAATGTAACTCAGATTTGTCAATCTAATTTTGCATACTTACCTGCATGTATTCTTGATAACGCATGTTTTTCTTTTATAATTCGAAATATTTAAGAATAGTCGTCTCCTTGCCACGGTGGTAGCGCAGCTGCTCATCAAGTGTGAGACCTGGGTTCGATTCCCGGTATCGGTATGGGGATTTTTTGCCCTCCGGGAGATCTGGTCCGGGGTGCACTCAGCCTCGTGAAGACTCTGAGGGGTCATTGAGGAGCCACTTGATGGAGAAGTAGTGGCTGCAGATCATGAGGATTGCATTAATTGGCTGGCGGGGGGATTCGAGGCGCTGACCGCGTCTCACCCTCACCTCTGTCATGGACCGAGATGAGGGACGCAGCGGTCAAGGTTTCTTCAAGCTGTCGTGCCATGGAGTTATTATATTATTATTTAAGAAAATGTGCACATGGAAGGTTCTAAACCCCTTATATTTTACTATAGTAACATAGTAGTTATGTTCCCACAATCTGAATTCTGCAGTCCAGAACATCAGAGTCATGCACGTTATGTCGGCAACAACTAGATAATATTTTCCCCTTTCGTTTATTTTATTTTATGCCCTTGCCGAGTAAAACAAAAAGGACTTAATGAATGAAATGCTTGAAATTATACATGAGCAAGTCGCAGAAAACTCTTATCCAAATAGTTTACTCCAGCCTCGAACTCAAGACCTCTCGAATGTGAGCAAGCAGCAAAATGGAGATGGATAACTAATCTAATCTAAAACCTGTGGGTTTGGGAAGTTACATCTAATATCACCGAGCTTAAATATACTCATATCATTACGTTATATTCAATTACGCGTTGTGAGGGTGGCGTGCCTGCCTCACATTCAAAACATCCGAATTAGGAAGCGTTACTTACCTAAGGTTTCTCCCGGTTTTCCCCATAACCTCAAAAGACGAATGTCAGTTAACCATATATTTAAGAATTGCTGTTTCGTTTGAGCAGCCTTTCGCACGATTCAATAGCTCACGCCCGATGTGAATCACCCGAATAAAGGAGAAACTGAAAATAATTATTTTTATTTCATGAAGAATTTAAACTTCTAATTGGAAAAATCGGATGTATTCCATTCACATAGCTTTCTCTGCATCTCTGCTACAAATTATTGTTAAAAAGCTTATGCTTGTATTTACTTCATTCTAATCGAGAAAACTTACCAGAAATTACTTGCTTCCTTGCGAAATAAGGGACTACCATAAAGTGATAGTCGAAAACTGGTTGCTATGTGACTGAAGCTCCTTTTTTGTATGGACAGGAGTTGACAAATTCCTATATGAGAAAAGTAAACCTTTATAAAGCTGAAATCAAAAGAAGGAATATCCCAAAAACAATCAACTCCATGAAAGAAATGTATAAACATAAATTGTGTGTTTTAACGTGCTCTGCATTTTTGTGTGGTAAGTTTTTCCCCATCTCTTACGATTTAGCAGTTTTCAAAAATTCCGTAAAATCCATCCAGAATAGAGGCTATTCCCAGAAAATTCAAGATTTACATTTTGTCAGGTAAATATCCTTAATATACGATATTTTAATTAAAATCATTAGAGCTATTATTGAGAAAATCAAACTTTTCGAAAAAAGTTCCATGTAAAGGGTAGTTGGGGGTGGTGGGATTTTCTTGAAAATCTTCGTGTCGCATCCTTGGAAGATACCGAAGTTAAATGCCAAGTTTGGAATTTAACGGACTTTTCGATTTTAAGCTGTATTGTCCACAGGCACACACACACGGACATTTTTCCTAAAATGATTTTTACTTTCTCTACACGTACCATGTACATCGTGTATAGAGAAGGTATTGTATTGCACCCAAAAATTCGATACCGAGATTTCACCGGAAATACATGTTTTGGGTCCCCCTGAATCCAAAAAAAGCATTTAAGAATTTTAATTATATAAAATGCATACTTTTCACGATCATCTGCTATACTTTTATATTTTAAGTAATAAGTATACAGGTTGACAGGTAACATCTCACAACTCTATCCATCTTTGTCAAGGCGCCATAATCTCTGAACCTAACCACTCGCGTATAAGTAGAGGTTAAGCCGACTAAGTAAAAATCAATATCATACCTGTACACTTTTAGTAATATAATCCACTTCACCTCAATCCTTAAATATCTGCATAGAACGTGTACAATATATGGTGTTATACCCAGCAGGTTGTTGTTTGTTGGTGTTTAAGACGGCTCAACTATTAGGTCATTAGTGCCCTTATGAAGCCAATCATGGCCAAACCCAAAGTTAAAAATCAGATGTGCTCCATTCACATGACTGTCTCTACATCTCGGTAACAAATTATTGTTAAAAAGCTTATTCTTCTTTTACTTCATGCTAATCGAGAAAGAATAGCAGAAATGGTGTTATTACTTGCTTCCTTTTAAATAGAATAAAAATAAGGGAGTGCCATAGGCTAACGCGATAGTCAAAATTTTAAAAGCTTGTTGCTATATGCTTGAAGTTCCTTTGTTTGTATGGCCAGGAGTTGACAAATTCCAGTATGAGAAAGGTATTATTTGAAAACTGAAATCAATAACAAGAAATATCTCCAAAACGATCTACTCCACGAAAAAAAATGCATATAACATAAATTGTGTGTTTTAACGAGCTCTACTTTGTTTGCTAAGTAAGTTTTTGTCTGTCTCTTTCGGTTTACCAGTTATGCAAAATTCCTCAAAATTCATCCAGAATAAAGATGTCTTCAGAGGCTATTTCCAGAAAATTCAAGATATGCATTTTATTTGTCATTCAAATGTCTTTAAGACACGATATTTTAATCAAAATCGTTATAGCCATTTTTGAGAAAATCAAAAATTTCGAAATTTTTTCCATGTAAAGGGTAGTTGGAGGTGGGGGGGGGATTTTCTTGAAAAGCTTTGTGTTGCATCCTTGGAAGATAGTGAACTAAAATACCAAGTTAGGCATTTAACCGACTTTTCGTTTTTGAGCTATGCTGCCCAATGACACAACCGCACACACATACAGTCACACACACATTGATGGACAGACACACATATGGACATGTTTCTAAAAATGCTTCTTTTATTCAGGGTATCTCAATTTCTGGTGAAATCTCGGTATCAAATTTTTAGTGCAATACAATACCTTCTCTATAAACTATGTACTAAGTACTTGTAGAGAAAGTAAAAACCAATGTAAAATAAATCAATAAATATAAATAATATCTAAAGTTAGTTATAACATTCCATGTATATACAATAAAGTAACGCAAAAGTCGGAGTGAAGTAAATTTAAGAAACAATTTCAAAACTGATACAAAAAAAAAGGGATTAAAATAACGAAATCCTTAGTTGAAAGGTTGCATTTGATAAAACTTGAAACATTTTATCTACCGTTAGGTTATAGTCTGTCAGGACCTCTGCAAGACTGACCGGCAATTGCAGAATACCCAGCAGGTTGAACAACAGTTAGCTCCTTAAAACCAGCCAATACAAGTTTTAATTTGTTTATATCATTGCGTGTCCACATCCACGTAATGAAACTAATAACAATAATAATACTCCCCGGGGATCCAAACTACTGAGTGTCAGTTTATATTTGGATTTCTACAGTAAAAGAAAGCCCGAAAAATGTACACAAACAACTCGCCCCAAGAGAGATTTGAACCCATGTCTCAGGTAGGTAGACCTCACCAACATTAAGTCGCCCTCCGTGGTGTAATGGTTACCATGCTAACTTCATATACCCAAGGTCGTGGGTTCAAACCCGGCGGAGGACAATGGATTTTTTTCGAGTGTAAAAATCCTGAGCATGGCTTCCTTCGGAAGGAAAGTAAAGCCGTGGGCCCCGTGTCATAGATTTACGGCACGTAAAAGAACCTCAAGTCTGATAGGAGAGGTCTCTGAGCAAAATTAAGCAGTCATTCACGCCCAATTTAGAATGGGACGCTGAGAACCACAGCAGTTAAAGAACGTCCATAAGTAACACGCCATTTCAATTTTTTTTCACCGACATTAACTCCTTAGGAGTAGGGACAAAGTTATATCTGACGAGAAAAAATTATCTTCATTGTTTTTCAAAATTATACGCTTAAAGTCAGGTAACATTTTAAAATGCAAGCGAGTATTTTGTAAAAGCCCACACAGCAGAAATAGAAGTGACATAAGCTACATGTTATCAAATTTACATGTATTCTCAAATAAATATTTATCTTGTATTGTTTACTTGATAAATGAAATTTTGTTACAATTAAGATTACTTTAGAGCCGTTTTAGGGAAAACGAAATTAAAAAATCTGATGTGTTCCGTTCACATGACTTTATCTATTTCTCTACAACAAAATATTGTTAGAAAGATTATGGTTATTTACTACATGCTAACCGAGAAAAAATTAGCAGAAATAGTCTTATTACTTGCTTCCTTGTAAGTAGAAGTGAAATAAGGGAGTACCATAGGTTAAAGTGATAGTCAAAAACTGGTTGCTATGCGACTGAAGTTCCTTTGTTTGTATGGACAGGAGTTGACAAATTCCTGTATGAGAAAAGTACACATTTTTTAAAGCTGAAAACAATAAAGAGGATAAAAAACGATCAACTCCACGAAAAAAATGTATATAACATAAATTGTGTGTATAAACATGCTCTACATGTTTTGTGGTAAGTTTTTGTCATTTCCTACGGTTTAGCAGTTCCATAAAATTCATCCAAAATAAAGTAGTCTTCAGAGGCTATCCCAGAAAATTCAGGATATACGCTTTATTTGCCAGGTAAATATCTTTAATATACGATATTTTAACCAAAATCGTTAGAGAAATTTTAAGAAAATCAAAATTTTCCAAAAAGTTCCATATAAACGTTAGTTGGGGTTGGGGGGATTTTCTTGAAAATCTTCATGTCACATCCTTGGAAGATACCAAACTTAAATACCAAGTTTGGTAATTAACAGTCTTTTCGTTTTTGAGCTATGCTGTCCACAGATGCACACACGCGCATACACGGACCTTTTTCTAAGAATGGATTTTTTTGGGTTCAGGGGTACCCAAAACATGTATTTCCGGTGAAATTTTGGTATGGAATTTTTTGGTGGAATGCAGTACCTTCTCTATACACTATGCACATAGTACGTATTGAGAAATTAATAACACATAAGATAATCCGTTTAATTAATTCCAAATTCTTAATGTTTCATCAAAACCACTTGGAATACGACTTTTTGACGTAATGAAAGAAACAAACATCTTCCGTATAAGCTCCAATTTTTTAAAAACCTTTTCCTTGCATTTGTGAAAATGCTAGCTGTTCAAAATGTAATATTTGTAGAGCATGTCGTATTAATTCCACAATCCACAAACACGCGTTCGCGCTTTTTTTAACAATAATATTTGTTGAAAAAGGTGCGTGCAAGAAAATACATTCTAGAAGTACATTTCCAGTGAAAGTTTAAAATGGAAGTTTTAGATCAGCTGCAGTGGTTACTCTCCGTTTAAAGATTTACAGAAAGTAAAATCAAAAGCGCCCATTGCCCGCTTTTGCAATACGGAAAAAAATGAAAAATGTGAGTGTAACATTGTTGCAACCGTTTAATCTTCTTTCTGTTTATGCTATATGAGATAAACGTTTGCAACACTTGGCTTAATACATATTTCTTCGAGGTACAAGGGGGTAAATGCTAAAGCGATAATCACATATTTTAAGATATGGTTTCTATGTGGTGGTCTTTAAATTCCGTTCTCTATGCATTACCAGGATGAAAATAAGTGAATAACGATTTCCCATTTGAGGACAGTATAGGCACAGAAAAATTGACACCAATACTAAGAAATATCTCAGAAATGAATAATTTCACATAATAAAATAGATGTATAGGACATGAACTGCGTGTTTTAACGAGATCTTCGTTTTCTACGTAATAGGAATTTGTCTGCCTCTTGTGTCTATCAGGTCATCCAAAATGAAGAGGACTCCAGAGGCTCTTCCCATACAAAATATACATTTAATTTGTTATAAACATATCTTAAAAACACATCACCTTAATCCTATTCGTTGATCATTTTTGAGAAATCAAAATGTTCGAAAAAAGGTTCCATGTAAAGGGTAAGTAAGCAGGGATATTTTATTGAAAATCTTCGTGTTGCATCCTTGGAGGACGCTGAATTTAAATATCAAGTTTGGTATTTCAATGAATGTTCGGTTTTGAATTATACTGACATTTTGAATTACATGTTACACGCACACACGGCCCTTTTTTTCTTTTGTTTTTTGAAGTCTTGAACATATATATTCTGGTGAAATTTCCACATCGAAATGTTGAGTAGAATACAATATTTCCCCTATAATACGTAATAGAGAAAGTAATAATAGCGGTTTATAATGCTTTTAATTATGAATAATAAAATTAGGTTGAATTTCAAAAGAAATATCTTACGTATTTATAGCCCACAGGGAAAGTACAGGCTACTTTCAATAATTTCAAGATGTTTGGAGTTTCACCCACAGTTTCCATTACTGACGGAGCTAATTTCGTGGGGGAAAAAAAACTCTCACAGAACAAACAAACAAAATAAGTTGGTACAGGCATTGAGGAATATTATCCTCTATGGTAAAGGCATTAAAGTCCACAGTAAAAGAAAAAAACAACAATAATTATAAAATAGCAATGATGAGAAAAAAAAAGAAGTAAATGTCACTCCACTTTAAAGAAATGCTACACTGATACACAGATTCAGAAGGAGGCTTTACCTCAACACGAATGTGGTGCTGGTGTGTTAGAGTTGCCGACGCCGGTACATGCTCACGACACCGAGTTAGCCACGCGACTGTTTTGCGACGACATTGGCGAGGTCCTCCACCACCACCACCACCGCCGCCGCGCCGCGGTGCAGGGGAGGAGCTAGGTCACCAGTACACTCTGTCAGTCAGTCGGACAGGGCTGGGCAGGTTCTTGGCAAGAATCCCCGTTATCAGGTCGGCCACTCTGTCTTGCATTGTTAATTAACTCCGATTTGATTGCGAGGTTCCTTACAGGGTCAAGGACAGGGTTGCTTTTCGGCGCCTCGAGGATGAACTATTTTAGTGGCTGGCAGACAAAATGCTGCAAGTGCATGCTTAATCATTGTACATCCAAGAAACCTGAATTCTAAGTCTATAGCATGATTCGAAGAATTGAGTTGATATTGACTAACACTAAATAGGGTGTTGGTAACAATTGCCTACATCAAAATCTGTTCTGATAAAGTAAATACATTTTTCGATTTATTATACTCTGAGGACTACTAAATAAGGAAATTGGATATAACAAATATTAAATTACACATAATATTACAAACAAATGTACACACATACATGATACATATATACACGCACATAGACATGCATACATACATACATACATACATACATATATACATGCATACATGCATACATGCATACATGCATACATACACACATGCATACATACATATATGGACACATACACACATACATACATACATACATTACATACATACATGCATACATACAACATACATACATATATGGACACATACACACATACATACATTACATACATGTATACATACATATGTGGACACATACACACATGCATACATACATACATACATACATGCATACATACATACATACATACATACATACATACATACATACATACATACATATATGGACACATATACACATGCATACATACAGAGGCTGTCTCAGAAGTACCCGACCCGATGTATAGATAGCGGTTGTTCTTTCAAACAACAACAATGGTAACAAAAGCTTAACTTAGAAAGCTTAAGTTTGACGATTGACAATTTTACGTTGTTTAGCATTTGTTTGGCAGCCATCATTAGTGAATGCCCCCAGCGAATTTGCCTACATGGATAAAATTGGTCATCTTTATGTGATACAATACTTTCATTTGAAAGGTCTTAGTCCAACTAACATTACAGCGAGCTAGATTTTACTTTGGGGGAGTCTGCTCCTTCGTTTACAACAGTGAAACATTGGGTGGCAGAGTTTAAGCGCGGCCGTACGAACTGCCAAGACGAACATCGCAGTGATCGACCAAATGAGGTTACCAGTCCAGAAATTGTAAAGAAAATCCACAAAATGGAATTGGATGACCGTCGACTGAAAGTGCGCGGGTTTGCAGACATTGCAGAAATTTCAAAAAGTTCTGTACATCGCACACTGACTGAAAATGTGGATATGAGAAAGTTGAGTGCAAGGTAGGTGCCGCGTTTATTCACAATAGAACAAAATAGCGTCGTGATGATGTTTCGCTGCAATAAAGCTGAGTTTTTGCGTCGATTCATAACAATGGATGAGACCTGGGTTCATCATTTCACACCTGAGACGAAGGAACAATCAAAACAATGGATTGGAAGGGGAGAATCAGCTCCAAAGAAGGCGAATACAGCTCCATCCGCAGGCAAGATAATGGCGTCAGTTTTCTGGGACGCACGCGGGATAATTTTCATTGATCATCTCAAAAAAAAGGAAAAGTAGTCAATGGCGAATATTATGCGAATTGTTACAGCGTTTGAGTAATGAAATCGAGCAAAATCGGCTGCATTTAGCGAAAAATAAGGTTTTATTTCATCAAGACAATGCACCAGTTCACACTCCATTATCGCCACTATCGAGAAATAGTAAAGGGTCAGAATAATAAATACATAAGATGTGTATTCCAATATTATTTATTAGTTCCAATAATATATATATATATATATATATATATATTAAATTGGTATAACTAAAAGTGCTCAAATTCCTTTTTCGGCGTGATTACCAGCTGCTATAGCAGCTCCTACTCCTGTATCTACATTAGTTCATTCTTGGGCCCAAATCAATGAGTTAAAGTTCAAATTGCTTCCTCATGCACCCTATTCGCCAAATTTAGCCCCTTCTGACTATTTTCTGTTTCCAAACTTGAAGAAATGGCTTGGTGGTAGAAGATTTGCCAACAATGAAGAGGTGAAGTCTGCAATTAATGACTATTTTGCAGACTCGATGGTTCTCACTATAAACAGGATATCAAAGCTATTGAACATCACTGGGAAACGTGTATCGAGCTGAAAGGAGACGATGTAGAGAAATAAAGATGATTTCCCCCAAAATGTTTGTGCACTTTTTTTTTTTTGTTAGGTCGGGTACTTCTGGGACAGCCCTCACACATATTACGTCTTCTATAAGACCTATTTAAAACTGAAAAACTCACCTAGTTACTGGGAAATAAAGCACTTGAAACCGTTTACAGAGGCGCAATTGAATCTATACTAACATATGAAGCACCTGTGTGGGGATTTGCACTACAAAAGCAGAACATGAGAAAATTCCACAGAATCCAAAGATTCTTCAACATAAAAATAACGAAAGCGGATAGGACAATTTCTAATGACGCTTCTTGCTGTATTATCGTCGGTAACGAACCTATAGATGTACCAATACAGGGGAAGAAAAACTTTATAACGCTATACAGGTTGAAAGAGACTATGATGCATCCCTGCCATTAAAAGTCAAGAACCATCCAGCAGAAAGCCCTTACATTAAAGAAGCTTAGATGATACAGCATATGTATTCAGAATCTACACGGGTGGGAGCAAATCATAAGGAAAGTAGGGGCTGCAGCAGTCTTTTTCAAAAACGACACATTAACTCGTTAATTGAAATTCAATCTGGATGGAAGGTGTTCAAAAACCAGGCGGAGCAACTGGCTATACTGGAAGTGCTACAGAGCTACAGAATATGACTGATACGATGAATGAAGAGAAGACTGCAGTCATATATACAAATAGCAAAGTAGAATTAACCATATTGCAAAAAATAATAAACATAACTCTATAGCAGAGGAAACCCTTAACAAACTCAAAATGTTAGAACGAAACCAATGGACAATACACTTCAGCTGGGTGAAAGTCCATGTGACTGGTAACGAGTTAGCAGATCATCTAGTAAAAGAAGCTACTGAAGACAATGCACTACAGATTATATACAAGATTCCAAAATCTACCACCAAAACCGAAATAGCAGAAGCAGGATATTAACAATGGTAGCAGAGATGGAACAACATAAAAAGGCCACATAGCAAATCATTCTTCCCTTCTATAAAATACCGACTTAAGAAAAAAACTTCCAAAAACACCGATATTTATGGTAATAGTTTTAGGACATGGAAAAACCAAATCCTACTTACACAGGTTTCACCTTACAGACGATCCTCACTGTACATGTAATAACCCACAACAAACAGTGAATCATCTTATATTCGAATGCAGGGACACAAAGCATAAAGGCGTAAATCAATACCGGATGTACACATGAATGATGGAAACTGGCCAGTGACAAATCAGGATTTTATAAACAATCACTTGAAAGCATCTTGTAAATGTGTCCATTCAATTGATTTATAAACGATTGTGTCAAATAGTATTGTATAATGAATATTATAGAGTCTTGTTATCAACATATTGTAAAATAAACTAACATATAATAGGACGTTAGTATACTTAAAACCACCAACAATTAATCCTATTTTAAATGTATTAGAACATGCCTTAAAATGTAATTATGTAATTTAATGCATGTGATATTACTTTGTAATGGGGCATTCAGTTAATGTTCAATAAAAAACAAACAAAAATACATAGTATATTTGTACATATATGCATACATACACACATGCACAGAATAGAAATTAGAAACAGAAGACTAAAGTAAAAATCAGATGTGTTATATTTACATAGCAAAAGGAGGGGATCAGTCATCACCCACCAACCGGAAACCGATTACAAACACCACACTGATCAGAAGAGTTGTTGAAAGATCACTTGACCATAGGCTACGCACTTATATAACCTTAAGTCCATAACGAGGCTTACATTATCTCCAGGAACTAACCATCTTCAATGCAGCTCTGGAATCCGCTAAAGAACAAAAAGATAATGTTGCTGTAGTATTTCTGGATAAAAGAATAGCGTTTGATACTATAGGTCATTTTCATCTACAAAAAAAAAAACAAACAAAAAAAAAACAACAACAACAACAACAAAGAAAACACAGATTCCATAGGAATCCCCAGAAAATATCATGCTTAATAATGAATCAGCAAAAAGATAACATTACAGTATTTAAAATCAACGGTAAAACAAATCAAATTGAAATAAAAAGAGAAATGCTACAATTTTTTTTACGATTTAGCAACGTATTTCATTTTAAAGGAACAGGCTTTATCTGATGAATATGGTTACTCATTGGCTTCACATTGTCATAATTTAACAGTGATGAGTTTCGCAGATGATCCGTGATCGTTGGAAAATGTATAAGCAGCAAAAGAATTGACTAAATTGGCTATGCAATTTTTTTTAAAAAATTGGCCTTACCACCAATATATCAAAATCAATGTATTTATCCAAAAGAATGAAAAATATTCACCACTGAAGCTCATTATTTCTGAAAGTAATGAAATTCAGTGTCAAAATCCCGAAGAAAAAAATACTTTAAATAAAATATTAATTTAAAAGATGAAATAGTTTACGATAGTCATCAAACCTAAGAAAAAATTTATAAGAAAGCCCTTTTACAATCAGACCATGAATTTGTTATTCTAAACTCGTCTGTCTCTATTGCCTTAATTTATCTTTTTCAAATTATCCCAATATATAAAATTCAACAAACATTTTTAACTGGCGCTGACAAAACATTTGAAACATTAAAATGCATCCTTCAAATATCTTCAGACGTTACAGGCCATATGGTATACATTGAGAGGAAATATAAAGGTCTTGGTCTATTCTGCGCTTCATGAAAAGTTTGCTTATAATATATAAACATCTGAAAGTTTTAAAAGACTTAAATCACCCGCTTGTTAAGGGATTTTAAGCATGAAACTCAAAGCCGTTTATAACATTTTAACATCGCTCAGAATGACATCAGAGATCCAGTAAGTCTTCTCTCCGATGCAAGCAGATTGAGAAGACATTTAAGAGAAGAAGATTTCAGCTTTGGAGTGAGTTACCACAAAAAGGAAAATGTGTTAAACTGTCCAGTGACTACACACCTGCAGATAAATAGATCCGAGATTATAGCGGACCTTTCCGCTCCGAATAGACAGATGCCATAAAATAACTGCTGGAGTTATTGCTGTACGTTCCTTACTAGATAGGTCCCAGGACAATACCCTCTGCCGCTTGTGGCAAGGAGCACGGAACAATTGCACATGTTCTGGGTGCCTGCCCGTGCCCCTTAATAGATTTACAATCTATCACCTATTCAATCTGCATTTCTGAATACAATTAATTTGCTTCTTACTTAATTTAAGAAAGATTGATAAATCAATGTTATTTGAGTGCAAATCAAATGTAACATTTAACTACAGCAGACATCATAAGACCAGGAACTTGCTTACAACAAGTATGAAACAAAAATGACTAGGGGCTTGTCCATCAGTGGTAACAGCAGGCTCCTCGTCATCATTGGCTACAAGACATCTGATGGTAGTGGAATGATCCTTGATCCTACTGTTCGCTTTGAGTTCTACTGTGAACATCTGGACACAAGCGGATACAAAGTAGGCCATTTATGAACCTACTCTTCCCTTCTACAAGGACAAATACAATCTTAAAAAACCTGATGTGTTCCATTCACATGACTTTCTCTACATCTCTGCAACAAATTATTGTTAAAAAGCTTATGCTTCTATTTACTTCATTTTAATCTAGAAAAAAATAGTAGAAATAGTCTTATTACTTGCTTCCTTGTAAGTAGAAGGGAAATAAGGGAGTACTATAGGCTAAACTGATAACCATAAGCTGGTTGCTATGTGACTGAAGTTCCTTTGTTTGTATGGACAGGAATTTGTATGAGAAAACATTTTTCCAAAGCTGAAACCAAAAACAAGGAATATCTTAAAAACGATCAACTCCACGAAAAAAATGTATATAACATAAATTGTGTGTTTTAATGTGCTCTACATTTTCTGGGTGGTAAGCTTTGTCCATCTCTTACAGTTTAGCAGTTATGCAAAAATCCATAAAATTCATCCAGAATAAAGTAGTCTTCAGAGGCTATTCCCAGAAAATTCAAGATATACATTTTATTTGTCAAGTAAATACCTTAAATTTACGAGAATTTAATCAAAATCATTAGAGCCACTTTTCAGAAAAACAAAATTTTCTATTTTTTTTTTCCATTTAAAGGGTGGATTGGGGTGGGGGAATTTTCTTAAAATTTTTCGTGTCGCATCCTTGGAAGATACCAAACCTAAATACCAAGTTTGGTTTTTAACGGTCTTTTCATTTTTGAGCTATGCTGCCCACAGACACACACATACACACACACACACACACACACACACACACATGGACATTTTTCTAAAAATGTTTTTTTTTTTTTGGGGTTCAGGGGGTCTCAAAACATATATTTCCGGTGAAATCTCGGTATCGAATTTTTGGGTGCAAGACAATACCTTCTCTATGCACTATATACATAGTACGTTTAGAGAAAGTAAAAGTATATCTGGATTAATGCTAGGACCTAGAGGGACAATACCCAAAAAATTACACCAATTTTGGGTATTTTATGGTCAGGATAAACACGTGCTGTACGCAATCGCAAGTGTGACAATCACAGGATCTTCTCTCAACTTTAGAAATTATTTGTATTCATTTTAATGTTGATACTATGTAACGCCATTAAAAGTTGCATGTAAATTAAAGCTAATAGATTAGTGTTATTGTGACAAGATCGGTCCTAAACTATTTTATTAGATTTGAAGTTTATTATTACTAACTTGATATGTTTTCTACACTTAGCTATATAATTTATTTTTATCATTGTAATTATTTTAAACATGTTAATGCCATAGTTATACTTTGTCTACATGACAGGCCTCAACTGAGAGAATTAATTAATAAAAATCCTATACAATATCGCTCTTTTATTTGCTAATGGAACCAAACATTTGCATAATTGTTCTTATTTTTTGCTTCCTTGTAAGTAGAAGGGAAATAAGGGAATACACTAGCTAAAGCGATAGTCAAATATTTTCAAAGCGGGTCGCTAAGGCATAGCCAAGAGTAAAAAGAAAATAACACCCGTTTAAGAAATGTTTTAATTATTAGACAATTTACACAATAACCACCAATATTGGAAATTGTTAACTCTATAAAAATGTACATGACATAAACTGTGTTTTTAATGAAATTTACATTTTTTTTTGTAGTAAGATTTTGTATTTCCGTTACGGTGTATCAGTTATGCAAAAGTCGTTTCAAAATGAAGAAAACGTCAGAGGCTGGTTCCAGAAAATTAAAGAAATGCATTTCCTTTTCCAAGAAATTATTTTAAACATATGGTGTTATAATTAAAATCGTTAGAGCTATTTTTTTAAACATTCTCCATGTAAACTGTATTTACAGGTGGGGGATTTTCTTGAAAAACTTCATATCGCATCCTTGATAGATGCTAAACTTAAATGTGACGTTTGGTATTTAACGGACATTTCGTTTTTTAGTTATGCTGTTCATAGACAGCAGACACACACATCACACGCACATACATATGCACACATACACACGGACTTTATAAAATGCCTATTTTAGATACAAAGGATCTCAAAACATTTATTAAACACGTATTTTCGATGAAACTTCGGTACAAAATTTTTGGGTAGAATATTTTCTCTGCCTATTATGCACATTGTACATTGGTAAGGAAAGTCAAAATCGGATGGGTTATATTTACACGACTTTCTCTACCCATCATCATTTAGGTATCTAAACTTCTGCTGACATTTCTTACAAGGACTTTACACCTTTGTGAAAATACATAGCTCAGACTTTCAGACTCATTCATTCAGAATGAAGAGGTCTTCAGAGGTATTCCCGGAAAATGCAGCATTTACATTTCGTTTGTCATTGAGATGTGTTAAACATATGGTATTTTAATCAAAAACGTTAGACCCATTTTTGAGAAAATTGAGATGTCTTGCTTACTTGGAGCAGAAGAGTAGCCGTTTTTAAAGTGGACACCTATTTTTACTTTCTCTATACGCACTATGTATATAGTGTATAGGCACTCCACCCAAAAATTCGATACCGAGATTTCACCGGAAATATATGTTTTAGGGTCCCCAATATAAAAAAGCATTTTCACAAAAAGGTCCGTGTGTGTGTGTGTGTGTGTGTGTGTGTGTGTGTGTGTGTGTCCGTGTGTCTGTGAATACAATAACTCAAAAACGAAAAGTCGGTAAAATACCAAACTTGGTATTTAAGTTTAGTATCTTCCAGGGAGCGACACGAAGATTTTGAGAAAAATCCCCCACCCCCAAATATTCTTTACATGGAACTTTTTTCAAAAATTTTGATTTTCTCAAAAATGGCTCTAACGATTTTGATTAAAAATTCGTATATCAAAGATATTTACCCAACAAATAAAATGTATATCTTGAATTTTCTGGGAATAACCTCTGCAGAGTAGTTTATTCTGGATGAATTTTACTGAATTTTGAATAACTGCTAAACCGTAAGAGATGGATAAAAACTTACTCCACAAAAAATGTAGAGCACATTAAAACATACAATTTATGTTATATACATTTTTTTCGTAGAGTTCGTCGTTTTTGAGACATTCCTTATTTTTGGTTTCTGCTATGAAAAACGTATACTTTTCTCATACAGGAACTTGTCAACTCCTATCCATATAAACAAAGGAACTTCATTGACATAGCAGCCAGCTTTTTAGTATCAGTTTAACCTATGGTAGTCGCTTATTTCGCTTCTACTTACAAGGAAGCAAGTAATAAGAATATTTCTACTATTTTTTTCTGATTATCATAAAGTAAATAGAAGTATAAGTTTTTTAAGAATAATTTGTTGCCGGGATATAGAAAAAGTCATGTGAATGGAACACATAAGATTTTTACTTTCTCTATACGCACTATGTACATAGTGTATAGAGAAGGTATTGCACTCCACCCAAAAATTCAATACCGAGATTTCACCGGAAATATATGTTTTAGGGTCCCCTTTATCTAAAACAAGCATTTTCGGAAAAAGTCCGTGTGTGTGTGTGCGTGTGTGTGTGTCTGTGAACATGGTAACTCAAAAACGAAAAGTAGGTAAAATACCAAACTTGGTATTTAAGTTTAGTATCTTCCAGAGATGCGACACGAAGATTTTGAGAAAAATTCCCCCACCTCCAACTACCCTTTACATCAGTGTTTCCCAACCTTTTGAAGTTCACGGCACCCTTGGGAATAACATTAAACACCAGGGGCATCCTTCCTTGAATTAAAAGAAAATTAAGCTTAATATGTTAATTTATTGAAATATTATATAATAATAACGTACACCATAACATAACACAGTAAACTTTACTACAATCACTGAGTAAAAATACATCAATAAATTTTGTTCGATTAATGATTAATGTGAAACTTGTGATTGATGCTTAGAGCACAGATATGTGATGTCGGGTCTTACAGTTGACAGTGAAACACGCAAATCATCCTCAAGGTTATTCAGTCTATTTCTTGCTTTGCATTTTATTGTCACCATAGCAGAAAAGGCTTGCTCGCATAGATAGGAGTCTGAAAAGGGCAAAAGTGCGTTAATTGCTTTCTTCATTAGGTTAGGGTACTCCTCTCTCCGTTGAAGCCAAAAACTAGCCACCGAAGCCTCACTCTTGGTGAACTTACCTTTGAGTGTGGAATCAGCGCAAAGATCAATAAATTCATCTCGTTCGCAAGTTGTGAAATCTATTTCCTCTGCACTATCTACGAAATCAAATGGTGAGACAACCCAGTCGAGATTCGTAGTGGAAATAGTTGGAAAGTACGCATCTATTGCATCTTGCAATCTTGATAAGTGATCACAAATGCGGTCTTTCAGTTTACCCAGATCTTTATCTCCTGCCACATTAAGAAGAGATGGAAAGTTCGACAAATCTCCTTTTTGATCTGCAGACTTCCAAGAACTAAGTTTTCTTTTAAAACCTTTCATTTTATTGGTTGAGGAGATTATTGTTTCATGTCGACCCTGCATCGAAACATTCAGTTCATTCAGCTTATGAAAAATATCAGCCAGATACGACAGTTCAAAACACCAATGAATCACTTAGTAAGAGCTCATGAAATGTGTCTTGATTTTCATCATTAAAAAAAGTTTTTAGCTGTTCTTTAAGTTCGAGAAACCGTTTCAATACACGACCCCGCGACAACCACCTTACTTCTGTGTGAAGTAACAAAGAGGTATGAGCTGCATCCGTTGCGCGACATAACTGTTCAAAAATTCTGCACTTTAAAGGTCGAGACTTCATATAGTTCACCATTTTCACAACTTGGTTAAACACTTCAGCAAAATCTTCATTACACGCTTTCACGACTAATGCCTCTCTATGCAGAAGACAGTGAGTTATAATAATGGATAGATTTTCATTGAGAGCTCTGGCAGTAAAACCTTTAATTTTCCCAGACATAGATGGTGCACCATCTGTACATATACCACAACAGTCTTTCCATGAAAGATCATGGTCATTGAGATAGGAATTAATAGAAACGAAAATATCATGGCCTGTGGTTGTAGTCTCCAGCGGTCTACAGAACAGAAACTGTTCACTAATATCTTTTTCATCAATATATCTGATAAAACCAAGGAGTTGCGGTTTGTCACCAATATCGAGACTCTCATCTACTTGCAAAGCAAATGTTCTATAAGTTTTTATTTTCTCCGTGACTTGTTCGTTGATATTGCATGACATTTCAGATATCCTGCGGCTGATTGTGTTGTTGGACAGAGGAACTTTCGAAATTTGATTAGCTGCTCCTTCGCCAAGTATTGTTGAAACTATAACTTGACATGCAGGGCCAATGATTTCCTCTCCAAGAGTATGAGGTTTCTTTTTCTTAGCTATCAGTTCTGCTACTTTAAATGAAGCTTCAAGAGCAGTATCACCTATGGTCATTCTCTTTACCATTCGCACAGCTGTTTTCTTCTCCCCTTCTAATATATGTGAAAAATACATTACACTTTTCTGTGACACACTAGGATGCTTTGTTGTAAGATGCCGCTTCAGTTTGCTAGGGACCATGGCCTCGTTGCTAAGTGTTTCGCAACAAACTAAACACACAGGGATAGGGTTTTCCTCGTTGTTATTCCACTTAAATCCATACGCTAAGTAACTGTACTGGTATGTTCTTTTCTTTCGTTTGTCTTCTTTATGTGGTGAATTCGACGGTCCGGGAGAAACTGTAAGATTTTGCTTCTTAAAGCAAGCAGTAGTACCCGACTGTTTACTTTCACTGTCCTAGCGTTTACGTTTAACAACGAACTTATCCATAGCTAAACACTGTGAATCAACGTGAGGAAGACAACTGAAAGCGCCAAGCGGCGTTCACTTTTATATATTCATCTGTCGAAGTCTCGGGAATGTTCGTGAGGAAGCGAGTAGTCTCGGGAATGTTCGGCAGGGTATAGCTGTAATGCCATCTGTGGGATACTAGCATAACTGAATTATTGAAATGAATCGACCACTATCACCATCTGCCGTGCATGAGAGTAATTGAGTTGACTTATTTTATTTCAAAACCTTACAAGACTTAAGGCTTCAGTAGAAGGTATTTTTTTTTTGTTTATCTCAATATCTCGCGGCACCCCTTAGCCAATCATACGGCACCCTAGGGTGCCGGGGCACACCGGTTGGGAACCGTTGCTTTACATGGAACTTTTTTAAAAAAAATTTGATTTTCTCAAAAATGGCTCTAACGATTTTGATTAAAATTTCGTATATTAAAGATGTTTACCTGACAAATAAAATGTATAACTGGAATTTTTTGGGAATAGCCTCTGAAGGGTAGTTTACTCTGGATGGCTTTTACTGAAGTTTGAATAACTGCTAAACCGTAAGAGATGGACAAAAACTTACTGCACAAAAAATGTAGAGCACGTTAAAACAAACAATTTCTGTAATATACATTTTTTCGTGGAGTTCGTCGTTTTGAGACATTCCTTATTTTTGGTTTCTGCTATGAAAAACTTATACTTTTTTCATACAGGAATTTGTCAACTGCTGTCCATAAAAACAAAGGAACTTCAGTGACATAGCAACCAGCTTTTGATTATCACTTTAACCTATGGTACTCCCTTATTTCGCTTCTACTTACAAAGAAGCAAGTAATATGGCTATTTCTGCTAATTTTTTACTGATTAGCATGAAGTAAATAGAAGTATAACTTTTTTAAGAATAATTTGTTGCAGAGATGTAGAGAAAGTCATGTGAATGGTACACATCAGATTTTTACTTTCTCTACACGTACTATGCACATAGTGTATAGAGAAAGTATTGCATTGCACCCAAAAATTCGATACCGAGATTTCACTGGAAATACATATTTTGGGTCCCCCTGAATCCAAAAAAAGCATTTTTGGAAAAAAAGTCCTATGTGCGTGTGTGTGTGTGTAGAGTACTTTATTCTGGAAGAATTTTGCATAACTGCTAAAACGTAAGAGATGGACAAAAACTTAACCTACAAAAAATGTAGAGCACATTAAAACACACAATTTATATTATATACATTTTTTCATGGAGTTGATCGTTTTTTATCCTCGTTATTGTTTTCAGCTTTAAAAAATGTGTACTTTTCTCATACAGGAATTTGTCAACTCCTGTCCATACAAACAAAGGAACTTCAGTCACATAGCAACCAGCTTTTGACTATCACTTTAACCTATGGTACTCCCTTATTTCACTTCTACTTACAAGGAAGCAAGTAATAAGACTATTTCTGCTAATTTTTTCTCGATTAGCTTGAAGTAAATAGAAGAATAAGTTTACTAACAATAATTAGTTACACAGAAGTAGAGAAATTCATGTGAATGGAACACATCAGATTTTTTCACTAAGGTGGCTACGTCTTTCACACACAACACTGAATATTAATGGAGGACAGCTCTTTGTTAGCGGGTCCATCAGACCTAGCCGAGAGAACTAAAGTTATAGTTCCCCTACCTGCCACCCAGGGGACGCTCCTCTATGCCAGCACGAGGCCAGGAACATCTTAAAATCAAATGGACAACTGTATTGGGAAGACAAGAGGCTAATGACAATTGTTCAACAGATTAAATAAATAAAATAGGTACATTTTTGAGAAAATCAAAAATTTTGAAAAATGTTCCATGTAAAGGATAGTTGTGGATGAGGGAATTTTCCTGAAAAGATACGCAATTTTCCTTATGCTGTCCACAGACACACTCACGCACAAACGGACCTTTTTCTAAAAATGATTTTTTTTTATTCAGAGGATCCTAAAACATGTATTTTAGGCGAAATCTCAGTATCGAATTTTTGAGTGGAATACAATACCTTCTCTATCTACTATGTACATATTTGCCAGAGAAAGTAAGAAAGAAACTAATATTGAACTTCATTTGAGATAAGTGTTTCCTGTTCTGTTTTCTTTCTTTTTTCTGTGGTAATGCAAAGAGCATTGTATTAGTGTATTTTTACTTTCTTTATTGCATATTTACAACGTACATAGTAGATAGAGAAGGTTTGTATTCTACCCAAAAATTAGATACCAAGATTTCAAAGGAAATATATGTTTTGAGATCCCCTGAATAAAAAAATAGAAAAATATGTGTCTATGTGGGGGGGGGGGGGCAGCATAACTCAAAACGAAAATTCTGTTTAATACCAAACTTAACATTCAAGAAAATCCCCCACCTCAAACTACAAATGCTTTTCGAGCATTTTTGTTTCATCAAAAATGGCTCTAAAGATTTTGACTAAAACACTGTACCTATATTAAAGATGTTTACATGGTAAATAAAATGAATATCTTGAATATTCTGGAAATAGCCTCTGAAGTCCTCTTTATTCTGAATGATTTTTGCATATCTGGTAAGCCGTAAGAGTAACTTACTGCACAAAAAAATGCAGATCTCGTAAAACACACAATGTACTATGTGCTTTACATTTTTGTTGCAGAGTCAACTGTCCTGAAGCATTCCTTGTTATTGGTTTCAGTTTTAAAATACTTATACTTTCCCCAAATAGGAAGTCATCTTCTTTTTTCCCCTGGCATCCATGCAAAGAAGCGAATTTCAGTGACAATCACGACAGCTTTTAAAACAGTTGACTATCGCTTTAACATAGCGTATGTCCTTAGTTCCCTTCTACTTATAAGGAACTAAGTAATAACATCATTTTGCTGAAGTTTATCTCGATTAACATGGAGTAAAAAGAACAATAATCTTTTAGTAAGAAGTTTGTTTGTAGAACAGGTAGAGAAAGTCGTATGAATGTAACACATTAGATTATCAATGCTTTAGCAGCTCACCGTATTAACTGGATTTGTTTAACAAGAACTAAATGTATTTCCAGTAAATTGCAATGAATCCTTAACCCAATGTGACTAAATTGATTTGTTAAAAACTTTCCAGGAGCTATATAATTGAGGGTGGACATGGGAAAGGTAAGTCATGAAAATCAAATTTTACAGGAGAAGCAAAAAACTGTGTTGACAATGCAAAATAAGAGCTTTTAGTTAGAAAATGATTACGGAACATCCATTTCAACTTAACAAACTATATTTGAAGTAAATTATCACAGTATATCAGAAATATAATTATGGGTACAAAGATTGTGGTAAAATGGATGAAATTTAATGCCCATAAATTCCAACATCGAGAGCTGACTTCTTTCTTAGCATCATAATGATGGGCCTTTTTCCAAATGGTAGTAGAGAATGAGTTGCAGGGATGTCCTTCACAGATTTACCCTTCTTCAAGTTGCTGTGTTCCTCCATGGCTCGATTTCACTGAAGAAAAGTTTCATTTTTATGATGCGCAGCAGCTTTTTCCTCATAATTCTAATCCAAGAAGCAGAACTGATCTTTATATGTATTCAACCATGTATTACATACAAAGGCAAAATCATAGAAGTCTTCTTCTGTCATCTTTACAACATTGAACAGTTGAACATTCCTTGCTTCTATAATCATTTCAGCTATTTCTTCTGGAGTCATTGGTTTTGAAACTTTTTTTCTTTTATCTTCATTTTGGTACCAAAAATCTGAGTGCAGCTTCCATACTTCATTCTCCTCAAAGTGATGGCAGCTATATTTGCATTTACAAGTAACCTGCACAAAGGAAGTAAACAAACAGCTTAGATTATAATAAAAAACAAAACTAGGGATTACCACTTAATATAATCAGTAAATTTTATTGCAAGGGAAAAAATCTGATGTGTTCTTTCACATGATCTTCTCTACATATCTGCAATAAATTATTTTTAAAAATCTTTTCTTTTTACTTCATGCCAATCGACAAAAACTTAGCAGAAGTATTCTTATTACTTGCCTCCATGCAAGTAGAAGCGAAATAAGCGAGTACCATAGGTTAAAGTGATAATCAAAAGCTGGTTGCTATATGAATGAAGTTCCTTTGTTTTTGTGGACAGAAGTTGATAAAATCCTGTACGAGAAAAGTATAAGTATTTTTAAAGCTGAAACCAACAACAAGGAATATCTCAAAAACCACCCACTCCACGAAAAAAATGTATGTAACATAAATTGTGTGCTTTATCGAGCTCTATGTTTTCTGTTAAGTAAGTTTCTGTCTATCTCTTACGGTTTACCAGTTATGCAAAATTCCCTAAAATTCATCCATTTTTGAGAAAATCAAAATTTTCGAAAATTTTTCCATGTGAAGGGTAGTGGGGGATTTTCTTGAAAATCTTCGTGCCGCATCCTTGGAAGTTTGGTATTATTTAACGGTCTTTTCGTTGTTGAGCTACGCTGTCCATACACGCACGCGCGCGCGGACCTTTTTCCAAAACTGCTTTTGGATTTAGGAGGACCCAAAACGTGTATTTCCGGTGGAATCTCGGAATCGAATCTTTGGGTGCATTACAATACCTTCTCTATACACTATGTACATACATAGTACGTGTAGAGAAAGTAAAAATAAGACATACCAATTTATATGGAGCAGATTTTGGCGGCATTTTGTTGTAATCACAATGGCTATAAATTTAATAACAAATCTATAATGTAAATGCAAACACAATAATTAACAGACTGAAAACTGGCCACTCAGAAGCTTGTTGACTTTACTGTCTTCTCCACGCCACCTCATGTGCTGTTACTACAAGTGCCATCTTTGGTTATTTGTAGGGACTCAACCACTCACAAGTTTGCCTTATTCCTATTCTATGCCACTGGCAACCTCATTTACTACCTTTCAATGAAATATCTGAAAACCGATTCTTTTTTATTTTACTACCTTTCCTATGCCAACGCCCAATTATACTTTCAATACCGAAGTCCATTACGCCAACTTTTCGAAAACAAATTGTTCATTAGCAATGATGTTAATCGGTTGTATTTTATTAGGTCGTTGAATTTTAAAACTCTTTTAAAGCTTCAAGGCTAGCGAGGAAGGACATAATCGGAATTAAATAAAATGTCTCCCTTCATCTGGACTTCCGGATCCGGCGCGTTAACCATTAGACCATAGAAGCAATGGGAGGTGATTTGTGGTATTAATGTTGTTAAATTATTTATCTTGACCGACCAGCTAAAAGCAATACAGGCCATTTATAATAAATTAACAGAAAATAACAAGTAAATAACATTGATATGGGTCATAATGGCACCATTAACATATGTACATTGAAAAGTATAGAGGTTGAAAGAAATTATGATGCCTACGATGAAGTTTATAACAAGCTTAGAAGTACAAATATGAAATCTGTATTATTAACAATATTAATTTGAAGAAAGAAGGTATACTTATTACAAATAAGTTGAATCAGTCTTGTTCTTCAATTGCGAAACATATCTTTTGAATGAATGAATTCTAGCTTTCAGGAACTGAGTAAAAAGAAAGACCAGAATCATTAATCTGAAAGAAAGCAAAGACACTTAGGTCCGCTACAGCAAACATGCCTCTACATCAAGTGATGAAAAGTTTCTCATTGTATAAAATCGCCTAACTTGTCAAACTATTGTAATAATACCACAGATTCGTATAAATGAAAATTAACTGCCGTAACCGAGTAGTCAGCAATCTGTCTTCTATCCCAGAGGTCCCGTAGCTGTGGAAATTTTATACAATTAGAATAATTCCCTATACTACGTAGGAGCTAGAAGTGATAGTGAATTGGGAAACCAAAAAGCATGGTCCTGGTATCTCAACCATTTCATTTGGGACTGGCATTCTGGAGATTGTGGATTGTCTCTGACAGATGAGTTCTTTCGGGGGGTTTTCCGGTCACCAGACAAATGCTGGGGAGGTTTCCTCATTCGCCGAATTTTCAGTCCCCTCCTTTCACTTACATTTCATTCCAACTGATCTCTTTCAGGGTTTAAGTGTCGGCGAGACTGTGGTGGTGGCGGCTCTCCGTAGAATGAATCGCTTTGGAAATGCAACTCTCAGAGGCGAGATGGTGCTGGAGTTGTAAGCAGGACTTGGGAAGTTCAGTCAGGCCCAGAGCACGGGCTTCTAGCGTTCCCGGTGTTGAAATGAAGAACTGCTTGGGCTGCTTCAGGTATTCCTTGCTATTGGTTCCAGTTTTAAAATACTTCAACTTTTCACATATGGAAATTTGGAACTGGCAATGCAAAGAAACGTTTTTCAATCACATGGCAACCAAATTTTAAAATGTTTGAACATCGCTTTAGCTTAGTGCATTTTCTTATTTCCTTTTTACTTACAAGAAAGCAAATAATAAGACCAGTTCTGCTTCCATTAGCAAGAAGTAGATAGAGATACGTTTTTTTGTTGTTTTTTTTGTTTGTTTGGTTTTTTGGTAATTTGTTACCGAGATGCAGGGAAAGTTATGAGAAGGAAACCATTAGATTTTTCCAATATGTTTTCGCCAGACATCATTCTGTCACAATTCTAACAATGCAGATTAGTGCTTAAAATGTATAAACTGCTTCTGTTGCCAATGTCCTTCCATCGAACAGCTCCTCTGCTGCTCCTATCATTCATCTCTTCCTCCCGTATCTACCTCTTAAAATTCCGCAGGTGCAGAAATTTTGCCTTCATGTAATCAATTCAGTCGTTCAGGCCAAGTATTATTTCATGAAGTGCAAGTAAAACGTTTGGTACTCGATATGAAAACTTGCAATTAAAACTGATAGAAACTTTTTGTATGATCATTTTTACGAAAAATATATTCTGTAATTGAAATGTTGAGGGTTTTATACTTCACGTATTAGCTTATGAATATAAATATATTTCTGAAGTACAGTTAGTAGTTCCTATTTATTGACACTGAGCAATATCCTGAAGCGATATTGCCTATATCAGAATGTTTAATTTACCGCTCTTTAAAATCCACGGCAAATGCATTTAATAACTAATGACCTCATGCTTTCTTTATCTATTTCCTCAAATATCTGCAACTGAATTAGCGCTAAAGTAATGTATATGTTGATCTTAAAACATAAGCAACGTTTTCTGCCTTAAGCTGCTGAGTAAACACATTGGTTGAAACCGCGCCTACAGCCTGGCAACTCAGCTTACATCATAGCGGAACAGGCGTACTACCTTCCCAGGGCTTACACCCGACGAAGATAGAAGGCTTTCCTTTCAGTTATCATTTACGATAAATAATTGCGTTTATTTACATGATGTAATTAAACACAGATGACATTTTCATGACATAAGGAACATGATATTTCATTGGCTGCATTTTCTTTTTCAGGGCAAGAGAAGAAAACTGACCCTATTGCCGAATCGAGCCTAGGTGACACTAGGGACAGGTACCACTTGTAGATCGAAATGTAGCAGGCATATTACAGATATTACTTATATGAGGACCTTATTCAAAGAAAAAAGTGAGATATCAACCAAATGGGATATTGAATATATTATTTAAAAATTCAGTTCTCATTATGGTGAGTGCTTTTATTCATCGTCATCGTTATTATTATTACGTGTATTACTTGTTTATAAATTATCTGAATTATATGGAATGGTATTAATCTTGTTTCTTTTTTAAAGCTATATATGCCTCTAACATTTCAGGCCATGTAGAAGTAGCCTTGCCCTTGGAACAAATGTCCATCAGTAGAGCAATGATCTTAAGCAGATGGCTATTCTTTTCCTTAACATAGATTGCCTCAACTTTTGTATTTACATGTTTCATGAATTTTTAGGTCTAAATAAAGCAATTTGATACTGATTGTGATAATTTTATCCACTCTTAAGATTATTTAAGCACAAAGGAAAAACACTTATTCTTTTTTCCTTCTTTTTTTGAGATAACATATCCCAATGGCTCTTTACACTGTTGTAAGCATTTTAAATCTTTATGTAGAATGATACACAAAGGGGGCAGGGAAGGAGGGAGGGAGAGAGAGAGAGACACACACACACACACAGACACACACTTGTTTGTGAACAGTTAAAGGAGTGGATGATATAAAACATTTAACAGAAAAAATTAAAAAAACAGGAAGATGCAGTACATCATATGAATGGTGTGATAGATCTTTCATTCTTAGGAAAATAAAACATTGCATTATGTCTGGACTTCATCTGTAAAGAAAATGTTAAAAAGCACAACATTCAAGTGAGTAAAAATAGACATATTTTTAAAAAGTTTCTTTTAAGTTTTGCACTAAGTTTGAAGTGACACTATGAGGCTATGATGAGTGTATTACATCTTCAAATACTGGTGTACAGGGCCTCATTGATTATACAGCTGAACTGGACACAACAATGAAGGAACATTTAGGAACAGCCACAGTATCCAAAGCAACTTTGAATATAGTTCAGGATGAACTGTTAGACTTCATGTTGGATGTCTGTAAGGAGAAAATAGAATAAACATAAGCTCCTGAATTTTATGCCATTCAGTGTGATCAGACAACTGAAATTTCATATCACTCAATGATATTGATATTCCGTTATGTATATGAGGAATCTCTATATATAAAATATTTTGGGTATAGGTGAATAATTTGTTTTGCCCACTTTTACTATATACAGCACCTCAAGCAATGACAATGATGCATGGAATGAAGATGGAGCACTATGGAATGCAATGATGGGGGAATTCGAAGAACACAGAGAAAAACCTGCTCTGATGCTGTTTTGTCCACTACAAATCCAACATGCAGTCGCCTGGGATCGAAGCCAGGCAACTTTGGTGAGAGGCAAGTTCTCTAACCACTTGGCAATGGCGCAGTCTTGTGAATCATAAAGGAAGAGAAGCAGAATCTCTGATAAGGAATGAAATTGAACCACTTCTTGGAAATACCAAAGAAAAACTCATTGCACAAACCCTAGATCGGTCAACGTCATGAGTGAAGGACTGCTGGAGTACAGGTCAAAATAGGGAAAATATATTCATATGGATACTTTGTCCACCAATTGAATTTAATCATACAAAAAGCAACAAATGCTAATTCCCAAGTACGTGTGTTCTTTTTAAATCTCTCAGGAATTCCAGCATTTTTTTCCTAATTCCTCTTTGCAATCTTATATTTTAAAGAAAGTAGTGCAAGCAAGACTGCCCAAAATTACATTAACAAGATGGAATTAAAATATTTATACTGTCAATAGAAAACCTGAAAGATTCCTTTGAAATGATTGAATAGAGCTGCAGTAATATAATCACAATAAATGGAGCCAGTAGCTACAGAAGAGCTCTTATTTTATTTTTTGGTTAACAGTTTTGCATAAAATCCTAGCTCATATAGAAATTTTGTACCAGCAACTTCAAAAGAAGAGCTAAGACAGTGTGATGCAAATCCTTGTGTTTAAACAACAAATGGAAAAAGAAACATTGACAAACATACATAAACACATATTGCTGTGAAATATCATCAATCACTCGACTGAAACATCCTCGTAACAGTTTCTATTCCTTGCTAGCGGCTGCGATTGTGCACATATTTCTCATATCCAAATTTTCAGTCAATATGTGATGTGTGCCTAGCTTGTCTGCTAGCTCATGCACTTTCAGTCGATGTCATTCAATAACATTTTGTGGAGTTTCTTCATAATTTCTGGAAGGTCATTTCATTAGGTCGATTATTGCGATGTTCGTTTTGGCAGCTTATATGACCTTGTTTAAACTTGGCCATCCGATACTTTACTTTTGTAAATGGAGAATTAGACTCCCCCAGTGCAGAATTTAGCTGGGCTTTGATATTGATACTGGTTGGATCAAGATCTTTAAATGAAAGTATTCTATCATATGATGACCAACTTTTTCTGTTTACAAACTTCACTAAGAGCATTCACTATTGATGGCTGCAAAACAAATACAAAATGATGCAACATTGTCAAACTTAAACCTTAAGCTTTTTAAACATGCTATTTTCATCCATAATTATTTTTTCAAACACCACCGCCACCACCACTTTATACATCAGGTTGGGTTATAGTAAAACAATTTCAAGCAGGATTATATAATAGAGATGAGAATGGGAAAAGAAATATGCAGTGTGTTATGGGTATACATACAGGTATTTTGATAAATAGTACCTTAATGTGTATCCACTTTGGTGTGTTAGTTATTTTTTCTCTTTGTCCAACAAGTTTTTCCACAAACTAATAACATAATTTACTACTTGATGTGTTTTACATGGTCTTAACTGCAAGGTAAAGTCTGTCAGTATATATATATATCCAATTTGTGTCCATGTTTTCACACCTAAATGCCTCATCTGCTGGCTAGCATTCAAATTCAGTTTTGATACAACATTCGTCGTTATAGCGAGGCTTGACCACACAAGGTTATGCCTTCTGATCCATGGTCTCAGGGAAAATTGTGTGTGTGTTGTTGTTGTTTTTTTTTTTTTTTTTTTTTTGGTAGTGTTTAATGCCCGCTTTAACTACTAATGGCATCGCAGGCGGTGACACTGATGATACATGAATGATGATGGAGCACCGGTGGAATGCGATGGCGGGGGAAACCGGAGTACCCGGAGAAAACCTGCCCCAGCGCCGCTTTGTCCACCACAAATCTCACATGCGGTCACTTGGGATCGAACCCCGGCCGGCATGTGTGTGTGTGTGTGTGTGCATGCACATGCGTGAAAGATGAACTAGAACGCAAAGCAGATTGGATTCTTAAGAAAAAGAATCCAAACCAGAAAAAAAAAAAAAAAAAAAAAGCTGAAAAATCTCCGGAAATGGAAAAAGCAAATGACAAGACAAATATGACAAGAAGAATTTCTACAAAGAATGACTATAAAGAGCAACCACCTCCTCCGATCAATATAATTGGAGTAAAAGAATACCATAAGTTGCAAATACTAGTAAAATCCGTAATAGATCACGAATTTAAAGTAGTTACTCTAAATAATAATGTTTGGAAAATTAATATACAAGACTCGGAAACATTTAGAGTTCTGACAGAGAAACTTGATTCTGAAAAATTCCAATGGTATACCTATAAAAACAAACATGAAAGACCCATTTGAGTTATGATAAAAGGATTACACCCATCTTGTGAAATAAACGAGATCATTCAGGATCTACAAAGCAAGAACTTTAGAATAAAGGATGCCGTTAACATTTTAAAGATAGAGTCAAGTGAAAATGAAAAGGGTGAGACCATCTGGACTAAAAGAGGACTTCCACTTTTCATGTTAACCTTCGATAACAAGGAGGACTTCAAAAGAATATATAACATCAAATTTATACTTAATATGATCATTAAGGTTGAATCAATAAGAAAGACTTCCAAAAAGATTCTGCAATGTAAAAGGTGCTAAGGTTTTAACCATACTCAAGCCTACTGTAGAAAACATCTGAGTTGTGTAAAATGTGAAAGACACGCACGATAAGGCTGCAAAATCAACTTTTATCGCTCAACTCAAACAAAGAAAGATGGAGATAATGTAAACAAAAACAGAATAGACTTTTCAGAAAATAATGAAATTACAAGTCCAAAAATATATGCCGAGAAAGTAATGAGCAAAGTAGTAAAAGATTTTTCGATAATATTTGACAGATTAAATAAAATGGATAATATTATGAAAAATAAAAGTGCAAGTAAACACAAATGACTTGTCTTCGTATAGCAATATGAAATGTGAATATTCTCCAGCAAAAGATTCAAGAACAAGAATTGTTCCTGAAGTACAAAAAGATAGACATCTGTTTGATATTGGAGACGCATTTAACAAAAGATCTTTTGTAAGAATCACAGGCTTTACAATTTATCATACTACCCACCCCTCAGATGTAGCAAGAGGTGGCTCCTCAGTAATAATAAGACATTCGTACATACATCATGAAAAAACAAATATACAAACTGATATAATGCAAGTCACCACAGTGTGTGTTTATGTAAAAAATGTATCTGCTATATATTATCCTCCTCGATTTAATATCCAAAGAAATGAATACTTTGACTTGTTTACCAAATTAGGGGCAAATTTATTGCTGGTGAGGACTTCAATGCGAAGAACACTTATTGGGGGTCAAGATTAACTACACCCAAAGGGAAATCCTTGTATGAAGCAGGAATGGAGGCTGGCTGTGAATTCCATTCCTCAGGGAAACCAACATACTGGCCTTCCAATTCAAATAAAATACCTGATTTAATAGACTTTTTTATTCTAAAGGGAACATCTAAGAATTACATTAAAGTGACCGAGTATGATGATCTGTCTTCTGACCACACTCCAATCATACTTTCAATAAGTGAAACCATCATTGAAAAAGAGACCTCAGCCAAATTGACTAATAATAACACAAGATGGAAAACATTTCCATCCAAATTGGAGAGCACAATAAATCTTGGTGTACCTCTTAAATCTCCTGTACAATTAGAAAAAGAGAGAGATGTGTTCATACACAATATACAGGAAGCTGCCTGAAACAGCACACCAATGAGGAAACAAAAATCAAATGATAATGATTACATTAGAGAAATGAATAATGGTAACAGAAAAGAGAAAAGCTCACAAAAAGTGGCAAAATAGTAGAGCACCTGAGGATAAAACAACCCTAAATCGCCTAAGAACAACCTCAAACAAAATCTTCATGAAATAAAAAATGAATCCATTAGCAAGTTCATACAAAACCTATCGGTTGAAAAGGATACCAACTACACACGGAAAATGATGAAAAGGCAAAAAAAACCTCAAGTACATGCCCCCCCTCCCCTCTAAGAAAATCAAACAATGAATGCGCAAAAAGTGACAGAGAGAAGGCAGATGTGTTCTCTGAATATCTGTAAGAGACTTTCCTACCATTTCCTAGACAGACAACTGACGAATACCTTATAATTTAACTCACTAAAAATATTGGAAAGATAAACAAACTACAATGAATGAATTAAAAAAAGTCATAGTAGGAGACCTGAATGCTACTAAAGATCCTGGTTATGATCTGATTGTCCCCTCGAGCACTTATGAAACTGCTACATCTTCTAAATGCTTCCCTTTGATTAAAGTACGTCCCTAGGCAGTGGGAAAATGCAGAAATTATAATGATACCCAAGCCTGGGAAAGATCCTCATGTTAGGAAATCATATTGACCAATCTCTTTGCTGCCAACAATGTCAAAATTATTTGAAAAACTGCTCTTAAGACGTCTCAAGCCTATTATCAAAGAATGCAACTAATTCCACAACATCAATTCGCTTCCAAAGCAAACATTCAACCACGCTACAAGTTCACAGAGTTGTGGAAATAACTGAAAGAGCTCTCGAAGAAACGAAAGTGTGTGTAAGCACTTTTTTTAGACGTATCTCAAGCATTTAAAGTATGGCATAAAGGCCTTATTTCTAAATTAAAAAGAGCTCTACCTGGGGAATTTAGTGTAATCTTAATCCCATCTCCAAGATAGAGCATTCCGAGTCAAACAAGGAAGTGAATACTCCACCTTTAAAGATATCACTGCGGGAGTGCCACAGGGTGGTGTACTTGGGTCAGTATTATACCTGTTGTATAAATGAGACATCCCACAAGATGAGGAAACTGAGATGGCGACTTTTGCTGACGACATGGCAGTAATGTCAGTGAGTGATACTGTAGAAGAGGCTATAGAAAAACTTCAAACAACAATCAATTAAGTTAGTACTTAGACAAAAAATGGCAAATAAAATTAAATGAAATAAAGTTAATCGATATAAACTTCACAAACAGGAAAACAGAAAAGGTACCCATTGAACTAAATGGACAAACTGTTCCCTGCAAAAAAGAGGTAAAATATTTAGGTTTGGTACTAGATGAAAAGCTTAGCTGGAAATCACATTTAAAAATAAAAAGAAGTGAATTAGATCTAAGATTTAGAAAACTGTATTGGTTATTGGGACATTACTCAGAACTAAGGCAACACAATAAATTGTTGATTTATAAACAAGTGCTGAAACCTATATGGATGTATGGCATACTCCTATGGGGTTGCACAGAGAAAACAAATGTCAAAATCATTCAGAGATGTCAGAATACGGTACTAAGGGCTATAGTAAGAGCACCTTGGTATGTATGCAATGACAATATCCACAGGGACTTGAATGTAGAATTTTTCAGAAAAGAAATCAAAGTTGCAGTGGTGAAGCACAAAAGACGATTATGTGTACATGAAAACACCCAAACCCTTGGACTTAGTGTTTTAAAACCAGTGTGATGAAGCTATTGTAATAGAACTACTCATAGGAGTAATATCTAATAATTGCAATAATATGCAGTGAAGACTAAACTATTAGATAAATGTAAAACTTAGTTGTAGTTACACAAAAAAAAAAAAAAAAAAAAAGCAAGCAAGTAAGTTTAAGTATAACATCCTTTAACTTGGTAACAATGAATGAAATGAGTGAAATTATGCTCAAATAAACCTTGAGCCTACAAAACTTAATGTTACCCACATTTGTCTTCTCAGGATAAGTGAAAATCCTTATTCAGCTAACTCACCGTAGATGAGATTCAAACTCGGGAGCTCCCAAAGGTGAGGCAGACATGCTAACACCACACCACAGAACCAGGCTACAAAACATTTGTTTTAGGTTGCCTTGCATATTGTAAAACAAAGCAGTATATCAACACGAACAAATATATATTATATAATAAGTAGTAGTTGTAACAAATCTGATGAATCAAGGATTCCAAAAGATAAGTGAAGATCTGTTACAAATATTAATTATTATATTAATATTTGTGTTACTTCACTGTTACTAGCTTCCTTTTACATTTATAAACCAACAAATATGCTTATTAAACAATGTCATGACATAGCTACTCATAAGCATTTCCAGAAGAAAATTCAGAAAATAACTGCATTGAATTAGTGTAATGCATACTATACCATGTGGCCCAACAGCACCTTATTTTCATGTTTGATTCATTCTGCTAAGCATAATAATAATAATAATAATAATAATAATAATAATAATAATAATAATAATAATAATAATGCTACCCTAAAATCTCATGTTTGGGTAACTTTTGTTATGGTGTTTTCATGTTTTGATTTATTCTGCTAAGTGTGTACTCTGTAATAATATTAATGTTAATAATACAGCAAAACACTGTGTGCTCTTGTGTTATGATGTTTTTCGTTACAATGATTTCATGTTTTTATTCTGATAAACATATACTGTGCAATAATATTGACAATAATAATAATAATGATAATAATAATATAATAATAATAATAATAATAATAATAGTGGAACGCTGCCTACTCTCATGCATGGTTTTAATTATGGTCCTTAATGTTTTTATTTACACCTACAGTGGATCTAGAGTCTAATGCTAAATAAGAACAGCATATATACAATAGCTATTGGTGGATACTGGTAGTTTTTTTTTTTTTTTGAACTCTTTAACTGCTGTGGCTCTCAGCATCCCATTGTATACTGGGCATGAAAGACCGCTTAATTTTGCTCAGAAACCTCTCTATCAGGCTTGAGGTTCTTTTACATGCCATAAATCTACGACATGGGACCTACAACTTTACTTCCCTTCTGAAGGAAGGACGCTAAGGATTTTTAAGCCCGAAAAAATTCATCATCCTCTGCCAAGTTTGAACCCGCAACCTGAGGTATATGAAGTTAACAGGTAACCATTACACCTTGGAGGACGACAAATTGGTAGTAATCTATTGTCTAAAAAATCTGTAAATAAAGTGGAAAATAATTAACATTTTCAGTGTCTTATATATCCTGGATTCTGGTGTAAGTCTGCCTATTGATAAGCACAATTCCCACCTGATATACAGTATTAGTTTTTTTTATTAAGCATTAAAGCATTGGGAATACAATTTTTTTCTTCTCTTCATCATTTTTATTAATTTTATTACTATCAGTTATTCAAAATATGCATTATTTTGTACTGCTTTACTCCTTTTAGTTTAATTAGCAGGACTCTACTGTGTATATGTATAAATATTTATTTATTTCAGAAATCTGAACAACATGATAAAAAGAAAATTTCACACAACTGTGAAGAAAAATCTAAAATATGAAATTAACTCACAAGAATAAGTTTACTTTAATTTTCACTTGTTAATGCCTGTGATGTTTGAAAAAAAGTACTGGTTTGTTTGCATTGATTTTCTTATATACAATGATATGCAAATCAAGTGATGTATTAAAAATGATCTTAAATAGAAAATATCTATAAGAAATTGAGAACAAACTGAATAGATAAGGCATAGGTAATACTAGGCAATAAATAAACCATCAGCTCATAGCAGTAATAGTAACCAAAATATGTCATTTCTCTTAGTTCCCCCAAGATCAATTAGCTCTAATGGCTACTCAGGAGGAAATCATTTTTGAGTGTTCTGAAGATCATTTAAGGTAATTTGTATATAAGATAAACAAATACTTTTAAAATGAAATTGTGAAACTTGCTGCCAAAGCATTTTGGTTTAATTTCACAATGCTCTAAAAAATTCATATGCTTAATTTAAGGTTATGATCATGCATGTTAGTTGTGTATTCTACATTAATCCTATTCTGGTATAGTTCAGCAAAAATTACTGAATAGAGTCCATTTCTTTCCAAGTTTATGCAATACTTACAATTCATTTAACAGAAAGCAATTTCAGTTTGATTTTAATTCTGAGAATCTCATACAACTTCAGTTCAAACTAAACATAATTGTCATACAAAGCTATTAATACTTGACTGTAGTTAATGATGTAATAACACACTCAAATATGTAACATTTGTAATAATTGTTCTCATTGACATCACTGATATGCAAATTTGCCAGTATTGAGAACATAAGAAGGTAAGAGCAAGAGAGATGCCATCTACTAGGTGGCAAACAAGAAACCAACTATATAGTTAATTCTATAGGTCTACATTTATTTTGTACTTAATTTTACATGTATGTTTTTTTTTCTTCCATTCCATTATCACAACAGAGTGGTTGGTATATTCAAATAAATAGCTACATCAATCAAAGTTTTTTCATTTAAAAAAAAAAAAAGTAAAAATGCATACAAGATAGGTAAGATTCCAATCACAAAAAAGATATCATTATCATTAGACTTGGTTTGGGGCAACCACCATGTTATTTTGCGTAGAGAACCACCTGTTGAAATCCAAACGGAGCAAGAGCTGGGACAAATGAGAACCACATGCATGGGAATGCATGCTACCCAGCAAAACAAGCAGCAGTGTCATAAGACATTCATATTCTGTAACCATTTCATCCAACATTGGAAGTTCTTCTAGGCTAACACAGCCTTGCCACATGTGTGCCCGAACACAAAATCGTTCACACAGAGTAAGCACTTTGCTGAGAGCTGTATTCACTGGGTTATTGTCACCCTCTTGTAAGGTGCTGTCTTCTAGTTCACTCTCCTCCGAACTTGACTGTAAACAAAAATAGGATCAAGTTAAATAATTAAATCAATTTCAAATATGAACACCAGTTCATAGGTAGACCCTGAAAACTGCCCTACTTAAGGGGAACAGGAAGAGTAAAAAAATCTGATGTGTTGCAATTACATGACTCTAATCACTCTTCTTTCTTACTATAGTCTATTATAGAAATGTATGATAGCCCAAAAAGAGAGGGAAACAGCAGTTCCTGTAACATTTTGGCTTCAGAATAGGACATAAATCCAATCCTTGCATTCAAAGAAGAATTAGAAGCTTATTCAATATACTTCTTACTTAATCTCGATAAATCCCCAACTCACATCTACAATTTTCTTGTAGAATACAATAGGTATGGCAAAATCAGAGTTTTAAAGAGCATGTTGCTATCTGATGTGAAAATACATCCTATCTGTATGGAATAAAAAAAAAACTGATGTGTTCCATTCACATGACTTTCTCTACATCTCTGCAATGAATTATTGCTAAAAAATTCAAAACTTGCAAATATGCATAGAAGCTTGTGACAGTGATGTGATTAAATGAAAAATAAAAGAATTTGAGTCGGTTTTTGTAACACAAACATCTCTTATTTTTACTTACTGGGGACTGGTTTCGGGTAACAGTAAAAATAAGTGATGTTTGTGTTACAAAAACTGACTCAAATTCTTTTATTTTTCATTTATTGCTAAAAAGTTTATGCTTCTTTTTACTTCATGTTAATCATGAAAAAATTAGCACAAATAGTCTTATTACTCACTTCCTTTTAAGTAGAAGGGAAATAAAGGAACAGCACAGGCTAAAGTGTTAGTCAAAAGCTGGATGCTATGTGACTGTAGCTCATTTGTTTGTATGGACAGAAATTGAGAAATTACCACATGAGAAAAGTTTTTTAGCTGAAATCAATAACATGGAATATCCAAAAAATGATTTACTCTACGGAAAAAAAGTATATAACATAAATTCAGTTTTAGCATGCTCTACATTTACTGTTTTGAGTAAGATTTTGTCCATCTCTTACAGTTTACCAGATATGCAACATTCAATAAAATTCATCCAAAATAAAGTAGTCTCCAGGGTCTATGCCCAGAAAATTCAAGATATACATTTCGTTTGTCAGGTAAATATTGTTAATATAAAATATTTTTATCAAAGTTAGAGCCATTTTTGAGAAAATCAAAATTTTCGAAAATGTTTACATGTGAAGGGTAATTGGGGGTGGGGGGGATTTTCTTGAAAATCTTCGTGTCGCATCCTTGGAAGATCTAAGTTTGGTATTTAATGGATGTCTGTCTCCGTCTGTCTATCTATCTGGGCATCAAACCCAGGATCTCTGGATTTTATTGTTCTTTTACACTACGAGCTTAGTTGATTCAACTACTCAAATTAATAGGGTGGCATATTGAAGTTAGACAAAAACAATAACAGATTTTGGAGAGCAGTAAAACAGAATGCAAGACATAGACAGACAAATATGGAGAAGTCTAGAAAACAACAAATCACCAAGCTTTTATAGACAAATAGAAATGGAATGGGATAAGGAAAAGCACATAGACTAATGTGGTAGGGAGGAAAAAGGAGGTATAGCCTGGAAAGGATATTCAGTGGTATATTTGAAAGGACTAAAGCAAAAGTGAGGGAAGTCGTAAAGCAGCAGCAAAGAGAGCACATTGCAGTATCTAACTGAATGTACTGAATTAGCAAACTGGAGGGAAAAAATATGGGAAAAGATATAGGATGAAATGAATAAAAAAAATAGTAGCTATAAAATATTAACTAGAAAGGAGGAAAAGAGAAGTAGGAGTATACAGGAATTTTTGAGCAATGTGAAAGAAAAATTGTTTAAAAAGGTGAACAAAACAAGAAATAAAGATCCACAAAGGATAAGGGGTAAAGAAGTAAAGAGTGAATGGAAGTTACCCAGTCAAGGTATAAGATCAGGGAGCAAGGCAGACTGAGGTATAAAATATACTAGATCAGAACAAATTTGTACACAGTCTTGATTGCAATTAGTATGTAAAAATAAGAAAAGAAAATGGTACTAATAAGTTCAATTCAAATTCAAATTATTTCTATCTTACGATGAAAGTAGTTCATTTCTTTCATTATCATACAAGTATATGGTACAAGGGGCATACTGAAAGTCATGAGCAACACTGTTTTACAATCTTAATATTTATTTTTAAGCCAAACCTAATACTTCATCATAATCTACAGACTTTCTTTCACTTTTCGACATAGTCTCCATTGTTTTGCACACATTTTTGCCATCGTTCTACAAGTTTGAAAATGCCCTTGTGATAGAACTCTGTTCCAGCTGCCCGCAGACCCTGACGCACTGCTTTCCGAATATCCTCCAGCGTCTTGTAGCGTTGGCCACCCATCTGCTCCTTCACAGAACCGAAAAGATGGTAGTCGGAGGGTGCCAAGTCAGGACTGTAGGGAGGATGTGGAAGAGTTTCCCACCCTAATGCCCTGATCTTCTCCATAGTGGCACGGGCAGTATGTGGGCACGCATTATCCTGTTGAAGGATGATCCTCTTTCCAGGGCGTTTATCACGCAAAGCCCGACAGAGCTTCAGAAGTGTCTTGATGTAGCGGGCAGAATTTATGGTTTGTCCAGGTTCAAGAAAGTCAACCAGAATGCAACTTGTGCATCCCAAAAGACACTTCCCATAACTTTTCCTACAGACTGCACTGTCTTCGCTTTCTTCTTCAATGGTGAGTTCAAGTGGTGCCATTCCATACTCTGATGTTTCGTTTCTGGCTCATAGTGATGGAACCAGCTCTCATCTCCAGTCACAATACACGTCAAAAATTCATCACCTTCATTATGAAATCTTTGAAGAAGGTTTTGTGCAATGGTTCTTCTCTGAAGTTTGTGGTCTTCAGTCAATAAACAGTGGACTCAACGGGCACAGATCTTTCGATAACCCAAGCTGTGGATCATTTCTTGCACTGCACTATGTCCTATTCCAAGTTTCGCAGCAATTTCATTCACAGTGAAACGCCTATCTCCTGTAATGAGCTCATCAACTCTTTTCTTGTTGCGTTCTGTAGAGGCTGTTCGAGGACGCCCGCTACGAGGCACATTTTGCAGACTCGTGTTTCCATCTTTGAAATGTTTCACCCATCTTCTAACACTGCTGGCACCCATGCAGACACCTCCATACGCACATTGAACTCTTGAGATGAATTTCAGGAGCAGATTTTCCTTCTTTCACAAGGAATTCAATGACAGCACGCTGTCGAAACGAAACATCAATGTCAGCCATTTTTCAAACACCATCTGTGGTCACGTGATAGAAGCTAATGACGTCACAATATGTCAACATGTGGCTTAAAGTCTGTAGATTACGATCCTGCAATTTGTTTTGTTACATTGTTGAAATTTAAATTTTTACAATGGGTTGCTTGTGACTTTCAGTATGCCCCTCGTAGTTATGAAATTTGCTATCAAAGAATAAATTCAGGTAGATTATTTTTTCTGGCAGTCTATCAGATGTAATAATTACACTGATGATAAGCTTAAAACACACATTTTCACAGAAATCACATAGCAAAAATAGCCTTATTTAAAATACAGAAACTTTTCAAATATGGGGGAGGGAGGGGGGACCACCCCGTGTACATGTGGATTGAGAAATTCCATGGACATGAACATTATCCAGTAAGAGAGGAAAAACAATAGGGAAGTAAAGGAAAATAATTCCTTAGACCTTGACTACTCTATTAAATAGAGATTGAAGAAAACAAAAGGTAGCCAAGAAAGACTGGGTAGAAAATGAATCTTCTAATATAAAATGAAAAATTAATCATGTTACCTAATGAAAATTATTGGTGAAATTATCAAACCATGTTTAGAAAACTAAAAATTTGAAATGAATACTTTCAACTAATTCAGGAAATACAATCTAAGTCCCTAATGCCAAGTTAGGAAAGTTGTTACCAACTAGAATACTCCCAAATTGACTATAAGGTGAAAAAGATGAAAGATGAAAAAGAAAACAGAATGTTGGTTCTGGATATCATACAGTAATTACATCCAAAGACCGAATGGCTCCACATTAATACTGATGGGTCACTGTAATAATACGGAAAGCAGAGCAGGAGCACAGATTCATTTAAAGTTATTTAACTGAAATTAAAACAACACATTTTGATGGTGACATTTTGGCAATAAATATGGCAGTAATACAATTATTATGTACAATTAATATCTTTAAAAAACTACCACTACCACCACCACCACCACTTAGTTTAACATTGTTTAATACCTTTTCTTAGATGCTGGTTTTATGGGGAGGCAAGACTGGGGAGAAAAAGAGAGCACCCCTGCCTGTCTTTCCAGATTATCGTCAACCAAAGAAAGTTTATTTGTAAAGCATACTTCATGTCTCAATGTGGTCACCTTGATCTTCTTCTGAAACTGTGTGAATCTTACTGAATGAAGACTATGGAGCTGAGCAACCAAGAAAATGTGTGCATAATGCAAAATTCATTCAGAATGAAAAGGACTTTGCAGGCTTTTCCCACAATAAAGATATTTATCATTTAAATATAAAAAAATGTTGAAAAGTGACCATATGAAGGATAGTTGGGAGTGGATGATTTTCTTGAAAATCTTTGTGTCACATCTTTAGAAGAAAGATTTTCAAGAACATCATCCACTCTGAACTTAAATATGAAGTTTGATATTTATCTGACTTTTTCTCTCTCTCTCTCTCTCTCTCTCTCTCTCTCTCTCTCTCTCTCTCTCTCTCTCTCTCTCTCTCTCTCGCACACATACACTATCTAAAAACTTTTTTCTTTTTTTATTCAGGGAGCCACAAAGCATGCCTTTCCATAAAATGTTGATATCAAATTTTTGGGTGGAATACAGTTACCTTCTCTATTATGTAGATGGTAGGGAAAGTAAAAACAATATACTTACTCTTAATAACAAGAAAGTTTGGCTCATCACATTTCTTTGAAAAACACTATGTGCTTTCTGTATATGTTCAAAATCCCTTGTTGCTTGTATTTTTGATTGCATTAACATGAACTGGCTCTCCAGGACATCTACTTGAAGGTAATATTGTAGATTATCAATGAGAAACATCAGTCTATTGCGAAGTTCCCAAATTGCTCGTGCACTTTGTGAAAAACTGCAAACAAAAAAATGTTACATTGTTAAAATGTCTTATGGATATGGGAAACTGTCAACCCAAGGACTAAGGGTTACATCAAAAGTCAATGTCTTTGTTTAGGTAGCAGTAAGATGTTTAGCGTGAGCCATAACCAGTGAAAGAGAGAAAGTTTTACGGATGAACCTAACTGCTCTTGTAATGTACTCAAGCATAAATAACACCTAATATGCAGGATTACATCCTAAAGGTACAAATTTCTGACTGGACCTTCGCTTTATAGAGAAAATAGTTCAATGAAATATGAAAAACTTATTTGTATATTTATCCAAAGCAAAATGTAGATAAAGGACACCATTACTGTTATTGGCATACATTTATCTCTAATTAGCCATAAACTTTGAAAAGTAACTACAGTTCCTAAAAGTAAAACACAATTGTGTTTTAAGATCTTATGCCATTGGTCCACAATCTGCAGGATTCAAGACATAGAACTGTTATGTTTAATTAAATCTTTTGAGTACTATTTTCAATTACTATTCTCAACTAATTCATATTCCAGGAAGATTTTATTAGAAAGCCACATACACAAATAATTTTGGTATAACTTTCAGAGACTGTATATTTGTCACTATTATAAGAATAAACACATTGTTTTAATTTGAATATCTGTTGACCTCAAATATCACAAGCAAATGTTAAATCACAAGGCAAGAGGCCCTCATGTCCGGAGTACTGATTGTTGTTAATTAATATCAAATAAGACATGAATGCAAATGCTCTTCCTCACAGCTTAAGCAATTCTGGAATTGAACAGGTAGAATCAAATTGGAAAATTTAATGTCATAGCTGGGATTTGAACCTGGATATTTTACTTACTGTAAAATTCATGTTCTGGTTGTCAATACCACACATATTAAGGTAGCTTCTAAAGGTGGAATCATGAGTAAATAGGACTGAACTATGTACCAAATAAAAGAATTACAAAGAAAGGAAGTAAGGTGGACCAAGTGTAACTTTCTTGTTCAGGATTCAAGTGTATTAATCTAATGGATTTTAAAAACTGTGACTTGGCCCAGCTTTTCCAGTCACTTTCTCTTGTCACAGCATTGCAAAGCAGTCTTTTCCCTCTTCCAATCATTCACTAGAGTGTCAAACACAGGACTCCTCTTCTGAAGGACAGGCTCGTTAAAAACCTAGTGGGAGCTCAGCTTCGTCACAATGCTATCACATGATGACAAACTTTCTCTCAGCCCATTCATAAATAAAATAATATATTTTCAAATCAAAGATATAGGAGGCATTGGATATATAAAAATCAGATATTTCTTTTGAAAACTGCAATGAGGTAAAAAATTGTTGCTTTGTAGCTATAAATTACTGAGTTTTTTGTTAAACTTTAAAAATTATTTACCACCTTAAAACCTTGAAACAAAGGCAAAGGATGTCAAATCAAAGTAACCATTTTTACTTTCTCTATGCTCACTATGTACATAGTGTATAGAGAATGTATTGCACTCCACCAAAAAATTTGATACCGAGATTTCACCGGAAATATATGTTTTAGGGTCCCCTGTATCCAAAAAAAGTATTTTCAGAAAAAGGTCCCTGTGTGTGTGTGTGTGTGTGTGTGTCTGTGAACATGATAACTCAAAAACGAAAAGTCGGTAAAATACCAAACTTGGTATTTGAGTTTAGTATCTTCCAGGGATGCGACACAAAGATTTTGAGAAAAATCCCCCACCCCAAACTACCCTTTACATGGAACTTTTTTTGAAAATTTCGATTTTCTAAAAAATGGCTCTAACGATTTTCATTAAAATATCATATATTAAAGTTATTTACCTGACAAATAAAATGTATATTTTGAATTTTCTGGGAATAGCCTCTGAAGACTGCTTTATTCTGGATGAATTTTTCATAATTACTAAACCATGAGATGGACAAAAACTTAACCCACAAAAAATGTAGAGCACGTTAAAACACACAATTTATGTTATATACATTTTTTTTCGTGGAGTTGAATGTTTTTGAGATATTCCTTTTTCTTGGTTAAAGCTTTGAAAAACTTATACTTTTCTTATACAGGAATTTGTCAACTCCTGTCCATACAAACAAACGAACTTCAGTCACATAGCAACCAGCTTTTGGCTGTCACTTTAACCTTATTTCGCTTCTACTTACAATAAAGCAAGAAATAAGACTATTTCTGCTAATTTTTCTTGATTAGCATAAAATAAATAAAAGATATGCTTATTAACAATAATAATTTACAGAGATATAGAGAAAGTCATGTGAATGGAACACATCAGATTTTTTGTATTAATTTATGTTTGACTTTTTGAGGTGATAGAAACATTTCATGTGTTATGTACGTCAAACCTTTTTTTGAGTTTGAACATTAATCAACTGTACTATAAAATGCATTTCTTGAGTTCAACAAAGAGATTAACATGCAATTACAATACTATTTTACCTGCAAATAACTATTGTAATTCTCTTGCAAAAGAGAAGTTACAAGCAAATTTGTCAGCACAACACAAATTATCACAAGAGGATAAACACACATGTATTGCAAGAAAAATACATAGAAATTTTGGTTTCATAAAAGTCTGTACTTTAAACTTTTAACAGAACTGAAATTAATTAGTTGAGTCGATTTCTGTAACATTACAGCACTTACTTTTATTATTGGAAAATAAGTTTCAGAAGCCATGTGCTTCCATTGTCAATTCCTCTAGTTGACTGCCGGTATTGCTTGCTGCGGTGGTTGTTATTGTCCCTAATGGTGGTTTGCATCAGTAGGTCACCTGGCAGCATTTCAAAGTTGAAAGCACTGTTATTGTTTTTCCAAATGTATGTTTTCCCAAACTTTTAATTCTGTCTTCCTTGTGACATTTTTGGGTATTTTCGGACTTCTATTTATGGTGTGTTGCTCTTTCAAAAATACCAAGCTGCTGTGGATTTGTCTTCTTGTTTAAGTTTAATATTTCTGTGGTGTTCTTATGCTCTTGATTTTATGTTTCTTTTAGTTTGGTCAATGTAGATTTGTTCATAGTCGTTGTAGCTGAACTGATATATTCCTGGTTTGTTTTCTTGTGGAATATCATCTTTTAATTTAGAATTAAATATGTTTTTTATGGAGTAATTATTTTTGGGGCCAGAATGATGTGTTATTTGAAGATCCTCCGGAATTTGTAGAAAGTTTTAGGGTGATATGTGATTTTCTTATAAATCTTGTTTTCTTTCTCGTTTGGAGTGAATGTACTGACTTCTTTTATTCTCTTCTATTTTTGGCCCTGTTAAATTTTTTGTAGATCATTTCTGCATGGAATCCAGTTGATGGTTACAATCCTAGTAACTCAGTTGAAAACATTAGCATGGAAAGCCAAAGCTCGGTGTTATAAACTCAGACCATGATTTTAATTTTGTAGTAAGATTTATCTTTTTAGTTAAGTATTGATTTGAGTTGATTTTAACACTTTTCATCACTTACATTGTTTTTATTATTAATGACATGTTTAATTGCTTCCAGTATCAACTTTTCAACTGTCGGTGCCATGATAATCCAGTGTTACAGTAGATGTCTCTGGTGGTGGATTTAGAAACTCCAAGGATGTCTCCAGGCAGGATTTCAAAGTTCATCAATTGTTCCTTGTTCTTCCAGATGTGGATATTCTCCCAAGTTTCCAACTCCGAATTGTTTCTTGTGCCTTTTAACAAAATTGGGGTCTCCTCTATGTTGTGATGTTCTTCTCCTCTATGTTGTAATGTTCTCTCCAAACATTCCATGCCACTGCTGATTTATCCTGCTGTTTTAATTTTATGTTTCTTAGATGTTCCTTGTTCCTAGTTGCAAAATGTACATTGTCTCAAAATCCTCATCATTTCAAGTAAGATTTACCTTTCCCTATTTATGCACAACTTTCACACTTAAGGAAATGTAAGTGTTTGTATTAAACACCATGTTTTAAGGTTAACTCCTGCATTATTTTCATTCTATTTGTATTTAAAATTTATACCTATGAGAATACAATTTCAAAAATGCATTACCTTTTATTCTTAAATTCCATATGGCTAATCCAGACATTATGAAGATCCATTTGTATCTTTCTAACCCGCAGCAAGAATTGGAAGAGCCTATTGTAATCCTCCAACACCTCTGAATCAAAGAGAAGGTGCAATGGCCAGCTTACTTTGTATGTAAGTGTTAAATATTGCCACCAATTTCCTTAAAAGAAAACAATTTGAATTTGATAATTGCAGTAAAGAACAAAACACATAAAATAGCATCTGATAATGGCTAGAAATGCCTTAACTAGTATAGAAAGCTAGTTCACGTTAATAAAAGCCTTAGCAGCATCACAGCTTACCATTCTACACAGCACAGGATATTTGAGAACAAGATTATAACATTCTATGTTCTAGGATAGAAAGACAGAGTAAAAAGAAAGGGAGAAAGTGAGTGGGTAAGTTCCAACTTAATTTTCAACATACCAGATGAATGAAATGGATTATCAATAATGACAATAATTATCAATAATGTAGGAAATATTTGTTTGATTTTTATTAAATTTGGTGCTTTTTCAATGATTTTATTATTACCAATGATGGTATTATTTTTAGGGCTTTGTTAGTTTTGGTGACAATTTTATGACACACCACTTCAAAAGTGTGCCATTCCATGCTAATATTCAATTCACAACCTTACATATTCTGATCTCAAAGAAATTTGGTAGATATTTAGGCTCTGTGAAAAAATGTCTTCACACCAAATTATAGTTACACAGTTGAGAGTGTGCCAAATAAAAGCTGATGAGACTGCCTTGCAATTGATATATAACATAGATATGTTAGCAAATTGCCAGCTTTCAGGTCATATGTGTAATCTATGCCACTGAATTACACAAATCATCCCAAAATGTTTGAAAAAGATTTATATTACTCATATCCTAATAAATCATTATCAGAGTGGAACAGAAAACAAAACTTAGTGAAATAGCCTTTGCATAACAAAAGCTACATTAAATAACAGTATAAAGTATACAAAATTCTACAAGTATTCCCAGAAACAAGTTTCTTATGTATACAAATAGAGTAAGAAAGAATCAGAGCTCTTGATTTACCTCAGTACATGATTTATTACTCTCTGTGTATCCTGATGTAATGTAATGTAAACTCATCAACTTTTGTTATGATCCTTTTTCACACAGTCAATATATCAGGAATTTCAAGATACAAAAGTAGGATGTAAAAAGGTTCTTTTAATCTCATCTGTAACTTCATTCACATTTAGAGTACAACCTACCCACCAGTAACCATTATGCGAGGGCTGTCCCAGAAGTACCCAACCTAACAAAGAAAGCACAAAAATTTGGGGTAAAAACATTTTTATTTCTCTACATCTCTTTTCAGCTCCATACACTTTTCCCGGTGATGTTCAATAGCTTCAGTACCCTGTTTATAGTGAGAACTATTGTTCTGCAAAATAACCTTCAATTGCACACTCCACTTCTTCATTGTTGGCAAATCTTCTACCAGCCAAGACATTTCTTCAAGTTTGGAAAGAGAAATTAATCACAGGGGGCTAAATCTGTCAAATAGGGTGCATGAGGAAGCAATTAAACTTTAATCAATTGATTTTAGCCACGGCAATAATAGACTTGTGGACTGGAGCATTGTCTTGATGAAACAGAACTTTCTTTTTTACTAAATGTGGACGTTTTTGCTCAATTTCATCACTTAAACACTGTAACAAGCTCACAAAATATTTGCCATTGATTACTTTCCCTTTTTTGAGATAATCAATGAAAATTATCCCACATCATCTCAGAAAACTGATGCCATGACCTTGCCTGCAGAGGGAACTGTCTTCACCTTCCAATCCACTGTTTAGATTGTTCCTTGTCTTAGGTGTGAAGTGATGGACCCAGGTTTGCATTGTTATGAATTGACACAAAAACCAGCTTTATTGCAGTGAAACATTGCCACACATTTGACTGAAACAATCTCACGACACTGTTTTTGTTCTATTGTGATCAAACGTGGCACCCACCTTGCACACAATTTTCTCATATCCAAATTTTCAGTCAGTATACGATGTACAGAACTTTTTGAAATGCCTACAATGTCTGCTAGCTTATGCACTTTCAGTCAACGGTCATCCAATACCATTTAGTGAATTTTCTTGACTGGTAACCTCATGTTCATCTTGGCAGCTCATACGTGCCTAAACTCTGCCACCCAATATTTCACTGTTGTAAACAAAGGAGCAGACCTCCCCAAAGTAGAATATAGCTCAGTTTTAATATTAGTTGGGCTAAGATCTTTCAAATGAAGGTATTATATCACATAACGATGACAAGTTTTATCCATGTTTACAAATTTGCTGAGAGCATTCACTAATGATGGCTGCCATACAAATGCTAAACAATGTAAAATCGTCAAACTTTAAACTTAAGCTTTCTAAGCTTGGTACTTTTTACCATTATTGTTGTTTGAAACAACAACCATCAGGTGGGATACTTCTGGGACAGCCCACGTGCATGTATGCATAACAGAGCATAGTTTTTGAGTACTTGGAATTATGTAAATGTTTTCAAAATGCTTATGAAAGAAGGGACCCTCCTCACTATATTCCATGTTAGTAGTATAACAAAACAATGTCATGTAGTGAAGACCAATCAAATAATCATCATGATTTGAAGTTGTATAGCACGGGCAGCAAGAGTCTTGAAAGTATCTGCTATGCCAGGTTCTTTCTTATGTGAAGTGGAAAAGAAATGCCATTTTGCTGATACATTGGTAAGTGAGAGTCATTGTACCAAGATTTAGGGGTTGTTATTGATTCCCAGCTCAGCTGGAAACAGCATTTCAACTCTCTAACTATTTCTACTTTCTAACTATCTGGCTTGGGATCTTGAGCAGTGCGAATGTACCAGTGGGAGGCAGGTAGCAGCAGAACAATGGGTGTGGATCTGGTTGTTTACCGGGCGAGGGTAGGAATGTGGTCGGGCAGGCGACCGCGGAAAGCAGGTAAAGAGGCGGCAGGAGCTACGGAAACTACGAAGAATTATTATTTTATGGCTTTTGTATTACTAGCCCTGCTTGTGATAGGAGGAGTTGAAATAAATCCAGGACCTGTAGGAGATGAAAGATGTGGAAGCTGCAACAAAGCACTGAGGACCGGACTTCTTTGTATTTCATGCGCGAGATGGTACCATTTTGGCTGTCAAAACTTTAAGAGAGAACAGAACATAGAAGAAAACTGGTCATGTAAGGACTGCAGGAGAGATGTGACCGTCACCGCAAATGATAAAAAATTGGAGCAGCTGCAGGAGGAACTACAAGACTTACACGACAAGCTGAAAACAGTGGAAGATATTATTCGGAAGCTTAAAGAAGAAAACCGCTTACTGAGGGAGACAAGGGAAGATGACCTAAAGAAAGAGAAGAAACCATGTTTGATCATCGGTGACTCTATCGTTAGACACGCGGGAACTACAAATGCAAAGGTAGCTTGCTATCCTGGCATAAAGACTGACGGCCTACTGAGGGAAATTGAGAAAAAGAGAGAGGAGGAAGAAAGCAACAACTGGGCGATCGTATTACACGTTGGAAGTAATGACCTACGAAGGAGTTCTGACTATGTGATGGGAGACATGTATGATTTAGTTAAGAAGACAAAGGCACTATTTCCCTCAGCAAACATTGTCATCAGTGGAGTTTTGAGGCGATGTGATATCAACTGGAGGAAGGTAATGCAGGTAAATGACGCGTTTTCGTGGGTGGCTGAACGACTGGATGTACAGTTTGTGGACTCAAATTCATGGATTGACGACTGGGACTAAGGACGGGATGGTGTTCACTTAAACAGAAGAGGAACTTCAAAGTTGGCAGCATTGTTCGCGAGGGTATCCTAGTGGAGCGGTGGCACCGCGCAGCACTGACAACGGCTTTGGGGAAGCGATGATTCTCAGGTAGGGGCACATTCTTTAAGGCTGTTACAGGTAAATTGTCATAGCATCATAAACAAAACATTAGAATTTTGGAATTTAATGGAAATAAGTAACCCAAGTGTGATTATAGGTACGGAGTCATGGCTCAGTGTTGATATTAATGACGCGGAGATATTTAGATCAGATTACAGGGTGTTTAGGAGGGACAGGGAAGGAAGGGGAGGGGGAATTTTTATTTGTACCAAGTTAGAGTTAAGCAGTAAGATATTGTGGGTGGAAGAAGACAGGAATGATGGCCTTTGAAATTATCGATCACGAAAACGAAGCAAATAACATTACATTAATAGCGTGTTACAGACCACCTTGCGAAACTAACTTTAAAACTCTTCATAAACTAGTGGAAAAAATTTCTTCGGAAACGGGAAAAAATATTATTTTAGCAGGAGATCTAAATTTGCCAAATGTAAACTGGAATGGGCAGTTATTAGGAGGCGAAGCTCAATATGTTGTTAACCTTCTGGTTTGGGATCATGGGTTATCGCAGGTAGTCAAAACAGATACCCGGAAATCGGCTGTACTGGACGTGTTTCTATGCAGACCTGAGTCATTGTTTAGCGCATGTGAGGTCTTGCCAGGTATAAGTGACCACAGCTGTGTACAATTAGACGTAAACTGGAAGGTGCGAAACCGGTTTGAAGGAGAGGAAATTATTAGTTTTAACTTCTGCAGAGCAGATGTAGATGGAATTCAGACTTTTTTCAAAAAGCAATTTTGCCTGTTTGTAAAATCTGCAACAAATGTAGATGCAGCATGGGATAGTTTCAAAATACTTATTTCGGAATCAATAAAGAAATACGTTCCATACAAAGTTATCAAACAAAATAATGATCCAGAACATTATACAAGATCCATCAGAATACTTAAACGAAAGTCTAGGCACATGTTTCATAAACGGAAGAAGTCAGATTGGCATTTTAACAGATATAAAGAATTAGCTAAACAATTGAAAGACGAAAAGTTGCAAGTCCAGGAGCGGTTCTTAGAACAAATTCTTAGCGGGACTAATAATAGTTGGAAATCTTTTTACAATTATGTAAGTAGATGCAGGGGAAATAAACTTGGCATACCAGAACTCATGGAAAATGGAATTGCTATATTGAACGATAAGGAAAAAGTGAACGCATTAAATTCACATTTTGTGTCTGTTTTTAACAAAGCGGATTATAATTATAAACTGAAAATTGAGGATAGTGGAAGTTCCGTTTTTCAAATAATAGCATCCAAATTGCGCAGAAGGATCAGAATGTTGCAAAATCGAAAGTCGAGGGGGCCTGATAATATACTGACCAAAATACTAAAATTTGGAGGGGAATCCATGATTCCGTACCTAATGCTTTTATTTAATATGTCAATAAATAACTGTGCCTTACCGGAAGACTGGAAAATCGCGATTGTATTTCCAATTCATAAAGGGGGAAATAAAACAGAATTAAATAATTATCGACCAGTCAGCCTAACTTCAGTAGTGTGCAAATTGATGGAACATTTAATTGTGGAATATATACGGGAGGAATTAGAAAACAAAAAGTGGTTCAATAAAGTGCAACATGGGTGTAGACCTGGATACTCGTGTGAAAGCCAGATAACGTCATTATTTCAAGATTTAGCAGAGGAGGTGGATGCAGGGGGAAGAACAGATGCAGTGGTGATAGATTTTTCCAAAGCTTTTGATGTCGTATCATATAATTTACTTATCCAGAAGCTAACTGCTACAGGAATTGATAAACGCGTAGTTCTATGGGTTAAAACATTTTTGGAAGGAAGATTGCAAAGGGTAAAAGTAGGCAAGGACCTATCTGAGAGGGGTATGGTAAGCTCAGACATACCCCAAGGCTCAGTATGGGGCCGTTACTTTTTCTTATTTTTGTAAATGACATAACTGTTAATACAAAATGCCAGATACGATTGTTTGCAGACGATTGTATTATTTACAATAAAATTAGAAATTTTGAAGATGAGACTGCTCTTCAGGGTGATTTAAATGAAATTAGTGATTGGGCTGCTGCAAATAAAATGAAAATTAACGCTGGCAAAAGTAAGTCAATTCCATTTAATAGATCTAGGGAAAAAATTCTGCAAAACTATCACATGGGTGGAGAAAAAATTCCACAGGTGGACAGCTGCAAATACTTGGGAGTTTACTTGGCGAGTAACGCTGGATGGGACGAGCAGGTAAATTCTGCATCTAAGAAAGTGTGGAAAATACTGCACTTCCTAATGAGGATTTTAAAAAAGGGGAGTGCAAAATCCAGGGAAATCGCATACAAATCCTTAGTGCGGCCGGTCATGGAATTTGGAGTAACTTGTTGGGACCCGTATAGAGTAAATCAAATTGATTCGTTAGAAAAGATCCAGAAAAGGGCTAAAAATTCATAAAAAGGGGTAAATATTTTGGGCCTACAAATGTTGAGGAGATAAAATGGGAGCCGTTGAAAGTTAGGCATGAGAAACAGAGGTTGTGCCCTTTATTTAAAGCTTACGCTGGCTTAAACGCATGGGAGGACGTTACTGACAAACTGGAAAACCCAACTTACTATGCATGAAACGATCATCCGTTCAAAATTAAGGGTAGAAGATACAGAACTGACGTGGGAAAGTTCTCCTTTGTAAATAGAACCATAAAAGACTGCAATGAAGTGCCTGGAGCAGCCTTTCGGGGTTGTCCTCTGTCCCTGAAGAAATTTAGGAAAAATCTTGATATTAATGTTGGATAATTTTTGTAAATATTCCTTAAATGAAATGCTTGTGATTTTATATTGTTGTAAATACAAATGTTAAATTGGTTGGTGATTCTAATTATGAAATTAATTAATCTGAATTGAGAGAAAAATTAATGCTTTCATATTTGTTGTAAATTAACTACTATATCTAGCTTACAAAGCCATAAACTGGCAGCTGTGATTTATTGTTTATATATCTTGTATACATATATAACTCTGCCACCGGGTGATACCCACTTGCAGAGAAATAAATAAATACATACATTACATTAAGTTGCATATGCTATGCTATGCTATAAGACTGTTAGACAAAATGAGCAACTCAGATGTCTTAAAAGCAGTTGTTGTTGTTGTTTTTAACATACTTTAACCTGGTTGGTCATATCGGACGATAAATGAAATTGGTGAAATGATGTTCAAATGATCTTGGGGTCCATGGAGCTTAAAGTTACTCGACATTTGTCTTCTCAGGATAAGGGAAAACCCCCAAAAAAAACTTTACCTGGGTAACTCACCCTAAGCGAGATTCAAACTCACGACCTGTTAAATGTGAAGCAAACACGCTACCATCACACTACCCAGGCAGGCAGCATATTTTGGTTACTTATGTTCAATATTGACATATGAAATCCCCTGCAGGGGATCTTCCAATAACTATATTTAAGTGTTTAAAACAACAAAAAAGAATAATAAGAATAAGAATAATCAAGCAAGTGAACCAATGTACTCCAAGTAAACTGTTTCTTGGATTAACTTTTCTCGGATTTAAGAATTCTATCTTTACCATGTATTTACATCTTGGAGAAGTTTCATTCATACATGAAAATAAAAGCATTTTTAAGCTTAATAATGAATACCATTCATAAATACAAGAATATCAATAGCAATTCATCTCCAACAGCATAAATTAACAAAAAGAAGATTAAAAATCTACTCTTAAAGTACATGCTTTATTCCGATGACGAGTTTTGATTATCTTACTACTGAAGATACTAAACACTTGGGAAGGTAGCCAGGATTTGAACCATGGACCTTCTAGTTTCTGTGTAGTTGCTCTGCCCTACACATACATGGCCAGTGTGGAAGAAACAATTAACTGACAATACTTAACACTTGTTTATTTTGAATTTCAATTTTTTTTTAGTTTTGGTATATAAGTCATCCAGCTACTTATCTATAAATTAGTTAATTTCATAGCATTGAACCACCTTTTTGTTTCATGAGGGATGCATTTTGCCTCAAAAGGAAGCTTGACAATTGCCCTCAAGACCATACTTAGCATTAATTGTACTTATTTTGATCACTTGTAAATGCAGGGGTGGTTTGCCCTTATGTGCTGCGGCACATTACATTTTTTTATAATCGCATAATGGACATGCTGAAACATTATGAATCAGGCACAATGCATTATGGTAGTAATTAGAATGGGAACACACCTAAAAATGAATGCTAGAAGAATCGTAAACATGTAAGCTTACAAATGGAAGGCATTGGCAAATCTCTCATGCTGGAAACTTGCAAGCTTGTTAGGTCAGTACTGCACTTGAGTAGAACTTTCCCCTCTTACCTCCTTGATGGTCAGAGATCCCAAGGTTTTTGACCTGCTCTGTGTTGTATTTCAGCATCACACAGGATTTGATATACTCATTATGAGTGTTATTTCTTTTCCTTATAAACACTTTGGCAGCAGACGAAACAATGCTAGCAGACAGCTCCAGGATTTAAATACTCGTTGAAATTATTTAAACATGTATTTCAGCATTACATTTTAGTGTAATACCTAATTAAAGTTTACTGTTTATAAACAGTGTGTTATTCCCATATTTCAGTTCTTTTAAAGAAAAAGATAATCGATTGAGAACTATTAGTTCATGTTGGCATGATGCTCCACTTCTGCAAATGTGATGAAAAAAGGTTTATTATCCTTGTTAAAAATCATAATTAAGGTTATGTTTCTGTCCAAAATCAGTAAGCTTCCATTGTGTGTGTAAACAATGATTTCTTCTGCCTTTGTTCCACCACTCTGCGACCATGCCCTACCCCCCTCAACCAGATCATATGCTGATTGTACTTTCTCCCTCCTTGGTGATACCATTTTCCTAGCTCTGCCAGCTGTTGCCCCCATGTCATTCTGCTCTAACGTTCTCGCTACGTCAACTCCTACTCTTCCCTCTGAGGCAATCATCTCCTTTCCACCAGTTTCATGTGCCAGTGATGTAACTTCCACCTGTGCATTCTTTTCCTTTAATAATAATAATAATAATAATAATAATAATAATAATAATAATTTTTATAGTCATTAAGCTGTACAGCAATAGACGTCACAAAATTACAAAAGTATTTAAATACAATCTTCTCAATACAAAGTAGCAATTATGTGTATACAAATAAGAAAGAGTATTACTAAGATATAATGACTATTTTTCTTAACCAAGCACCTATATGTGAATAAAATTATATTTCAAAATATTCCTGTACTGAGGAATAAGGTTTAGCTACTAACCATCCATACAGCTTATTCTTATAAGTTGATCCTGAAAATTGCTTTATTTCTAAGGGTAAATTATTGTAAAGTTTTATACCTAATATTTCAAAGCTCTTCTAAAATGTGGTTAGCCTGTGGTACGGCACATTAATATGTTACCCCCTTCTAGTGTTGTATGTATACATATCTTATCTAGTCACCAATTGCCCTTTGTACTTCCTTCTGATCTGCATTCCTTCTCTATGGTCACAGATATATTATTCTGAGTTATTTTCTGCTCCTACAATGTGCTGCTTCTTATGTCACTTTCATATCCAGCCACCATGCACGTATCGATCCACAATCATAGATTCTTTATGAAAGTCTGCTTCCCTTCCATTTTTGTCATCTTCATTTGTTGTATTATATATAGATTTTGTTAGATTCCATGTTTAAACTTTAAACTTTTTTTTTTTTAAATCCATGCCTCCTTTCACTGCTCTAACCTTAACTTCCAGCTTTGATAAAAAGCAACTGCATGCAAATAAGTAAACATTCCCTGCAATCTGCACTGATATCAGAAGAAAGCTATATCGATATCAGAAGAAAGTAAATGCAGCAGATGCAATGTTGCTAGTTCTGTTACAACTAAGAAGGCAAGAACTATGGACTTTTTAAATTTAATTTACACAAAACCCATTCATTCTATTGAAATATGCCAAAGGAAAAAGCTATCATTAATTCCAATTTTGCACGAATAGTCACAAAATACAAACCTTTAATCAACAGCAATCCAGCAAAGTGATGATAAATTTTCTGAATATAAGTACTTTTTTCCTTGAAAATTATAAACTTTTAGCTTTTTTGTATTAGACTTTCTTGTTATTCACAATAACAAATTCACTCTTAAAATCTGCAAGATTATTTCACTTCCACCCTGTATATACAATAATTTAAATTCTAACTTCCAAACTCAATGAAACATATTATAGTGATACAGTCCCAGGCACATCTTGACTTGTGCATGCTTTAAGGAGTTTCTGTAAATACACAACTGGTATGATGTAGTTACCTTAAGGGGCCAAGCACATTATCATTACAATTTTATGCCAATCTCATTAAATGGCCATACACTATGGCAGAGGTTAGTCATAGTAACAGAAGTAAGTGATGTGCAAAAGCAAGGAAACTTCTTCCAGTTTCTCCATACTACCACAATCCCAACTACAATTTACACATTACTTTGTTCTTGCCCTAACACAGTGTGCTTAATTATGTATTCAACAAGCCTCTCCTTTCTTTTGTCAGAACAAGTTATGTAACAGTTATTACTATTATTGTAGTTAGAAATAGGAACAGCTGCAGATATATAAATTTGTTCATATTCATAATTTTGTGGCATTTGGTCAGAACATGATAACTCCAAAAATGGCTTTTTTGTGCTAAGACAGTAGCGATTTAAAGAAACAATTCTCTATCATTTGGTGAAACCCTGGAGATATCAGGGATATACGTATATGAAAAGAAACAATAGATGATTGATTCTTTTATATCACTACTGTCTTAGTACAAAAAGGCCAATTTTGGAGTTTGTTCAGACCAAATGTCACAGAAATATGCAGCAGATGTTAATTCACATTTTCAGGGCTGTCTGACAAAAATTTGGTGAACATCCAAAATATATATTCACGAGCCATTACAGTGGTTAAGACCAATCTGCCAGTTCAAGCAGATGAGCTAGGACAAATAAGTACTAAGTACATAGCATTACCACAAAAATAAATATGATGTTAGAAAAACAAAAATACAGCTACGACAAATATGAATTTATACCTATTCCTTGAAATTTAAATTAATTTCTTTAAAATTGCTTATTATACTGATTATAATTTTAAGTGTTGCAAAATATTTAAACAAATATGTTAAAAGCTTTTATTTCTTTAATAGAGTCACTCCTACCTTTCGCATCCTCTCCAACAGCAGCATTCTTGTTAGTCAGAGAAAAACTAAATTTGTCCACAGCATCATCACTCATAAGTATTGTCCGGGCTGCCGTGCGGAATGCTTGATTAATGTCTGTTAGAAACAAATACAATTCAGAATGAAGAGTGCAAATCAATAACATATAAAATTGTATATGACAACAGTTAGCAGGAGGAAGAAAAAAGGACTAAAGCAGTAAATGTCCAACATTTAATATGAATTTAATGCTTGTGTTTTAGAAGTACGAGATGAAATTTATATTATTTTGAGGTATTTATATAAGTACTATAGTATGATTGTTATGAAATTAAAAATATAAACTAGGATTAGGTACCCTATTTTTTTATTGTAAAAGTTTAATGCTAGAGTATTAGGTATACATTCAAATAGATAATGTTTAGAAAGAATCAGATATTTTTAATACTGACTGAATAGAATTTTATTACTCTAAGGAGATAGCTTTAGTGTTGAGCAGCTTGAATTAAGCTGCTTGGCTGCGCCGTGGCTGAGTGGTCAGACCACTCGCCTCTCACCTAGATCGCCTGGGTTCGATCCCAAGCAACCACGTGAGATTTATGGTGGACAAAGTGGCGCAGGGGTGGGTTTTCTCCGGAATCTCCGGTTTCCCCCGTCATCACATTCCACTGAGGCTCCATCTTCATGTATCATCAGTGTCATTGCCTGTGGTGCCAGATCAGTAAAAGCGGGCGTTAAACACTACCAAAAAAAAAAATAAGCTGCTTGAACTGCTCAACTATTCTGCCTCTTACCGCAATACTATAATTGTAACTTTTCCATATGATAATTTCCACTGCAATTTACACATCTGATGTGAACAAAATCAGCATTTATGCTATAAATATTCTGGAAATAAGTATCATATCTGAATTATTAAAATTTTATGAGGATTTCCTTAGGTAACAAAAGAAAACAGGTATGATTGCTTCCAACGTTTAAAGAAGAAGTGCTCATCCCTAGTTTTATGCTCTATAAGAATTTGATGGGCAATTCAAACTACCTACAGGATAACAAAGTTCTGAGTCAAAGCAACAGTGAAATAAAGGTATCACTTTCCAGGTTTTTTTTGCAAAGATTAATAGTTTTTGCCATATGACAAAGCTAAATCTGAAAGCAAGTATGTTTATAACGTAATGCATTGTGATCAATTTTACTTCATTTGTTTTGCAGTAATTCTTATAAATGGCAGCTGCATGGTTATTTCCCAAAGTACAGCAAATGGTAAAATAATGAACAAACCTAGTGGTATTTCTGTACCTACCTACTCTGTAGTAGCTCAGGCAGGACCTAGTAAAGAACAGGTTTTGTAGTTGAAGCTCATGATGCCATGGGAAAATTGACATCCATTTTGCACCAAGAATATCAAATTCCAAATTATGCATTTACTTCAGTAATAAAAATGTACTTAAAGAACATCAAAATAATCCAAGTACACAATGCTATTCTGGAAATGAGGCCTCTTCTGACCAAAAACAAAAGTCATACTCAATTTATTTTAATATACTCTAATACACAATATACAATTAATAAAATTAACTTTAATTAATTATACTTTTAATCTCTTAAATTTCCTTCACAGTATTCCTGCACTATAGTAAAAAATGCATGTTCTACCATCCCAATCATGTAATCGAAGAACACTTAATGTAACATAATATTTAGCCAGTATCCTCCATCAGTTTCAGGTTACTCACACATTACACATGAGCTTGCGTCATAAGATGTACATAAAATTCTGACAACTTCAGTAAATTACCCAATTTTATTGGATATATCTTTCATCTGACAAACTTTTTTTTTTTTTTTAAATTGTTTCATTTATATAGCCTCCTTTAACATCTATGGTCATATCAGGGCCTTTGACTTATGAAGCAACTTGTTAGCTGTAGGTTGTTGAATGCACATTCACACTCACATACGGACTCTGGGGGATAGGGAATGATTTCGGTTACAGAAAAATTCTCCATCCAGCTGGGAATCGAACCTGGGATCTCTGGTGGTTTATTGTCTGTAAAACTGAGGGACATTTAGCCAAATATTGTAAATATATTGAGGAAGTAATCCTAGAAAAGCAAACAATGCTGACCTTCCACAAACTTAACATACAAGAAAAGCAGTCCTCAAGAATTGAAACTACCCCCATTGAAAAAACAAAAATAAACTTAGCTTGCAGAGTAGCAAATGTTAAAGAGAATATAGTTAAATGATAGCTGAAGAGAGGATCATATAACAGGGCTGGATTTAGGTATTTTGCCAGCCCTAAGCAGTGCTAAACTTTCCCACCTCCAATTGTCCCCAAACAATATAAGCAGCTCTTATACAGGCCATTATGAGTTTAAATTAATTTTAAACGAAACAACATTAAATGAAAATCACAATTCAGAAAAAAATTAATTATTTGGAATAAAAATACATGCATCTTACTTTTAAATTATAACAATTTTCCTCGTACTTTCTTCATAGAGAATGCATTGACGACGTCATCAGTTTATCTGACAAAGCACATCAAACTCAATGCAAAGAATTGACATAGCGTTCAGTTTCTTTTCGCATGTTGTTTAACGAAGATAATTTTTAACTCTCTTGAGCACTGAAAATCTGGCGAACAATTTGCTATAAGTATACACAGAAATATACTTAGCACTACACCATATTAGGATAAACATCCAAGAGATCTTTCTTATGGAGTGTTTTGTATAGACACAGCATCTTTATCTGCATTGTCCTCACTCATATGCCATCAAAGGTGAATGCATTCATTGTCGAATTCAACCTCTATGTCATCCGAGTAAGTCGCTTTTAAAGTTTGAGTCCATTCGAAAATTTGTTTTGTGTCTAACCCATAGAGCTTAGTAAGAGAATCAAAATTAGCAAACAATCCTTCATATGCATTACATCTATGTTTCAGTTCTTGACACAGCCTGTCAATAATAACAACATTGAAAACATTTTACTGTGCAATTGTATCTGTCAGAAAATGCAAAATTTTCTCTTTACTTGCAACTTGTTGCAACTTACATCTATGTTTCCTGGTGCTGTTGCAATTGTATGCATCTTCACCACATATCCAGCTTTTTCTTCGTAATAATCAAACATACCTTTTTTGCATTCAAGATATGTTACTAATGAATTGTAAAGATTGATGACAGCTTCTAATTCAGCCTCAACAGATGAAACGTTTTGCTTACACTGTTGAACCTTTCTAAAACATTCCACAATAATGCAGTAAGGCATGGCTCCAAATTTTGGAGTGAACCATGAAATCCTGCAGCTACAGAACGAGTAAATGGTTTCTCTCTATTGTCGTCAGATATTGCAGTTAGAGCTGATTAGAACTCTAACCACGACAAGCATCGTACCTGGCTAACCATCTTGTATGTGAGACTTTTCAACATCATAGAGTTTGGTTTTAAATGAGATAATAAAAGTTTCCATCTGTTTGTAGACACTGAGAAAAAGTTATACAGCTCCTTAATAATACCAAAGAAGTTTATTGCAGCATAATACATCCCATAGCAGAAGAACCAACAAGATTGAGAGAATGAGCTGAGCATGGAACATAAACAGCAAGGAAATTTAAATCTATAATTCATGCTTAAAGAACCTGAGTATGTAACTGACATATTACTAGTGTTATTGGACTGAGCACGGCAATTTTTAATAGCAATACCAAACTCATTTACAGTTTCCATTACAGATGTTGCTAGGCTTTCAGACTTATGACCACAGTTAGGCAGAAATTTCACAAAGCTTTCTACTGGTGAGGTCAGCTACATATCGAATGATGAACACTAATTGACCTGTATGTGCGATGTCAAGAGTTGAATCTAAAATTATAGAAAATGCTTAGCTGTTTTTATTTCATTTACTATAAAATTTACCACCTCCAGGGACATTATTTTAATGAACTCATCACAAATTTGTGATGAAAAATGCAATGATGTGCCACTTTCTTTTGTTCCATATCTCTTTACATGCTCAGCAAGAAATGGGTCAAACTGTGCAATCAGTTTTAATGACATGATATTGTTTCCACTACTGTTAGAACTAAACTTTTCATCTGTATCTCTAAATGATAAACTATGCATAGCAAGGGATTTTACTATTGCTACTATATGCTTTAGAACTTCCCTCCAATACTTAATTTCCTTTTCTGTTTGAAGCAGCAAAGTCCTATCAATTCTTTTAGCCATATTTTTTCTTACTAACATTGTTGTAATTGCACATTTATGTTCATAGGAATTTTCATTTCTTCATACATTGAATTGTATTTTTCCAGTCATTCTGTAGCTAAGGTAGATGTCCATCCAAAGAGCCTACAGGGAGCACATTAAACTGTGCATTTACTTTTAGAAAACACTAAACAAAATCTAGACTGTGTTTCACCATTAATTAAAGTTTGGCTGAATAATGATTGCAATTCTGCACTCACAATTTTTGTTGATATTTTGTGTAAAGCTATTTCTTAGTATGTAATCTCATGTTATATCATTAATAATCCATTTAGTAGGATCAATTCATGGTTTAACAAAGTTGCCATCTTCATATCCTCTTGAATCACATTCACTGAAATTATTGTTATCCTCACCCCTACTGGTACTTTCACTATACTGTACTGTTTCCATCAATTCTTTATTAGTAGAATCTGTATTAACAGCAGTATCATGAGCACGTTCAATTATTCTCTTTTGTTGAGCAATGTTATAGAAAGAAACTAACTTTTTACACTTTCCAATTAATACCCTATTTTTTTCTTTGCTTTACTTTAGCATTTTTTCTGTATTGTGAGCCACTTAACTTTTTACTTGATTCAGGTGCATTCATTTGGAAGTTGTGATTTACGACACAAGTCTTATATCCTGTGTGCTTACAACCATTTACTATCTAAGAACATTGAATACTAAAATATAGTTGTTAACAGTTCGAAACATATTCATTGTTGAAACTAAATTGATTTCTGAAAGACTGGCTGTGATTTATTTTAAACCATATAGGCTTATATTTAAAATGTAATTGAGTTGTATTAATAGTAATAATAAATATAAATCCTATTTAATTTTCAACAAAGCATTGTTTAAACAATCAGTTAAATGTAATCATTTTTCCCCTACATTTTTGCAATAAAATTATGCAGAGACAGTCTTTCCTTTCAATCCCACCACGAACCCACGACAATATTAGACTTCCACAAGTTGTACAAGATCAAACTTTAGGAAAAGATTTGTCAACATTTTTTCAAAAATAAAAGGAAACAGAAACATAGAGAAAATGCTGCCTTCCTGAAAATTGCCTATGCCTAACTCCAGTACTGGTAGACACCACTCTACTGAAATTTCAGACAAGTATGTGAGAGGTTATATCAAAAGTTAAGCACACCACAAGAGGATTTCTCCCCTCCAATACAGGGTGACAATGGATCATAAAAGTAGTACCCTAAAACATCCAATGTCAACTTCTAGAAAACTCACAAAAAACAAACTTTGGGATGAACAAGTCCTGTTTAACATCTCACTAAAAAGTAATGAGATGCCAATACAGAAACCAAGCATGCTCAAGAAAACTAACACTGTAACATATATAAATGACCAGCTATCAACAAAACAAATAGGAATTTAAGGCAAAACAGACAATTATATCCTGCACTACCAACAATTGGAAAGTTTCCTGAAAATCTCTTGATATGGTACCAGTGACCCACAATTGTACAAATGATCTCTTAGAGGTAATCAAGAAATTTTACCCTCTGATAGCTAACAGACAAAAACAAATAAACAAAATCACACACTGCTTCACCCAGATAGAAAAACAGATGCTTTCAGAAATCAACAAATAAAGATTCAGCCAATCTCAGTAACTGTCTACTTCAAACCAAATTCTAAATATTTTCAATATACAGTTAAACCTGTCTTCAGCAAAACTGAACGTCTCAGGCGTTTCCGTTATGAACAGGTTTCCATTTAACGAAGATATAACAAAATTACATGATCATATATAGACATATTGGAATCAAAATTTATGTAACTTATTTAGTTGTATATTTATGTATTTCTGCTATACACAATACATACCTAAACTTTTAATGAACGAAAAACAGCAGTGAACCAAATCATTTATTTTTTCCAGTTGTCAAAGTATCTGATGTCTTTTATGGAAATACTCCAGTCATCCATTAGTTGCTTTGAAATCAGTTTTGCCCAGTTTTTCAGCTACGTTTTTAGTGTATTCCTGTAACATAGACCCCAATATGCGATGACTTTTTTGTCCTGACACCAACAAACCACTCCCACACTATTGTATTGATGTCTTGGTTTTCAGCTTTCTTAAGGCCTTTCTCTCTTCATTTTTCTATTAGTGCAGTTTGCCATCGCTTCAAAATTTTCGATTTCTTCTTTAGAATTTTGTAAACTTGAGTTTTGTCTACAATGAACACTTTCATGATCTGCTTGACACTCAGTTTATCATGTTCACTATCATAAATCATGTTTATTCTCGTGTTAAGATCTAGCACAACCTTGTTTTCGAAGTGATAATGACTACAAACTAAATCGTCACCTATGTAAGATTAGAGGTGACCCTTAAAGTACTGTTTGACAGGACATTACAGTGCAATTTGTATACGGCACAGACAACAATAAAAAGATGATTAGCCATGCTTATCTTAACATCAGTGCTTAACTAAATTATGCAGTAAAAGGTATTCATTAGAGCACCCCCCCCCACCCCCCCATAGACTGGTCAGGTAGCAACAAAGTGGTCATTTTGACATAAACATCACACGTGTAGAGCACACAATGCAGACTTTCACAGGGTGCCTGTAAATTTTCTAAATGCTACATTCAGAAATTGGAAATTTTCCGTTAAAAGGCGTACTTTGATTTCCGTTATTCGCATTAGACAGTTTCCATTTAATAAAGGAAATTTAGCATGTTATTCACCCATAAATTCATGGTATCGTGGTATCAAGGTAGATTTTCCTTTAATAAGGGGTCTGTTAAACTCAGGTTTTACTGAAATTAAGCACAATGGAGAACAAATTTTTCAGTGGAATATTGAAAATTATTATGTGAATATTTAAATAATCTGATAAGCAAATAGTGTTCCAAAATAATATGCTTTCTCAATGAAGCTACAATAGTATTAAAAATAACAGTTCTTGAAAGATTTGTCTATACATCAGTCGCTATAAAGTTGTAATTCTATACAAAAATCTTAATGTTAAGGTTAATGTTAAATAATTCAAATTGTTACATAAATTACACCTTATTGTAAAACATAAAAATTATAAAATAGTTAGTTGCTGCTGTATAGTTATCAATTAGTTATCTATATGATATTGCATTATACCATTTAATCCTTTGTTGTTAAACTAGCAAACTATTTGTTATATTATTACACTGAACTGTATCATACTATTAAACTACTATTCATTTGCAATATTGTTACATTAGATAGTATCACATAATTTAACTGCTAATTTAAGCTGTTGCATTTGTTACGCCATACTGTGTTATTGTATTGATTTCTAATTGGTAACTTGTCAAGTTGGTAAACAATTTGATATGTAATTATATTGTTATACTTCTTAATTATTGTTAACTGAATTTAGCATGATTTAGAAGTCACTAAAAGACCTTGTAAGTAGGTGACTATAAAGTATTAAAAAATAGAAGTTATTTAAGGAAAATTTCCACACTAATCGTAAAGGAGGGCTTATCTGGAAAACAAATTTACGACTGTGAGGCGACTGATTTGAATTTTGAATTTTTAAATGCTGCCTTCGAAAATGCTTCCATTTAGGGATGAAAAATTGACACCAGGCTATAAAAGAATTAAGGAAAGGGCTACAGCCTTGGCATGCAGCAATAAAAAGGCAATTATAAGCTGAAACTAGTGTTTATATGGAAATCAAAAAAATTTGCAGGGCTTAAAAGCACTAAAAAGAGCACTTTTGCTAGACTGACATTTATTATGATCTACCTATAAGGTACCAGATCAAAGAAAATGAATGAATGGAGCCATTTTTAAGGATTGGTTTTTCCAGTAGTTCCTAAAATTGAAAAACTTTCCAAGGAAAGCACTTCTCATTCTGGACAATTCCCTCTGTAGGTGAAACATTTGTGGTACAAAGACAAAGAACCATGTTCCTCCCTCTTAACATGGCTTCAGTGCGTCAATCAATGAACCAGGGAATTTTAGCAGCACTGAAGAAGAGATACAGACACAAACTTCTGTCAACCCTTGTTTTAGCCATGGTGAAAGGATGTCACATGATTGACAAACTAAAGAAAATAGACATGTTGAATGCAGTAGACTGGGTATCTGACTCTTGAAATGAAATCAAGCAAAAAAGCCTATTTCATGTCTGGAGGAAGCTGCTGGACCAATCAGGAAACAATCAAGAGAACAGGGTCGAGTCAGAAAATTGTGAAATAGAGGACTTAGTGAAGAAGTAGAATACCACATTAACCTAGCTGAATGTATTAAAAATTATGTTTATTTAATTAATATATACGATTTGATTATGCCTGTGCACTTGATATGCATTTGGGTTAGGCTCACTATCTTAAAAGTTGGGAATTTCTGCTTTACAGACTACAATATAACTATGTATTTTCAACATTCTACAAAGGTCAGTCAATAACTAATGCCTCAAATTTTTTTTCTTCTTAATTAAGTTAGCGATGTGAACAATTTGAATTTGGCGCAATTCCTCAAACTTTCTTCTCTAATCCACTGCAGTAGCAACTTCCTAAGTCAACAGGTGGCAGCTGAACTGCCTTTAGAAAAATGGCTGATGTCAACGTGTTCTGTAATTGAATACTTGCATGCTGAATGTAAAACGCCCATTCGCATTTATGAAAGGATGAAAAATGTGTTTGGTGATGCAACAATGAATGTCAGCACTGTTAGAAGATGGGTCCATCGCTGTAATGAAGCAGAAGAACAAAAACTGTTGGCTGATGAAAATTGGAGCGGCAGACTGGTGACTGCAGTGACTCCATGCGAGTGGATGAGATCATTCGTACTGACCACCAGGAAACAACGGATGAATTATGTTGTATTGTGTCCCTCAGTAAAGGCAGTGTGATGACGATTATTCAACAACTGGGGTACTCAAATGTTTGTTCACAGTGGGTACCAAGAATGTTAACCGGCGAGACTAAGGAGACAAGAAAAACAATAGCTGCTGAACTCTTGCAGTGCTTCAGTTTGGAGGGAGAGGAGTTTCTGGAAAACACTGTGACTGGAGATGCAACATAGGTTCATTTTTTTGAACCTGAATAAAGAAACAGTCAATGGAATGGCATCACACAACCTCACCGAAGAAGAAAAAATTCAAAACTGTGCCATCGGCAGGGAACATGATGGTGACAGTGTTCTGGGATACACAGGGTGTGATTCTGGTTGAACTTTTGAAGCACAATAAATTCTGTCCAATATGTCAGCACCCTCAAAAAATTTAAAGCATGTCTTCAGGAAGTTCACCCAACAAAAGCCATGGCAGATGTTTTTCTTCTGCATGACAATGCAAAACCACACACCAGCCATCACACCACTGAAGCGACTGGAAAATTGGATACGAAGTCTTGTCTCATCGCCCATACAGCCCTGACCTAGCACCATCAAACTACCATCTATTTGGGCCGCTAAAGGAAGCTCAGAAGCCGTGAAAACATCTGTGCGTCAATGGCTTCGGAAGCAAGACCATGCATTTTTCCACACTGGAATATATACATACATATATATATATATTTTTTTTTTGTTTTGTTTTTTTTAGTTAACTTTCTTTAACCTGGTTGGTCACATTGGACGATGAATGAAATTGGTGAAATGATGCTCAAATAATCTCAGGTCCATGGAGCTTAAAGTTACTCAACATTCGTCTTCTCAGGATAAGGGATAACCCCGAAGAAAACCTTATCTGGGTAACTCACCCTAAAAGAGATTGAACTCACAACCTTTCGAATGTGAGGCAGACACCTACCACCACCCTACCCAGGTGGGTGCTTGTACTATTTTCAATCATTTTGAATAAGCAGTCATTGTGACATCACTGCCAGGAGCATCAGTTGTTAGTATGTCATTTTATAACATATTTATTTCTAAAAGATAGAGTGAATTTTCTTATATGGTATTGTTGGTTATGTTATTCAGTTTGTAACTTGCAGAGCACTTGGAAGATATTCGCATGTAACTTACAGATCTAGAACCCATGCCAACTTCTTGCATTGCGCTTACGATTGCATTGTGAATGGTGTGTCCTTGCATCTGCGCCTATGCTACGTTATGTCTGCACTTGCATCTCATTGTGAATGTAGCCTTAAAATAAAACTAAAATAAAAAAGTAATATTGTTTATAGAATGTGTTTTTTTTCAGATTGCTATGTGTAAGTGTTCCTCTGAACGAAGAAATCTGACAAAGGAAGATGATAAAGTATTGTTACTATTTGTTGAAATCAATGTTTAGAGCTGAAGAGCATATGGAACTTGTGGACATCTCCAGTAGGAACACTCCTGAGGCAATTTCTAAAATTTCTAGAAGAAATATTATGTCAGAGTGTACAACAAAAATTCAGTGTACAACAAATTTGTCAGAAAACTTTATGTTATGTATACAGAATTACCCCCAAGGTATTTGCAAAAACTTCAAGAAAAGGTTAGATTTTAGGGGCTTAAAGTGGTAAGCCCCTGAATGACAACAGAGGAAAGCATGAAAATTGCCCGAGAAAGGTACAGATAATGTGAATATTGCAATTAGAAATCATACATAACGGTTACTGAAGCAAGAAAGCAATTTAAATAAAAGACAAGGTCTGAATAGAATGGAATAGAAACACTTTCATCTCTTAAATTTGTTTGACTGGTTTCGAGACATTCAGCTCTCTTCTTTGGAGACAAACTGCTGTTGGCATCTGCTGTGTGTTGGTTAATATCTACTGATGGAGAGATATACTTCCACAACTGTTTTGGTGGTGGCAATTCAAAATTCATGATGCAGTGTTTATGTTCCATGATTAAAATATTTTCCTCCATCTATGTATTTTGCAGGCTTTGAGAGTATAATGTTTGGTGTGATGTAATTAGTGGTCCAGAAGTGGTGCCAAACTAAAGATTTCTTCATTTGTTTGTATTTGATGTGTCTCATGTGTTCCTTTAGTCTGGTCTCCAAATTTCTTTTTTGTTTTTCCTAAATAGATTTTGTCATATTCTGAGCTCTTTTATTCTACAGTATTGGTCCTATCAAATTATTGCAAAGTTATTTTTTGAGACTGTATTTATTTTGTGGAGCTAAGCAGATGTTGTGTTTTTTGATGATGGAGTCTGTAGTGAATGTTAGGGTGGAAAATAAATTTAAGTTATTTTGGTTTTTTGCTGGGTGAGTTTTGTAGTATCCTTGTGTTTCTGTTTTTGAACTTTGCTATTTTCTTGTTGATTTATTTGTGGATCCCATTATTTATTGCTATATTGACTGTGTCTTGTATTCTTTTCTGCATTCTTCTTTTTAATGGAGTGTACACCAATCTATGGGTTAAACTATTTAGGCTGGGTTGAAACTATTTTTCTTTATGTAGTTTTCCAAATATGTCGGATTTCTATATTTAATTTTGCTACTTAATCTAATGAGTTTTATATCTAGGAATGGTAATCTGCCTGCATTTTCAATTTCCATCATAATTCAATAGCTCTGTTTTGTAAATTGAGTAACTTAAAAAAGTCTTGGATGAATTTTTCTGATTCTATAGCAAAAATATATCAATGCCAAATTTTGAACATGTAAAGAAAGGAAGTGGCAAGTGTGTTTCCCAGTTACTCCTGAAAAAATCAATAAGGAGAGGTGAAAGTGATTTGTCCATTAAGTCTGTTGATAGTACCTGTCATTAAAAGTGAACCTATTCTATGTGATGCAAAGCTCTGTAAAATTCACAATATCATTTATATTTCTTCTTGCAGCAAATTATTTTGTGAGCCATTTTTATTTTCTCTATACGTACTATGTACATAATGTATAAAGAAGGTATTGCACTCCACCAAAAAATTTGATACCGAGATTTCACCGGAAATATATGTTTTAGGGTCCCCTGTATCCAAAAAAAGTATTTTCAGAAAAAAGTCCATGTGTGGGTCCTTGTGTCTGTGAACACGATAACTCAAAAATGAAAAGTTGGTAAAATACCAAACTACCCTTTACATGGTACTTTTTTCGAAAATTTTGATTTTCTCAAAAATGGCTCTAACGATTTTGATTAAAATTTCGTATATTAAATAAAATTTACAAATAAAATGTATATCTTGAATTATCTGGGAATAGCCTCTGAAGACTACTTTATTCTGGATGAAATTTTCATAAATATTAAACCGTAAGAGATGGACAAAAACTTAACCCACAAAAAATGTAAAGCACATTAAAACACACAATTTATGTTATATACATTTTTTCGTGGAGTTGATCGTTTTTGAGATATTCCTTTTTCTTGGTTTCAGCTTTGAAAAACATACTTTTCTCATACAGGAATTGGTTAACTCCTGTCCATACAAACAAAGGAACATCAGTCACATAGCAACCAGCTTTTGGCTTTCACTTTAACCTATGGTAGTCCCTTATTTCGCTTCTACTTACAATAAAGCAAGAAATAAGACTATTTCTGCTAATTTTTTTCGATTAGCATGATATAAATAAAAGATAAGCTTATTAACAATAATTTGCTACAGAGATATAGAGAAAGTCATGTGAATGGAACACATCAGATTTTTTTAAGTTGGCATAGAAGTTCAGGTAAAAGTTGGGAAAAGGCTGTGACATCAAAGGATACCAATTTATTTTCTGGTTTTAGTACTGTATGTTCCATTTTGCTAATTAAATCTAGTGTTTGAACTATTGTACTTTGGTAATAAAGTGAATTTGTGTGTAAAAAATGTGGCTAAATGATAAGTGGGTATTCACCCACTTCAACATTGTTAATTATGGGTCTCATAAAGTTATTATTCCAGATATATAATAGAAAACTTGTGTTTGAGATCACATGTTTGATTATTAATAAATTATACAAATTGTTTAAGGAAGAAAATGAATGAATGTAGCAAATAAGCATACAGATATATTTTTAGAAGAGCACTGAACCTTTGTTTGGAATTCCATGCTCAGATTTCTGTGGTTACTGTAACAAACTGCACCTACAACTAATTGTGAAAGAGAAGAAAGAGAAAAGGTACTAATAGAAAGCATACTGCATCATAGGAAAGCAAAAGGAAAACGATGCAATGCAAATTTTACAATTATATTTTCATTGAACATTGAATTAATATATCACCTATTTCTAATTGTACTGCAGAACAAAAGCTTTCATTTGTAGCCTAATGTAATCTGTACCAATGTAATGAGAAATTGTGTGTGTCTTTAGAAAAGAAGTACCTTATTGATATAAGCTACTACAATGGTGAAAAATATAGACAATTTTATGAACATTTCAGAAAAAATAAGCTATGTATATGAAAGTTATATAAAAGCTACAGCATAGGTTGTTTAATGTTTTATTCAATTTGTAAGTTTTTAATATCTAAAACATTTAAACTTTTATTTGTTTTTAGAAAGAAAATGAACTTAATCAAATGAATAATAGGGATATTTATCAAAAGATTGTAACCCACAGATTATGCAACTATTACAACCTTCTTGCATGAAAAATAAATTAATTGTTAAATTATTATTACTAAAGCAATACATACAAAGTACATTTGAAAATTTCAGTGAATACGTCAGGATATATAGGAAACAAGAGTTACAAACAAAATACCTTTACTGGCCTTCAAAGTAATCACCATTGGCTACAATATACTTCTGACATCGGTTGTACAGCTAATGGAAACTGTCAGCAAACGCTTCTTGTGGATTCACTTTAAGCACTGGGGTCACACGTTGTTGGATCTCTGCAACCATTGCAAAGAGTAAGCCTTTCAGGCTAATTTAAGGTCGGGAAACAGAAAGAAGTTTGCCGGTGCCAAATCTGGAGAATAAGGAGGGTGTGGAAGCACAGTGACCTTGCGTCTAGTGAGAAAGTTGAGCACGCGGATCGCAGTGTACATTCGGGCATTGCCGTATTTCGCTACAGTTCTGGCCGAACCCGCCAGATGCATTGTAGCAGCCGTTTCAAAACCCCCTTGTAAACTTTTGACAGTATGACCCTCGGGTACAAGTTCATGATGGATCAAGCCCTTGCTATTGAAAAAGACAATTAACATCATCTTTATCTTGGATTTTGTCAGCCGACTTTTTTGAGAGGCAGGGAAGACAGTGAACATGCCATTGACTGTCGCTTGGTTTCCGGATTGTATTGGTAGCACCAACTCTCATCACCTGTAATGATGGTTTCCAAAAATTGCAGATTCCGATCAGACATGACAATGAAATTTCCAGATACTTCTGTCCAAGTTCGCTTCAACTCATCTGCTATCATCGTCTGCTTAAAAACAGCCACCAATCATCTGCAAGCATATGTCGCACTTGTTCGATGTTGTCTGGGACTGTCATTGTGGACAGTCGACCCAAACGTGGCTCATCTGCGACACCTTCCTTTCCATCTCTAAAGCATTTAAATCACTCAAACACACACTTTTTACTCACTGCTTCAACAACATACCCTTGCACTAACATTCTGTGGATCTCTGTCACCGTTTTGCTTAATTTGAAATAAAACTTGATGTTGCTCCATTTTGCGTTCCATGTTGCAATGACACGAGTTCTCACTCTGACCCTGTTAGCTGGGTCACAGCATATATCATCGCTTCACTGCAGTGCTTTACACAACAGGGAGCGCTTGTTGACATGTCCCTCAATGTGTATGCGTGGGCACCTCATCCTAGTCAGCGCAGTTTATAAAATATGGGATAATTCACCAAACTTTTCAGATGCACCTTGTACATTAGATGATACATTCAATATAATATATAGTTTTAAGTAATCATATATTTTGAAAACAAAATAAATAAAGCCATTTCAACATAAAATTACATATGAAGTTTGTTCTTGTTTCTTTCATGCATTACAACCTTCTTGCTCAAGGTATTCCCACTTCTCTTTATCTTTTAATATATTGGTAAACAGCTTTAAGTGTTTAGGAATTTAAGTGATTTACCTGTTTACTGACATGCTACAAAGATTTTGTTAACTTTCAAAACAAAATATATACAGGTCCTTAATATTACTATAAGGAAAATATGTACAAAACCAAATCAATTATTGATTTTTCGCTGAAAAAATATAAATTTCCACTCCTAAAACAATTAATGAGATGCACACATGCTTACACAAATGACAGCAGTATTTGTTTACCTTTCATAGAAGCTGTAGTTGGATTCTGCAGTACTAGAATAGGTCCAACAATTCGTATGAATTCTAAGAAGAGTTCTCCTCGACCAAGTAAGTAAAAGTCTTTCATGAGTTTTAATTGTGAAAATAAATCAGCATCTTCTACAGCCAATTTCCAGAGGTGCTGAAAAGGTTGTACAGTTTAGCTATGTATGTTCCTAACAAATTCATGACACTATTATTTATTCAATGAAGTGGTTATGCAGACAGGACTTTTAAAAGCATCTTTCACCTTCTGTACTTTACATTTTATAGCACTTATTAAGTTTTACCTTTGGAAGATAATCTTGAGGAGAAAGCTACAATTTTATATAGGTGGCAAAGGTATATTATTTTTGTTTCTTCACCATGTAAATAGTAGGTAGAGAAGGTATTACATTCCATTCAAAACTTCACTGGAAATAAATGTTTTGAGCACCCCTGAAAAATCATTTGTAAGAAAAATATTTGTTTGTCTGTCAACAACATTAACTCAAAAATGAAACATTGCACAAATACCAAATTAAATGTTTATTTTTAGCAACACAAATATTTTGAAGAAAATTGGTCCACCCCCACCCAACTAACCCTTACATGGCACTTTTCTTTTCTAAATTTTTCATTTTCTCAAAAATGGCTCTAACAATTTTTATTAAAATACTATATATTAAATATTTACATCATAAATAAATTTTATGTCTTAAATTTTCAGTGAAGTCTATTTCACTGGAAGGAATTTTGTATAATCTTATATAAATGGTATATGTTACGAAAAAGATGTAAATGTACTACACCTTAAAATATAGATCTCTTTAAAGCAGCCCTTAATTTGGAATAACCTTCTTTGTGACATAAGCTGTTTTCAAAATATCCATTATTAATGGTTTGAGCTATTAAAATACTTACTGATTATTTTAAAGTCTGGTTGATTTTCAACTGTTTCTAGTGGAAATATGAAAAGAGAATGGAATTTTAAGGTAGCATATAGCACCTAGTTCTTAAACATTTGACTAGTCTGTTAGTATCTAAAACAAAATATTGTAAGTATTTCTGCAAACGTTATTTTTCAATTGAAATGAAATTGATAGAAAAATAAGTTTTTGTAAAAATAGTCTGTATAGATAAACAACAGTTGATAGAAAAAATCAGTTGCCCTCTGTGGTGTAATGGTTACCATGCTAACTTCATATGCCCAAGGTTACGGGTTCAAACCCGGCAGAGGACGATGGATTTTTTCGGGTGTAAAAATCCTTAGCATGGCTTTCTTAGGAAGGGAAGTAAAGCTGTGGGTCCCGTGTCATAGATTTACGGCACATAAAAGAACCTCAAGCCTGATAAAGAGGCCTCTGAACAAAAATATGGGGTCTTTCACGCCCAGTATAGAATGGGACGCTGAGAACCATAGCAGTTAAAGAGCGTCCATAAATAAAATGCCATTTCATTTCATTTAGAAAAAGTCATGTTAATGTACCACATCAGAGTTTTTCACAGAATTCATCCTCCCCAATATAATATTGAATTCTACTTATTGTCAAACTGAAACATTACAGAAAATGAACAGCATATTTAAGCAGTTATTTTTCAAGCTTTTTATCATCATACTCTGGGAAAAGATCTAACATGAAATATTTCAGATAAGAGAACAATGCTTAACTATATATATGTGTGTATAATTTATAAAGCATTATTTGTTCACACTGTATAGTAATTAATATTTTATGTTTTTAAATCAACATGCCAAGAAGAGACATACAATAAGAACTTCCAATTAACATAATTTAATTCTGTACGCCTTTGTAACTCATCTCTCAGAAAACAAAACACAACATTTAGATATTTATAGTTGCATGAAATGAACTTGAACATATTTTCAACTATGACTACAGTAAATATTATAAACAAAAGTAGCTTTAACTATAAGTCACTTTATAATTTTATTTAATTTTAAAAATATGAATGAGTCAATATACCCACTTAAAAATTGACATAAAACAAATTTTAAGCATGTACACTGAGTTGCAACATTGAGAAGCACATTTGCAATTAAATAGTTTTCATATTTCATGCTGGTTAAACATAACAAATTCAAAGCATGCACACAAAACAGTTTATTTTCTAATACACTAACTGAACTTGACAAAACCTGCACAATTTCTTTATATTGGCTTTTAAGTTCATGGACAGATATAAGCAGTTTGGTACACAGATAATTTTTTGTGGCATATTATATATGGTTATACATAAAAAACCTCAAAATATTTTGACATAGCTCATTTTGATTAATGTTCTGGTTATATGGTGAACTGAAACTTTCTTATACATGAATGCTAAAGTGACTTTCAAATGGGTTTGTCCTTGAGCAATATCAGGCTGACATTCAATCGGAATGCTGCTGTGTTGACATTATTGCATTCACATTTAACTGGGGAGTAATGTGTTAGTGATTTCGTCTCTCATAAATGCTACTTGCGCTAAGACAAAATAATCAATTCACGTGTAAGATAGGGAGTAATGTTCATAGCAGAACCGAAAGAAACACAGATTTTTAGCTCAAATAGTTTTCTAATACACATGAATAAACATTATGTTGCCAGGCAGATTTACATGCTCAGTGTGCAAGTGAGAGGGAAATATGAAAGAGTGGGGAGTAGTGACCTGGCAATGCAGAGCACGATAACGCATCTCATTCACTGCAGCATAGAACTCTTCCCATTTGAAAAACATTATAGTGATGTAAACTTTAGTAAACTCACTTCTGTCACGCAGGTTCGAATTTCATCTATAGTTGCTTCAAACTTGGCTAAATTGAATACTTTCATTGCTATTAATTTCTGAAATTTGTGAAAAAATTCCATTTCTCTTTCACCCCATATTGAAGTTGTCATAACTGGAGTCAGGAACATATTCTCTGCAAGAGAAAAATAAGAAAAAAGACTGAAAAGCTATACATCATTTAGAAACTATGTATTTTAATTTAATTTTAATTTAGTTTTAATTTTAAAACCTTAATGAATCAATATTTACACTGAAAATTCACTTAAGTCGAGTTGTAAAATCTTATGTTTTCAAAGACATTTGTCTCCATTCTCATCATGGTGGTACCTGAAGGCTGATATCTTTCTCTCCTCTTTCATTAGCATGACATCTAGCTTCTGCTTTCTGATGGTAAACTTTACAGTGTTGCTGACTGGCAGGATTTGTTTAAGTTTTAAATCTTGCCAGGCAGCAATATTATAAAGTTTACCGCCAGATGGCCAACAGTTAGATGTTCACATTGAGGAAAGAGGAGAAACAGATAACACCCTCCAGTCACCCATACTGAGGATGAAGAGCAATGTCTCCAAAAAAGTTTCAAGATTTTACTACCTGACCTAATGTAGTTTAAATGTGAACATCAACTCATTAATATTTTAAAATGAAAACTAAATTAAAATGAAAATAACTTTACTGTTAACAGCACTTCTGTTATTAATAAAAGAAATTATTTATGTCATGGTAACTTAATTATCCATGTATGTATTATGAAGATAAATTAGTCTGATAATCTAAATTGTGAACACTATATTTGCCTTTTAAAACACATCCTGACAACCTTTTCAAATGGTTTTGCCAAATTCTATCTTCCTTCTACAATTTTAGACATGTTTATGCAAACCTAGCATTATAAATAGGTTGCTAAAATGGAAAAAGCATGCAAATTGGTATTTGTGCCTAATGGATCTATGGAAATGTATTCATTCATATTTGATACCAATATTTGGATATTCATATTTGGAAATAAGATGGAGATCGACTTCATTATTAACTCCAGAGCATTAGATATATATTTGATTCTGTTTTCCTTCATTACAGCAAGATGGACAGCAATAGTAGATTCTCTAACCACAATCATAAATTGTACCTAATAATTTGTATCTTCCCTGAAACTTAGAAGACTGCTGAAATTATATCTGTTTTTAAAAAATGAAATAAAGAGGGCATAAATAATTGCTAGCCTATATCGTCATTGATATAGATTTGTAGATCAAATTACACTGAAAAGAAAATAAGCAATGTTGACTCAGGTTAACTACTTTGTGGGAGGCTTAGATCTTATAAAAACTTTTGGTAGAGTCACACTGAAAAATCCAATGTCATAGCCGGGATTTGAACCATGTAATATGCATGCACATTTTCCTGGGTGGTAGTTTTATGGGGGGTTGGAGGAAAGAGGAGAAAGGTTGCCTATCTTGTAGTTTTGTCAATCAAATAAAAGTTTTCTTTAAGGAGCCAGCCATTATGGTATATAGATTATCTAACTTATCACAAACTAATTGAATTATTAAGCAAAACACAGCACCCTTTCATGTGCATGAACTTTGAGATATACAGACAGAATGAAACCTTAGCATTGAAGCCACTGATGTACAATGTACTTGATGTCTCAATCTTGCTGCTCTACTATACACCCAAAGTTGCGCGAAATCTATCGAATGAAGACTAGGGAGCCAAGCACCCAAGAAAGGTGCACTTGGTATCACCTAGTCTCTATCCAATTTCTCTAACCACTGAGCTACCATTGCAACATGCCGACAAAGCATTAAATTTCTCAACTGACTGATTTTTTCCCAGTAAATCACAGGGATATCTCAAATTATTTTGAGTGGATATGCCCCAATTGCGACTTACAATATCATAAGTACGTTTAGTCCTTGGCTTTATATTTAAAACAACTGAATCCCAGCTATGGCATCAAATTCCTGTCTGAGCTCAACCTTTCTAACTCCTGGCCTACTCATGGTTAGTGTGGAAGAAACAATTAATTCACAATTTGTAATCTTACACAAAACATGGCATAATACAAACCTAAAAGACAAATACTAATCCTTGGAGTTCCATAACGATCTGTTTTATAACCTCTATTATTCATTCTTTATATGAACAATATTAACAATTGACCTATATATGCCCCACTATTTCACCTTGCAAATGATTCTACAGCCACTGTTTGTCACAAAGTACTACTAATCTAGAGATTGCTTTGAATAACACTATAAATAAAGTATTGCAATACTTTAGGGACTTGAATATGTCTGTAAATCCCCTATAAAAGTGGTTTAATGGCATTTTGGAACTAAACACACAAACTTCCAAACTAAGTTAAAGATTGCTAAAAATCCAGATAAAATATTGAATAATATAAAATTATTAGAAATTACCTTAGACAATTCACTCTCATACACAAATCGCATTGGTAAGTTAGAAAATTGTATTGATAAAAACCTATTTTCTTTCACATACTTAAAGAAATATGTAACCTAAACTATCGCCAAGATGATTTTATACTCCTTAATCCATTCATATATTTTGTATATAATTAAAATATGGCAAAATAAAACATTTGCTATCAGATTTCTTGCTAACTTATAAATCATGACATAAAACATTTACACAGTTAATAAACCTAACTCTCCCTGGATTACATATTTTTATAAAATGATTTTGTATTTAGGAAAATATAATTTTCTCCTAGAAATCAACTCTGATAGATACATCATAATATTTGACATAAAGATAATCTAGCATCTCCAGTCATAGTTTACTTTTTTTGAAAAGATGATAGTTTCATGGGAGTAAAAGTTTTACAATGTCCTCCCAATTTATGTTAAACTGTATAACAGCAAATTTAAAACTGAATTAAAAAGATTTCTAATAGATAACCATATTACTCTTCAGATGAATTTGTAAACTCTTATCAGTAATTGGTGTGTGTATGTGTGCTCCTATACCTACAGGAATGGACAGTAAACCCAGCCTGTGCTATCAAGTTGAAACAAATTCAAATGGGATAAAATGATTAAATGAATGTGTTCTGTATTTATCTTCATAATAAACATTGGAAGTGCCTTTCACCTGTATCTAGACACTTACATGTGTCAATTCCTCATGGATGATAGTGCAGATGTTATCAGTTCATCAATGAAATGGGGGTTATGCTCATACACTTTTCCTTTTAAGTACTCCATAGATAACAATTGCATGTGAACAAATTTGGTGACTGCTCACAGTCCTCTCTGCAAAGAACATTGATGAATATAAGTGATATCTCAGATGTGTGACATGTTGCTCCCATCTTGTTGAAAAAAGCAGTTTTTACACTCCCCTTCTGTTAGTTGGGGATAAATTTAATCAAAAAGATCAAGCAGACATCTGTATTGACTAAGGTATCAAAGAATATTGGACCCATAATGTGTTTCATAGCACACCACATATCTTTTGGTCCTGTAGAAGTTACTCAAGCCATAGGATAGGATTTTGTGTTTCCCAATATTTACTATTCTGGTAGTTTGCATATCCCAATAGGTGAAGCTAAGCCTCACCACTCAAGACAAACATCAGAAGGACCATATGACCATCTGTAACATGTTCAACAACCAGTGACAAAAATTTGCACATCCCTATCAGGGTCCTTCAGTCGTACAGCAGTCACTCAGTATAGCTTTAATTTCAAAGGCTTTAGGCAGACTTATAAAGACTTCTAGTCATCACTTCATTAATTAATTAACTGAGGTGTTCCTTGTTACATTTGTATTGGATCCAGCTGTACACTATTTTTGCACCAAATCTTTAATGTTGCTTTTCGCTGGTACTGGGGAAGTGGATATTTGTCATTGAATACTTGCTGTGATTCCTTGATAGAGCTGGTCTGTATGTGCACCTCTACAATGAATATTCGCTCTGGTATGAATTAATCATGCTTATTTACTGTACAAAACAACTATTTACAACAACAAACACAACAGTTTATAAATCATTGTCAGTCTTTTGTAAAAAGCAACAGCAACAACAATGATGAAACTAAAAACACACACAAGAAATGATAACCAACATAATTACAATAATAATGAAATGAACCACGTTGATGAAAGGATAGACAACATACTTTCTTTCCTAATCATATAAAATGAGATGGGGCCGATTTCACTGCCTAGCCCTGTAACACAGAATAGAGTATACAGAAAGGAAACTTGAGGGCGGCTCCTTTGATGTGCTTGAAGCCAAATTCTGCGCTAAATGCCATATTGGGACCTAGTAAACCCAAAGAGAATGATGTTTATTACATACCATTTTAAGCAGATTAAAACGCGTAAGATAAAAAAGCACGAAAATTTGTAATAACAATTTCATGTGTGGCATACACATGCCTTTCTCTGCTTGCTCTCCTACAAACTATTTATACGGCTGCTTATTCTTCTGTTTCTTGTTAATTGAGATACATTTTAATTGTGCATTTCGTTATAGGTATAAACAATAGTCAAATCTTTTTGATGCCATCAGCTATGTGATGCTTTTTAATCCAATTATATTTGCAAGAACTTGAAAAAAGAAAAAGAAAAAAAAAAAAAACCCCGAGTGTAATTTCCACAAAAGAAAATGTGTAAGTATTTGAAAATTTGTAATCAATAACCGGGGAAATTTCAAAAATGGTTAACATCATAAAAAATGTACATGACAAATTGTGGGCTTTAACAGGATCTATATTCTCTGTGTAGTAAGATTTTATCTATCACCTATGGTTTTGATTAAAATATTGCAGGTTTAAGATATTTTTATAACAAACGAAATATACAACTTGAATATTCTGGGAAGAGCCTCTGAAAACCTCTTTATTCTAGATTACTTTTATATAACTTTTGTATAACTGGTAAACCGTAAGAGATAGACAAAAACGTAGTGCATAAAAATCTGAAGTGTGCTATTCATATAACGTTCTCTAGCTGTTCCACAAATAAATTTTTCTTATAAAACATTATTATTTTATTTACGCCATGTGAATCAAGATAAACATTAGCAGAAATGATCTATTACTTGATTCCTTGTAAATAGAAGGGAGATAAGGGAGTACATTAGGCCAAAGTGATGGTCAAATCTTTTAAAAGCTGGTCATTATGTGAAACGATGTTCGGTTTGCTTTTATGGTCCCCGTTGGAGAAAAGTTAATTAGTTTAAAATTGAAACCAATAACAGGAATATCTTAGAAACCGTCAGCTCTACATAAAAAAGCATATATGATATAAATTCTGTGTTTTAATGTGATCTACATTTTATGTAGTAAATGTTTTTCTATATCTTACGGTTTAACCATTATGCAAAATTCTGCAAACCCCAACCAGAGTAAAGAGCTCTTCAGAGGCTATTCCTAGAGAACTCAAAATATACATTTTATTTGTATAAAATAAAATATACAGTACTTTAATCAAAATCACTAGAGCCATTTTTGAGAAAATCAAAGTTTTTGAAAATGTTCTATGTAAAGCGTGGTTGGGGGTGTGGGGATTTTCTTGAAAATCTTTGTGTTGCATCCTTGGAAGAAACTAAGCTTAAATACCATAGTCACCGGCTTTTATAAGATTTGACTAATGCTTTAGCCTGTGCATTCTCTTATTTCTATTCTTCTTGCAAAGAAGGAAGTATTAAAACAAATTCTGGTAATTTTTATATTGATTAGCATGATAGATAAAAGAATCATTTTTTGTAAGAACATTTTGTTTGTGGAACAGCTAGAAAAAGTCATACAAATGGAACACATCAGAATTTTGATACTGTTTTGTTTGCTGTGCTTATCTACTAAACAAACCGAAGCAACATGAAATTATAGTTAGCAAAATATATAGATAAGAGTAAATAACCAAGTGATTCAATGGGCTGCCAGGCTTTATTTAATAAAATAATAAAAAAGCTTAATATGTTGAATCAGAATGGACAGTAAATATGATTAGGCAGAATGAATCAGTCCTATCATAGAAAGAAAGAAAAAAGGAAGGAAAAAAAAACAACAAAAAAAACTGAAGCTTGATGCAAACACATGATAAACCACATTACTAAATTTATGGGAGACATTCCATGATTCTTTGCCATATTAAATGTATTTGAATTATTTTTGCGTTAGAGTCTGAGCACCATTGGCCGCCTTTTCTCTTACTACTGCTCATTATAAGAGGAGTAAAGTTTTAAGAGTCAACAAATATTCTAACTTGTACTGTGTATAATATAATCATCGAGTAGAATATAATCACAGTAGCTAAAATACACAGTTAATAATTTAATAAAATGTATATTGAGAAGTGAGTAACTTCAACAACATAGCTGTTTACTTGGTCCAAGTATGGTGGAATTCGCACATGCGCACTGAATTTTGACACGGATTACAGCGGAGTTTCCTTTCTGTATACTCTCTATTCTGTGCATGTATTTTGTATGAATATATAATTTTGACATTGTTGATTTGTATTTTTACATTTGTGTAAAAATAACAAGGAGATCTTAAGAGACAGTCAAAAATAAAAACTAAAGAAAAATATAGACCTAGCTGAAATATACAATGTGGCAAATAATTGTTATCACAACATTAGCCTACTTTCCTCTTAGACTGAAAAACTTTAAAGTTTTTATATTATTTATAACTTACGTTGACAGTACAAAACAATGACACAAAGTCCCAAAACCAAAATTATCTCTTAAGTTGACAATCACATTCTCATATGCTGATACGTCTACATACAAGTTACTGAAAATTTAATGATACACAAGCTATTAATATGCTCAACTCAGTTCACACTTTATTCTTTGCTAAAACAATGAAAATTAATGAAAATGTTACAATTTTAAGTACAAATATGGATTTAAGATTGACTTAAAAATCCCTTCGCCTTTTATAAATTAATAACAATCAAATTAATAAGCTATTACTGTTGTTATGAAACTATAAAAATATTTTTTTTGCAAACAATGGAAATTAAATTTAATGTTGTAATTTACTATCAACTGATTAAACAGGGATAGCATAAAATATAGTATGCAACTCCCAAATATTCCTTTTTAACCAGTCATGAAAATTAGAATATTCTCTATTGTTTGGAAACTAAATATCTATTTATGCGCTAACTGCAGAAATAAGCAAATAGAAACATGCTTTGCTGTTTTGAATTTATGGGATTTCAATCAATGTTCCATTTAAAAATCTTTACCATATATCTTTTTAACCAGTCATGAAAATTAGCATATTCTCTAAAAGAAAGTAAGCTGAGGATGCAATAGACCAATTTATTGCGAAACTAGTCCTTGGATTCCAAAAGATAAGTGAAGATTTGTTACAATTATTAATTATTATATTAATATTCTCTATTGCTTGAAAACTAAATACCTATTTATGCCATAACTGCAGAAATATGCAAATGGAAATATGCTTTGCTGTTTTGAATTGATAGGATTTTAATCAATGTTTGATTTAAAAATCTTTACCATGAGTGATTAACTAATTAAAATATCTCTGGCAATAGCAGTGAAAGTTATTAATATGGACAGCACATTAAAGTGTCTGGCTGAACTGAAAGCTGTATTGAAATCAAATTAGTTATATTTCAATATAGGAAAAGAAAAACACTACATACTTAAGCTGACTAATGGGAAGTTGACATTAAGTTACTAAACATATTAACGAAAGCATTTAAGTCACTTCAGTGGATTCCTGAAGTGGCTTAAATGCTTTTTAAATGATTCTTTTAAGATATGACCACTAGGCAACTGTTGCACTCTGAACTAATATTTCAGTACACTCCCTCTTATCACTCAAATTACTACATTTATCCTCTCCATTTCTAACACAACATTCAGTGGAATATATATAAGGTTTACAGAACATATCAAGTATTTTATCCATATCTCTCCAAATATACTGCAGCCCTCTATATTTGCTTACTTGATATGCCCACCTTGATTGCACTGTTACACCACTTACTCATACATACTGCATTCTTATTAGGTGCAATATATCAACATTTTTTTCTTAAAAATTCTATTGCCTATGTTTCTTTAGCTAACAAATCTTTTCAGTAATGTACAAACATAACTAAAATTTGCAGTTAATATGCTTAACATTTTTATATTTGGACAAAACATCCAAAATTGTGCAAATAGAGTACTAAGCTTTGTCTAAAACTATAAGAAACATACCACTCTTTTCTTTGGGATCTGTTCCAAACATCAAAATAGTCTGTCCTGTGAAAAGTATTTTAGATGCTAGAGATGGTAAAATATATGACGGTAGCATATCATAACAAATGAAGAATTTACTTGCAGCCTTTTCCTGAGATTGCCTTCTGGAGTCCTGGAAGGGGGAAAATGCAAACATACATTGTTAAAAATCTAACCACAATGTAACCTAACAATATTAAATATAAAATATCTATACTATTCAAGAGCACCCAAACACTCTCGGTGAAGTGTGATTTGAGGACAACTCACATACTATGTGGTAAGAGAAGCAAGCATTCTACGCAACTCATGGACTGCTGTTGATCAGGTGACTTGGATGCTGAATGTCTCATAAGACAGAAATGGACCTTTGGTCCTTCTAAATACAATCTGTTCAGCAGTTTCTGATACCATAATGGAATAGAAATGGGTGGAGCTGTCATAATCTATGTGCGGACATGTTAAAATTCCATTTTTACCTTAAAAACTCACTCAATTTTGAGGTTGATTTATAGAAGCCCCATTACTGATAGTGATTCCGTTCATGGCCATATACCCAAGGTCGCGGGTTCAAACCCAGCAAAGGACGATTGATTCTTTCGGGTGTAAAAATCCTTAGCATGGCTTCCTTCGGAAGGGAAGTAAAGCCGTTGGTCCCGTGTTGTAGATTTACGGCACGTAAAAGAACCTCAAGCCTGACAGAGAGGCCTCTGAGCAAAATTAAGCGGTCTTTCATGCCCAATTTAGAATGGGATGCTGAGAACCATAGCAGTTAAAGAGCGTCCATAAATAACACGCCATTTACATTTACATTTTCATGGCCAACATCCCCAAGGATACCTATGGTGTATCTGCATTTTTTCTTAGTGCCATAAATGTTCAATGCAAGATGTAGAAACTTTGTTTCCATGATTTCAGGCAGTTTCACTGACATCCTGGGTGTATAGGGAATGCAAAATATTGGATTCACCAAAAGTAGACTTGACATATTTCTTCCATTATATTGCTCTCTGGTTACTTGTAGTGACATTCTGTTTGTTCAGTCAATATTAATACCAACAATTACACTTAAAATATTTGCATGGTGAAGATATAGCTGTAGTTATGTTAACTAGCAACATATACAAGTTTTAAAAATATTTTAAATGGAAAATTCATTCTCAAATTAACATAACATGAAACTGCACTGTAATGTTACCTTCTTTTAAATGCAAGTCCCATTTTGCAACTCTCTCAAAAACACTTCTGATGTAAGCGACAAGTTGTGACATTATTCATTGTTCAATATGAATTAAGTTGTCCTTTAATGCTAGCACATTGATGGTGGATATACATATATTGTTTGATAGAGCTATATTTTTCACATGCTTTTATTAACATGATGGATAAATGTTTTTAAAATTAAAATTGGATAATCTGCCATGCGGATATTAATGATAGTATAAATTTTGGGGTAGATGGATGAAGAAAATTAGAAATAAGGATTAGGAAGAAATGTGGATTGGTGAAAGGAAGAAGCAAATAGGACCCGATAGCTAAGTAATTGGTAGGTGTGGATGCTATGGGTCTTCAGATATGTAGCAACTCAGTGAAGTGAGAAATGAAATGTAATAGGTAAAATGTGGGGATAGAATTTAAGTATTATAGAATTGTAGGTGTGAATTAAACCATGTAATTAATGAAGTGAAATAAATACCTATCCATCTGCCTATAGATTTTCAGAAATGACTAATTTATGGCTACCGAATTTTGTGGATCAAAATCATGCTTATATTGAAAACACTAAGAGTGTTATTGATTAGTTATCAGGTCATAATAGCAAAACATTCAATCATATTTTTCATTTGCAGCAAACTAAAATATTAAATCAAAACATCTAACTTGAAACTGTTTTTTCTTATACTAACAAATTTCTTGTATTAATTTATATTACATAAACATAGAACACATGGCTAATGGAACAGAATGAAAATAGTTGCAAGTTGTTGACGATGAGAGTCATAAATTTATAGCTAAACATTTCTAAAATATGGTATCAGGATAACATTACAAAAAGATTCAGATTTGAAACATTATGAATGCATTTTTTTTTTTTGAATTCTTGCAAATATGCAAAGAAGCTTGTAACAGTGATGTGATTAAAATTAAATCAAAAGAATTTGAGTAAGTTTTTGTAACACAAACATCACTTAGTAATTACTTACTGGGACTGATTTCGAGAACACTAATTCCCATTTTAAACAGGTTTTATCTACAAGAGCAATTTTGAAACTGTCTGAGTCATAAGTAGTCTTTTGAGTAGGTAACTGAAAGCTAGGACATGTTTGCTGATAACCAACAAGGAGAAACCTGTTTTTTTTTTTGACATATACTTGCCAAGAACATCCTCTTAGGTGTGAGTATGTGTCATCTTGGGAACCGATAGTAGAACAGCATCAAAGCTAGTGCAGCATGGTATATATGAGGGCGATCCAGAAAGTAACCTCAATTTGGAAATAAAAATTAAACCCGTTGAGATATAAAAATTTTATTATTATATCTGAAAAATACAATATTTTGTCTATTTTTCTACATATTCTCCGAACAAATTCAAGCACTTGTCATACCTTTTAACAATCTTTGAAATACCCTCTGCATAAAACTCTGCCGCCTGTGAACGTAGCTAACCCATCACGGCATGATGAAGCTCTTCTTCACTGCCAAAGCGCTTAGATGCAAGCCACTGTTTCATGTATGAGAACAGATGAAAATCACTCAGAGCTAAGTTCGGGCTGTAGGGGGGATGGTCAAAAACATCCCATTTGAAACTGGCCAAAAGTCCATTTGTTCTTCGAGCTGTGTGCGGGTGAGCGTTGTCATGCAGAAACCAACATCAGGTGACAGAAGACCATAACGCTTGTTTTGGATTGCCCTTCTTAGTCTTTTCAATGTTTCACAGTAGGCTTCAGAATTGACAGTCGTGTCACGTTCCATAAATTTAACGAGTAAGATGCCCTTGGCATCCCAAAAAACCGTAGCCATAACTTTCCTCAAAGACAAAGTTTGATGGGCTTTCTCTGGCTTGCGGTATGTCCCCATTGCATTGACTGCCATTTTGTCTCAACATTCATGTAGGCCACCCAAGTTCCATTGCCAGTTACAATGATGTTCAAAAATGCTTCTCCTTCAGTGGCATACCGAGAAAGAAAGTCTATGGCAGAACTCATTCTTTTGGTTTTGTGGTTGTCAGCAGTTTTGCACAAAACTAGTGATAGCCTAGGTGTTTGGTCACTATCTCGTGCAAAATACTCCGAGAAATTTCGGGAAAATGATTGGAAATTTCCGTTATCATGAACTGACAGTTCTCACGAACTTTTCCAACCATTTGTTCACCAGGTCATTATTGACAAGAGTAGGCCTACCACTCCGAATTTTTCATGAATGTTTGTTCTTTCATTTTTAAAAAACCGTACCCATTAACAGACAACACCTTCACTCATAATGTTAGGACCACATATTGCACAATTCACGATGAATTTCGGCTCTGAGTGATGTTTTGGCAAAAGAAATCTTACAACACTGCGCACCTCATATTTGGCAGGATTTTCTATTGTGGTGTTCATGTTTTGAGGTTATATCTTTCAAATGCGTGACAGTAGGATGCTCTCCCTTAGACAACTAGAAGCTCACTGAGCACTGCCCACACAGATGTGTAGATGATGGCGCTATCCCCACAATTTCCAGCACTAGACTCAAAAGGCGGTTACTTTCTGGACCGCCCTTGTAGTTGCGATGTGTTGACAATGCAGTGTGTACATGGTGGTACCAATAGAAGCAAAATGTGGCAGTGGTTATATGCTAGACTGTAATGTTTTCACTAGCAGTGAAAGGCGATTGAGATTAAGTGGGTGGTAAATATAAATACCACTGATTTACGGAAACTAACAATTTTAATATTTACATACATTCAATTGCTGCTGTGCATCAACTCATCAGCATCATTATCTGTTTCATTTTCTCTCAAGATTACAATGCACAACAACATACATTTGTAACATCTCAAATGTGAATCGTCTCTGATTGCAATTAGACTTTATATTGTGCAAACCTTCGTTCCACATCATAAGATGTGATTGGAGCAAAATGGAAATAGGAAACATCATCAACTCTTGAATAAGATACTCCATCAGCAATTACTTCCATAGCAACACCTTGTAGTACATTTCACGCAATATTGAAAATCCGACATTTTTTTCCAAACATGCCCTTCTCTTTCTTTTTCACACAGTTTGAAACAGGTGTCTCAGGTCTCTGATTAGTTAAAAAAAAGAAAAAAATAAAAGAATTTGAGTCGGTTTTTGATTAGTTGCTTGCACAAGTTCATTGGCAGTTTTCAGGGCTTGAGGTACTTCAGTGTTCGATGTTTCCAAATATGTGTTATTGTCATATATATATATATCTGCAAAGTTCTTCTGTATGAATTGTAAATCTTCATGCAATCCATTTGAAGCAAGAGATTTTACAATCTTGATTGATGAGCATGCACTATCATCAAAGGCATTAACTACCTGTAAAACAGTGTTGTAGTATACAGCATAATATACTGCTGCATCGAGCCACATTCCCGAATGCGTTCCTCAGGTTGGCCAATGCAGGTTGATCTGTTTTTGGTAGATATGTGTCCCAAGATGCTACCCCTAGTCATCACACACTGGTGCTTCATGCACTGCCTAATCTCAAAACAATAGATTTTCAATGTTTCATAAAAACATACCTAAAGAGTGAAACAATATTTTTGTTTCAATATGGCAACATTTTTGAGAGCTCTTGCAGGCATGTCCTTGAACGTTCTTTCTTGCTGTCGGCTTCCTAGGTCACCTGTTTGGTGCTTGCTTTTTATTGGTCTTGAGTCATGCCTCTCTGCCTTGAAGGTTCTCCTGGCAGGAGAGAGATGCAAAGGCTGGCAGTGTGAGTTTCGCCTTGGAGCAACGTGCTTCTGTGACTGCTGTCAGTCCAGGATTGGGGGGGGGGGGGCTGATTTGGATAAAATTCTTGGACGATCAGCAGTACCACTTGACACCTAATCATGAAATGGTACCTAAACCAATGCCAGTTTTGCTCCTGATGCTGTAGGTTTAAAAAAAAGAGACACTTGTTTTTCTTTTTGGAAAGGCTTTCCTATTAGTACATTAGTATTCAATTTGCTGAAATTTATTCTTGTACATTGAAAAATATGCTCTTCCTCACATGTTGTATAGTACATAGGTGTTTGTGGGGCATGGTTCCTTTGCTAAGATATAGAAGTGGAAAGAAAACTTAACTTGAGATTTGGATTTTTCTTTTTTTACATTTTCTGATTTATTTTTGCTTGTGAGTTAAGGGGTTTAAATTTTCATTCTTTGAGAATTTTCATGCTAAGGGCTTTTTTATATTATTGGGTGTGCTTTATTTTTTCTTCTCTGATTATAACTAGATGTATATTTAAGTTGTAATTATTATTTTTTTTTTAAATTACCTTTTGCTTAATGGTATGGGATTCAGTATTTTTCATGGGTAAAGCTTTGCTTACTTAGTGTTCCTTTTATTTTGTTACCTTGTGGCTTGGCAAAGGGGCTATTTCCTTATTTGTGATATTTTTGCACATTTAGTTGTAAGATGTACATATAAAGTTGAGCAATTTCTTTTGGTTATTCTGCCAAATATTACTGCTGCTTAATTTTAGTGGAATATACATCGAGCTCTGCTTAATTTTAATGGACTATACTTCAAGCTAGAGTGAAAGTCGGGGTTCTAAATTATTTCTGTAAATCCTGTATAGAGTATAGACTCGTTTATTGGAGTTGCATTTTCCATTGTTATTGTTAGGAATTAAACTAGTGTAAAACAAATATATACAAATATTCATAGCTGGAAGTGTATGTACATTTATCAGAGTTAAAGTACATTGTAGACATTACTTTTTGTTAAAGATAAATTATTATTGTTTCTCATTGGTGGTGACATTCTCTAGCTAAGCTTTAAGAATTTTTCCAAGCAAAATAAATGAAGTTTGGTACCAACAACTGGTAGTTTATTTAACTATACCTTTAGTTTTTTTCCTTCTTCCCCAGATACATAGGTTTTTTTTATTTTTTTCTCTACATTCCACCCTTGTGGAAGTGTTCTGAAAGTTTCAAAATACTTTCACAGGCTGTACTGAGTGTGCAGTGGACATATTGTGATGCAAGTTTTGAAGCTGCAGCATCAAAGTTTGGACTAGTTTGACTATAAGTTATGAGACTGTTATATTTGATCAGAGTTATTTCAAAACAGCATAGCTAACAAGTTTAATTTAAACATGCTCTTTTTAACATTTTGTAAAAAGTATGACATACTAAACAAGTTAACTACAATATATAATGTATAAATATTATTGCAACTCAGCAAAATATATTAAAGTATTACCTATTTTTATAAAAGGAAATACAAAATGCAAAAATGTTGTGTCTGAAGGGAAAAAAACAGATATCAGAAGCTTAGTATGAGCTAAATGAATTGTAATTCAAATTTGGGTAAAATTAAAACATTAATACTTTACTTTAAATCATAATGTAGGTAATTTCTTATTCATCTTTCTTTGTTAAAACTTACAGGGGACCCTCTTCCACTACTGTCCTGGCTGATTAGGCTATCAACTGACTGTTCCAGGCAAGATACTTCTGGTATGTGCTGAATGAAAAATTCATTGTAGCCATCCACCAGAGTACCATACAATAGCCAGCTAGACAGCTGCTTAAAAAATACAATCTGACAGCTATGAATTAAGCTGAAAAATAAAAACAAATACATAAAAATGTTATATCTTATGCATATTACTGGTATAATGCTAGACTATATTAACATAATAAATATTAAGAATACTGAAGAAACTTTAATTTAGTATTAATAATTAGTATTTTTTAAAAAAAAAAAAAAACTATTGGTTTCTGGCAGTAAAAATATCATTTGTTCATAAAATGGCATTTTAATAGTTTCCATAATGAAAATCAAAGAATTAAAAATGTGGAGCTTTCGTTCACAGCAAGACAAGTCCTTCATTTCTAATTTTACAGAAAGTGAAAAAAATCTAAGAATGAACCTCACATTAAAACTATATTTTTCATATTCTGTAGTTATATTGAGGCATCAGGCATATTTTGATTATTGCTAGCTACATTTTGTTTAAATAATATTGTCACAAGTTATTGCAAAAATACTTTTGGACTTGTTCTGTTTTGATTGGCACACATGGACTTGTTTAACATAGATTGAAACTGGTATGGACATGTTCAGTTTTGTTTGCACATAAAAATGATAAGCTATACATTACAAATACAAATTGCCATTTATTGAGCCATCCATTTTAAGCCTCCACAGTAACAACATAATAATGCATGATAATAAAAAGTAAAAAAATTATAAAAGAAGTAAACAGTTAATAAAAATACAAAATATAGGAATTTTCTTAGCAGCAGCTGCCAAGAAAATCATAAAAATTAGTAATGTTATTAAAAAAATTGACAGAATATCTACCAGCACATCACTTCTGGAATCTACACTTATAAAGCCTGATCAAACTTGCCATTGCCACATCTGCATCACTATCATATTCATCATCATTAAAATACTGTATCTGTACCAATACAAGGAATTACCCTGCAACTATTCCTTGCCAAATGCTTTTCTAGAAGATTTACAATTTTTTTCTGTACAAATGGAAGAGGTTCCAAATTTTTTACCAGTTTTTCCTCTTTTTAATATTGAAGAAAATGCTTTTGTTTAGGTTCACTGCTGTAAAACATCATTCCTTTTACCAAGTACACAATTTTTGTCTTTCTTTATTACTTTTTTATTAACATAATCTACTCCAAATTTTGAATACCTTGTATTTTTTTTATATTTTTTTCCCTAAAGCCTTAATATCAACAGTTTCCCACCCCTCTTCTAGATATTTCGCCTCTCCTAATTTGTAATATTCTTGAATATATTCCTTTTTGTTTTGGTTAAAAATATCATGTGTGGTAAAGGTTATGTTTGCTGACCTTGCAAAAACGTTTTGTTCAAGAACATAATGTTCTCAAATAAGGGATGGAAATACTCTTTACTGTGCTAAATTATGGGGCTAGGAGGCTAGTTCAATGGATGTGGCAGACACTGCATTTCTACAACCCTCCATTATTTAAAAAATAGGAGTATTTGGTTTTGGAAATATATAGTGTAAGGTACTTGCTTCAATTTGATTGGAACACTTTGTAATGAATTCTATACATAGGGACTTGTTTCCTATTGACTAAAAAGGAATGACATAATTTAATTCAAGCCTTCTCTGGACTTGTTTCATTTTACCAAAAAGCTTATTTTAAGCACAATTTTCATTGGGATTGTTCGAATATTGTTGTAAATATCGATGGCATTTTGTAAAATTGTGCCAAAAGCATCATAAACCCATTTTTTTTTTTCAGTGGTGGACTAGTCTCATTTTGAATGCAAATTCCTCAAATATACGTGACAAAATTGTAATATTATTAGTCAAAATACAAAATAATTTGCACTTGGGAAATAATTTTCCTAGTCTGCCACCTGCAAAAAACTTTATTCAAGAGTTAGAAAATGATGTACAAAATGTTTCAAAGCTAGCATTTTTTTTATAGAAGGGTCTTTCAAAGAGTCGTTATATAGGAGGAAAAAACTAATTAGCAGTATCTGTAAGCCACATCCTAACAATTACACAACAAAAATTCCAAAATTCTGAATATGACCCATATGGAAGACAGAAATGCACAAGCAAATAAAGAGTTATAAGTTGAATTAATAGGTTTTGGAAAATAATTAAAATATAATTAAATCAGTGAATTAGGGATAATGTGAAGATTAAACAAAAAGTAAGTTAAATTTCACACAATTGTAAAAGCAATTTAGAAAAAATCAAACAAAATGATTATTTCAGAATATATGCATGAATGCTCAAGGATGTTTAGGATCCAATAACAGGGATATATTAATATTTATTTTATGCCACACTGAAACAGTTACATACTGTTGCAATGTTGTTTCATTCTTATGTTAAAGGAAGTATAAATAAAGGTACATATCTTCAAGTTAGAATTTTAAAACAAGAAATGCTTTCAATGTTTCCATGCTACACTTGTCATTATAGAATTCCCTCAAAACACATAAAAAGTGGAAGCCATTGGCCACATGGCTTAAACTCTTACAGAGTGTGTTCAGGAACTTCAGCCAGAGATGATCAAATGGTCAGACTACTGATGTGTATGAGGTCACACTGACATCTAGCATTTCTAACTACAGGTGATGGTGGTCTTGTCTTCTGAGATTGACTTCTTCTTTATACAGGAGATATCTTAAACTTCCACACAAATTGGAATTTGATCTGTCTCCTTGTTGTACCACAAGAAGTTGCTAGTTTCTTTCTTCTCTTTCAGACTTGAATGAGAAGTGATTTATTAAGATTGATATTCCATAGTATGCAAGATATTAATTATATAGCTTTTCAAGATGACTTTTTGTTGTTGTTGTTGTTATGAATTAAACAGAACATGGATTGAACCCAGGTCACAAACACTATGAAATAACTAATACATAAATAAATAAAATAACTCTGAAATACAAATAAAAAGGGGAGAAGATATGAGATAGCTGGAAACCTGGATTATACACAAATTCTTTTAAAAATGACAATGTGGTATGATTTTTCCTAGATTTGTTGAAGGAGTCATAAAATGTTACTTTTAAAGCTACAACAATATGGCATAAGGGATAAAAAGTTGGAATTATTAACAACTCTAATGCTAAATAAGATACAAAAAGAATATAGAAATTGGGTAACACTATGAAAAAAATTTCATCTGTATATGATCATGTAAGCTTGGAAATACCACAAGGATCACTACCCTGTCCCTTGCTGTAATATATTGTAACAATGTCTTTATTGATTCAACAATTAGTTACAAATAAAGTTAAAGTCACTGCTTCAAATAATTCACTGAACATTAGACAGTTTAATGTTTATGGCTGCATGCTATCCATACATTGTGCACCACTGTGCACTAACACTCCAGTCTCTCTCAACTCAGTACAGTTCACAACTGCAATCCTTCCTCCTTTTTATAATGAGAAAATAATGTCACAAACTTTCTGGATATTTCTCAAAGGTACTCAAAATTGAAACTGAGAAAAACATCTTGAATATCGGAAGAATTGTGATGTCAATGTGTTCCAAGTCTCCTGTTTTGTTGCGTTACTGTGATGTCTCACATTCTAGCTCCACTGCTGCATGCCTCAGCAAACATGAGAAAGGTCGCACATGCAGACTGCATTGTCACACTGCTCCCTCCTCAGGGCTGGTTGTCCTGACCAGCACTATTGTACTGGGCTAGATGACCCAAATGTACTACCAGTTTTTTCCCTCGTGGTAGCCTCCAAATATAGTCACATCATATCTTTTATGTGGATATCCCTTGCCATGATTGTTGAAGCTGGGGGCAGCATCTCTTGGTCTGGGTAGGGCAATACAGCCACACCAGATAACCTTGCTGGAACTTTTGGCTGTTGGCATGCTGATCGTCTTCATCCAATTGGTTGCTACCTGGATGTTTTGGCAGGACATTTCACGCATGTCATGAAATCGTCTACGGGATGCTCCAAGTAGTTGACTGCTGGCTGTTCTGTTCTAGGACTCCAGAACATCAGGTCACGTGGTTGTCACAGTTCTCTGCCTGTTTCCCTTATGAGTTTGGACTCAAAATTGGTGCCCTGATCACTGTGTAGCTCCATTGGTACCCCATAGTGACAAAACATTTCTTCCTTGATGGTCTTAACCTCTTGGTTAGGGATGGCATACACCTCCGACCACTTGGTGAAATAATCCAAGGCGACCAACAGATACCAGTTGCATCTGTCAACAAGTAGAATAGGCCACTACGTTGATGGCTATGCATTCAAAGGGTGCCTTACACTACTGCATATGACCCCTGCTCCTAGTCTGTGGGCTGCGATTCGTCACACACTCACACATGACATTGGCAGCACCATCTTTCAGCATCTGCCTGTAGTCTCAATCAGCTGTACCATTGTCAGAGCTTGTTGATGGTTCGGTTGGGTCCCGAATGCCCCCACAAAGTTCAAACATGTGCTTTCTCCAGTACTTCTATGACCTTACTCCAAGGGATCAGCTACTCTCTCTGGGTATTCCCAACAGGTGACTCCCATACTCTGAACAGCACCCTGTCCTTGATCTTCAATGACTCCCATTGGGCCCAGTAGGACTTGTACATAGTGCTCTTTAGTGCAATATCCTTCCAGCTCAGCCTAGTACCTGCTTCCACTTCTCCCAGGAGCGGCCCCAAGTTGGCGTAAACCAGCTGCTTCCTCCTCAGCCCTGCACTATCCCATATGGCTGCAGGCACCGCTGAAATAACATACACAGATGTGGAAAACTCCTCTTCAACCTTATTGCAGTGGCTGCACTACTCTGGACAGGATCATTTGGACATGGCAGTCACATGAAGGTGTGATTCCTTCATTTCCAATGCTCTGATATAAAGTTCTATTCTTGCTGTCTCTGCATGCAATGGGCTGTCTGGTCCTCCAGGTTCTTGAAACTTAAAAGCCAGGTGAGGTCAGAGCACTCAGTCTTCAGGTGGAGTGGCTAACCATACAAGCACTTGTGGAAGTGCTCCAGCAACTTTGCTCTCGCCAAGTAATGTAGTTCTTTTCTGCTTTGGAGAGCATCTTACTGTAGTAAGCAATTACCCACTCCTGGTCATCCTAAATCTGTGTTAGAATGCTGCCAATGCCAGTGTTACTGGCATCAGTGTTTACTAAAAATCACCACTGGTTGTAGAAATCCCAAAATAGGAGCAATGCAGAGTGTTGACTTTAGCACCTGGAATGTGCCCTCTGCTTCTTTGACCACATATAAGACTGTTCTTCTGTCAGTAGGGTTAGAGATTTAGCAATGATTTTTGGACAAGGCCAATCTCTCACCATGCGAATCTTCTCCAGGTCGTGGCCACTCCAGATGTTGAGACTGTGTGGCCCAAGTATAGCCTTTGCAATATCTTGGTCAGGTTTCCCCAAGATGTTCTTCGAAGCTACTAACCACAACGGTGATGTCATCCAAATGGAGCAGGTAGGCATCATAGGTCAACCCGCTCATCACTGATTCCTGGAGATGCTGGAAAGTGGCTGGCGCATTACAGAGGGCAATGGGCATAACTGTAAATTGCCAAAGTCCTTGGCCAGATGAAAATGCTGACTTCTCCTTTTCACTTGCCAATATCCCTATTTAGAATCCAAGGTTGAAAATCACAGAGTGCTGGCAAGTGTGTCCAGGGTGTCGTCAATCCTAGTTAAGGGGAAGCAGTCTTTTTTAGTGACACATTCAGCTTCCTGTAGTCCACCAGAAGCATAACTCACTGTTCTTCTTCTTCTTCATCAAGACTACAGGGAAACACCAAGGGCTGTCGGACTCTTCAATAATTATCACAAACTTCATTCCCTTCGACATGTCCAGTACTTCTGCTTGCTTCTCCAGGGGAACATGTCTTGGTGGTTGCCCGATAAGTCTCATGTCTCAGGTGTCAATGTTGTGGAGTACCCGGTAAGTGAAACCGAAATCGCCATTCCCTTTGCTGAAGACAGACTAATACTGACCAAGTAGATGCCAGAGCTTCTCCAGTTGTGAAGCAGTCAGATAGTCGGCCACCCTCTTCAGCAAGTCTTTCAGCCTGACCCCGGGCTCTCTGACAGTGTTGACTTTTCAGATTCGTCGCATGAAGTTACCCTGACAGCTGGCTCGCACTTCCCTATTCCCTAACTCTGTTCTGGCCTGGATGTTCTGGTCGGTGTCCATTGAATTCAGCAGCCCTATGTGTATTCCCTCCCTGCAGGGCAACAATGATCGTGCAACACAAAGTCCATATAATAATGTCTTCCAGTCGAATACCAAGTTCCTTCACTGTTGACCCTCCAGATGTGCCTTCATCACCACCTCGCTTCTTGCGGGCACAACGACATCATCCTTCAAGTACACTCTGTAGATCCCTGAATATTCCTGTGTGCTACGGAGCAAAACCTCATCTCGGCCGATGTCAACCGTCGCCTCAAGGCTCCTGAGGGCATCTATTCCCAGTATCACTACCTCAGTCACCCTCAAGTCAAACCCTCATAGGTTCACAGTGTGCTGTCCCAATTTCAACTCCAGCAGAACCTCCTCCACAAGTAAGATGTCGTCCAACGCCATCACTAGTAGGTAAGGTCGACTGGCTGTTCATGTCGACAAGCCCCTTGCCACATCAGGTCTGATTAAATCATGGTTGCACCTGTGTCTATGAGTATCTGAAGCAGCTTCCCTTGTTTTTGCGATGAGGATGTCATCAATTCTTCTACCCAAGGCACGTAGTGTCACTCAAAGGGGTAGTGAAGACGACTCGATGTGCCCCTCTTCACGCCGGTCCTTACTCGTTTTCCACCTGCTTGTTGTCTTGGTGTGGACAGTCCTTCACTAGGTGACCTGGCTTGCCATATCCCCAGCATACACCAATTGAAGGTCTTCATTGTTGCCTCTGGGTTGTATCTCTCTTCCGGTCGTAGCAAATACTCCTGGTCCTCGAGGTGGGCACAGTTGTTGTCTTGGCCACCTCCATTTTGAGTGCTGCCTTTAAACGCATCCTGTCGATGAAGGAGTAGGTAGTTTCCTGAGATATGTAACTAAGAGGTAAATTCACCAGAGCTTTGTTCGAAGGCTAGGGCAAACTATTGCATAGTTTCATCTGGCTGTTGCAGCCTCACCTTAAGCTGACTGCGGTAGGCAGCAGCCAGACGATAGTTCCCGAAGGGGTTCTCAGATCGCACCGCATACAGTACTTCTGCCGCCCATCCCTGGAGGCTTGCAATCAGTTGTGCAGCTTCTTTGTCTGCTGACCATTGTGGGTAGAGATGGTGGTGAACTGTTGGCGGAAAACTTTGAAGGTTGACGTCCCGTCGTACTTGAGTGGCTTGATGAATACAGAAGTTGTGTCATGTCCAGGCATCTCTATCGTATAGTTTTTCAGCCTTCCATCGATCATCTTTTCATCATGGCATTTAGTTCAACTCTTCCCTTCTAGACATTAAAGCATCCCCCAAGGTCTTCCAGGGCATCAACTCGTTCTTTGACCCACTCCAGGGTGTTAATACGTTGGTCCAGTTCTTTCATCCTTTCGCCAAACTCTTCTGTCTTTCCTCCAAGCTCTTTTATGTCCTTCATGCAGGACAGTTTTCATTGAATTTGCTAGAGAGTTCCGTTTTCACTTTTTCCAATGTTGACTTCATTTTATCTTCCATCTTCTCCTCCACCTTCTTCACTGCAATTTCCATTCCAGTCTTCATTTCTGTCTGTACCTTCTCTGATTAGGAATTCACTGTCATCATTTCACCCCCCATTTCTTCCATGCCAGTGTTCACTGTCGCTATTTCATTTCCCATTTGGTCCTAAATTTGAAGTATATCTTCAATCTTGGCTTCTAAAACCCACTCCTGACCAATTGTAACAAATGTCTTTATTGAGCTCAACTATTAGTTACAAATAAAGTCTTAAAGTCACTGGCTCAAATAATTCACTTGACATTAGACAGTTTACAGTTTATGGATGCTTGCCACCATGGGTGGAGCCATTTTTGAGAAAATCAAAATGTTTGATAAATGTTCTATGTAAAGGGTAGTTGGGGGTGGGGGAAATTTTTTGAAATCTTTTGTGTTGCATCCTTAGAAGATACCGAACAGAAATACCAAGTTTGGGACTTTTTGTTTTTGACACCCATCTACACACAGATTATTTTCTAAAAATGCCTTTCTTTGGATTCAGGGGGTCTCAAAACATACATCATATGTTTTGGGTGCAATACAATACCTTCTCTATACACTATTGCATGGTATGGCAAAGAAAGTAAAAATGCATCAGTTTAAACCAGCACTTAAAAAATAATTAATTGAAAAATGTCTATATAGAATAGATGAATTATAAAATTATATCCTAATATTGACAATAAGTTTTAGGTCTTACTTTGTATATACAGGTGGCCCATATAAAGTGTTACAGGTGAATCTTTCTTAAATAAACAAAAAGAGCCAATTACCAAAAATTCCAAAACTTAGGAGCAAGGGGACTTCTGATATGGAAAATATTTTCATATTTGACCCACCTGGCCCAACCTCAGAATTTTAAATCAAACTTTTTTTTGTTTGTTTGTATATTTTGGTTCCCAATAATAAACTATGCAACTTTTATTGCAAATATCTTGATTCTAAAATGAATTGTTGAGCTGTTATTAGGATGTTTTCTTTGAAGTACCTATAAATTAGTAAAAAAAAAGTATTAAAGAAATTACTGATTATTTTAAATGGCTTTATTAAATGCTCAAAGTTGTCCCCATTATCATATAAACATTTGGAAATTCTTTTGAAAATGTTTTCTCTGTTAACAACACACAGGGTCTAATAGTGCAACAAGCTTCACATATTCAAAATTTCATATTCTCTTTGGTTGTAGATGCTTTAAACCTGACTTTCTATTTGATGTATTCCCATAAAAAGAAGTCAAGAGTGTTAAGTCAGGTGAATTAGGAGGACAGGTGATAGGTCCAGCACATCCAATCCACCTTATCATCAAATTTCTTATTCAGAAGCTGACATGTGCATATTGCAAAATGTAGTGGAGCACCATCCTGCTGATATTTATCTTCTCATACTGAAGGATATGTTTTACAATTAGGGAGCTAATTCATGGTTGAGAAAATGGCAATATGATTCACCAATAGCTATGCCTTCAAAGAAATAAGGGCTATGACAGGTTATCAGGAATGCCAACCTAACATCAAGTGACCAATGACGCTTATCCTTTGGGGTTTTCAGATGCCCAATAATGCACATCATGTCTATTAATTTGTCCAGTATTTGTGAATGTTGCTTCATCAAAAACTATAAGTTTGCCAAGAATGAACCTTTCTCTGCAATGGCACTGGACAACTAGTCCCAAAAAGCAACTCGATGGTGAAAAACTCATTGTGTAAACTCTTGATGCAAACACACGTGGTAAGGATGGCATTTCTGCTCCTTTAGTATCACTGTACAAAAGTGTGGCTAATCCCACTGTATTTGGACAATTCACATTGAATTATCTTTGGATTTACTTCTATAGCAGCAAGAATATTGATAATATTTTCATCATTCACTTTTAATTTCACCTTCAGCAATTATGGTTCTTTACACTTCAATACTTATGTAGTCGTGTTTAGTCGTTTGAATTTGTATCCCACATCTCTCATTGAACACTGCTGATGTACTTCAATAATTTTCTCCTGCGTTGGAGAAAATCATACCTGTCTTTACATCAAAATCTGCTATTTTTTTAATTTTGAAGTAAACAATTAACATGGCTAACAAGTAGGGTGTTGTAATTTATGAATTCAGGAAGCTTTGAAACCATAATACACATGTTCTTTCATTTAATACTTTATTTTCTCCTCGAGTTCATGAGTTTTCTTTGAAAAATCCTATAACAGCTCAACAACTCATTTACAAAAAAAACGTTTTAACAAAGTTTCTTAGTTAATTGTGGGAAACAAGATCATACAAAAAATGTCCATGGTTTCATTTAAAAATCTGAGGTTGTGGCCTGTGGGCCCCATGATAATATTTTCCATATCACAATTTGGAAGGCCCCTTGCTCCTATAAGATTTGGAATTCTTGGCATTTGATTTTTTCTATTCATTTAAGATGTAACACTTCTGTAACACTTTAAATGAGCCACCCTTTATAATACACTTGAATCTTCCTAAACACATGTAGAAAAGATATGATGTGTTTCATTCACATACTTTCTCTAAGTCTCTGTAACTAATTATGGTAAAGCTTATTCTTTTCTCTAGTTCATGCTAATAGAGATAAACTTCAGCAGAAATGATCTTAAGGGAAATAAGGGAATACACTAGGCTAAAGTGATAGTACAATCTTTTAAATGCTGGTTTCTATGTGATTGAAATTCATTTCTTTGCATGACCAGGAGTTGAGAAATTCCCATATGAGAAGAGTTTAAATATTTTAAAACTGAATACAATAATAAGAAATATCTCAGCAATGGTCAACATCATGAAAAAAATATATATGACAAAGTGTGTATTTTAACGAAATTTACATTTGTTGCATAATAAGTTTTTATCTATCTCTTATGGTTTACCAGTTTTATAAAAGTCATCCAGAATGAAGAGGTCTTCAGAGACTATTCCCAGAAAATTCAAGATATACTTTTGTCAAATATTATATTATATCTTTAATATACAGTATTTAAATCAAAAGTGTTACGAGTTATTTTGAAAAAGTCAATATTATTACAATTTTTATCCATGTAAAAGGTAGTCTGGGGTGGGGGATGGTTGACACACACAGGACCTTAAAACATACATTTCCAGTGAAATCTTGGGATTTGTTGGGTGGAGTACCTTCTCTACCTGTTTACTATGCACTAAGTAGAGAAAGTAAAAATATGTTTTACAACATAAAATTGCATAGATCTTGATGAAGCCTGAAACATTTTATGATCTATAAGCTGACAACAATAATAATAAATATTAATGTTCACCTGCAGTGACATTTTTACTTCATCAAAAAAAATGTCACAAACATCTTGATGCTGTTTGAACCATTTCTACGTGATTTCGATAATGGAATCAGGATCACACATTTCCACCACCTGTTCTAAGTTCTGAGTATACAATATAATCACTCATGCTGTAGTAACAGAGTATATGTTGAGTTTAAGAGGAATAAGGCAGGGATATAAGTTAAGCTATTTAACTCTGATTAAAGGTTTTCTATATGTTCCACCACCACCAGTAATTAATGATAAGGAAATATCAGCTCTTTTAATTAATGTTTCGAGGAAAGTGATAAGTGACGTCCACACTATACTTTTACATTTGTGAAGACAGTTGCAACACTGTGTCATTTACTATTTAATTAATAAGGAACTAATTTCAGGAGCTGTTGCTTTCATTTTCAATCTGCAGGATCCAGCAGCCGTGTCTGGTTAAGCATGTAGTCTTCTCCCTGGTAATAGAATGTTGAACTTCTTTACTATGATGTCAACTGGCAGGTCTTCAAAATTTATAGGATGGTCTTTGTGCTTTCTTATTAAAATGTGTTTCCCCTAAATATTAATAACAGAATCATCATTTACTGTGAAGTTATTTTAATTACAATTTTTAAATATGTCATGTTATATTAAAATGTTTTCTCCTTTTGTAAATTTACTGTGGCCTGCCTTGCTCTTATGTAATTTTGGATATAGATCCAAATTATGGCTTCCATTCCAAATTTGAGATGCTATTGCTGACTTGTCTTCTTTTTAACATTTCTGAAGTGTTCTTTGGTTCTGGTTTTTATACTTCTTTTGGTTTTCGTATGTAAACGTTTAAAAATCCAAAGATTAATTTGGCATATTACAGTGTTTTTAACCTTGTATCTTTGCAGTAACGGTTTGTGAAAGCCATAATATATGCTGTTCTCTAGAGATCTAAGGTATTTTCTAAAGTTTTGCATGATAAGGGAACCTCCTCAATGTGCTGTGTGAAGGTGTTTACTGCTTTTATAGCATTCTTTGCTTTGCTTTATTTATCTTATTATATGCAGGACTTGTGTTGTATTCATTTTCTTTTGCAATCTGGATTGTTGTTTTTAGGTTTTTGTTGAATTCAGCTGAATGGTACATTAACCAGTCTGTGTGTAAGGATGTTTATTACTGCATGTTTATGGGATCCACAGGTATATTGTCTGTTGTAATTTTCAGACGTGTTTCAGTCCTGTAAATTGCAAAATTTAGCTTTTTGTATTTTTTATGGTTTTTAGGTCTTTGCATATGTACTTTTAATCTGGTTTTCAAACTTCTTTTTGGCCTTTCTGTGTATATTAGATTTACAGTCTGAGCATTTATTTTCATAAGTTCCTGGTTATTTGTCCACCTTTCTGTGTATATTAGATTACAGACTGAACATTAATTTTCATAAGTTCCTGGTTATTTGTTTGTTGGAAAAGGATCCTTTAATTTTTACTTTCTCTACACATACTTTGTACATAGTGTATAGAAAAGGTATTGTAATGCACCCATAATTTGATAGCAAGATTTCACCAGAAATGCATGTTTTGGATTCCTCTGGATCCAAAAACAGCATTTTTAGAAAAAGGTCCATGTGCATGTGCATCTGTGGACAGCATAGCTCAAAAATGAAAAGACAATTAAATACCAAACTTGGTATTTAAGTTTGTTATCTTCCAAGGATGCAGTATGAACATTTTCAAGAAAATCCCCCTATCCCAAGCTCTCCTTTACGTGGAACATTTTTTGTAAATTTTGATTTTTTCAAAAATGGCTCTAACGATTTTGATTAAAATACCTTATATTTAAGATACCTTTATTTCAAATGAAATATATATTTTGCATTTTCTGGGAATAGCTTCTGCAGAGTTGTTCATTCCAGATGACTTTTGTCATAGCCGTCTCCAGGAAGGCCATACCCAAGGAAAAGCGGCAACACAGCAAGTAAGGCCATGCATGCCGACGAAGTGTCACATGTTTAAACGAGAGTTTGTTACAGCAGTGCAGATATATTAGTAATGAGCAAAGTAAATAAACGGAGATGCCTAAAAAGTGTGTTGTCATATGCTGCAAGAGTAATTAGGCAAGTTCCATCAAAGACAAAGGTTATTTTCAATGTTTAAGAATTCCAAAAGATCCATTCCACCGAAACCTGCAGATTCTTGTCATACCAAGAGCCAATTGGACTCCATCTGACAGGACAGTGGTATGCATTAAAAATTTTACTAAGAGTGAATAAGTTTTGTGGAGAAATACAGGGTCAAAGAAGGTAACTGGCACGAATATCCTGAAGATCAGCCTGTGAAATGTGAATTTTCTTTTGCTATTTCTTGGAGCATGTCATCAATAAACAAATTAAATAAAATGGGACTTAATTTACAACCTTCCTTACACCACTACTTCTTGGAGTATCATCAATAAACAAATTAAATAAAATGGGACTTAATTTACGGCCCTGCCTTATACAACTTGTATTTGCTACCCAATCCACTACTTTGTTGTTGGTAAACCTAATGTAGGATTTATTAACTGAAATCCAACTCTCTAAAAGTCGTACAAATTTCTCGGTCACTCTTTGTTCTTCACTTATGTCAAAGTGCATCACCTTGGAATGATGTCAAAAGGCATTTTCTAGATTTGCAAAAAATAAATATATCTTGCCTCTTTTCTTACTTAGATATTTATGTATTATTATTCTCATAATAAAAGATTATCAATTGTTAATCTTCCTTTTCTAAAACCCCCCCTTGTAGATCAGATAATTATTTACTCTCTCTGTCCATTCCTGTAGCTTTGCTAGTACCCCTGTAAACTCTTTACCTGTCATAATAATAGACTAATGCCTCTGTAGTTATGAGTAATTCACCTCCCCTTTCTTTTAAAAATTGACACTATCATTCCCCATTTCCAAATTTGTGGAAACCTTCCTCCCTTGAGAAGTACATTGAACAGTTTTCCTAATACTACCCTTCTTTGGGTATCTTCAAACCACACTCTCGAAAACTCCCCTGGTATTCCATCTATTCCATTAGCTCTCTTATGTTTGAGTTTTTTAACCTGTTCTCTTATCTCATTCTCCAATATTTCCTGGTCTAGTGTTTCAACACATTTATGGAACTCCCCTAGAACTTTTGTCTGCATTAGCACATTACTTCCACCTAATAGTTTATCGAAATACTACTTCCATTTATTAGGACAAATTTTATTCTGCACTACCTAAGTCTTAGATACTTTTTTTTACCAACTCCCATATCATTTTGCTATCGTCCTGTTTTGCTGCCTCATAGATCTTTTGCCCACTCTGGTCAGTCCACTCTTTCTTTTTCTCCTCAATTAAACAACTATAGCCTCATCTCGCTATTAGAACATTTTCTTTTTCGATGACTTCACTCTTGAAATAAATTAAATCTCCATTGAAAATGGTGGCAAAGCCACCGAAACATGTCCAAAGTAAGTTACTTTATTTCAAGAGTGAAGTTTGAGTGTAAGCTATGTTTTACTCCTAAGTAATTGTTCTTCTCCTATTTTTGCATTGAAGTCCTCTAATATCAAGAAATCTAGATTATCGTACTTCTGACACAAAACTTCCATGTAGTTCTATAACTTTCTGTAAAAGCTTGAATCATAAAAGACTAACATCCCTGGCAGATTATATACCACATCCAAACCTAAGTTTTGGCACTTTCTTGTCACACTTTGTAACATGACCTACAGCATTCTTTCAGCAACTTTATTTCCTTCGCTCCGAAATTTCTTTCCTTTCTAATAAACATTCCTATAGCCCCTGAGACTCTATCTTTCATTTTCTTTTCACTCCATTTTTTCTGAAACATTCATAACCCTCTATACTTATCACTTCCTTTTTTGATACCCATGTTTCCACCACTGCTAACACATTGCCCCACTCCATCACTTGTGATAATTCACCTTTGTGGATTTTGTCTATTAGTTCTTCCACATTCCAACACAAAAGCTTATATTGTTTATTCAAGGAAATGCTATATCTGCTGCTCCTAATATTAAAGGTATTAATCAATCACCAAATCCTCCAATTGTGATAGGTATAACTATAAAGAAAATTATAATGAAAGCATGAGCAGTTACAATAACATTGTAAATTTGATCATCTCCAATTAGGGCTCCAGGTTGGCCTAATTTGATTCCAGGATTGGGCCATCCTATACCGAATCCATCCTATTTTATCTAAACTGTTGCAGCTTTGTTCTTTTCCTGGTTAACCTCCCTTCCTGATGTGTCTTAAAGTCTCCCATTGTCTTCGATTGTTAGGATGCTCCCTTCTCCATCTTTCCATATGTCTATGCCTGCTGTTGCCACTAGTGTGTCACTTCTTGCATTGTTCAATCAGCTGTTTGTGTGGACTCACCTTCCTCACTGGTGATATCACACCCTTGGATAAGCCGCGGCTTGCTGCTTCCCCTCTCAGTGGTGCACGTGTCCCATCTTCCCTCCAATCTTCTCCCTGGATTCTTTCGGCCATTTGCTGGAGTCTAGGAATTCTGTTCACGTATAACTGCAAACCTTGCATATTGCTCTTCTACCTTCAACTGGTTATTTTTATCTCTTTTAGTAATTCAAGTCTGATTTCACTTTTTTTTTTTTTTTAAACCTCAGTCATTTTCAATAAATATTCTCATGCCTTTCAGATTTCTTTAGTGCTTAATATTCTCCATTTAACATTCATAGTTGCTACTTTAACTAGAATTGGTCTTAGTTTCCAACACCATTGTCCTAATCTAAAGGGGTTTATAAATTCCCAACCTGCAAGTTTAATGCAGTTTTCCTTCTATAATTTCCTTCACTTCTTCCCACGTTTTTCCTCCTTTTTGTTCTTCTACTCCAAAGATTATTACATTCAGCTTTCTATTGGCATGGGAATATTTCTCCAATTGGGTTATTCTATTTTAGCATTCAAATAATTCTTTTCTTGGTCCATCTGGTTTATGCTTCTTTTTATTATTTCTTCCATGTTCTTTCCCATTTTTCCTTCCATACTCTTTTTTCTTAGTTTAATATCTTTTATGTTGTCTGCTATGTTTATCAACATTGCCATCTCTTCATCCATTCCCGATCCTGGAATGAGTCCTACACTTCCTATTACTAGCAGGACTGCCAGCACTATCGTGATCCAGAAACTTGGTATCCTTAATGCATTTTCTTTGTTACCATTCGGACTGCTTATTTTCGTCTTGTTGATGCATTCTGTATACATTTGTAGCAGTATACCCATGGCTGCGCCGTGGCCGAGTGGTTAGACTACTCACCTCTCACCTAGACAGCCCGGGTTCGATCCCAAGCGACCACATGTGAGATTTATGATGGACAAAGCGGCGCAGGGGCAGGTTTTCTCCGGGTTCTCTGGTTTCCCCCACCATCACATTCCACTGGTGCTCCATCTTCATGTCATGTATCACAAGTGTCATCGCCTGCAGTGCCATTAGTAGTTAAAGCAGGCATTAAACACTACCAAAAAAAAAAAAAAAAAAGAAAAAAGTTGCTTTAACACATCCCACCTCTTCATGCTCAAGCAACTCCTTTTCAGGATATAGAAAACCCAGGATGCAGCCGATCCAGATAACTCATTATGACCGAGATTTGAACTCAGGACCCCTTGAATATGAGGCAGACATGCCACTACGACATCTTGGTAGTGGGTTGGGTTGTAGATAGGTAAGTATATGGTAGATAGGGTTTAAAGGGAAAGTTTATTAGAAATAAACAATGAGACAAACATGGGATAGAAATATGGGGATGTCTGGAAGATTTAAATTCAATTAATAGCTGTTAATTTTGTAAATTAATACTAGGAGTACTGAGAGTGTTGCCTAATAATTTAACTTTGGTAGAATAGTCAAATGAATTACGAAATAGTTATGGAAATAAAGTAACTGATTCTGGTTTGATCTCTAATATGTCAACAATTGAAATAATATATATCTGAACCAAAAACATTTTTAGGTAGGAAACATTTAAGTAGGTTATTAAGATACAGTTGATACCCTACCTACATTGTAATATAAGTTGTGTTAAACAAAATAAACAAAAGATACCTCCCCCCCTAAAAAAAAAAAAAAGGAATGATTCTTCCTGACTATTCCACAAATTCATCTCTTTAGCCAACATCTTTTCCCTCGGTTTTATTGCATTTACACACCAATAAACAAATCTTACATTAAAATGATCTTGAAAACTTACCACTTTATTGACTCCTTCACCTCATCCATTCCGGTAGCTAGTTCTCTGTGCAAAAATACCAAAAGCTGACAACCATGAATTCTCTGTTCCTTTATCTGGAATAGAATAAACACTGCATCTATTTAGCCACATACACAAGTGGTCAACATATGGTCAGCATAATACATGTTGGTTTAAATGCAATTGCAGTTATCTTCAGCTATTATTTATAGGAAATAATAAAAATGTATTGAATTACACAATTCATTTACACCTAATGATAAAGTTTATTTAGAAAAATAAAAATAATATTGTGCTCATCACTAACCTTAATTATCATTCCATTTAACACTTCAAAAAGATTTGTGTATTTCTCAGCAGTACTTGTCACTAAAGTTAAAGGCAAATTAAAATCATCCAAAGCTTTAGCTTCAAGCTCTGCAATTTCACAGGCATATGGTTTTAAGACTTCATTTAGGCCATCTCGGAATGCTTGAAGATAGATTCCATGAGCTGGTTTTTGATAATCTGGCAGAATCTGGTTATCTGCAATATAGACTTGCCATTATAACCTTAAATAAACACATCAAAGAGTATCAGCTTTCAATATTTTGGTGATGCCCCTAAATGCCACCAGCTGTAGAAATAATTAGCTAATTGATTTTATTCCTAATAAATATGAATGGAGAATGTACACAACACATACATCACAACTTTAGTAATCAGGTGTAAACCTAAATCAAGTGTAAACCCATTTACAAATACAATGTAACTCTAGTACACACTTAATTCATTGCTACCAAACACATAATAAGCAGATGGAGTAAATGCAGGAAATGATTCGCAAATGGTAAATATACTTTGTTTAACTGCTACAACGTATATACAAGCTCATTTCATATTGACTGGAAATCTGTAATACCATGGACATGTTTCAAGGAACTGTTTTGTCCTCATTATTAGCTAATCTTGACTGAAGCTTAGGGAAGTTGTTGCTGATGTGGCAATTGTGCTGCTCTCTGATTCTCTGGTGAACATGAACAGGTCATCTGATGGCGGTAATTCAAAATTCATGACCATGCCACAGTTTTTTAAAATGTGGACTTTTTTCCCCAAACTGTCAATTGTATAGGTATTTTGGCAGGTTTTAGTATTGTAATGTCTTGTTGAATGTTGTACTGGGTGGTCAAAAATGTGTGCTACTGCTGATTTGTCTATTTGCTTTAACTTCATCTTCCTAATTGTCTAACATCCAGCTTTGAAGAAATTACTGACATGTCTGCTTGGAATCTGTTACTAATAGAAGTTACCAGAACTTTGAAGCATATGTAGAACTGATGACAGAATAAGCCAAGTCTTAGTTGCATCAAAATTGTCTGTTTCCAAGTCCTGTATTTGTTACAAATACCATCACAGATTTCCGATATAGTTTTGAGTTGAAGTTGAAGCTGTCTAAACAGCTACAATGAATTTTTCAGCAATTTTGAGCTCAAATCTAATCTCTTCAGCACAATGATGCAACACATGTACCCAAAAGGTAGAATATAAAAGCTGAGGTGCAACTCCAGCCAATTGCCTGCCAACAGAAAGTATATACATTGAACTGTCCGAAATAAAAACAATAATAATAATAATTGGCTATACTATGAATCCTGGGATTTAAGCACTTACAACATTGTAAGTCGCCATTGGGGTTGTCATCTCAAAATAATTTGAGAACACCTTGTGGTCTACCAAGAACCAAGCGAGTCAGTTGAAAAATTCAGTGCTCTACTGATTTTCACAGCCGCGATACGGTAATTCTCATTTAAAACCATCTCTAATATGAAAATGTGTGCATGACATCTAACTTCCGAGGGCATGTTGCAATGGTAGCTCAGTGGCAGAGCAACTGGCTAGAGATCGGGAGATCAGTGGTTCAAATCCCGACTATGGCATTGAATTTTTCAGTCTGACTTTACCTATCCAAAAACAATAAAGTTAAATCTGTGAATACCAATAAGATCTAGGGTGCCAAGTATTAAATTCACTATAATATCAGCATTGCAATGTTGTACAATTTTGGTTTTCACAAGATGGGGTTTCTCACCCAAAACACACAATGGAGCAACAAGAATATTCATCACCTTATGATTCTTTAAATCTGTTGTTTCCTCAACCACTAGATAAACAGATTTTCCCTCACATTTTGACTTGGTCCTGAAGGTCTTCTTCAGCACATTTGAGAAGATGTCTTCTCAAAGTGGTTTCACTGGGAGCCAGTTTCATATTTGTAGCTGTTGCTACCCACTGACGAAACTGTTCATTAGGAAGACATGAAATGGAATACTAGCAAGTGAATGTTTTGACCATTTCTTTTATTTTATACTTTTGAACTTTCCATACACTGTCACACTTAAGATATAGTACTAGTACGTATACTGCTAGGACTGCCTGAGGTTGGGCAATGTCCATCACCCTGTTTCTGAGATCTATGTTTAAAACTTTCCTCATGCTTTTGCACAATTGACTTTTTTTCAAAATGAATGCACTCTGAACATAAGGTACATAAAAGTTTCCCCTTCTTCAGCCACAAATGATCTGTGGGAAACTCACAAACCCTTTGAATTGAATTTATGGCAGTTTTTGGCATGCTGGTGTTTAATGGATGAAGTATAAATATAGGCCTCTATAAGCGCTCATCAAATGAAAATTAAAGGTCTACTTGCGCTTATGTTTGACTTTGTGTAGCAATTGATTCTTCTCAGGGCGTTTTTTATCAGGCTTATTGGGCTTCACCGACCCAGACTACCTAGCGACTTCTTAAACAATAAGTCGCTAGGATCTTTGTAGAATCACAGTTTATTTTGTAGTTATTTTTCACAATTCCAAAGAGAAACTGTAATTGCTCGATGCAATTTTTATTTTGTTGAACACTGTGAATCCATGGGTGCATATAATTCAACACGAATGCATTTTTACGCATTATCTCTAAGTGGCTTTTTCCAATATGCGTGAAGAAGCCTCCTTCTTCTTGATAACTTGGCGTCACCAGCCAGAAATCAACACGTAACAATAGATACTGTTGAAAAAAAAAATCGCATCGAGAAAATCAAAACACTTAAATGCGATGAAAGCACAAGGAATAATAAAAATTTGCATCCAACGATTTCAACTTCAGAAGCAAAGAAACTAAAACAATTGAACATTAAATATCACAAACATGACATAAAACTCATAAAATTTTGACAGATTTTGTGAATAATATATAAATATTGCCTCACAGATATGATTGCATACTGACTATAAAACCGTTAAACTTCACCCACAAGAAGTTCATTGTCAAACATCCTAACTTTTCATTGTTGCTGGAAATTTCTGCATTAAATCTATTGTTAGAAATTAACTGCCTGTTTAAAATCTTAGAATTATGCTTAATATTACATATTGTTCTTTTTCGCTTTATTTTTTTAAAATTTGTGCTTTATTGTGCTTTTAAAGCTTCCCCCAAAATCATGTTCTGGGTAGCAACCACATATCTAAAGCTCTGTTATGCTTTTTGCTTTTAAGCTTTTGGGTTGCATTACTAATGAGGTTTCTACATGGGACATTTCCTGAGCCCTTGGAAGAAATATCATGCAGCTTTAGGCATTTACATCTCAATTCTAGAGATTATGTGCTGCACAAATTTTGTCAGAGTCCAATACAGGCAAGGTGTGCATGGTGCACAAGGGATGACATAACCAATTGCCAACCTCTGCAGCAGCAGCACCCCAAAAAAAGATTTTATTTTGTTAACAACCTCGTTAATTGACAAGATCATATCAGCGCAGTCAGTGTGCTGGAATTTTTTCCTGCAGGAGTTCTTTAACATGCCAGTAAATCTTGACAAGGGCTATCGCTTTTAAGTGCACTTAAAAACATCCATCTTGGCTGGATTTGAACCCGTGACCTTGAGTTCAGAAGGCCAGCGGCTAACCAATTGAGTTACCCAGACTGGCATTCTAGCATCCCAAGCATCTGCTTTGCAGATGTTTGAAATTTTATATATGCACTCCACATGTACATTGTTAGAAAGGAAGCAGCTTTACTGTTAAACCTGAAAATGATTATCCTACCTGGCCCCTGGCAGTCAAATATAAATTAGTAGATGGTAGATTTATAAGTTTTAGTGGTCTTGCGACAATGTGGAAGAATACATGCAGTTCCTCTACGAGAAAGGCCTGCTGAGAACCCCAATGTTATGTCCGGAATTCAATGCCATCCTACATCATGTATCTAAACAGAATAGAAGATTCCAGATATTTTCATGCAGAAGAGAGCATTCAAAACAGTTTTCAAAGTCTGCGTCAAAAGGCGCTCTGTTCGAGAACTCCAGATTATCACCTGCACAAGTGCTCTTCATTATGTACAGCTTTGCAAGTAAATTATCCTACGAAGCAAACTGCTGTACAAAGTTCTCTTGGAGGCAACAATATTAGCCATGCAACAGTAGCTGGCTACTGCAGGGAGGTGTCGCCCTCAATGGATGACAAATTCATAACAATCAGTGGTGCTGGACATGTCATTCAAATTGACAAGTGTAAACTTGGGAGCAAGAAATATCACTGTAGACACATTGTGGAAGGAAACAGGATCCTCAGAATTGACATGGTCACTAATGAGGTGTGGATGACAGTATTCACCAAAAATAGAAGTTGCCAAGTTGTACTGACAATCTCTCTGTCATCGTCTATCCAGGGGCAGAATCAGAAAGAACCAAATGTACATACATTTGGCAGAATACCTGTGGAGGCATGACATCAAAATCATATTAGCTTCAGTTTCCTTTCAAGACCTAATCTAAGACATTAAAAAATTTTACTCTGTAATAGTGCATCAGTTCAAATATGTAAGGAACATATTAGTTTAAATAGTTTTGTATAATTTAAATAAGAGAAGACCATAACAATAGTTGCAGTACATTGACATTTAGTATGTTTGCAATAACTTGTGTGATTGCAGGAGCATTGTTGGCAGCAATGAAAGTTGTTGGCTACTGATCTCAGTACATATGCAGTAAGTACCTTTGGACTTAGATTTTATACAGAAAAAATCTGCAGGACATAATCTAAAGAAGGGCTGTTCTTCTGCTTAGTCATTTTCTTCATCCAACATCTGAAATCTATCAAATAAACAGGATACAGCAAAAAACATTACCATTAGAAGATTCCTCGGTCTCAATTAGGGAGGCAGTGCCAATAAAATCTTGCAGTGTCTTGTAGCCAGCTGCAATTTTTAATATTCTGGTCAACAGCATTTTTTCATGTTTACTCAAAAACTTTGAGTCCATAATCTGTAAACAAATAAATAATATTGGCATTTAAGAATACACTGAAGAGCTTTACTGCTTGTAATATTAGGAGAATTAGGGGCAAGCAAGCCAAGACAGGATAGCTGCTCAATATCTCTAAGTGGCGATAGGTGTGATCAATCATCAACAAATACAGACTTTTGTAAGACTTACAATATTTGTTATTGCACATACAAGTTTGATTTGTAATATTAACCACACACATTTATAAAATTATGGCATATCCAGTTACAAAATAGATGTTAGTGTCATTTATATAGAGCATCGTAATTTCTGCATTTACTTTCATCTAGGCAATAACAATCAACATACCTTTGTGAAAAAGTTTCCTGAGTAGCCACAAAGGGCCATAAGAACTTCATGAATCATTCTGAGTTCTGCAAAACAACAACAAAGCACACACCAGGATGTCATTTATCACTGCAAATTAGTTCTCAAATAAGGTGGACATTCAAATTAGTTTAGTTGCTTTAGCTGCTTATGTAATATAAACCATTCAGAGATTTTAAATGTGCACTGTTCATGACATGACATGTTCATGACATATGGTACCTATTCAGAATTCAACATAGATGTTGAGTATGACAACTAATGTCAAATATCAGAGCAACTCTACCTGAATTACTTTTATGCTGTCTAATATTTACAACATTTGTGGACACCTAAACCGTGTATGATCACATATCCAAATTTTTTACTATGTGGGTGTCGTAATTGCACTTTACATGTCAACAAAGTGTATCCTCATCGTAATTGCTTTTCATGCGAATAGCCATGGGTAAACAACAAATGACATATGAACAACGATCGCGCGCGCATGCACATGAGTAAACAAATGAAACGACATCTGCGGTGATATTGCGAATCACAATTTTATTTTCGGAAAACATGTGTTTGTCTGCTACCAAAACTGAAATAATATTTACATTAATGTTTTAAATGTTTGAGTTTTTCGCGTATAATAACTATAGATTTAATCAGATTATTTTCATTAAAACGCGTGCACTTTATTCTGCACGATTTGTACTTATTATAACATATGCCGTCATTAACCTAACCACTACCTAACTAGAATATAATATGATATAAGTAGATAAGTAACTAAAATATTTGGAACACCTCTATGAGGTAATCAAATTCAACTGATGACATATTTTGCCCTCGTTCTTCATTACAAGGCTATCTCCCACCTCTAGTGGGACCATGTGCTATAAAAATTTACTGACAAATGTACATGAAGGACTTCTTCCGCCTGAACAAAATGTGCCTGTGTTTTTAATAAATGGAACATACAAGTATTATCATTACAGATGTGATGGTTTCAACGACAGGGTGAGTAACACTATTTATGTACTGCAGTACTTTCTTATTATGCGGTATATAGTTTGTCACAGCTAGCAATAGACATTCTCTAAACATTCCAATTTTGCCCCGTATAATGTTAATGTAAGATAATTAGGTTATTCTGCAACGATCACATTGGCATAGAGATTATAAGTACAAAGTAGGAAACAAATTGTTAAGTATTTGTTTTGTTTGTTGTGAAAAGAGCAACATCGCATGCCATCGACAATTAATTAAGAGTTTGGAATTTGTGAATTTCCTTTTAGAACTTGGTAACAGATTTAATACTCTTTAAGGGATCAGGAATCGGTTAAATATTTTTATTTACTGTAATTGAACAATTTCTGAAAAAGTTTAGTTTTATGGACCTTTAAATGGAGTTTATTTTGCCCCTTTGTGTGCATGTATATCTCAGTTTGCTATTATTTTACTCAAAACACTTTTAACATGGATTAAAATTTATTTTACGTACAGACTAGGAAAAGGGAGTACGTTTGAAATGCTCTCAACAGCGTTCTTCAGTGGGAATTCCCAACATGATTTGTAGTTTAAATATTGAGTTACTGTTACAAGAATTTACCTATAGCTTTATTCCATATAATGATAATGATGAAGATAGAGTGAAAACAAAGCATAATAGCAAGTTTTTAATGTCCCATTAGAAACACGAGACTTTAATTGGTAGAGGATAAAGCACACTGTGCTTTACTTATTTATTAGTGTATAACATTTTTGTCCCACCTGAGATATTGGTGACAAACAGACCCAAAATGTTTGCTTCAGTTTTTAATTGAGTTAATTTTGATCCAAAATTAATTCTTGGCAATCCTTGATTCTTTAAAGTTTTACTATGGAATTGGAAAGCTATAGTTTTTTCCTCATTGATTATTAGTTGTTTAATTTTGTACCACTTTGAAACTTTGTTTATGGTGCTTGATATGTTGGATGCTTCATACTGTGCCTTCCGCTTATGAATATTCTTGCATCATCAGCAAATAAAGTATTTTTACGTCCGATTCGCTTTTTAGATAGTGAGGTAGATCTTTAATGTGGATTAAGAATAAAAGGGGATCCAGAACTGATCCTTGTGTACTCCAGAGGAAACTTTTTTTCTCTTTTTAGTTCCGTATTTGTTGTATCTAGATAATCCATTTCTACTATTTGTTCTCTGTTTTCTGGATATCTATTAAATCTATTATTAGCAATACCCCCTATTCCACAGTTCTTTTAATTTATTTAGCAAAATGTCATGATCTACCATATCGAATGCCTTAGTTACGTTGAGAAATAAACCCACCCCTGGCTCACTTTTACCAATGATATCATAAATGCTATGAACAAAATTAAAAAATAGCTGAACTAGTTGTTTTTAATTTCTGGAAATCAAACTGACAAGAATTTAGTATGTCAAACGTAGAAAAAAATTGAACCATCCTTCTATACACGATTTTTTCAATGATTTCTCAAAAAACTGATAGTAAAGCTATTGGTTTCAGATTCATCTCCTTTTTTACTTTCTCTGTACGTATTATGTACATAGTGTGAAGAGAAGGTATTGTATTGCACCAAAAAATTTGATACCGAGATTTCACCGAAAATACACGTTTTGGGTCCCACTGAATCAAAAACGAAATTTTTAGAACAAGGTTCGTCTGAGTGTGTGGGTGGGGTTGGGAATAACATAGCTCAAAAACGAAAATACCGTTAAATACAAACTTGCTATTTTACTCTGGTATCTTTCAAGGATGCGACATGAAGATTTTCAAGAAAATCCCCCCTCCCCAACTACCCTTTACATGAAAAAAAGTATCGAAAATGTTTATTTTCTCAAAAATAGCTCAAACAATTTTAATTAAAATATCGTATATTAAAGATATTTACCTGGCAAATAAAATGTGTATCTTGAATTTTCTAAGAATAACATCTAAAGACAATTTCATTGTAAATGAATTTTGCAAAACTGGTAAACCGTAAGAGATACACAACCATTACTTAATAGAAAATGTAGAGCTCGTTAAACACACAATTTATATCATAAACATTTTTTTCGTGAAGTTGAACTTTTTTTTTTTTTTTTTTTTAAATATTCCTTGTTTTGGTTTCAGCTTTAAAATACTTATACATATGGGAATTTGTCACTCCTGTCCATACAAAAAAAAAACGAACTTCAGTCACATAGCTACCAGCTTTTGACTATCTCTTTAACCCATGATAATCCCTTATTTTCCTCCTACTTATAAGGAAGCAAGTAATAAGAACATTTCTGCTAGTTTTTCCTCGATTAGCATGAAGTAAATAGAAGCATAAGCTTTTTAACAATAATTTGTTGCAGAGATGTAGATAAAGGCATGTGAATAGAACACATCAGATTTTTTAAAAATAGGTTTTACTATAACTTTCTTCAAAGCTTTTGGTAATTGATCAGCGACTTATTAATCAAAAAGCAAAGGCTTATATTGTGTTGTCACAACACTTCTATTTGCTTCTAAGTTGATACCTATATTCAAGTGAAACCCAATCTAATGCTTCACAAGGAAGGGTGTGGCACATCGCCCAACCATATTGGTTATCAGCATCTTCACGTATAATAAATAATTCAAGAGGGTTTCATTAGATCAAACTTCTCCTTGAAGACTCGGCGCAAGGATGGAAAGTCTGAGATATACCTCACCTTGTGCAAGATTCCATCAGAAGCTGGTCATAGACCGGTAGCAATTCCACTAAATTTCGGTGGACACTAGCATGGCATCCCGTGTAAATCCAGGCAATGTAAAATAGTGAGTAAGATCAACTTTCTGTTCTTGCAGGGTTTGGCTCCCGAAAGTCTCAAAAACATGGGCGAGGTAAAGCACATTCGACGTAAAATATGCTCACTATAATCACCTAGATTTTTCTCAAAGCATTTACATACACTTTTAGTATGTTCGTAGCTCTTTGCTAATTTCTTCTTCAACCAAATTATGCAAAATGTTTTTCTCGGAGGCAGGCATGTCTCGTTCAAAGTATCCAACAATGTGGCATAACCGTAGGGAAATACTCAATTACATGCCATCAAGCTGACCTTTAGTCCGAAGTACATGCACGTCTCAGGAAAGAATGTTAAAATTGTTTGCTGATTTATCTAAGCTTGCGCTGAGGGAACAGCACATCTCCTCAAATCTAAGCTTTACATCTCCAACATACTTCAAGAATGATATTAGTTTTCTTCTGAATTGGTAATCGCCGCTAATCTTTCATTTGTGTAACCTAGTTCTTGAGTGATGAAATGCGACTCGTATATATTCAGGTTATGTATGAAGACAGAAGTATAATTAGGAGTTTTGTAAGCTAAATTACCTTTATTCCTCGGCATTTGTCTCTACGATCGCGATCTCTCACACTGCTGTTTTTCCGTTAGAATCAGAGGCTTAACATATTGTATATATTAATCATCATCTTATCAAGGAAAGTTAGGTGTTTCATACATTTCTCAGCAGCATTATATCCGCCATATACATGTCTCCAGATGAACAGCACTGGCTTGACATAAATAGTATAGCTCCTCTGATATAGAGTGTATATGCACTTTTAGGATTGGCTGTCGTGTTCGTGGTGTAATGGTTACCATGCCAACTTCATATGCCCAAGGTCGCAGGACGATGGATTTTTTCGGGCGCAAAAATCCTTAGCATGGCTTCCTTTGGAAGAGAAGTAAAGCCGTTCATCCCGTGTCGTAAATCTACGGCACGTAAAAGAACCTCAAGCTTGATAAAAGAGGCCTCTGAGCAAAATTAACCGGTCTTTCACGCCAAGTATATGCTGCCGTTTGTGAAAATTACAACACTAAGAAAGAATTTCCCGAATAACTCCAAACTTGGTAGAAGTGTAGAAGAGTGTGCAAGCAAAAAGTGATTAGGTTTGCAGAGAGATTGAGTGCACGTAGGCCGACCGGAGCCCTGTTTGTCGGTCCGACAAGGTTAGTGTTGCGCCAAGTGCAGTCAGTGCAGAGCTGTCAAACAAGGTGGAAACAAAAAGCTTTACAATTAAACATTCTATTAATTTCAGATTACATCGATTCGCACGATAAATAATTTCTCGTCGACGTCAAAGGAGATATATCGGCATGTGACTGAGTTCGACCGGGGCAGAACGATCGGTCTCAGAAAGCGGGCTTGTCATACCGTGAAATTTCGGCTCGTACAGAAAATAGTGCCACGACGTGATGCGCCAATGGAAGCTGTGGATAGATGAATAAGGTCATACGTAGCGAAGAGCGGGTACTGGACCACGGAAGATGACTACTATCAGGATGATAGTATGACTAACAGGATGACCTCTATCTTGTCCGCATGGCTACAACGGACCGTACAGCTTCATCCACGATGATGGCTCGACGCTGGAGCTCTACAACAGGTGTGAACTTTTCTGCATCACGCCGTCTGCTGAAGCTTGGACTGTTTGTACACATGCCATTTGGGCTTCCATTGTCCAGAAACCACAAGCTCCTCCGACTGCAGTGGGCACGTGAACACCGTCACAGGGTGTTGAGTGGCAAAATATAATCTTTTCGGACGAGTGCCGTTACAAAGTGTCCTACAGTGATGGCCGCATACGTGTCCGGCGGTGCCGTGGTGATCGCAATTTGGAGGGCTACATTGTTGAGCGACATAACGGACAAACAAAAGGTGTGATGTTTTAGGGCGCCATTGATTACAACAACCGATCTCGCTTCGTACGAATTGAGGGCACTTTGAACAGCAACCGGCACCTACAGGTTGTTGTGGAGCCCGAGGTACTGCCCCTGCTTCAGGCATCTACACAGTTCACATTTCAGCAGGACAAGTCCCGGTCACATTGTGAGGAATGTACAAGCCTTCTTCGAAGAGCGACGGGTACCATTGCTTCCCGGCTTGCACTTTCGCCTGACATGTCTTGGACATGGTTAGTCGATACCTGGTGCGTCACAGTCCTCCAGTAACCATTGTTGCGGATTTGTCGGCTCGAATACAAATTGCGTGGAGCGAAATCCCCCAGAAACTTATTCAGAGACCTTTTGATTCAATGCCGCAGCGTGCATCAGCTCTAATTGTAGTGCAGTATACTTAACATGAGGGCTCAAAGGTCGAGTATAGATTTGAAAAGTTTATCATTTGTGATTTGTCATGTACCTAATATGTGGTATTAAAGTAATTGCATTCACGAGTTTCCATCTTGGTGTTGCAATTTTCACAAACAGAAGTGTAGAATGGGTCGCTAAGAAACAGAGCAGTCAAAGAACGTCCATAAATAAAACGCCATTTCCATTTGGATGCGCATGCATGGTATGCAGAAAGAAAACTCAAAGTTCGCACGACTGTTTCACTACCCTCTCTGTTGACTGCATATAGTAGTATGTTCTAGCAATTTTTTCGGTGCAGTTCCTCCAGCTCATTGTCGAAATGCACGAAGTAACTTTTACAAGTGTTCATCATCCTATGTGTGTTTTTTTTTTTTTTTTTTTTTTTTTTTTTTTTTTTTTGCTGAAATAAGATATTCAAAGTTCTTGATCTATAGATAGTGATGACGTCTTAACAAAAGAAGGTAATAATGATAGATAGTTCTTCACCATCACTCTTTAGGGAACACGCTATGCTTCTCATCCAGCCCGAAAACGTTGGCAAGATTTCTTTTTCTTGTTCTCAAACTTCAGGATTTTAGTCAAGATCGTGGGAAATGTAATGCAGGTGAAGTCTTTCTTATCTTCAAGATCCTTGTATATTCTTATCCGGTGAGGCTTGTCGTCAATGTAGTAAAGTATTTTTCATCTGGTAGTTCTGGGGGATCATGGAGACTTGGTGGAGGGGCGTCCTTCTAGAGACTGGGGGATGTAACTGTTTTCCAACGTGGATTATGATTGTCAATATGGAGTCACACCTCTCTACAGCAAGGTTCCCAGCCTTTAAGTTGTCACGCCTACATTTCAGAAGTTAGTTTCTTAAATTTTTCTCCATCAGGGCTCTAGATCAATTTGTAGAAACACAGAATGATTGTGGTCTTGAAGTATTATCTGTTTTGTCTCCAGTAACATCGAGGAATTTGACATTAGGGTAGCAGATTAATCTTTACAGGAGTCGTGGTTCCTTATCCACCTCAAGGACCTACTGCGGTAGGTACGAGTTTGGCGCACCCGGGGTCCCGAGCCAACCTTAACTCCCTCATGTGGACAACCTCTGAACGGTGAAGGAGTCAGTAGGTCAAAATGCGCAGGCCGTGCGTGCAGACCCGTGTTGGTGGAAAGGAATACCCTGGTTGGTTGAGGGTTGCCTGGGCTTCTGACTTTCAGTAACTGGGGAGGGTGCGCAACCTACTACACCGCTTTGGTTTCTGCTTCGCCAAAACGGGAGATTTGGGACTAACCCACCCCCCAGTCAGTCAGCCAGGACTAGGTATTATACAAAACTCCAGGGTGAGTGGGACGTCGAGCCTCTATATCCCCTGTGTATCCCTGTTACCCCAGTGGGATGGCCCGTCGTTGGGCTCCGTGGTGGTTGGGGAGCGCTGGGGGATGAAACTTGTTACCATTTTTATGGCAAAATAAACGCACAAAAATAGTATTTGGAAGAGAAGTAGTCGAGCGCAGCGGTCCTCGCTACTTAGTAATAGCTAGGACAGAGGAAGGTCGAACATTTACATCCGTCAGCACTTTTGCTATACAAAGGAGTCTAAACAATATTGCTGGTCCGGTACCCTCTTATCTTAAAACCCGTAATGGCAACCTCCTGGTAGAAACCTTTATGGTATTCAGGCAGGAAAAATACCGAAGGCCAAAATAGTAGGCAGCTACCCAATTAAGGTCGAACAGCACAAGACCTTGAACTCCTCATGTGGCCTCACCGCGCATTGGACGGTGTGTCCAATGAGGAGCTTCAAGGCGTCATATCTGTTTATAGGGTTTAACGTAGGGTTAATGCTGAATTCGTTCCTACCCGTACTCTGTTCCTTGCTTTTGATTGGATAGATCTTCCTCAAAGGATTAAGACAGGGTACGAAACCATCGAGGTTAGGCCCTATATTCCCAACCCACTCAGATGTTTGGGCACACAAGTGAGTTTTGTACTGGTCACTCTACTTGTGCAATAAGTGGAGAGGCATCGCACGATGGAGCTTGTACGGCCACTCCATCTTGTGTTAATTACAGCAGGGAACACCCATCTAGTTCCTAAGATTGCCCCCGTTTTACGAAGGAATGAGCTAGCCAGGAGATACGGGTGAGAGAGAAGGCGTCCTTCTGAGAAGCCCGTAAGCTCTTGCGTCCCCGCCAACCCTATGACCCGCTCTCTGGTACCTACACCAGTTGTAGCTAGGTTGGTACCGAGGCGGGAAATCGCAAATCAAACCTTCGATATAAACGGAGCAACAATTTCCGACAGGGTTCTCATACCCAGACCACACCCAAAGTCCTCCACCTCTAAGTCTACATCGTCATCAACGTCAACCCCCTCTGCCAATGTTGAAAGAAGTCCGGAAAAGATGTCACCAAAACCTTCGACCTCGGGCACCAAGACCGGGTTATTGGTTACGTATTCTGCACCAGCAAAAACGTTAAAGACATGTTATGACAGGACCGACTTCCTGAAAGGAAATCTTAGTCACCTCCCAAAACAGCCGCTCCGCGGCCGAGTGCTTAAACACTCGCCTCTCATCTAGACGACCTGGGTTCGTCCCCAAACGACCGCATGTGAGGTTTGTGGTGGACAAAGCGGCGTAGAGGCGGGTTTCCTTCGCCATCGCATTCCACCTGTACTCTACATCTCTGCAACAAATTATTCTTAAAAAACTTATACTTCTTTTTACTTCACGCTAATCAGAAAAATTAGCAGAAATAGTCTTATTATTTGCTTCCTTGTAAGTAGAAATGAAATAAGAGAGTTCCATAGGTTAAAGTGATAGTCAAAAGTTGGTTGCTATGTCACTGAAGTTCCTTTATATGGTCAGCAGTTGACAAACTCCTGTATGAGAAAAAGCGAAATAAGAGAGTACCATAGGTTAATGTGATAGTCAAAAGCTCGTTGATATGTCACTGAAGTTCCTTTATATAGACAGCGGTTAACAAATTCCTGTATGAGAAAAGTACAAGTTTTTCAAAGCAGAAACCAAAAACAAGGAATGTCTCAAAAACGGTGAACTCCACGAAAAAAAATGTATATAACATAAATCGTGTGTTTTAACGTCCTCTAATTTTTCGTGTAGTAAGTTTTTGTCCACCTCTTACGGTTCAACAGTTATTCAAAATTCCGTAAAATTCATCCAGAATAAAGTACTCTTCAGAGGCTATTCCCAGAAAATTCAAGATATACATTTTATTTGTCAGGTAAATATCTTTAATATGCGAAATTTTGATCAAAATCGTTAGAGCCATTTTTAAGAAAATCAAAAATTTTGAAAAAAATTCCACGTAAAGGTTAGTATGGGGTGGGGGGATTTTTCTCAAAATCTTCGTGTCGCAACCCTGGAAGATACTAAACTTAAATACAAAGTTTGGTATGTCACCGACTTGTTCGTTTTTGAGTTATCGTGTTCACAGACAAATGGACACACGGACACACACACACACACACACACACACACACACACACACACACATACGGACCTGTTTCCGAAGTATTGTATTCCACCAAAAAATTCGATGTCGAGATTTATCGGAAATAAATGTTTTAGGACCCCCTGAATCTAAAAAAAGCATTCCCAGAAAAAGGTCTGTGAGTGTGTGTGTGTGTGTGTGTGTGTGTGTGTGTGTGTGTGTGTGTGTGTCTGTGAACACGATAACTGAAAAACGAAAAGTAGCTAAAATACCAAACTTGGTATTTAAGTTCAGTACTTCCAGGGATGCGACACGAAGCTTTTGAGAAAAATCCCCCTACCCCAAACTACCCTTTACATGGAACTTTTTTCGAACATTTTGATTTTCTTAAAAATGGCTGTAACGATTTTGATTAAAATATCGTATATTAAAGATATTTACCTGACAAATAAAATGTATATCTTGAATTTTCTGGAAATAGCTTCTAAAGACCTGTTTATTCTGGATGAATTTTGCTTAATTTAGCATAACTAATAAACTGTAAGAGATAGACAAAAACTTACTATACAAAAAATGTAGGCCTTGTTAAAATACACAATTTACGTCATATACATTTTTTTTCGTGGAGCTTACCGTTTTCGAGGTATTCATTGTAATTAGTTTCAGTTGTGAAGTACTTGTACTTTTCTCAGACGGGAGTGTCCGTTTTTATTTTATTCTACTCCTGGCCAAGAAAAAAGCGATTTGTAATGACAATCGCATAACGACAGCTTTTAAAACATTTGACTATCGATTTAGCCAAGTGTATTCCCTTATTTTCTTCCTACTTATAAGGAACTAAGTAATAAGAACATTGTGCTGAATACCTCGATTAACAAGGTGCAGAAAGAAGAAAAATCTTATGTAAGAAGTTTGTAGAACGGCTAGAGAAAGTCATGTGAGTGTGACACATCAGATTTTTTTAGATAAAGGGGACCCTAAAACATATATTTCCGGTGAAATCTCGGTATCGAATTTTTGGGTGGAGTGCAATACCTTCTCTCTACACTATGTGCATAGTGAGTATAGAGAAAGTAAAGCGCTAAACACTACAAAAAAATCTGATGTCTTCCATTCACATGACTTTCTCTATATCTTTGTAACAACTTATTGTTAAAAAGCTTATGCCTCTATTTATTTCATGCTAATCCACAAAAAATTAACACAAATAGTCTTATTAGTTGCTTCCTTGTAAGTAGAAGAGAAATAAGGGACTACCGAGGTTAAAGTGATAGTCAAAAGCTGGTTGCTATATGACTGAAGTTCCTTTATTTGTATGGGCAGGAGTTGAAAATTCCTGTATGAGAAAAATTAAGTTTTTCGAAGCTGAAACCAAAAACAAGGAATATCTCAAAAACGATCAACTCCACGAAAAAAAAAAAATTATATATATATATATATACACACAACATGGGTTGTGTGTTTTAATGTGCTCTACATTTTTTGTGTGGTAAGTTTTGTCCATTTCTTACGGTTTAGTAGTTATGCAAAATTCCGTAAAATTAACTCAGAATAAAGTAGTCTTCAGAGGCTATTCTCAGAAAATTCAAAATATAAATTTTATTTGTCAGGTAAATATCTTTAATATACGCTATTTTAATCAAAATCGTTAGAGCCATTTTTTAGAAAACCAAAATGTTCGAAAAAAGTTCCATGTAAAGGATAGTTTGAGGTGGGGGGATTTTTTTTTTTCAAAATCTTCGTGTCGCATCCCTGGAAGATACTAAACTTAAATACCAAGTTTGGTATTTTACCGATTTTTCATTTTTGAGTTATCGTGTTCACAGACACACGAACCTTTTTCTGAAAATACTTTTTTTGGATACAGGGGATCCCAAAACATATACTTCCGGTGAAATCTCGGTATCGAAATTTTGGTGGAGTGCAATACCTTCTCTATACACTAATTACATAGTACGTGTATAGAAAGTAAAAAATCTGATGTGTTCCATTCACATGACTTTCTCTACATTTCTGCTACAAATTATTGTTAAAAAGCTCATGCCTCTATTTACTTTATCTAATCGAGAAAATTAGCAGAAATATTCTTATTGCTTGCTTTCTTGTAAGTAGAAGCGAGATAAGGGAGTACCGTAGGTTAACGTGATAGTCAAAAGCTGGTTTGCATGTGACTGAAGTTCCTTTGTTTGTATGGACAGGAGTTGACAAATTCTTATATGAGAAAAGTAAGATTTTCATAGCTGAAGCCAAAAACAAAGAATATCTAAAAAAACGATCAACTCCACGAAAAAAAAAATATATTCAACATAAATTGTGTGTTTTAACGTGCTCTACATTTCTTGTGTAGTAAGTTTTTATCTAAGTCTTACGGTTTAGCAGTTATGCAAAATTCCGTAAAATTTGTCCAGAATAAAGTAGTCTTCAGAGGCTATTCCCATAAAATTCAAGATACACCTTTTCTTTCTCAGGTAAATATCTTTAATATATGATATTTTAATCAACATCGTTAGAGCCATTTTTGCGAAAATCAAAATTTTCGAAAAAAATTTCCATGTAAAGCGTAGTTTGGGGTGGGGTGATTTTTGTGAAAATGCTTCTTTTGGATACAGGGGATCCTAAAACATATATTTCCGGTACAATCTCGGTATCGAATTTTTGGTTGGAGTGCAATACCTTCTCTATACACTATGTATATAGTACGGGTAGAGAAAGTAAAAAGTCCCAAAACATCTAAGGGAAGGAAAAGTTCAGGCCATTCTCCACGTCGATCCTCTTCAGAGGAATCTTCGGGAGGGGCGGGGGGTTACAGTTTGGCGACGACCATCTGCCTCTTTCAGCACCTCTAATCGGTTCGATTGCACCGACCAGAACTGCCGAATATACTGAAACGTCTTTTAATTTAAATATCCCATACAATTGACCATGGCTGTCTTGTGGTAGAACGTACGCGGATTTCGACCACATCGATAAGAGCTTGAACTGTTACTCCACCAGAACCAACATCTAGTCATCTGCTTACAAGAGACTAAGCTCTGTCCACATGACAATGTTAAATTCAAGCACTACTCCGCTGCAGGGTGTGATTTGTCTCCGGAAAACGTATGCCTGCTCATGGGGACCAATGGTACTCGTCAGAGATGATCTTTGTGCTGAATCCTTGCCCGTACAGTCTGACATCCAGTACGGCATCTGAAGTATATATCTACTTCCCTCCTTTGACCTCCCGCGCATTGATTTGGACGACCTAATTTCCCAGCTGCCTGCACCATTACTGCTGGTGGGTGACGTGGATGCCCACCACCTATTGTGGGGCTTACCTCGGTCTTAGGCGAGAGGTCTTCTAATTGCCGATTTCTTGGACGGTTATCACTTATCTCTCTTGAATACCGGAGAGTCTGCATCTCTTTCTGATGCCTTCAACAGTTTTTCACACCTAAACATAGCTGTTTGTTCTCCACAGTTGGCAGATTCCTTACACTGGAATATTCTAGTGACCACTTTCTAATTCTTATTAGTCTCTTGACACAGTTTTTATGTTCCCAACGTTTACCTAAATGGCGTTTAGATCGAGCTAACTGGGACTTGGCTGCTTTTAACTGCAGCGGGCACGATCCAGTGGATTCTTTAGTTGAACACCTCGCAGCAACCATTGCTATACGCTGGTTAACTTAATACTATATAAGAAGATGTGTGTTAAATCCAGACAAATTATTACGGACAGCAAAAAGCAATCATGGAACGATTTTGTAAGTTCCTTTAATCGACATACACCTTCCTCTGTCGTATGGGATAAGTTTCGGCGTATGGTCCATAAATCGACCCATGCACAAAACGCCGGTTTCAAAAGTACCTGCTGAACGCTTTAGGCAGTGCTTTCTCTCAGGTGTCTAGCTCAGACAGTTACTCCCCTGAGTTTCTTGCTCGGTGGAATTTCAAGGCTTCTCCTTTCGTTCCGGAAACCTTGAGGATTACAATCGCCGATTCACCATGGCGGAGCTAAAACCGTGCACTTTTATCTTCGCGAAACTCTGCACCAGGTCCAGGGTATATGTATTTTAGCTCTGTTTATTGCCTCGATTTGTTTTTCAAGGGCGCTAATGACCATAGAAATTCAGCGCCTTAATCCCCAATCATCATCATCAACTGGTTTTATAACTCATTTAATTGTTATTTTATCACCAGTTTTATATGGCTTTTAACCTCTGCTGTTTGCTGTGTTTATTTTATTAGGGCGCTAATGAACTTAACAGTTAAGCGCCCTTACACACCATTCATCATCATCATCAATATCAGTTTCTTATGTATAGCTTGGATTATGCGTTGTTTAGCCTCTTGCAGGTTAGACATTCAAGTCATATGTTTCTCACCGAATAAAATGTGATTTCAGACGTCCTTGAAGCGATGTCTCGTACTCTCTCATTGTCGATAATAGCTGGTATTTAGTAGGCTGTTTTTATTTTCTTCTTGGCTATGACTGTACCGCAATGTTCTTCATGTACGCCCCGACTAATCCTGGGAAGCTAACAAACTCATTACCGTAAACATTGTTTTCACTTGAAGTACTAAAAGCGGGCGTTAAACACCTAACGAAAAAAGCTGAAGTCCTGTCCTTTCATTGTCTTATGACGCCTATGATCATGAGAACGTAGAAAGCCTCTTCCTTATTTGTGACATGCATATCTAGGAGCAGCTTAGGAATTAATTTCAGGTACTTCATGTAATTGTAATTTCTGAAGCTAGCAATACTCATTACCGTAAACATTGTTTATACTTCCAGTGCTATCCTATATTGTCTGGTCTGGTGCTAGATGTTGATGGCGGTGATGAGATCTTGCAGGTTCTTGAGCTTCCTATTGATGATGGCGAGCGTCTCTTCAGTTCAACTTAGCGGGCGCCGATATTCAGTACCTCTGCAGGGAGGACCTGTATGGCTTTGCCTATCTAATGAAGCAGGTGTCGGTGAAGTCCGCGGAGGCATCACAGTTTGCTGCGATGGTTATCAGTTCCTCTGTTAGTAGAGACACTGGGTTAAACCGGTTAAGTAGCTTTCCTTCAGTTCAGCTTAGCGGGCGCCGATATTCAGTACCTCTGCAGGGAGGATCTGTATGGCTTTGCCTTTCTAATTGAGGCAGGTGTCGGTGGAGGCATCACAGTTTGCTACCATGGTTGTCAGTTTCTCGGTTACTAGAGGCACTGGGTTAAACCGGTTAAGTAGCCTTACCTTTACAGTTGATACAGTAGCGGCGACGGCAGCGGAGGTCGTGACCTCTGCAGGCGGCGCCTATCCGGCAGCTCCAGAGCACTACAACCTGGATTTTTTTTTTTCGAATGAAGGTAAAAATCTTTACCGGAAGAGGAACTGGAGAGGAAAATCAAGGTATAGCACGCTTCCAAATAGCACCCACATTATTTCGACGAAACATGAATTGCTGCCGTACCTTATAAGCGGGAAAGGTAAGGTTTTAGACTATAACCATGAAAAAAATACCCCGACTACTGCCTAGAGGTCCGAAGATGACAACCGAAGGCGGAAGGGTGAAGGTAATTTAATAAGGTTCACTCCGAAGACGTGGTCAATGCATCCTGATCTCGAAGACCTCTGCGTAGTTCTTGGTGAGATACCGGCGTGAGCTGGCATTCATTTCTATCTTGATGGTGTACCCTTTGAGCTGGTAATCAAGGAAGTTTTAGTGCTGTTGATTAGTGTCTGTAATGACACGCAGTTCCTATAGAAGAGTCTGTGTGGTTGTGTAGATACCTTGAAGGTAGGTTTCATATTTTATGGTGGTTGGAATCAGAGGTGATGCTCGATAGTGCAATTGAATAGCCGTTGACGGGGGCTGGGGGCGTCCGTTGAGCTAGTGGCATCGGCGGGCGGTGCCTTTCTATGAGGTTGGAAGGGTGGAACGCCTGGTCTGTGAAGTGGGCGTCTGTCCATATGAGACCCAGTTGCGTGATTGGCGGCGAAGGACGTGCTGCTGCCACGTTGAAATGACGAATGGGGTGGCTAGACACAACAGAGATGGCATGGAGATAGACGGTCCTGTCTGCTAGCCTCGACGCAAAGTGCCTCCCTAACAATGGAAGGCTGCACGCTAAGGCAGCTTTCAGTTCTTCGTGGCTGGCTATCTCCACTCATACCAGCGGCGTTGGTCCCCTTGCTGGAAAATATCCCATTGCTGAAGCCACTGTAGCTGAGGCACTACAGCGATAACGATGTGGGAAATTCGTTGAGGTAGGGCCTTTACTGCGGCTGTAGTCGCGCGAAGCCGTGGCCACTGGCGGTGAAACGGCAGCAGCTGGCCAAGGCGTTGTGAACGAGGCCTAAGTAACCTCTGAGGATATTTTTCCGAAGGAGGCAAAGTGTAGGCCACTCACGCCTACTCCGTAATTCTCAAATGTGCATTTCATATCGCTTTCCTCATGCTGTTAAGACTAACATGCAGGAGGATGTGGGGTTAGGTGGAGATGATTAGTGTATCTCAGCATTTTAGTAGGGGGATCAATTCTGAGGCCGACATCTATTATGACACTGAGTATTTCACAATGATGTTCTATGTGATGTTGTTACAGATGAGTTGTAGGGGAGGAAGTTTATATCTTCTGTGGTTGATACGTTTGATGAATATGATTTCTTGGCATTTGTTTGGGTTGAGTTGGATTCTTCCAGTCATAAGTCATACTTCTAGCTCTATGAGTGTTTAGAAGGCGTTGGATTAGTCGTGATGTAAATGTAAATGGCGTGTTATTTATGGATGCTCTTTTACTATTATGGTTCTCATCGTCTCATTCTAAATTGGGGGTGAAAGACCGCTTAATTTTGCTCAGAGGCCTCTCTATCAGGCTTTAGGTTCTTTAACGTGCCGTGTATCTACGACACGGGACCAACGGCTTTACTTCCCTTCCGAAGGAAGCCATGCTAAGGATTTTTACACCCGAAAAAATCCATCGTCCTCCGCCGGATTTGAACCCGCGTCCTTGGGTATTGCCAGCATTGAGTATATGGTGTTCTCTTAAATGAAGGTTTTGACAGAATTAGTAATGGGGATATTATTTATATACACAATGAATAGCAGGGGTCCTTGTAGACTCATCTACTAGTATCTCAGATTGTGTAATTAAATGATGTAAGGGATCATGTGTGAGATAGTTTGCAATGAGTTTGATATCTGAGTTTGGAAAATTGAGGGCTATCTTTTTACAGAGGAATAAAACTTTGCCATATTATTTTTATTTTACAAAGGAGTATACTCTTTGAGCCATACTTTGTCGAAGGATGTTAAATTGACCTTAATATAACAATTAATAATTTGCAACAAAACTTCACTTACTTTATAAATAAACTAAAATTCAAAGGACTAATTTTGCAATCACAATTCTATTGCTGATTAATTGTTATATTAATATTTGTGTTGCTTCACTATTGCTTGTTTAATTTTTTTTTTTACACTTTGAATTTATTGTTTAGAAATAGTTGATTGGACCAAATATGGGTTAAGGTGTTTGAGTATATCTTTTCTGTTATTTTGCTTGAAGTATTGAGGATGCTGATTGTTCTGTACTTAGGGTTGTGGAGGAGTTTGTATGGCTTTGGAAAGTGGAAGACATATATGATTTTCCATAGGGAGGGGAAGATTCCTTGTTCAAGGCAGAAGTTTTAAGATGCTGGGGGATTTTGTCCGCTCGTGGAACTTTTGTGGGTGGTATATCTCAGGTGATCGGTTTAGACTGACCAATGACATCGATTTTTCATGGTTCTCCAGATCAGCAGGTGTATGCTGGGATGGTTCATCTTCTCACAATTTTTCTGCTCCTGAAAATACGTGGAAACACATTCCTAGTACAACTCACAAGAATTCTTTGTTATATTGAGTTTTGAGTATATTCAAAAACAAAAATACCTGTCTCTCTGTTTCTCTCCTGTTCTTATACTTTTTATGTAGTTGGCTTGTCCTTTCTGTATATAGGACTGACACCCCCCTTAAGACTTACAAGCGAGTGCCTAGAAGTCAGAAGTCTGTCGGGGTGCCAGTGGCACGGAATCACAGAATGAAGTACCTGTCGACATGTAGCCAGGCATGAGCGTGAGGAAGTGGGTGATATGAAATGAAAACGAAATGGATGATGGGGCAATTGTTGTTGGACTGAGTGGCAGGGGGAACTGGAGAAAACTCGCCCAGGCACTGTTTCATCCACCATAAATCCCACATGAGGTCGCTTGGATCTCAACCAGGGCCACCTAGATGGGAGGTGAGTGGTCTAATCACGATGCCAAAGTGCCACCCAGGATCTACATTCTCAGAAAAAAAAAACGGTTTTAAGCTGTAAAGGTTAATTTACTTCTGTCTTCCACTCAACGATCTATTGCCTGATACTTTGCCAGATGCTGATAATGAACTTTGCCTGCACAGAGGATGCACATATCTGCATGCAAGACTGCACTAAAATAGCTTTCAACAATAGCTCTTTGTTGAAAGAGCTCCTTTAGTAAAGAGAATATTGGCCAAGGATGGTTTCATTTTTTCCCCCAGTTATCGAATATTTAAATATTATTAGTGAATCATTCTAACTTATTAATAAGTCTTTGTGTCAAACTTGGGACTATAGGAGAGATAGCAGAGACATGGATCTTTTTATTTTCTATCTACTTTCACTAAACAATCCCCGCTAAATCTGTCACATCAACGTGACAATGGCCCCTTGTTAGCACTGAACTATTCATTTCTGTCAGGAAAATTAAAATACAAAGACACGAGGAAAAGTTGAAGTGAACTATGGGTTAATGGAGTGCACAATAACAGTGTATTACAAATCATTGTCTGTTATTACTGAACAACTTATAAAGTCTGCTTAAATAACCCTCATTCTGCTTTCTCAACTATTGCTCATTGTCAGGAACATAGAACTGTAACTGAGAATAAAATATCAATGATTTTCAGAATTCTGGCGTAGCTTTCATCAATTACTTAACTTACATAGTTTACTTAAAGAATTTACTGTCATTAACTCCTTTGTTCCATAGGGATGGGGCTGTGGTTATCGTACATTGCAAACTATCTGCTCCTGGGTAAGAGAAGCTTTGAATGATATCAGATTACCGTCAGTACCCAGTATTCCAGAGATTCAAAATGTTCTTATCCAAATTGAAGATAAGCCATCTGAATTTAAAGGATCCAGGGATTGGATAGGAAGTGTAGAGGTATGTGGATTATTATTTAAAGATTCTTGCCTTTCTTTCTTTGCTGACGTTCTCTCCTTAGAGCTGTCTTATTATTAACAACCACAATAAGAATAATAATAATAATGACAATAATAATACTAATAATAAATATGGCTACTCAAATCTACAGCAACAAATTAACAGGTTTTTTTTTTTAGTAAAAATAACTTTTCGAGACCCGCTTAAGTGTCTACAGATAAATTTACAACTCTCAGTAGCAGCAACTGACAACTTGATGAATTTAATAGAGCAAGAGTAGATGTACTATTCATACAAGAGCCTTGAATAACTAACAATAGAGGGAAGGCGGTCGCAAACATATAATAAATTTGCAGCAAATTAGGGAAGGTGTCAAGCAGCAACAATGGTGACAAACACACAAATGGACGTACTACTTTTAAATGAATTAACGGACAAGGATACAGTAATCATAGAAATAATCTACAGATATATAAAATTCTACTCAGCAAACATGTATCTGGGCAGTCAAGGAAAAAATCAAAAACAACTTCGTCAACAAGATATTGCAATATACCTCAGGAAAAGCCTTACTCATTGCGATGAATAGCAACTGCAGACTACAACATGGCACACACACTCACCAACGAAAGGGGAAAAGAAATGGAAGAATTCCTCAAAACTAAACAATTGTTCGCACATAATGAACATAGTGAATTAACTACCTTCTAAAGCAGTGGAGGAAAAAGTTACGTCAACCTGATTATAAGCAATATTAAAGAGTTAATTAATTTGTTACGGAAATAAAGAGCTGGGAGATAAGTGAAGAAGAGAGCTGCTCAGACCACAGGATATTGCAGTTCTTGATAGGACGAAAGAAAATGAACGAAGCTCAATCACAAACCAGTTACATCAAATATATAACTAAGTATGAGGATTGCAAAAAGTATTAAACTATTAAAGCACGAAGTAGCAACACATTACTGGGAAACGAGACAGGAAGAAAACATCAAAGATCTAGACAGCAAAATATTTAAAATTAAAGAACTCAGATGAAATGAAGGACATAATAAATAAATTTAGTGCAGCCCAAACGATGGCTGGCATTAAATATTTCAAAGTCGATAGACCATTAAGAGGGTCAGTCCAAAACACAAAACCATCCTAAGGTGGAGCGAAGAGCTAACAACAATGAGGAAGAAGGTGGATGCATTCATATGAAGAAGATACCAAAGAACACTGAACAGCAGTAATCTCCGACAACGTAAAACCTTTTACTTTGAAGAGAAAGCTAAATATCACACAAACATTTTAAACGCAAAGCTAATATCATGGGAAGAATATTGCAGTAAACTTCTTCCAACACTTGGAATATAGCATATAAATCAGCTTCAGGAAAAATAAAGGATAGTCAAATTATAACAACACTGTTAAACAAGGAAAAAAGTATACAAGAAATGTAAACAGAGTATACACTTAATTACACCATTACAAAGGATAATGAAGTAGACGATACCGAACACCACGAAAGAAATAAATAGGAAACTTACAGAAAAAGAAATATCCACTATAAAAACATAGATCAGAAAAACACCAAGAGAAGATGGAATAACAAGCTAAGTACTACTGTGGGCATTCGAATGTCTCCCTCAAACAGTAACATGGTCATATAATGGATGCCTGGAGAATGCATTCTACCCAAAGAGATGGAAAAAGGCAAAATAATACAAATTACTAAACCAGGTAAAGCTTAGAGGACCCATCCAAATTTAGACCTGGAAGTCTACTGAACGTAGGAGGAAAAGTTCTAGAGAAGTTGCCGATAATTAAACTCAATTATTACCTCCACACCAATACAATCCTGAATGAAAGCCAATCTGACTTCAGACCCCCAAAAAAGCAAAAAGTACCATGAATGCTCCAATAGCAGACTTTATAAACGAGGCATGTAGTAATGAACAAACACAGTAATGGTCAGCCTAGATGTAAACGAAGCATGTGTAAAAGGAGTATTCGATTCAGTGTGGTAGCCAAGCATCCTGAAGGTTCTTAAAGACTTTAAATGTCCTAGAAACTTATATGACCTTACTAAGAGCTGTTTTAAAGATCGAACTGCCTTCATAAACTGAACACCATCAAAGCCGAAAGAACAGTCAATAAAGGATGTCCCCAAGGCTTATGTAGTGGCTCGATATACTGGAACATACAACAAACTACTAAACCGAGACTATGGGAAGAACACAAAAGCAATAGCCTCTGCAGACGACCTAATAGTAGCAGTCAGAGCAGAAACTGAAGCCGAAGCAGAAAACACCATGAATATGAACATAAGAAAAGTCACAAAGTGATCAAAAGAGAACAAAACCCATTTCAATGAAAATAAATAAAATGTTTAGTTATTTTTTTACAATTCCAAAGATAAACTATAATCGCTCGATGCAATTCTTTACTTTATTGAACGCTGTGAATCCATGGGCGCGTATAATTCAACATGAATGCATTTTTACGCGTTAGCTCTAAACGGCCTTTTCCATTATGTGTGAAGAAGCCTCCTTCTTCATGATAACTTGGCGTCACCAGCCAGAAAATCAACACGTAACTATAGATACTGTTGAAAAACAAAATTGCATCCAGAAAATCAAAACACTTAAATGTGACGAAAGCACAAGGAGTAATAAAAATTTGCATCCAGCGATTTCAACTTCGGAAGCAAAGGAATAAAAATAATTGAACATCAAATATTATAAACATGACATAAACCTCATAAAATGTCGGCAGATTTTATGAATAATATATAAATATTGCCTCAGGACTGAACACACACACTCATCAGGTTGCTGAACTTCAAGAGCCTGAAGAGCCAGGCAGTCCATTGAGTCCAGAGGCTCAAGAGTACAACTTCATATCAGAAGATTGGAAAGGAAGGAGCCAGAACAGTACAGATGTCATTTCACAATGACCCTATCCAGAGGAAGGCAACCTCTGCACCAAGGTTGAGGAGGAAGGGCATGCTGCAGCTGTCCATGTGTTTTGGCGGTGCCTGCAGCTGGATGAAACAGTGCAGGCCTGACTAGGGGCCACTCCTAAGAGTGGAAGCAGGGACAGACTGAGCTGGGAAGTCATCACTCCCAGAAATAGCGTGTACAACTCCTGCTGGGCCTAATGGGGCTCATTGAAGGCCAAGGAAGGAGTACTGTTCGAGTATGGGAATCACGTGATGGGAAGACCTAGAGAGAACAGTAGATCCTCTCTTGGAATAAGGTTGCAAAAATTCTGGAGGACGTAAATGTAGGGACATGGGGAGGATATTTGAGAACGAACCAAACCTTCAACAGGCTGCAACAGTGGTACTACCGGCTGAGACTGTGGGAAGTTGCTGAGAGGTGGGTCGCCAATATCACGTATGCGTGTGTGTGTGGCAAGTCTGACACACAGATCAGGAGCTGAAGTTGCATGCATTAGTATAATGTGGGAGCATCTTTTTTGAAAGCATAGCTGAGGAATTCCCTATCAGTTGCTATTAATTACTTTACCTAGTGGCCAGATGTGTGTGCCATCCCTAACCAGGAGGCCAAGATCATTGTGAACTGCCTTGTAGCAGAACTGTTTGTCACTGTGGGATACTGTTGGAGCTACACAGTAATCAGGGCACCAACTTTGAGTCGAATCTGATGAGAGAAATACTGGAGTTAAGACATGCACAACACCTCTGCACTCAGAGTCAGATGGAATGGCCAATCATCAGAGAGACCCAGTTTTGAACCCCCAACACCACTGGATTGATAGTTTGGTCCTTTTCAAGAAGCTGTGTTCTACCATGTGATGTAATGTTTGGAAGTCTTTCTGGGGCAGAACAGCCAGCAGTCTACATGGAGAATCTCGTAGACTGGCTTCATGATATACATGATACGGTGCACAACAACACATCCAAATAGTGAGCAACCTGATGAAGAGCCATTATGACCTGCAGGCCAGCAGCCAAGGTTTCCAGCAGGGTGATTTGGTGTGGCTATATCGTCCTATCTGGACCAAGGGGCACTGCCGCAAGCTTTAACAACCATGACAACACATACCTTGTGGTGAAGGGGATAAATGACATCTGCATAAATGACTGATAGTACACCTGGACCATATAGCCTGTGCTGTCGGCAAGTTTTTTGACATTGAAACTGTGTTTGTTATATCTATGTGAGTGGACACTGTGCTGTCAACAGTTCTTTGATATCCAATTAAAATTTAAAAAAAAAAACATTTTGTTTGTTAATGACACTGTCAATTGCGAAGATCATATCAGCACTGCTGGTGTGCCGGAATTTTGTCCTGCAGGAGTTCTTTAACATGCCAGTAAATCTGAGTTCAGAAAGCCAGCACCTGATTTGATATTGAAACCTGCACATTGTTAAGTACGAGTGCGTTGACAACACCGGTGATGGTTAGTACACGTGACTGCTTCTGGAAGTTTTCATGTTAAACAAACAAGCTCTGCAGAATTTTCAGTTTTCAACTGGGAATTTATCCCATGATTTAGTTGAGTAAGTTTTCACCAAATTTAAAGCGTGCAGAAGTAGCCTCAGCCAACCAGCATCGAAAGAGCGTTGTTGTGAAAGCATTGAAAAAAGAAATTCATTTGTGAACAGATTTTTATTTGTAATTAGCAGAAGAAATAAAGCAGGTTTGTTGGAGAAATAAAACAGAGCTTTTGTTACAATACATTCTTGAAATGGATAGGCTTTGTGCAACTGAGACTGCAAAATTATACATAGGAGACAAAATTGTTTTTTCTTACTTCAATGTTAAACTCAGTGTAATTATTTAACCTTTCCCTTTCATTTCTTTATCTAAATATAGGTATGCCTAGTTATTGATCAACTGTACAACATTCCATCCAAATTAGTACATGTGACAAAAGGTTCAGAGCTTATAAATCACCTACCCACCCTTGTGGAACATTTCTGCCATTTTGGGAGTCCAATTATGATGGGTGGAGATAAGGATTGTTCATCCAAAGGAATACTAGGAGTTCAGAAAGGTAGCACTGGTGCTTCTCTTCTGGTTTTGGTGAGTAATTATTCAAAATTAAACAGGATACAATTTGAGGAAGAAAAGTTTGTTTCTAAAAGATATTCTCTTAGACCTTATAAACCAGCAAAGGCACATGCTCTCTCCCTGAAAACAGTAAATACATGTTATATTACATTTACTAACTTTCCCACAAAATATGGGTTGCTTATATATGAGAAAGTTATTGCCATTCAGCTGCATTTGAAGACAACATGGTATCCAACAGAGATTTTGAGTAGAAAAATAAATATTTAATGCATGTGTAGTATTTACCTAATTTTTATCAACAAATGGTAGAACTGCATTTATTTTAGTCTTATAACAACTAACTATAAAATAAGAACTGAAGCTTTCCTGGCGACGTGTTAATTCAAAATCTTCTTGGGCTTCTAGCCAGGTAAAAACTTGGCTTGACACCAACGTTTCGAAGAAGTGCATCTTCCTCGTCACCCTGAAGACGAGGAAGATGCACTTCTTCGAAACGTTGGTGTCAAGCCAAGTTTTTACCTGGCTAGAAGCCCGAGAAGATTTTGAATTAACTAACTATAACTTGGTATCTCTCTGCTCACAAGGAACATTCAAGGTTCAAATGGCATCGTAGCTGCCTGAGGCAGTGACTTCTCACAAACTGAAACAATATTGGCTTTAACTAATTTTAAGGTCATATTTGAGCAGTCAGCCTTGTACCCAGTGTGTGGATTAGCGACCAGTGTGTATTCTCTGTTTCCTTCTTACTGAGCTGAAGGTTGACTACTCCAAACTGCCTTTTGCATTGTTCATATTTTTAAGACCTAAAAATGCACATTTCTCTTTAATACTTAAAAAAAGAATTTCACTAATTCTCTGTCTTTTAGAAACCACAACTCTCAATATGCAGCAGCCTAATGCAGCAGCCACTTCACACACACAGTTTAGTTGACTTCAGGAGCACCCATCAACAATCAGCAAGACATGCATCACTCTGGCATTTGCAACAAACCTTTTCTTATGCTTACTATAGGTGTCCTAAACCCATATACACTTGGAACTGTGACTATAACTTCAGGAAACAAGCTAGCTTCAAAATTATCTATCCTTCACAGACAAGTGACAATTTCCTTTCTGTCATTTGGTATTCAGCGTATTCTGGTTAAAAATATTGCTCTTTACTTCCAGAAGAAAGCAGACCTGGCAAATTTTCAAGGATCCCATCATTTAAATACTTTAAACATAATATCAGATTTTAAATACTAGTAAGTTTTTTTTTTTTTTTTTTTTTTATAAAAATTTCCTTCAGCTTAAAATTTCATTTTAATCATCTTATCATTATAAACAATTTTTGAAACTATTAGAGTAGGTCTGCCCTCCTCTGCTTTCCAGCAGATGGTAAAATAATGAGTGTAACAGATAAACGGCATACTACTCTTGTTTTCCATCTATCTTGTTTCTATATTTTGGAGTATGGACAAAACAAAGATGTTATTTAAACATAATTCATGGTCATTAATACTTGCTGACATTTACTTTGTTAATCATAGCTGATACTGTGTATTAACTTTGGTAAGGACCTTCCATAATGGGATGTACAATTATTGTTCTTACTCAACTAACTTCATACATACTAAAGGTGGAAAGTTGGATCAGATTTGAGAAATGCATTGCCATGGCTCTCTCTGCTTACAGTTTTCCAATGAACCACCACATCTTTCAACAACAATTGTGTACTGACACTAATATTTGCCTATAAGTCCACAATAAGATATCCAGAAACAGTAAACTATTGAGTTTGTGATAGTTGTAATTTGTTCTTTTTTTTTGAAATCTTGCAAATTGCAAAGAAGCTTGTAACAGTAATGTGATTAAAATTAAATTAAAAAGTTTGAGTCAGGTTTTGTAACACAAACATCACTTAGTAATTACTTACTGGAAACCGGTTTTGGGAACACTTGTTCCCATTTTCATCCCTTAATTCTGACTAAATCTTGCTTTGTTGGCATCAACGATGAGGGTTGTGGTGTATCACTTGTGGAGGCATCTGGTGCTGGATCTATGAGATTCCAAAGGTAGATATATGGTGGTAAATCAAAATTCAAGATATGGCTCGTTTTGTTTGTGATGTAGATCTTCTCCCAGACATTTAATTCTGCGTTACGCTGGTTTTAACAGTTGTATATTGGGTGTGATTTCATGTCCTGATGTCCAAAAATGATAGGCACCTGCTGATTTTTCTGTGTGTTTGTATTTTAAGTTTCTCATGTTTCTTATGTGTTTGGTTTCCAAACTTCTTTTCCTATATATACTAGATTAAAGTCTGAGCATTTAATTTCATAAATTCCCAGTTTTTTAATTCAAAATCTTCCTCGTCTTCAGGGTGAACTGATGGGTGATGCACTTCTTCGAAACGTTGGTGTCAAACCAAGTTTTTATCTGGCTAGAAGCCCGAGAAGATTTTGAATTAATACGTCGCCAGGAAAGCTTCAGTTCTTATCCCAGTTTTTTGTTTGCTGGGATAGATCTTTTAATTTTTTGCATAGCAGTTTCTGAATGCTGTAGTTGTTTTTTGGAGCTAAGGTGATGTTACAATTCTTGAAGATTTTCAGAAGTTTGTTGTGTGATCAAGGATGATTGGTGAATTTTTTGAACTGAGGTTCGTCATGGAGATTCTGTAGGGTGATTGTGTATGTTATATGGCTCAGTTTTTTGTATTTGTGTATTCTCCTGTCTATTACACTTTTTTGGAAGCAGTGTTTGGTAGCTATTTGGAGTATCTGTTGATATTATTTTTGGTATCCATAGGAATGTGTACTAATCTGTACGTTAAACTGTTCAGGACTGCATATTTGTGTTGTGGGATTGTAGCTATCAAACTTTATAAAGTTATCTGTATTTGTGGATTTTCTATGTATTCCAAATGGTAGGTTTGTTTTACTGTTCTTATTATTTTAATGTAGGCATCCTTCCCATTTGGCCTCTATGGTGAACTGAATAGATTTGCTTTGCAAGTTGAGGAGTTTTAATGCATCGTTTGTGAATTTTTCTGAAACTATGGCAATGATGTCATCTACATATCAATGCAATTTTTGGTATATATGCAGGAATGCCTCAGTGTGTGTCTCAAAATTACTCATGCATAAGTTGGCTAGGAATGGTGATAGAGGATTCTCCATTTCTAGTCCTGTTGCCTGTTGGTAATATTTATTTTTGAATGTAAAGTAGTTCTGTCTTATACATAAATTGGTTAGCCGAACAGGATCCTCTATTTCCTTTGTCGGTACATTTATGCTTTGTATCCAAGTTTTAAGAGGTTTGTGGAGTTCGTATATGGGTATGCTGGGAAATAGGGAGGTGACACCAAAAGATATACTATCTTATTTTTAGGTGAAATATTAAATCTCTCAAGTGGTTAATCAGGTCAAATGTATTTGATACATTTTTACTATTGAATTTTAGGAAGGAGTTGAATTTCTGTGTGAACCATTTGGAGAGTTTATTTGGGTGCATTGATATTATCTATAATGGGTCTCATTTTGTTACCAGGTTTATGCATTTTAGGCAGAGCATATAATCTGGATAAGGTTGGTAGATCTGGCTTTAATTTGGATTTTTGTTTTTCTATTATAGTTTTACATTTTGTTTTACATTTTGATAATGTTTCTTGTAATTGTCCTTATACTTTTACTTAGTGGAATGTCTATTTCTTGATATTCTGGATTGCTTAGTATGGATTCTACTTTTTGGTAGCAGTCTTCTTGATCTAGTATTACTATTTGGTTGCCATTGTATGATTTTGCGTATACATCTGGTTTCAAAGCCAAAGATTTTCTGATGTGGATTCTTTCTATTTATTCTTGAATGTACTTGATGCAAAATTGGTTCACACTGCTTCTTAATTGCTTTTTGGTCTATTTCCTTTAGATGACTTGTGACCACCTATTTCAATATCTGCTATTAAATTTTTGTTTTGTTATAATAATCTACACACATTTTTCTAGGCCTTTGTTGGCTATGGTTAACTAACATTTGCTGAAGGTTTCTTTTTTGGATAAATGTACAACATGATTTTCGGGAAGTGTCTCGTTTTAGATTGATTTATTTTTATTTTGTTTTTTACAAAGATTTTCTAGTTTTTTCTTACTCATTTTTCCACTTAAGATTGGTAAGAAATGCATGTAAATTTTCCCACAGTGTGTGTTCTAACTTTTGCAGTAACGCTAAGTGCAGCTCATAAATTTGTAACTCTAAACTATGTAATTTTGCATAGTGTTTGTTCCTTTCAGTTTCTATTACCTTTTTATCTGCATACTTTGATATTATTGCCATATTTTATGTATATTCTGACAAAATTTACTGAAGGGGCCTAATTCAAAGATTTTTAAATAAATAAAAAAAATTGTTAACAAGTCAAATGGAGTAGTAAATAATTACTTCCATTTTAAATGCAGAGTTCAATTGTCAAACAAAAGCAATGATGACACAACCTAGGTTTCAGTTAACATTGGATCACACTAATAATGATTCTTCTTGTGTTGACACATCCATAATTTCATCATCTATTATAGAAAAATATTTGTATCTTTAATATTTGCAGTCAGTTTTCAATGTAAGTGAAATGCAAAATGCAATTCATTTTTTGAGTTCAAGATAATCTCACATCTTAACAGTAGCAGGTTTTAAAAAGTATTTTATCATTTGTATAAACGCGGATTTATATTTGCCTAAATACTGTTGTTGTCATCCTATTGTTTTCTTAAAGACTCCATGAACTAGGTTTTCATTCAATAACAGTCAGATTTATAAGCAGGTAAGAACATTGCCTATTCATAGGGAATATGGCACTGCAGTCAGTGGACACTGATGATACTCAAAATGAAATGACAATGGAGAAATTAAATTTTGAAAGGAAACGTTCTAGGCATAATTTTTGGGTACCTCCTTGGCATTTGGCTTTGTGAGTAGGGTATTCCACATTGCAGTCACTACAGGTTTATTGTGTATCAGACCCCAGAGGATATAAGATGCATTATCAGTGCATTATCGAAACCAAACTGCAGGAAGAGAGCCACTGTGGTGGTCCCTAACAAAGTCCAAGCAGTTCATCTGAATGAGGGGAGCGCAAGTACAATCCCTAGGTCTGACAGGACTCCTTCGTCCTCAGATGGCTCCAATGCCAACCTGCTGCCGAGAGCGCTATATTTCCAAAGTGCATTAACCACCACAGTAAGGTGCCACCACCATAGTCCTTGCCAACACAACTGTGAAAAAGGTATCACTTGAATGAAATAGAGATGAAATGAAGGGACAGGAAGTTTGGGGGAATGAGGAAATCTCCCCTATATTCAGCTAGTGACATGAGAAAACCCCTGAAAAAACTCGAGTCAGAGAGGTTGGCTGCAGGAATCAAACCCGCAACCTCCTGAATGCCAATCAATGCCAAACAAAATGCCAGAGCCACCTGGCTCAATATATGAGGACTGAGGGAAACCTGGAATTCAGGGAGGTTGATTTGAATGCTACCTCTGTTCAAGAGTCCATATCTTAATGACTCGGCTACCGAAGTCAGTAAGAATGTACTGAAATGCTATACATTTGCTGGAAAAAAAGTTAAACTCAACAGACCTAGCATTATTTAGTTTCAAACTTTAAATCAAATATATTTTACTAATAACACTGGCCATGAAAGCCTATGAGCATATTAAATATATTCACTTTACAGGCAACCAAAAGCATTTTATTGCACAATCCTGCCCCCCCCCAAATGTATAACACCTATGTGTGTGAATAAAAAAGAAAACTTCAGTGCATATTCAACGATGAAAGCCATAGTGGCTCAGTGGAAGTGCATGGAAAGCACAAAGTCTATACTGATTCAGCTTTCCATTTTCTTTATTGAAATTACTTTGTTAATATCAGTGCCTTGGTTATAAAAATGGGACTTATATTTAAAACAAATGTTAATTATCTAACTTGTTACATTTCAGGATCCTCACTTCAGCGGTCATGCAAAAAGCAAGTTGGAATTACAGCATCAAGAATGGATTAAGTGGCAGCATATAAACAATTTTGTTGATAGTTCATTCTATAATCTCTGTCTTCCTCAGCTCAAATGTAAAGTAAAGTTAAACAAATAAATGACTCTCTGTATTCTCTGTGTTTCATTTCAGATATTACAATTTTGTTGTTTCCCTGATTGTAGCTTTGACTGCATTTACAATCAATGCAGATGTTTTATCCAGTTTATTGTGGAAGATATTCGTGCACAGCTAAAATATGTTAACTGAACACAAACAGTACTTTGGCATGATTTTTAGTATTCAGTTGTTTTTATCCTGCTGCTGCAGCAGCATTTTGTCCAACAATTAATAGTTTCCAGAAAAACTTTATTCCAATTCTAGTTTAACTTTAAAGCTTTTTTACCATAAAATTTAAACATTACAGTTATGTATATCTGGTGTCATCTAATGCAAATTCATTATTTTCCATTTCTGCTTACTATATCACATTACAACAGTGTGATTAGAACACATTATACTCTGGAGGTGGCAAGCTCCTGGTGTCCACCTCAAAATAATCTATTTTAATATGTTCTTAAATATTTTAACATTTTTATAATTGGCCTGCAATAATTGTAAACTAGACTGGGTTTGGCATGTGTATGTAGAATTAAGTTAACTTGGTATTATCATAAAAGGGTTTTTGTTAGTACAGGCTGAAAAATTCAATGTCATCACAGTGAACACAAATCACACGGAAAGTGGCAGAACTATGTTCAAGTACTGGCAATGACATTGAATTTAAGGTCATTCTAACAAGTTAATTGATATTTCTGAGGATAGGGTAGCTATACGAATCAAATTCATTCTCTTCTGTATGCATATATGAAATCAGTCCATTTAGTTGCCATTTCTTATCATTGCTTCTCAGAGTCATTAGTTCCATGTATTGTTTTACAATTGCTGCCTTGGGTTTACATAAAATGAAGTGTTTGAAGCATTTTTTCCATATCCAACATTTGAGTGATTATAAATCTGAATAAATAAAGAGGTATTCAGAAACAAGCATCTTCATTGACAGGACTTTTATAAACTTTTAATTGGGGAAAATTACTGCACAAGTGTGTGTACTTCTTGCTCAATTTACTCTACAACCACTAAATTATATTATCTTGCTATGAAATAATATAAGATTCATTTTGATGTTATCGTGACATGCACCAACAGAATATCATTTATTCTTAGCATCCAAAGTATTGCAAAATATCAAATCACTAGTCCTTTATGGGGGCTATATGCATAAAAAGCTATGTAATTTCCCCACTGAAAGTTCTATTTTATTCAAGGTGATCAAATCTATTTCAACCTTCCTGAATATTTAACCCTCCCGTGGGCGTGCATCAAATGTTTACCTTTGTATTTTTTTCTATTTTGTCTTATTTTAATGCTAATTAGTGACACCTCTAGCAATATATTTAGGCCCCTTCAAGAGATCTAATAGGATCAAATCCACATTCAAAAGGTGAATTTCTTCTCAGTGTTCAATATCTACATAGACATATTGATAATGTAATTTAGTTTCAATAACTTGAACTTCGTTTGGATTATTCAATATTATATTCACACACTTACTTTTAAATACCCTTTCTAATCTTCTCCTTTGTTTTTCTTGTGGATATAGGATGTGATTTATTCTATTTACAATGTGTTACTGTTCACCCCTCCCATCAAGACAACCTTCAGCAGTAGCAGATAATTCATATTCATCTTGTGGCTCACATTTTGCTTAGAATCTGACTTGCAATCACTGTCATTCATATTCTCTTCTTCTTCTTCTTCACTGTAGCAATTATTCTTAGAAAAGTATAAAATGACAATCTTGTTGAGTAGCCATTGAAGTTTGTATTTTGCAATGTTTACATATGATCTAGATAGAAAAATGCTAGTAATTTCTAAAACATGGGCAAAAGATTTAGAATCAAATTATTTGAAAGTTTAAATATAGAAGTGAAGACAATATTACTTACATGAGCAGGAGCACTCCGTAATTTATGTACCAAACTTCCACATGCTTATAATTTATTTGGATCCACCACTACTACTAGATTTTTTTTTTTTTTTTTTTTTTTTTTAGATATAAAGCAACTCTACACAATGCTATTTGGGACAAAAAAAAAGTAGAAATAGCTGGAACCCTGGAACTTCAAAACAAAAATAAAACGGTTAAAAACTAAACTTTTATTATTGATGTACTTTATAATCTAGTGCACCGATTCTCCTTGAAAATAAAAAAAATGTAAATGGTGTGTTATTTATGGACGCTCTTTAACTGATGCAGTTCTCAGCGTTCCATTCTAAATTTGGTGTGAAAGGCCGCTTAATTTTGCTCAGAGGCCTCTCTATCAGGCTTGAGGTTCTTTTAAATCTACAACACAGGACCAACGGCTTTACTTCCCTTCCGAAGGAAGCCATGCTAAGGATTTTTACACCCGAAAAAATCCATTGTCCTCCGCCAGGTTTGAACCCGCAACCTTGGGTATATGAAGTTAGCATGGTAACCATTACACCATGGAGGGTGACTTTTCTCCTTCAAACCTCAATGGTGTAGCAAGCATTATTTATCAGCAATCTTGGCAGAGATTTAGACCCAAAATATTTTTCTAACTTGATGAATAATTGACATCACAACTAGTTAGTCCTTCTCTTGAGGTATTGACTTGTGGGTATTTGAGAGGGAATAGGGGGTGGCTGGGAAAACCCAGGAGTATACTGGACCCCTGAATGTATAATAAATTATTCCATTGTTGCATCTAACTCAATGAATTTATGCATTCTGATTTAATGAAAATTTCCTGAATAATAGCAATAAGGAAACCAGGAGGCACAAGTATTCAAAAGAAATTTGAACTTCATAGGTCTTCAATGTCGCATTTCCTTGTTACACTTCTGCTAAATATGTTTGTGGATTTTGTGTGTTCATAGTTTTGTTTTGCAAAGGATTTTTGTCACGTGAAAGGCTAAATTTCATGATACTGGTCAGTTTCAGAAACAATATTCAGACAGCAGTTTGGGTTAAATAATGCTTAACATGACTACTGCACTGTGAAGAATGTAACACTAGATATGTCTACTTATTTAAGCATTATCATAACACTGTTTAACCTCAAATCCAAATCACCTTCTTGGACAGCTTTTGAAAATTGTGGCCTGAAAGTGTCATACACAAAAGAATGCATGTATGACAAGAATGAATGATGATCATTCCAAAAGTTTGAGAATGGACAACAATGAGTTGTGGTAAGCCAAAGCAGCTCTTCAGATTATTTCACATAACAACATGTACAAGTCTGGGTATGATCCAACAATGTGCACTGTCAGCACTGCATATTATAGAAGGTGTTGCTATGCAATATGCTAGGGTGACTCTCAAGGAGAGCATTTCAGTGTTATGATTTTTTATGCCTTTAAAGTCAGTTTAGGAAAGAGAGTGCTACAACATTCATTGTCAGCACTGTGTGCTATGTTTAGTTAGCAGGTGTTGTTATACAACATGCTCTCAAGCGCGGTCATTTCAGTGTTATGATTTTCTATGACTTTAAAGTCAGTTTAGGAAAGAAAGAATGCTTTGAAAGACTGCATTGTGCATTTGAGGATCTTTGCTCTTGACAATCCACAATTTATCAATGGTATGCAGAGTTTAGAAGATGAAAGGATTCTCTCGAAGATGAAGACCGTAAGATGGCTGGTACAGCAACAATGGATGAAATGTGGTAAAAGCAGAGTGCATGTTGTGTGATGATCATTGTTGCACAAATGGTCAGATTCAAGAAGCCTTAAATATTGGATTGGCAGCATAAAACTTGATGTCAAGAAGCTTTGCAGTCACTGGATCACCCACCACTTCATAAATTAGTAGAAACAAACATATGTACAATGGTGCCAGGAAATGTTTGAAAAATGCAATTGAGGAAGTTCCAAAAAATATTTAACATTGTAACAGTTGATGAAAGCTGGATTTACCTGCACAATCCAAACACTAAACAAGTCATCAGTCTTGGTCTTCTCAGGAGAAGATCCCCAACAAAAGTGAAGCGAACAAAGTGTTGGCGAGAAGATCTGTTTCTTGTCAGCAATTGGCTACATTGTGACAATTCCCCAGAGGGACAAAAGACTGTTACTACAGATAGTGCACCAAAATGTCTGCCACAAGTGTTCTATGAACTGAAAAAAAACAACCTAATGGGATTTTGTTGCACCATGACATTGCCTCTGCCCACACTGCACAAGGAATAACTTAATTCCTGCAGGAGTCAGGATATTTGCCCCATTCTCCTTACAATCTAGATCTGACCCTGGCAACTTTTTTCTATTCCCCAAAACGAAATAAAAAATTTGAGAGCAATGATTTCAATTGCCTGAATTCACAGTAACAGCTTACAAAAAATGTACTTGCAGTCTTTCCATAGATGGATGAAAAATGATATCTTTTGTGCACATACTGAATGCAATAGAGCATATTTTGAAAAAATGTAATGACCAGATCTAAATTTATAATATTTTGTGTCCATTCTCAAAGAGACCCTCATACCATCCACCAACAAAAATAAATACAGAATTCTTATCTGATTCAACTACTTAAATCATGCTAACGTGGAAGTTGTTGCAGAAAATTGCAGTTAAAAGATTCTGATATTTTCTTCTCTAACATTCATTATAGTATAGATGGAAATTGACAGAGTCTAATGAAACATAAGCTCAGATGATGGTTTTTGGTATGCTTAAAAGTGACAGCCTGTATCACTGATAGTTATACTGACATGTAAAAGACCTCCTGGGATGAAATGCTAGCACACTGGTGGTCCTTTTATTATTCTGGTGATTGATAGCATCATTAAACAAAATCATTTAATTCTCCTATGTCTTTTTCTTAACTGATGACTTGAATAATGTTAAGCTAGACACCACCTGAAACATTTTAAATTATGGAAATTTATATTTCATTTAAGCACTCTGTCAATGTGAGTCATATCTAACACATTTTATCATTTCTACAGTCCATCTTGTAATTCTAATGAAACTTTGCTGTATAGATATTGCATTAAGGGATTAAATTACTGATTTAGTGTTAACAAAAGCTTAAATTTCCTTGCATAAGCACAAAAATGAAATTTACTGAATAGAAAAGAACCATTCTTTTTATATAGCAGCAAAACAACATTCATTAAAAAGACAGGTTAGCTAACTTAAAACATTTGCTTCCTTTCACAACATTCTCCCACCTTTAAATTATATTTATAGTGGAAACATTACAATTTGTTTTAAATAAACTATTACAACTTGAGGCAGGAGTGGCAGGGGGTGGGGGGGAGAAGTAAATCTAATCTACCTTTCAGATTTGGCAGCAAGCACTCCTGGAAATTATTGTACCTCAAGAGGGCATTCTTCACCATACCGCGCTGCTCTTCAGTTCTGGCTCTAAATGGTATATATTTTGGACAGTTGGAAGATGACCTTCCAGGATATGTTCTATTATTTTTCCCAAAGGCCACTCGATTCTTTTGATATTGTTGCTTTTAACGAGGACAGTATCTCCAACTTCTTTTGTAAATTATGCTTGTTTCCCCCCCCCAGATTTGAGTATCCTAAGATATTCTGACCTGAATCTTTTGTGTACCTGTTCTCTAAGAAGTTGTAGGTATCAAAAATTTCCCTAATATACCTTATCTACTAAGTTGATAATAGGTACTCCCACCTTTTGGATATCTTGCAAGAACATGCTAAAACTAACATGTCTTCCAGATTTTCACCAGAAGGCAATGGTTGTGAGTTTATAGCTGTCCAGGCTGTCAATACCACCTTCACAATCTAAAGAAGTATGCCCAAAGTACCTCGCAATAATTTCTTCAACATTTGAACTATCGTTTCCAAAATCCTCCACCAAGCTGTAAGAGGATTGAATTTCCAAACAACTCTATATGATTGAAATTTGTAGGCTTTCAAGACCGGTGTCAGTATAAAAAAAATTATTATCCGGGCTTGTAGGCCGTGGTCTACTGGGCTCCTCCTTCTTCATCTTCCCAGACGTTTCGTCTGCGGCAGACATCAGTGGCAGTGCGATCGAAGTGTCCTGGTGGAGGTCTCAACAGCGACTGTGCTGTTAGCTCCATGGGTTGCGGTATATATACCGGTGGCTGGCCGGAGAGCTGGCTGTGATTTGTTTGGGTTGATGGTGGGCTGGACCTGACAGCGGGCGGTGCTTCGTTCTGCTGACATATGATTGGTGCAGGAGGAATCCTTGGTTTTGACCTTTGTTAATGCTGTTGTCCATATTCTGTTTAGTTTCAAACCTTCTTCTTTACAGTTCATGTTATTTTGATGTTTGTATATTTCAATGGCTTCTCTGTATAAACGAGAATGATAGTGTGAAGTTGAATCCAGTACTTCTGTATTGTCAAACTGAATGATGTGCTCTCCTTTTTCAAGAATAGCGTGTTCTGCTATTGCTGACGTTTCTGTTTGGCCCAAGCGACAATTTCTTTTATGTTCGTTAATGCGAGTTTTTATGCTTCTCTGTGTGGTTCCTATGTATACTTTGTTGCACGAACACGGTATTCTGTAAACACCTGCTGTTGATAGAGGGTTCCTGAAATCCTTAGCTGAATGAAGTGTGTTTTGGATTTGTTTAGTGGGCTTGTAGATCGTGTCGATGTTGGAGGAGCAGTTTGCCAATTCGGTCAGTAACTGATTTAATATAGGGGAGGAAAACTTTACCTTTCCTCTCGCTTTTTGCTTTTTGTGTAGAGCTTCTCCTGGGGTGTAATGCTCTTCTAATTTCACGTTTTGAATAGCCGTTTGTTATAAGAGCTTTTTCCAGACTTTGAAGTTCCTGGTGTAAATGCTGTGTTTCACAAATACGCGCTGCCCGGTCTACTAGAGTTTTAATCATGGAGCGCTTCTGTTGTGGATGGTGGTTTGAGGTTTCAGGCAGGTTTTAGTGGTGCTGAGTCTAAAGCTGTAGTTTCGAAAAATTCCATATAGAAATTTGCAATAGCCAGACTGAGTGGACTCCCCATAGCGATGCCATCTGTCTGCTCATAGAATTCGTAGTTCAACTGGAAATGCGTGGTGGTGAGGACATGATGGAAGAGGGCCACAATGTCATCAGGAATGTCTATATTAGCTGTTTCCTTGTTCAATATTAGCCAATCTAGCTGGTCATATAAATTGTCTATCCCTACAAAATTAGATCTGCTGTAAGTGGGGGCTAGTTTTACTCTTTGAGCAATAAACCTTCTCAATGTTTGAAGAAACTCTGAGGTTGACAATATCTTGACTAACTTAAAAATGCATGGTTCTGTACATGTGCACATGTATATAGCACATGTATGCCTTTTCAACTCCACGGGATGCAATGGCCCACCCAGGTTGTTTCAAAAATTAAAGCTTCAGTCACTCAATCTTCTGGCAAAGGTGCAACTTTTGTGAGTATTACCTTTTGTTTTATATCTCTTACATCTGATGTATCTAGAATTAATTTTTCAAGATTTTTTCATTTATAATCCTAAATAATTCCCTTATTGCAGAAAGTACAACTTGTATACAGTCTGTTATAATTCTATATATCTGTAATCATCATATGAACTTATGATCAGAGGGAACTCTTCTTATCCCTTCTTCGTGTTATTCTGGTCTGGACTCTATCCATAATCCATTTCTATTTTCACAAAACTTTTAGACACTTAAATGTATATTCTCTGCCATCGAACCTACCTTGCTTAACAATCTTCAAAAGTGTTATTTAAACATTTAGTTTATTTTCTATTCTCCAATTAAGCATGTGTATGAATCGCCTTCATTCTGAGAATTTTAGTGTACTTCGAGAAATATCTATAGTGCCATTTTTCTTCCATTGAAATTCCTTTCTTTCGCTATCAATTAATTTCTTCTTGGTCAACTTCAAAATTCTCACTAGGCCATTCAGATTGTTGGAGTCTCAGCCATGGTGGTGGTCTCTACCCCATATTGATGACAGAAGTTTTCCTAACCTCTAGAAGATAGGGCAGTTGGATTATTCAATCCTGATGCATGGTTTCTTTCATTCTGTTTTGCATGAATGTATCTTTTCCTTTATTCCAATACAGCACAGACATAGATCAGACCAATAAAGGGAGCATTATGATTTCAAATCCTAAATTTAGCTTTACTGAATGAACAAGCTGAACTCTCATAGTACAAGCAAGGAGTTCCACAGACGTGGGATAGTAGTTATTGTGTTAAGTGACTAATCACCGATTTAGTGTTAATTACAGCTTAAGTTTGCTTGTGTAAGCACAAAGATAAAATTTACTCATAAGAAAAAGTTACAATCCTTTTACATAGCAATAAAACAATGTCCAAAGGATACATAACTTAATTGTTTCTTTTTGCAACAGTGGTAGTAAATAAATTAGAACTCCCAAGCTACGCTCCTCTTGCTTGATACTAAGATTTTATTCAGCTTGCAAGATTAGCTAACTGAAGTGGTGTGCTTCTCAGAAATATAATAGTTTAGGTCCCAACTTATTCTGTGGGGCTGTTTTCAAGCATTAAAAGTTTTGACCAGTCAATTTTGTAGTCTGGAGTTAAGGCTGTCTCCAAAGGACTAGTCTTTTGCCCTCTCTGATGTTCCTTCTATGCACTAAGCACTAGGCAGACTCCTTAATATTTAAAACTTGAAAAAATCCTTAATATCAATTTGGGTCAAAATTATTTGAATTTTGTAGAAGTACATCATCTCAACCAAATAACTTTGCTACCTGAATGAAACCCAAATTTCAAACCAGCAGAATGTTCTTTGCCAAAAAATTAAAGTTTTTTTTTAAAAAACATATGTCAAAATATAGGAAAATAAGAAATTATATAAAAATGTTGGAATTTATTTTAACAATTTATCTAAAAAATCCATATATGTCTTCTTTAGTTTAAAGGCTCTTAAATAGATGTCGCAATCCTGTAAAACTCCAAAGCTTAACACTAAATTTGACTATGTGTGATAAAATTCTCAATACACATATGGCTTACAAATGTTTACAAACAACTTATTGGTTTGTTAATTAACAAAACAGTTCAGAGCTTCAGCTTTTTTCCACTGGTCCAGATAAGCCTTTATTTCAGTTATTGCTACTTAAACTCTCATTATACATTTTTTAACTTTTGGTTTGAAAATTAACACATTAACAATTTTTATTTTGTGTATTTGAAGTCAACCTTCGTGATAAATCTTATCTCACATCCAGGTATGAGAGTTTAAATATGATCTTGGGTTGTTTTTAAATTTATGCAAACCAAGAAAAGAACACAAAAAAAAAAAAAAATCTAATGTGTTCCATTCACATGACTATATCTCGGTTACACATTACTGTCAAAAAGCTTATTCTCCTATTTACTTCATGCTAGTCAAGATAAACATTAGCATAAATGGCTGTATTACTTACTTTCTTCTAAGTAGAAAAGAAATAAGAGAGTAAACTCAGCTAAAGCGACAGCCAAAACTTTTAAAAGCTGGTTGCAATGTGGATGAAATCCATTTTTTTGCATTCCCAGGAATTAACAAATTCCCATATGTGAAAAGTATTTTAAAACTGAAACCAAAATTTACCCATAATAAACAAATCTTCAGAGGCTATTTCCAGAAAATTCAAAATATACATTTTATTTGTCATGTAATTATCTTTAATATATATTATTTTAATCAAAATCATTACAGCCATTTTGGAGGAAATCAAAATGTTCTAAATTTTTTCCATGTGAAGGGTGTTTAGGGTCGGGGGATTTTCCTCAAAATCTTCATGTTGCATTCTTGGTAGATACTAAACTCAAACACCAAGTTTGGTATTTTATGGACTTTTCATTTTTGAGTTATTGTGCTCATAGACACATGGACACTCAGACCTTTTGTTTTTTTATACATGGGACTTTAAAACATGCATTTTCAGTGAAATTTCAACATTGAGTTTTACGTGGAATGCATAGCTCGTAAACTGTAAGAGAGAGAGAAAATCTTACTGCATAAAAAATATATATCCTGTTAAAGTACATAATTTGTGAAATACTTTTTGGTATTTTATTTATTTATTTTTTGTAAATGTAAAAAGTGTGTTATTTATGGACGCTCTGTAACTACTGTGGTTCTCATCATCCCATTCTATATTGGACGTGAAAGACACTTAATTTTGTTCAGAGGCCTCCCTATCAGGCTTGAGGTTCTTTTATGTGCCGTAAATCTACAACATGCTACCAACTTCCCTTCTGAAGGAAGCCATGCTAAGGATTTTTACACCCGAAAAAATCCATAGTCCTCTGCTGGGTTTGAACCCACAACCTTGGGTATTTGAAGTTAGCATGGTAACCATTACACCAAGGAGGGCGACTATTTTTTGTAGTTAACCATTGAAACCAAACATAGAATATCTCAGAAATATTTTTTTTTTTTAACCATTTCTGAGATATTCTATGTTTGGTTTCAATTTTTATACTTTACTCAAATGGGAAGCTGTCATTCATTTTTTAATTTATTATACCCCAGGGCAGAATGGACATTCGTCACCTAGTGACCAGCTCTTTAATCATTTGACTATAACTTTAACCTAGTGTATTCTTTTTGTGCCTAATAGGAAACACTTCATAGGCAATTTCTGCTACTGTTTATTTATCAATTAGAATAGATAGCAATAATGTGAATGTAACATCATATTTTTGGTTTAAACATAAGAACATAGACAAACTTGGGAGAGTTGATGGTTGACTACTGACTATATACTGGCAAATAATAATAAAGATATAATTTTTTTGAATTTAGATTTTCTCACAAACAATTAGTTCTATTTTGTTATCTGTAGGCTTAAGTTGTTGGGCAGTGGTTTAATATCTGATTGGAGAAAAGAAATATGCATCACTTTGTAGATTCATCATCAATCACAAGATGTCCCATGGACACAAGTAGAAATTCTCACACTATCCAGCAGTCTGGCCAGAACTGGAAATGAATATGAATGTATTCAAAATATGTGTATTTATACTAAGTAAATTGAGCATTAGTATCACCACAACCAATTCATCTAATGTGGCCTTAATATGGAACCATTTTTGCTATAACAGCTTAAGAGCTAGAACTCAAGTGTTTTGTCTGTAGGTAGAACAAATAATATTTGGCACATTGTAAACTGGATCCATACTTTTTGATTACTGCCATGGCTATCAACAGCTTACAAAGCAGTTCCACAACACAGACATTTGGATGATATTTTAACATAATACTAAGCAAATACCTCCCTTATTCATTGCTACTGTTGTGGATTTGCACCGTCTAAAATGCATACAGTTGGTAATACTATTTTAAGCCACTGACTTTTAGTCATTCTTCATGAAAAATTTGACACCTGTGCCAAAATGTTTTGCAGGACTTTAATGGAACTTTAAGATTGTTGTATAAAAGAAGCACACAATATAGTTTGACATTCAAATCTTTATTGTATCACGTACGGCAGACATCTGTCGAGTACATGTGAAACAACACCCCACACCAACATTGCTGCCATACATGGTCTCTAGGGAAGGACGTTGACCAGCAGGAGAAGTTTTTATCTTGCTCCAATTAAAACAGAACAAGGGGCTTAAAACTACAAGCATTTGGTGAAACAATTTTGACTACAATGTTATCTTTAACATAATATTGCACTTTTAGCAGGTAAAAAAGAGAAAGAAACCAATAATCACAACAATCTTTAGAATTACTCTGATTTAAATGAGAAAGCTAAGTACATAATTTATTAACATGAGTATTTTTTTCTTAAAAAAATCAAGAGACATGCCTGCAAGTCTACTGGTATAACAGTTACAGCAGCTCCATACCGATGGAAGACAAAAGCAACAACACTTCTATACAAGCACAGTGGTTTGTTTTTTTCTTTTTTGTTAATTTTTTCTGTTACAGACAGTAAAATAGAGCTCTTCTATTCTCACAATAGCTATACAAATTGTGCACCCCTGGATGATGATATACACATTCTATATAAATACAAATCTCACTTTGGACTCTCCTAATAAAGACATTCTCACTACAGTTGTTTAGTACTTGTGCTCAATAGAAAATCTGTTAAAATTTTGATTGCTTTTCGCCGTGTAAAGTTAGTGAGTGGAACAAGGAAGTGAAGGCACAGAGTGTCAGAAAAAGGGTCAACAAGACCATTGGGGCTGCAAAATGCTACTTTTATATTAAAATATATCATGGACCTTTTTTAAAACATTTGATATACATATTATAATATTAAATATCTTGTTAAAATATCTGTTTTACAAAACCTTTTTATATGTTAAATTCCAATTTTATAAAATATATCAACCAGAAACGGATGACATCAACCTCCACTGGTAGAGCCCTTCAATTATAAGCTGCCCCCCAATGAAGCCACTGCTTCTCCTGTAAAAGTTAAAGAAAAATCAAAGGCTCAGCTACAAATTGACTGTAAACTTTGCCAAAAGGCTACAGTCAGTACATACATTTCCTGAGCCTGAATGAATAAGTTTGCAGCCCCAAAGACAAAAAGGAGTTGTGCAAAAATTGACATATGAATGTAATCAGTTAGAATGAACCCAGAGTGAACAAGCACACAATGTTGAGGCACTCGGAGTAAGGCAATCCTATAGTGGAGATATGAAGGACATTGTAATGGACAGTATTTACCAGCTGCACCAACTGGTATGTGTGTATGTGTGTTTGTTACATATGTATATACCTAGGACAGCTTTGAAAGGTGCATACAGTAGTTTAAATACAGTAGAGTGATGGTTGCTACCTCCCCCTTAACACTGAACACTGTGGTAAATATTTCTAAGTTTTAAACCTGACTGCTTCTCCCAAATCGTTAAAGAGAGTACAGAAATTCTTTCCATTGAACTTTGCTTCAGTTTGGGACAAGTTCACTCTTATAAAAAATACATTTTTTTCCTACCTTTAAAAGCCACTCCTTTGTGGTTTACAGTTTGCATAAGACAGAAGGAGGCCTATATAAACATTAACAGTACATAGAAAATATTACACCTCAGGATGAGAGTTACATAATGATACATCAACCAATGATATGACTTCTTTTTTCAATAAAACTTTTAACATGACAGCTCATAACAGTTAATTTAAGTAAACTGCACGGGCATTTCTTGAGCTATGTCATTGTGTTAATAACACACAAATAAATCATGTACATGCTTATCATCTTTTCATACTTCACAAATATCACTGAACTTGCTTGGTTTTGCTTTGTTAAAAAACATACTGATACTCATCAAGACAAACCGTTCCTTGATTATTTTTCTCTTTTATTCTAAATGGTGTAGTTCAAGGAATACCTGTGCAGCCTTTGTATTTGGGACCTTATACAAAGTTAATTTATATAATAACAAAAAGAATTTTGTTAACAGTCAGAACATTAAAGTTTGTACTCTACCAGTGGTGGAGTCAGTTTAATAACAAGAATTGATTATGTCCCATCCTTCCTCGTAATTCATTCACTCTGAAAAACCAATGCTCCATAAAGTCTTTATGGTTACAGTAACAACAATTAATACCAATGTTAAGATCTTAGCTAACAAATTTAACACAGCTCGCTTTATATAATTAGACTATCAATTAAATTTGATATATCAATATAATACTAATATAAACTCTGCAACTTGGAAGAACCAACCAGGATTCATTTGCCAAGGGTAAATGTAAGAAGTGCATTCCAAACAATGTTGGAAACAGTGAATGCTAACAACTTTGGTGACTGTGAGTGAAAACACACAGTATGTGATGTGTTGTAGTGGAGAGAATGCTATGCAATGTGTCTACCAGTACTGCAAGTCTCTGCCTGCCTACCAAGATTAAGCACCAAATTTAGCATGGCAACATAAAACTTATATACATTACGTTTAAAAACTCATACTGCAAGTCACTGAAATTAATATTGTCTCAGAAAATATATATAATATTACTGTACATAATTATGTGCTATCTATGTTTCTATACTTAGTTTTAAAAAAAATCATGGCATTGCAATTTACCAGTCTGGTATGACACAGAAAAATGGAGGGGGAACCTGACTTTACACAGCAACACATAACATGTCGCACTTGATTATGTGCTAAGTACTCACAGCATTTCTGTGGCACTATGGATACAAGAAAACAAAGCACAACTACAGGGGGAATGTTCGCACGCTCTCTTAGTAAAATAGATGCTCATCTGGGGGCTACATAGTAGTCACTCAGCACTTCACACAACAAAATCAAGTACAAAAACATTTCTTTACACAATTTTCTTTCTCTAAAGTCAATTTTTATATATATGTATATATATTATGCTATATATATAAGCCTCTGATAAAACTATCTACAAAACAATTTTTCCTCATATTTGGACAAGATCACATGGACTGCTTCACTTTCTTCTGGGAGAGGTGAAGGTGAAGGGACATGTTTTCCACCAAATGTTGAGTATTGACTCTGTTTCAATTCTTTCTTTCAGAGTAGCTGTTAATTTGCCAAACAAAATAAGTTAAGTACATTGAAGGCTGGCTTTAGAATACTTTAAACAAACTTGGCCAGGATGTAAATAACTTTTAACTATAGATGTTGACCATTTGTCAATTATTATTTGTTTTGAAAATATTTCTTTCCTTTCAACTATAAACTGATAATCATTCCCAACAAAATCTGGTGCAAAACATACATGGTGGATGACATGCTTTATACACTAACATGGTAATCTACTATCACTTGACTGCACCATACTGGTTTTTTCTTGAGCAAAACCCGGCTTGATGACAGCAAACTGTAACACTCCTATTCTTCTGCTATCACTGTCAGAGTATAAAGTTTTTGCAGGCACTGATAGAGTATGTGTTGCAGCTGGTCATATATCAGCAATCAATATTACGAACTAGGTTCTACTTTTCTTGCTTACTATGAAGTTCTGATAATACATGTCTTATCATGTCTTAACTATGGCCTGTCTTGATACGAAAATGAGGTTGAACATACTGAGCCGATTTACTGGTTATGATATACACTGGATGGCACATAATTTCATTCATTTACTATAAAGATGTTTCTCGATGTCCTGTGCAGACCTAGGGTCTGTACATATTTGACCAGACTGTTGCACTGCAGTCAAACTGCACTCCTAGTCAGTCAGATTCACATGTGGATGAAGGAATCCACATGTGAGAAGCCACTTCACTATGTGGCCCAACCTTCACTAATCCTTGACCGTTTCTGAATGGGTCCACTGTCATAATCACTACTGCTGCTATGCCGGGGATCACCAGGTGATGATAGGTTCGTTGGTGTTACTGACCCTGAAGATAAAAAGAGCAATGTCACATCAGAGATTGCATGATTTTTGTGTGTGTTTGATAATGATGAATAACTATGCACTATGTTTTGCTTTGTTTATCTCTATGAAAGAAAGAAACCAAGAAAAACTAATTGTAAGCTTCTGAACGTGCAACAAAAAGTATTTCATGCCTTTAAAATTTGGTTGAAAATGAAGTGAATCTAGATAGAAAGCTTCCGAAAAATTAACAATTTTTACAATTATTTCCCAAAATCGCAAAGAGGATGATCAGGTATAGAAATTATTAAGCAATTGGCTTCATGTTACCTACATTCAATTCATATATCAACACAAAAAATGTAAACAAGCGGACAGAGCAAATGCTGACAGACAAGGGATGGAGGTAATTTGTTGCCAACAATCCCACCTGAAATCAGCAACAGCTAAACTTTATTTCCTTTAGTCCTGGCACTAATGCTTACTATATCTGGTGCTTATAAATTTTACAAGTGCTACAACATTATTTCTTTCACAAGTCTCATCTAAAATATGTGCATTTACACTTGTGTTTGAATTACACATTACAAAAATTGTAATTAAAATGACATTATATGCTTTCTTGCCTATTACAATACCATTATAACAAAAGCTATTTTTTTAGGCTATTCTCACAGCATTTTTTTTTTAACCTACTCGTTGATATGAATTATTTTAAGAATCTTTCTGTGAATAAAATGGCTACAATAACTAACAATAAAACTGCAATTGATCTGGTACTTATGAGAATGAGGTACGGTAGGGAAGAAGCAGGAAATATTCTGCCTTTCTGTCAGCTGACTTGAACACATCAAATTCTTTAAGGATGGTATTACTATAAAAGCAACACCATCTCATCTTTAACAAAACACTGTGCTTTTATACAAATGTGAAGGTACCTAGGTAAACATATGATGCCCATTTTATTATTTTCATTTATGTATCTGTATTCTCTTACAAAGTACCAGATTTGAAATGAAATTAGCTGAAAAGAATCATGCATATTCTTCCTAGACCTAAAACTTCACTTTTATTGCTCTTCAATAGCCTCTAAGTTTTACACAAGTACCTAGGGCAAGATAGGGCAGAGTGGCAGTTCAGAGCTGGATAAAGTGAAGAAATCACTCTGCAGTGAAGAAAACAATAACATTTTCAATTAGAGTGGCTCTTATGTGAGAATTACATTTTCGTGTTTGTTCATAATTGGAGACCCAGATTATCCCTGCTATCCGCACAGGATTTTGCCTATCCTTAGGGTTCTTGTGGAACTACTTAAGAACTCTTAATGCATGGCATCCCTACCACTGCCTACTGCCAATGATAACCTCCATTGAGGCAGAGAGACAAGGCAGCAGCATTGCCGTCATATGTCTTCAGTAGTTTGAAGTTTTGTCCCTGCTGGTTCACCTTAATACATCATTTAACTTTCTGGTATCATGAACTGGCAGGGACTGTGCTACAGAAATGCCTTAAAGCAAACATGTACCATTCAGTAGAATCTGGTTTCTATGCATCATGTAATCACACATTTCCAACAAAATTATTTATGACAAGATGGATTATTTTATACCTTTTAAACACACACATATATTTATTTTCTCTATTTCAAGAATGATGAATTCTAAAGTGTATCAAACTCATGAACATATAAATCCTGATTTGGTGTGAGCTGGGAAGTCAAAGAGAGAATGTCAAAGAAAAAACTCTCAACAATAAGAGACTATCATTATTCGCTATCCAATATATTATCATTTTGAAATTCTTCTTCAAAAATGTCACATCTGTTAATCTGCTATCAACTGTGTTCTGTATTTCTTATATTTCATTCTTTACATTGTTGACAGTGAACATGTAATACTCTAGATTCATTCTTTGTTGGGAATAAAATAACTGGAAATAATTTTCCTACCTGGAGTAGGCGTAAGATGGCCTGCAGAGCTGGGCCGAGGCAATGTATGACCATGACCATGACTTTGGATATGGCTTAACTGATGACCCAGTGTATGGGAGTGGTTACCAGCATCACGTGGTGGTGAGATCGGTTCACTTTTTATCTTGACAGGTAATGGAGACGTGGAGGGAGGTGGTGTGCTACTGGAAACTGCTAAATGTGGCAGACCACTGTTGAATGTAAATTAAATTAATACAAACGAACATCAAAGGAATTATCGATACTATAACAAGAAGAGGTGATTATCACTATAAAAAAAAATAAATATTTTGATACATAAAAGCTGAAGCTAGTAACAGTGAAGCAACACAAATATTAATACAACAAGAAATATATTGCGACAAAACTTCACTTATCTTTGCAAATAAATTCATATGAAAAACATATTTTGCAATTTGTTAATTGCATTGTCAGCTCCTATGGCATGTTTAAATATGCAATTAATGAATTGTGAAACATGTTCTTCATATGAATTTATCTGCAAAGATAAATGAATTGTGTCACAATATATTTATTTTTATATTAAAAATTTTAATTCCAAAACTTTTCTTGTGGCTTTTATTTACATAACAGATATAACTCTAAAATAATAACAGAACAATAATCATTATTTCTTTGAAGAAATACAAAAGCTTAGCAATATTAAAGATAACTATTTTTAAATGACAGCTTTGTGATACAGAAATATATTTAAAAAATATGTTTATCACAATTCAGTTATTACTTTTACTTTCTCTACAATGTACATTTTAGGTATTGAATTTCACCCAAAATTTCAATACAGAGGTTCCTCTTGAAATTCATGTTTTGAGGTCCCCTGAATAAAATATATTTGCATAAAGGTTCTGTGTGTGTGTGCACGCACGTGCATGCGGGCGCCTGTGCATATGAGCATCTAACTCAAAAATGAAAGTTGGTTATATACTAAATTCTATTTTAAGTTCAGCATCTTTCCAGTATGTGACACAAAGCTACCTTTCAAACAAATATCATGATCAGGAGTAAAACAAAAGAGATATAAAATGTATAAGGAATTGAGAAAAGGGTTTTAAAATTCAAAGTAATAACGTGAAATATCTCTAAAATGGTTAGCTCTACAAATAAAACTTTTTTTTTTTCCCTTCAAAAATGGCTTTAATGATTTTGATTAAAATACCATATATTTAAGATATTTTCATGACAAAATGAATATCTTAAATGTTTTTGGGAAAATAGCCTTTGAAGTGCTCTTCATTTTGAATGACTTTCGCATAGCTTGTAAACTGTAAAGGATAGATAAAAACTTATTAAATAAAACATGTAGATTTCATTAAAACACACAATCTAGTTCATATGCAATTTTTTTCTAAGATAACGCTTGTTATTGGTTTCTTTTATCTATCTATATATACACACACACACTTTTCTTAAATGGTTAGCCATTATTTGCTTATCTTTCATTTTGTTAAGCAATAAGAACAGAATTTCAAAGCCATCACATAGTCACTAGCTCTTAAAAGATTTGACTATTGCTTATGCCATCTATATTCCCCTATGGAAAGAAAATGTGTAATAAAAGTATTTCTGCAGATATTTATGTTGATTAATATGAAATGGGAGGAAAAAAAAGTTTATATTTCATACTTAAGAGCAGCAGTTTTCAACTTGTAAGCGCCACATTAGATATTATAGGCACGATTGCAGACTGTGCTTGAATATAACACCAATAGTTGTGAAATTCTCTGAATATAACAGAAGTATCATGATGGAATAATATGCAAAGTTTAATGAAAACTAGGTTTGAAGATAACATTATTTTAATTGCTTAAAATTAACTTTTCAGATGAATAAAATATGGAAATTAAAAATATACAAAACATTACAGCTGAATTTTGGTCTTAATGAAGAAAACATATTTATCATGCACATAATACTTATACCGGCAAAAGTAAGGCTAATAAGCTTTACCTTGGATGAGATAAAGAAGTTGGTAATTGGTGTGTGCTCCAGCTAAGAGTGCCAAGGCCCATGTCAGACCCCACACCAAATTCCGGTCCACCGAAGGAGGATAGGGACCCTGGATAGCCCCCCAAACCAGGTATGGACGGAGTTTGCAGTGCCACAACAGGAGTGTTTAATGTTGATGTGCTACGACTTGGCTGGAAAAAAACACACACACACACACACACACACAACATGTCAGTAAAGAAATTTGAATTGCATTCTAGCAAATAATCTTAAATTACATGCCTATTGTACAACAGTTTTAAAAGTTCTTGGAATGATGCATAGATTTTAGCAGGATTTCTGACGCACTTAATTTTTATATATATTTTTTCTTTCTTTCAAAACTAACCATCTCTTATAGAAACATGTTATCCATAACAGAAAATGTTCAAGAATCATAGTAAACATAGCTGTTTGTTACAATCATGATGTACGTATATGAGAAACATGGCGATTAAGTGTTAGTGATGACAGGCTACACTACCTGTTGTAATAAAAATCATCAATAAAGTACACAATATGATTCTATAGGTTTGCCAATTCAAAATGAACTGCTGAAACTTCAGGAATTTCAGAGGAACTTGTATCACATTTTGAAAGAGTTGAACATGAAAAAATATCTGCAAATTGGTACCCAGACTGTTAATTCCAGATGAAAAGCAAATAGGAGTGCAAAACTCAGAGCAATTTGGCTCATTTTCAGAAACAGCCCACCAACTTTATGTAACTATTTGTAAGAAATAATGAAACATGGGTGCACTAATACACTGCTGAAATACAACAGTCTAAGCATCAAGATTCTCTACCAACAAAGAAAGTGGAATGTGTGCTGCTAATTGATTATCTTTCTTCTGGAGAACCTATCACCAAGGCATTATATACTAACCTTCAGGACAAACTAAAGATCAAAATATGTAAGAAAAGGGCAGATTTAGCAAAGAAGAAACTTATCTTTTGTCAAGACAATGCTTAACTGACAGTGGCAAAAATCAATGTCTTAGCGCCATCAGATCATCTATTTCCTAAACTGAAAATAAGTTGTTTATAGAATTTGTTTGAGGCATATTTGACGGCCGAGAAATCTGATTTCTGTAACTGACAGGAGCAATACTGGATCAAGTGCATTAATGTCATGGGAGACTTTGTTGAAAAACAAAAATATTGAAATCACTTTGTGCTTTATTCTGAAAACTTTTCAAATAACCGTCAGAAACAATACTTTCATAAGAAGTTTTATAATTTGATAATTTGAAAAGAGGAGGGGGTTAACTCTGGGACAAGGGTTTTACTAAATTCAACTTCAGCATTCCTTTCCCTATCAGCATCCAAAATGAGAATTTAAGTTGCATATCTACACCCAATTTTTTATAATCATAATCAAGCAGAACAAGTGGCAATTGTCACCAAATGTTACGGATCAAACTGAGAATTTTTTTTAGTGAAAGTAGATTGAAATATAAATACTCATATCTCTGCTTTCTCTCCCATAGGATCAGGTGAATAAGAAAAAATTATTCACAAATAAAATGATTCACTAATGATATCTAATTCCTTGCACATATTGGCATTTAAAAAGAATTACATGAGAGAACTTACAAAAATGAACAATTTTTATTCCTTCAGTTTTACTTTCTTTCTGGTGTCGCCCATCACTGGGAAAGAGAATTTAAACCTTCTGCTGATTTTCTGTTCACTACATGAAAATTTGACTGTACTTATCTTTAGTGGAGTCTTGCATGCTGATAACTGTAATCCCAGCATGGGATTTATCAGTGTCTTATATAGACCAGGCAACTGAACATTGAGGGAAAGACAAACTTAAGTCAGCCATTACATCTTGAAAATGTATAATTTTTCCAGTAAATAGGGAACCTAAAGGTGTTTTTATTTAATGTATTTTCACTACATGTCATAACTCAATCAGCGACATCAAGTGACAATGGTGGCTTCTTGAAAGATATTGCTTCATTATTGATCCATGTCGTTTTACAAAATTTATTAATGCAAAGGGGGTGGGGATAATTTCATGCATCATTGCTTCCTTTCTGCTATTGAGCTGGAAGTCTCTTTACTGAAGGTAATACATGTTCTATGATAAGACCAAAGAAAGAAGGGAATAATAAAAGTTCCCTGTTGAATGGACAATCAAGAAGAAATAATTAACCTAAACATCAATTTGACCTTATAACATAAATCTCCTTTATGCTTAAAAAAAGTGAACAAAATACACCTTTTTTATATGTATTTTTGAGATTTTCAAAATTCAGGATAAGTTTGACTTTGCAATCTTGTTAAATTTTATAATTTATGGAAAAGAAAAACCAATTGAGCAAAACAGTACATTATTCTTTAAATTTTAATCAAAATAGAAAGTACTGGAGATGGGATATTATCATTATTATTATTATTATTATTACACTTACACAGAAGGGTATTGTAGCTTGTCATCAATGTGTTTGCCACTGTATACTTGAATTAACAAATCTAACAAATCATACACATAGGTTATGTAATATCACAAAAAAAAAAAACACAATAAGAGAGCTTAAATAGATGAAATACAATATGGGAATAGAAATATTCACTGTGCTATTTGAAATTAACGAAAAAAGGAGCGAATTTTACATTTTGAAAACTATGTAAAAGAAGCATGAAGCTCTAGGTTACAAATGAGTTGTGTTTCTAACTTTTAGTTAAAACTTTACATGTTATATTAAATAGTACAACAAGGATAACTATAGCAACATTTGATTGGAAACAAACAGACCTTGCAACAACTTAGGACACATCAATCAGAATAACAGTTGTGTTTTAAATACCCTATAAATATAAAAAGATTGGCATGTGCAATTCTAATATGGAGTTGTTATTGAGGTTTGTGCATAACTGAAATATGAATGTTTGCTGCACAATGCATGGCAGAGAATTCCACTAATGGAATAACAGTTGTGACAAATCAAAGTATGTGCTTACCATGTTTGAAGAGGAAAGAGACAATTGCTATTACTTTTCACATTTCTGAATTGTTTAACAACTGAATGAATGCACATTTATTAACATATTTTTTATAAAAAAATTATAACCTTACTTCTTCAGATGTGAGGCTGTGCCCTTGAGGTGTGGGTATTACCACTCGGAGGTTGGCCCGTCCACCTCCTGGAGAGTGTTGTTTGGTATGCTGTAAAGTCTTGCTTGAGATTACAGGACTTGGCCCAGGTCCTGGAGAAGGTGAACCTCCTAGTGGTGAAGATGAGTTGGGATAGCCATTGCTCATTTCCAACATTGCACCGGACGGATAAACTGTACAGATTTAATGATACTTTGTCTTACTAGCTATAAATGCCCATTCACTCACTTCACATGTAACATTAATATTCAGTGATATTAGTGCACAAAGTGTACGTTTCACAGCTAAGAAAATAGAATTCAGTAAAATGCATAGAAATTGTTGAAACATTTCAAGCATTATTAGAACTAGTTGATAAATTCAATGCCACAGCTGGGATTTTTCTCCCGTTCTACGTGCAATTGCTCTAACCATTGAGCTACAGTAACAACTTGCCAGTATGGCATTCAATCTTCCAACTGATCATGTGTGTTTTACCCGGTTCAAACAACTAGTATGTCTCACTTTAGAGAACTACCTTAATGGCAACTTACCATCGTATTACTTAGTATCCGGGTAATATTAACAATATTCTCGCCAACATTCAATGGTTAGAGCCACTGCACAGAGAGCAGGAGGATGGTGTACAAATCCCAGCTGTGACATTGAATTTTTCAACTGGTTCTAATAATACTGTTACCCCTATGTACCTTTCAATATATACAAAAGAGAGAAGCATTACCATTATAATTTCAAGCATTGTTGAAATGTGCAACCATTTATTTTGTGATTTATTATATAGCTTTCAATATTCTAAACTTTTCCCTCCTTTCCTCCTTGAAAGGTTGTACAAAATTTTCTTAATCTGTAGGAATATCTAACATTTTTTGTTATTACTCGGTTTTTAGTTCTTTATATAACTGTCAATCTGTGTACACATTTCAAGTCATTCTGATTAGTATCTTAAGTTATATTTTCCAGATTATGGAAACTAACATATATTTGTAATATTAATATATTAAAGCACATGAACTTAGATGTACATCCAGTATAAATATATAAATAAATAATCTGCATCATTTACAGATGTGTCTAATGCCATGCTTTTCATTGACTCCTCCTGTAGACCTTTGGAAGGTTCAAATTATTCAAGCAAAAGATTGAAAGTCTATATTTAATTGGTACTAGTATGTAGCAAAATATATGTAAAATACCTGTGTCCGTTTCTGAAGATGATGGTCGGGGACTCACACTGGTATGGGGCATCTGAGGGCTAGTCTGCAGCATAGAGGTATCTCCATAACTGCTATTTACTGGTACTGATACAGGTAAAGAATAATTACCTTGATTCATTGCAACCTATGCAAAATAAATAAATTGGCATCAATATGTGCATCTATATAACATGAGCTTCTAGTTTCTCTTATTTTTACAAGGAAGTTTAGAGATTATAAAGCTAGATATTTGAGGAGTCATTAAAATTTACTGTTCCACATACAGCAAATAAAAAAGTTATCCCTAAGTATATAAAAAGATGCAGTTATCAAAGATCAGGATACTCAAAATACATATGCTATAAAACATTTATCTTGGATGAACATACAATTCTACTATAATATCTTTCATACTATTCATAATGAATACATTAACAAACTTTTTACTTTACAGCTTTGTATTTATAAACTTCTAGAAAAATTTGGACATTCTATTCTTCTATTTTAATAGAAGAAATTCAATTTTATAAGCTCCAAAACTGTAATCAAATATGTGCTTAAAATGTAGTGTAAATCTTAAAATTTATCTATGCATATAGTTAGTATTATGGCCAGTATATAAAAAAGTGCATTTCCAAAAAAAATTCATTTTTGTATTTATAAACTTTTTGTAAAAATTCTCTTCAATAATTGCAATCTGTGTAGGGGACTGTGAATTATCAAAGGTATTTACTGTTCTTGCTTATTGTTTTATATTCACAGGATTACAATTTTCCTTAAGGGGATGTAGAGAAAGCAAACTTAAGTGTATGCAAATTATACAATGTACTTATCACATTAGAAACAAATAATTATAACAAATTTAATTACTAATTTCCCAAAACTAGATTAATTAATAAAAATAAACATAAATATAAGATATTTGCAAAAGTGCTTTTATGAGTTATCTAAGCATCGATTCCGTTGCAAGAACAGTTTAAAAATGTATTGATTCACTGAAGTTCACTGACACCAGGTAGCAAAATGTCTTAATAATTATAGGAAAATCGGGTTACAATAACTGTCATTATTACAATCTCTAGCACAATTTTTTTCTTTCATTGCTTTGACGCTCATAAATTGTTGACTGCTCTTAGTGATACACACTGGCCTGTCAGGACCGGAATGGGAATTTGCAGCTGCCTATTTTCCATGGAAGCTTAAATGCTCACCACTCAGAAATTCAGTGCGGAAAATTTAGTTGGCCATTAAACATGGATACAATGGCGAAATTTAGAGCTCCTCCTCCTAAATGTTTTTGTGTGTTTAAATAAAAATTTAGAATATCTCAGGAATACTGTTAGGTAAAGCCTAAATACAAGTTTCATGGTCATCCACATGGCAGTATCAAAGTAGGCACCAGCCTACATCTTAAAGTTTAATTAAAATACAAAATCCAACATGTATAAGAAAAAATAGTTTTACTTTCACTAGATTTTTATATATGGAGTAAAATTCTGCAAAATTACTACGTTTTTGTAGAAAAAAGTTTCTCTTATAGATGCAAATTCCAAGTGATTATGCTAATGTCAATTGTTTCTTGCTCTTTTTATACCCAAAATCTCTACAGCTTTTCACAAAGGAACTCAGCTAATTATTATACTCAATTGTTTTATAATCCTGCTTAGGTACATGTGGATTGTTAAATTTTGAGGTGCAAGAATCTATTATTTAAAGATGAATAAGTTAATGCAAGTTTATAAGTATAGGAGCAATCCAAGCATGATTCTGCCATTACTGTTGTTTGAACAACAATTTAGAGGGGAAAAAACTCTTACTCTGCTTCCATTGAGCTGTTGATTCCTTTGCATCATCATCTGAAACTCTTCATCAATCTTACTGTATTTTGCTTCTGTCCTTGGTGTTAACTGATATTCTGTTTCTGGTTCTGGACTGTCAGGACTGCAAGTCCCATTTTTATGCTCCTTTTTGTTTAATGCCTGTAAATAGCAATGGAACTGCATTATCGGGAAAAATAATTTCTTTTTATCAGAAGTTATAAAAATTTATTTAAACTACACCCTGGATTTTAAAGTGTCATAACTAACTTAATTTTGAGTTACCTATGTATTTATTTGTATGTTAAGTATCTGATGTTTAGTATAATATTGTAACAACTGTAATATATTATCATTCAAATTTCAAGACCTGAAGACCTCGTAGATTATTATATTTTAGAAGAATAATAAAACTAAAATGCTTGCTTCTGAAAAATCAAGTAATTTGAGTTACAACACTTTAGAGTCCCAAGTATAAAATGTCTCTTTGCACTTATTCTTCACTATGTGTACATAATTGCCTCAAGCTATTTCTCTACTTACAGCTAGATTCAATATTATCAGCAGATTTCATCATTGTACTAACACCAGGATAAGTAGCTCAAATAATGCAATGGTTTTGCAAATAGTTACAACACCCTGCATAAGCTCTTAAGATTTGTGTAGTATTGTATCTGCCTCACATTAAAGAGGTCTTGGGTTCAAATTTCAGTTATGGCAAGTTACCTGGATAAAGTTTTTACCGGGTTTTCCTCATCCTGAGAAAATTAATGTTGAGTAACTTTAAGCTCCATGGATCCTGGGTTCAGTTGAACATCATTTCACCAATTACATTCATTGCCCAATATGACCTACCAAGTTAAAGGATGTTAAAATATGCAACAAAAAGAAAGAAAGACGAATTTAGTTTCATCAGAAAGCTTTATTCTTTCAAAATTATATTTTTTTTTAAACACACATATGGATGGTACTATGGCTTCCAGAGTAACCTGGGTTCAACTTCGTTAGATAAATAGGGATTTTAATGTATGAAATGTACTTTGTTATTTAGAACAGGGGTTGCCAAACTTTTCATAAAGGGAACTGTGAGAGAATAATCATAGGCCAAGCCTCATAACGTTTAAAATAGGAACAATAGGCTGCAGGCGCAAGGTGCACAGATCACATTAGTTTTCAAACACAATGCTTTTTGTTTAACTAAATTCTACAGTTACATATTAATAACTGATATTATTAAATACCTTAGAAATAACCGGTCTTGCATTCATTGACTCAAGACAATTAACTCATACACTATGCATATTAATACCTGTTACATGACATATTTTTACATCAATAGTAGTTCATATTCAGTGAGAAGTATGTAACTGACGTTTCTGTGACATAATTGCAGACATTTGTAGTTCTAACTTGTGCTATCATCAAAACTACTCTAAATGTTCAACAGTCACAGCAGATTTAACTGACATGTTAAGTATGTTGTATGTTGTAATAGGTTCTATCAATTTCTGCAAAATACTCATTGACAGCAATGGTCATTTTCTCATTTGATGACAATTTCTTCCCACCAAGCCAAAAATTTCAAGTTAGAGAACAGGAAGAAGTCACTTGGGAATAGGTCTGGTTAAAGGGAGAATGAGGAATCAATTCAAAGAAAACCCAATCCATGCACTTTCTCCATTGTGATCACTGATACATAAGTTGGTGAAAGAACACTTTTTTGTGAGCCAACCTTGGTCTTTTTTCAGTCAACATAAGTCTAAAATGATCTTAACAATGAGATATAATAAGGACCAGCTGAGGTTCTATCTTTTTCCAAGTGAGTCTGAAATGATCTAATAATGAAACACAATAGGGTCTAGTTAAGGTTCTACCTTGGAAATCCCAAAACACAGTGGCCATCATATTACCAGTTGACAAAATGGGAACTTTGATGCACTTTCATCAACCTTTGTCTATTGTTTTGACTGGCGTTTTGACTCTGACATGTAATGATTGATGCAAGTTTCATCAAGTCACAAATCTGTAATAAAAGTCCTGTAGGTTGCAATTAGATATCACCAGATACAGTGTTGAAATGTTGTTCCAGATGTATGTTTGGTTGACTGAGCAATCATGGCACGCATTTCACATACACTTTCTTCATAGCCTATTCTCTGTGCCAGATATTATGTACTCACTCAGATGAAATGCCTACAGTCTCAGCAGTCTCACAAATTTTATTTGGAGTCTTGCATTGCAGTATCTTGGATTTTGTCAATGATGTCATGTGTGGTGGTGTCAACTGGACAGATGGACCAGACTTTCTCCTCAGTGTTTGTCCGACCACATTTAAATTCATTAATCCAAAATTAAATGGTCTTCAATGCTGGTGCAAAGTCTGTGAGAATTTCATTGAATTCTGTTTTGATTTGAGCAACACTCTAACTCTTCAAATCAAAATGTTTAATAACTGTTCAAAAAAGTTTTATGCATTTTCAATCTCAGCTGTTATATTGACCACTTCAGACTATTTTGACAATGAACTGTATGCCATAGCTTGTTCAAAATTGTTTTTGGATCCTTTGAACAATCAAGCTTACCAACCATGAAGCTGTAACAAAAATGTTTATTTCATGGAAATTTACCAGATTTATCAAGCCACTCTTGTATATTGTATGATGAAATAAAGGTTGGCCAATGGCTGGGCCAGATTTTGGGAGAGACAACAACCTGACCTTGGTGTTGAGGCAAGAATGATACCACACTGGTGTTGTCATATTACACTGCACATTAATTAAAAATTTGAGCTCTTAATTTCGTACAATCATTCAAGTTAATGAATTAATACAATACAGGTATACAGCTTCTTTTTATTTATATTTTGTTAACTTTATAGGAGGGCCAAACAAAGGGTCGGGTTTGGTCCCGGGTTATAGTTTGGCAAACTCTGATTTAGAGCAACACAATCCACTATTGTAAAATACATAAGCTAAGATCGTGATAGTGTTAGGAATAATATCACACTTGGGAATCACTACACTGTAGGCTGATTATAAAGTCCTAATCAAGTAATGACTCTAGGTTTAAATGAAAATTGAGTCACCTTTTTTAGGTGACTCAATTTTCATTTAAATTAGCGCTCCACTGTCTAAAATACTTCTTTTTATTTCATATAATGACTATGGGCTTTTTTCCCCCCTTTAGAATAAATCCTGGTGTTAGCAGAAAGGATTTTAAGTCCAACGATTTATGTACAGTTTTACATTTCAGTAACTTATGACAGTATCAGTGTGATAAGTGAAAGCTGTCCACATATTGGACTTATGTATAGTTCATGTGTAAAATGCAAATACTCATCTTTAGCATCAGCAAAAGATCTGGTAGCTTAGTCATTTAAGTCCCAGGGTTCATTTCTGCATTTTGCACTTTCATTCATCATTTGATATGACATTAGTCAGCAAAAAACCATAAGGACTAACAAACTGATACCCTGAACCAGATGCTTATTGAGCAAGTAGCGTAATTATCTTCAAGTTTTCAAATGCAAAGTAACAAATTCATTCCACATATACTAGTCTTTAGGATTTTCCTGGTAACAAATGATTATGAATAAACAATGACTACAAATGAAAGACACGGGCTAATTTCTGATTAATATATAAAATATAGTAAAGAATATTTTATAACTACATTAAGAAGAATGTTTAGACCTGTTCAAACCTTTTACAGCTATCACACGTACCTCAATAATGTTTTTATTGGTAAGAGATTCATGAGGTTCATTATATTCTGTGTATTTCAGAAGCACTTTATCCATGTCTGTGCTTGCATACTGATACAGTTTGTTGGTACTACTGAAGATAATCAGGGCAATTTCACAGTCACAGAGAACACTCAGTTCATAAGCTTTCTTCATTACTCCAAATTTTCTTTTGTTGAACGTCACCTGATGAAAAAATCATCAATAAATTATTTAAGTTTTTATAGGCAAATTATCCTGACTGCAAATCATGTTCAAAATCATACATCTCTGCTCTTGTGGTATCTCAAGAATCTAACAGGCAAATAAAGTTAGAAAAGTTAAAAATGAATTACCTTAAAATCCCAAATATAGTGCAAAACTAATTTAATATTCTGAGAATTCACACATGCCACACATCACATTCTAATACTTAGAGAATGCTTTAACAGCTGTTTACTAAAACTTAAAAATAATGATTTTCATATATCATTGATTTAAGGTATTCTCAAACATCTCTGAATTATTAGCAGATTTTAATTATGTATCTGTGCATCAAAATAAAATGAATCTCCAAATAATGTTTATAAAGTTATGTACGTTTGATTTTTATTTACTTATTTATTTTTTTTTTTGTTTCTTCCAGCACTATTCAAGTAGAGGAAGTAATGCACTCAATGTAGAAATCTGATATCAAACTGTTTCAAGGTCTCCTGAATAATAATAATAATAATAATAATAATAATAATAATAATAATAATAATAATAATAATTGCTGTTTTAGAAAGGTCTGTGTTAGTGTTAAGTTACATTTTTTGAATTTCAAAGTCTAAATGCTAATTTCAAAAAAATACACATACAGTTGATGTGTCTGTATTAAAAGCATATGTATGTGTGTATGTATATTACTTCTGTATTCTCAATTAAAATTTGAATGTTATGCTTTTAAATTGAGAAATTTGTATGTAAACTCACCTGTCTATTCCGTTCATCTGTGATGCGCGAGATTTGTATTTTCTTACGTCCCATGGTTGTGGTAAACAGAGTGGAGCCGTTACAAATGCAGTTTCAAGGAAGGATGGTGATAGACAACAAAAAGCCTTTACTAACAGGACATCAACAAATAGTCTGCAACAAAATGATTACACAACATTCAATAATTTGCCATATTATATAACTAATCTCTATAAAGTATAGAAGAATATGTATTACATTGGCAGGAATATCTTCTCACACTACCCCCTCTTACTAAAACATATAATCTACAAACAGTCACATATCCAAATTTGTGGAGGCCCAAGTGTATTAGAGAACATTTATCTCATTAGCAAAACTAGGTATGGATCTTGCAACAAATCAACCAATAATATTTTAGGTTTTATCACAAGCTTGCAATTTTAAAAAATAAGATCTGTTAGAGGTCAAAATTCACTTTTATTTCAAATTATTTTATCTGCAACTATGTAATTAACACATTCTAATATTAACCATTGATTTGAGAATATTTTTATGATAATTAAAGTTTCATGATTTTTTGCAAACTGGCACTTGGAAAAATTATTATATGCCCAAAAATGTATTTCCAGAGTAATTTTAGGCATAAGAAATCTTCATAAAGTGTTACATATTATTATTATTATTATTATTAAATTATAAATTTGAGTGCTTTTCAAAAGCTATCCTTGAAGTTTTCAAATGTCTCTACACAAAACAAGAACATTTTAATGAAAACTATGTAAACAGATTTAAAAATCTGATGTGGTGCACTCATGTAACTTTCTCTAGCTGCTCTACAATCTTCTTACAAAAGATCATTCTTATTTCTACACAATGCTCAACGAGATAAACATTAAATGTTCTTATTACTTAGTTCCTTATAAGTAGAAGGGAACTAAGGGAATACATTACTAAACTAATAGTAAAATTTTTTAAAAGTTGTTGTTATGCAATTGTCATTCCAAATAGCTTCTTTGCTTGGCCAGGAGTAGAACAAAATAAAAACAGACACTTCCTGTCTGACAAATGTATAAGTAGTTCACAACTGAAACCAATAACAAGAAATATCTCGGAAATGGTTAAATCCACAACAAAAATATGAAGGACACAAATTGTGTGTTTTTACGGGATCTACATTTTTTTGTGTAGTAAGTTTTTGTCTATCTCTTACAGTTTAGGAAAATTCGGTAAAATTCATCCAGAATAAAGAGATCTTCAGAGGCTATTCCTAGAAAATTCAAAATATGCATTTTATTTGGGACATAAATAGTTTTAATATGCAGGATTTTAATCAAAATCGTTAGTCATTTTTAAAAAAAAAATCAAAATGTTCGAAACTTTTTCCATGTAAAGGGTAGTTTCTGGTGGAGGGACTTTCTTGAAAATCTTCGTGTTGCATCCTTGGAAGATACTAAACTGAAATAGCAAGTTTGGTATTCAACGGTCATTTCGTTTTTGAGCTATGTTGTCCACAGAAACACACAGGATTTTTTTCTAAAAATGCTTTTTTCGGACTCAGGAGACCCCAAAACATATTTCCGGTGAAATCTCGACATCGAATTTTTGGGTGGAATACAATACTTCTCTATCCCTATGTACATCAACATACGGGGCTAGAGAAAGTGAAAGTAAAAATAAAAATGGATTAAAAAAACTCAAAAGCAGCTTTCACTTTATGCGATAAAATTTTGTAACTGCATAATTTGGAAACTTTTCTTCAAAAGCCAGTGGATATGGACCACGTCTCCAATAAAATTCATGCTACCATCAAATCCCTGACAATACTGGACTCAGCTGTTTAACGCTCCCCCTATCCTTTTAGGCATGCTGCAGCGCACCAGTGTAAGAGAAGTTTTCTACACATCACGGCGAAGTTCTACATTGATCTTGCTATTGTACTCTCACTGCTACAAGCTTTCCAAGGTTCTGATTCTGTCACGAAACAGCAGACTCAGGCACTGTCCGGGTACATAGAAATACATAAGAAAAACCAAGTATGTCTGAAAGGGCATTTCTAAGGGTTATTATGCATTAAGATTCGGCATATTTTACTGTCGTTCTGCGTCAATACCAATTGTAACTGAATTACAATCACGCAACGAGCTAAATATCTGAAAGAGCATACGCGTGTCTCTTGTTCTGCTGGCTTTACAATGGTTAATAGATTGCGTATTTTGTTGCGTGCGATGAAATATCAGAGACAATTAACAGTTCATACTAAATAAAAAAAAACTCTTTTCTGCTTTTTTTGTAAAAAGTTTAAGCTCGGTCATGAGAATGAGGTCATATGAAAGAAATTATTCAGAAGCATAAAGCCTTGATCTATAAAGCATGGAAGCTTTGCTCTTTAGCTTTTTTTTTTTTTTGCCCCTCTTTCTCCGGTGCTTTCAAAACTTGAACGTTCAATAGAACTGAAGTTTGATTACTTATTTACTAAGAGGTTACTTATTATCGTAAACGCGCTAGGCTACAGTTGGGCGCATACACAGCAATTACTTAGCAAAATAAATAAATAAATAAATTGAGACGTATATGTATCCGAGAGTGAGAGAGGGAGAAAAACTGTGTGTGAACGCCATAGATCTACAATGTAAAGCTGTAGCTAATTAATACAGGGTGTCCACAAAATAAATAACTATTTCGTGACTGAGGTAACTTTACGAATTTCTTTCGTTACAAGTAGATCACAGAGCAGTATGTTAAGTATTTCTGAACGTATTGCAGTTGTCACATGGTGTTCGGTGCGATGAGCTGCGACGACGGTTTCAACGGAAATTTAGAAAGGATGGACCAACGAATGAAACCATATACAAACTGCTAAATAAGTCAAATGCAAATTTCGAAATCACCAGTGTTCAAAGTGCAGAAATTCACATTGAAGAAGCGTGTATATCATTTGCAAGTGTTACACTAACTCCATGACGGAATTTGCAATTGACGTGAAAGACAATGTACAGATTTACGACTTCGTTTAAATTGACTCACATATTATCTCAAAATCAGCTGCGCTCGTGAAAGATCGACCTGGTCGGGACTTGTCAGCAACAGTGACTATTCGTTGAAACTTATTTAACAGCTTCGTACAAAGTCACCACACAGCGACCAGCTCTTAGCTTTAATTATCACTTAAGCCTACTATATTAACTTATTTCCGTTATACCTAGAGAGAAATATGGAATAAAACAATTTCTATACATCTTATTTCAATCAACATGAAGTAAATAGAAGAGTAGGCTTTTGTAACACTTGAGAATCACAGTTAACCACCAAGTTAAAATGGTCGAAAGCTTGCATTGTTTAAGACTCCAATTTAACTCGCTGTTATCTCGCGAAATCATCATTAATAATCAACATCGAGAAAATTTCAAATCTTTATCACATTTAGTGTTTCTAAGAGGCGCAGTTTCAAATTATGAGTTTAAAAATACAGAATTGTCCTAACAATGCTGCTTAAAACGAATTTTTATTTGTTTCTATAAAATTTAATATAAAAATCATGGTATAATTAAATGAATGCAATATGCACAAATGTGTATATTTTCTATTCTAAAACTTAAAAACAAAACGAAAATGCATTTCAGCGAGACCTTAAAACAATTTTATTACATGTCTCATAAGGGACATTTAAGTTCTGACAAAAAGGTTAAAATGATGCAACCTGTTTTTTAACCCGGAGAGCATGGTAAAAGGTAGGTATTTATATTTTCACATTAGGGGGGGCTCAATTTCGCTCTTATTAATGCTGGCTATATCAGAATCTTCCTATGGTAGATTGTAGTAAATAAAAGTTAGAAAAGTGAAACATGTATTTTACTTTCTCTACCCCGTACACCATTTACATAGTAGGTAGATAAGTAGGTGTATTCCACCCAAAAACTGGATAACGATATTTTACCGGAAACACATGTTTTGAGGATCCCTGAATTAAAAAAAACATTTCTAGAAAAAGATCCGTGCGCAGAGGCGTACGCGTAGCTGTGAATACAACTTAAAAAGTAGCTGAACTTGAAATAAGTTTAGCTTCCTCTAAGGATGCTACAAAAACATTTGCAGGAAAATCTCAACCCAAACTACTCTTTATAAGGAATATTTTTCGAAAAGTTTGAGTTTCTTAAAATGGCTTTATTAAAATACCACATGTGTATGATGTTTTCATAACAAATTAAAATATGTATATACTGAAGTTTCTGGGAATACCCTGAAGTCCTCTTCATTTTGGTTGACTTTCTCATAACTGGTAAACCGTAAGAAATAGACAAAATCTTACTACACAAAAAGTGCAGATCTTTTTAAAGCACACGATTTATGTAAGATACTAAAATACTTTCTTCCTTTCATTTTTTTGTTCTTTGTTTGTTTGTTTATGGGGTCAACCATTTCCGAGATATTCCTTGTTATTAATTTACATTTTCCCACATTTCTACTTTCTCAAAATGAAAGTCGTTTTTGTTTGCACCTTTTTTTCTTTTTTCAAATTTTTATACGGAACGGAATTTCGTCATCATTTAGCGACCATATTTTAAAGTATTTGAACTATTGCTTTACCTTAATGCATTTTCTTATCCCCATTGTACCTACAAGGAAATAAGTAAAAAGTCAATTTCTGCTTACATTTATTTCGATTAGTAGATAGAATGATAAGCTTCTGTAGGAATAGCTTATTACAGAATAGTCAGAGAAATGTGAGTGAATGGAACACATCAGATTAAACGTTTAAGGTCAATTTTCATGTATTAGTTTGCTTTAAACATTTTTCTTAGGATTTTAACACTTTGGAATTGTTTTACTTTGCTTTACTTCTAAACATATACAAGCGCTGATATTCAATATATGGACACTGAGTAGCATTTTCCAAATTCAATTACAGTATGCTTACTGATTACAAGGTCATGGGTTCAAAACCGGGGTCTATAATATCTAGTCTTCTACGGTGACAAAACAATGAACACTACATTGACGAGGGATTTTTCTGCTAAACAAATACTCCCAAGCCTTGTTTAATAGACTGCATACCCTATTTTCACGTACAGAGTACTTCCCACAGGAAATGTCGATAATAATAACCAAGTTGTGAAATGTTTTTATCTGTTCGATTGCATGAGTTTATACTGGAATAAATGTGTATACTTTCTCATCAAATAACAAACATGAAAAGCGCGACGGATACTTAAAAGATACCTACTGATACGAAAAGCAGAGACATTGCAATGATCATTCATGGTGCTTGGGAGCCTTCCGGGGGTTATGCGGAAATAACGAAGTTTAAAAGACAACTTTGTTTGAAACGTTTCAGAGAAATAATTATTTAATTTTGATTTAAAATAGATTTGTGGACAAAGTTATTTAGTTTTCACTACATTTTGCGGCAAAATTTTGAGCGGATTTATTTGTTACATATATGGCATTTAAACATACCTAAAAACCATTGGTCTATGCCGGGTTTGAACCCACGACCTTGGAATCAGTAAGCCAACGTCTAAAACCAACTGAGTCACCCAACCGACGAAACGTTTCGTTCAACTAAGATATTCCATTAGGTTTTTTAGAAGTCGCAGCGATTTCGTAAGTTTTAAAATAATTTTCTTGCTCCGGACACACACACACACACACACACACACACACACACACACTCTCTCTCTCTCTCTCTCTCTCTCTCTCTGTAAGGTTTTTCCCCGTGCATATTTATTACACACTAGTGAATTATTAGCAATAAGCTTCTTCACTTATTTTTCCTGCGCAGGACTAAGAAATACTAGTGAATAATGTTATTAATACCACTTCATTAAGCCAACTTTATTTGTTTTCGCTCCTTGTAAACAATTAATTTTAAAACGGGTCTATCTTAATAACAATTAGCTGGAAAGACTGCATCTAAGTGTAAGGGCATCGCGTTATCAAAGGTCATTAAATAGTGCGATCATTAGCAAAAGCCTTGCTCCTGGAATAATGAGCCGATGGTGTGCATGCTGCACCTCATCACCAAGGCAACGGACGGCCCACGTGCGGTGTCGACCTGATGACGCATGTCCGGTAACCAGTGGCGTACTGTCCGAACTGGCGAGACTTGTTCACGGTCTGCTGCGTAATTGATGCAGTTAAATAAGAAACAGCTGATTTTGAAAAGCTGAACAAAACCGTGGATATAAACTGAATTTATGCACGTTATAAACTTAACACATGAGAGGGTTAAAAAGTTCACATGAAATAACAAGGATATAAATTATAAACTGGCACACTATCGTTAACAGATAGAGCTATTAGAAATTTTCCCGGAGGGAGGTGAACCGAAACAAACTTGAATACTACAGCTTTGTTAAGTTGGATCTGAAAATAAACTACAACATCCTCACAAAATGGAAACACAAGAAATTCAGTAACGGATTGTGTATGTACTTGTATGCATTAGTACTTACTATGATGATAAGAATGTAATGTGCAGGTATCAGGAAATACGAATGAAAAATGTCAATTTCCTACGACAGTATGGCACCCAAAAGAAACCATCGGCTTTTTTGTAATTATTATTGATATAATATTGAATAATTATTATATTGTTTATACATTGGATGAGAAATCAAAGACCCCTCATAAAAAAAACTTTTAAGAAAAAAAATCTGATGTGTTCCATTCACATGATTTTCTCTACGTCGCACATTTTTCTGCCTACTTTATGATAATCGAGATAAACATTAGCAGAAATTGTGTTAATTACCTGCTTCCTTATAAGTAGAAGGAACGTAAGGGAATATGCTAGACTAAAGCGATAGTCAAATATTTTTAAAGCTGGTTGCCATATGGTCGAAATCCCTTTCTATGCATGACTAGGAGAAAAGTGTGAGAAAAGTTTAAGTATTTTGAATCTGAAACAAATAACAATGGAATATTTCAGAAATGGCCAATTCGGAAAAAAAAAAGAAGAAAAAAAAAAGGTGTATGACATAAATTGTGTGTTTTAATATGATCTAACATTTTTGTGTAGTATGTTCTAGCTTTATACGGTTTACCAGCAACACAAAATTCAGAAAAATGCATTCAGAATAAACAGGTCTAGAGGCTATTCCCAGAAAATTTAAAATATAAATTTCATTCTCCATATAAATATTTTTTAATATACGGTACTTCAATCAAAATCGTTAGAGCCATTTTTGAGGAACTCAAAATTTTCGAACATTTTTCCATGTAAATGGTAATTTGGGGTGGGGGGTTTCCTAAATGTTCGTGGTTTTGATTAAAATACCGTATGTTTAAGATACTTTTAAGACAAACGAAATGTTTGTCTTGGATTTTCTGGGAACAACCTCTGAAGACCTCTTTATTCTAGATGACTTTTGTATAACTGGCATACTTATATGGCAAATAAAATGTATATATTGACTTTTCTGGGAAGTCTCTAAAGACCTCCTTATTCTGAATGAATTTTGCGTAACTAGTAAACCGTCGAGATAGACAAAAACTTGCTTCACAAAAAATGTAGATAACGTTAAAACACACAATTTATGTCACATAGCTTTTTTTTTTTTTTTTTTTTCGTTGAATTGACCATTTCTGAGATGTTCCTTGTTATTTATTTCAGATGTAAACACTTAGAAATTTTCTCACACGGAGAAAAAGTTGTAAACTCCTGGGCCTGCACAGAAATGGATTTCATCACATGGCAACCGGCTTTTAAAAGATTTGACTATCGTTTTAGCCTAGTGTATTCCCTTATTTTCCTCCTAGTTAAAAGGAAGCAAGTAATTAAGACAACATCTGCTAATGTTTATCTTATCATAAATTAGAAGAATATGCTTTTTAACAATAATGTGTTACAGCGATGTAGAGAAAGTCATGTTAATGGAACACATAATATTTTCTTAAATAGTGCTCCTGTAAAGTAAGCTCATGCATCTACATCATTATCAACTGTACTTCGCTTGCAACAAGAAAACATTAAAGAGAACAATACAGCCATTGTAAGAAAATCATTTGCATACAAAATATTACCACTTTAATATTAACTACTTACTCGTTATCGGAATATGTTTTTTAGATTACATGATTTCATTCCCCGAGAAGTCAAAACTCCTAAAATATTTTGAGCTTGTTTTGCTGAACAGGAAATGGGACTTAGTGTGTAATGTGGACGAGTCCTCAAACCTATCTTAATTCTGGCTGCGAACAGTACAGAATTGTGCTTAAGAGTACATTAGATTTTTAATCAATAGTTTGTTCCAGATATTGCGAGTGCTTGTTTGAAGATGTTTTACAAACACTTTAGCTGAAAATAACTTTGTTAATTTAGTTTGAACTTAACCTAAGAAAAATTTATATGTCATATGTTTATTTTTCTGCAAAAACGCAAAAGTCGCTTCCCCCCCCCCTTTCCTTCAGTGTGACCATTTTTAGGAACATGAGAATTCATTTGTTTAGGCAGCATGATTCTCAGTTAATGAGTGCGACCCAAACTCATTGTGCCTTTCCGGATTTCTGGCATTCTTCAACTTCTTACATCAGCTTGTTAATGACAAAACAGCTGTCCTATACCTATAATAATGACGTTAAGAAGGCTTACTATGTATAATTAAAGTAAGCCTGTTAACACTAAAGACATACTTCCGTTTCGAAGTGGCAAAATCTCCGATGTCACGGTACAAAAGATGATTCATTCCAAATTCACACTAATTCAGGTTTATAGTTTCATTTCGTAGAACCTACATTTCAAGGTTCCCCATAAAAAACAGGGCAAACTCACACATAATAATAGAAGTAGTGGAATGCAGAAAAAAGTTATGATGTGTTACATTTACATGACTTTCTCTATCCACTCTTCAAAAACTAAGCTTATTCTACTTACTTCATGTTAAGTTGAAATACAAGTTGTAGAAATGGCTTTATTAGATATCTCTTCAAGGTACAATGGGAATATGGACACACAGTAGGCTTAAGTAATAATCAGATCTTTTGAGACCCGGTCGCTTTGTGTTGATGGTCTTGAATTCCGTTCTTTTTTCATGACCAGAAAGTAAAGAAAGAAAGGGGGCAAAAGATTAACGACTTGGCATTTTAGAAAATACAAAACCAATAACAAGGATATTGTTAAATCCACGAAAATTTTATTACACGTATTAACTAGATTCATGTTTTTGTGTAGTAAGTTTTTGTCAACCTCTTACAGTTTACCAGCTATGCAAAAGTGATTCAGATTCAAGATATAAATTGTATTTTTCATTAAAATATCATAAATGTTTGGTATATTAATCAAAATTATTAGAAACAGATCGTCGCGATTTCGAATGTCGCTTAGGGTGAGTTGCCCAGATAAGGTGGTTTTTGTTTTGTTTTTATTTTTCCGGAGTTTTCCCCTATCCTGAGAAGATGAATATCGAGTAGCTTTAAGCTCCATGAACCTCAAGATCATCTGAGCATAATTTCACCAAATTGATGCATAGACCAATATGACCAACCAGGTTAAAGGACGTTAAACTATTAACAAAAAAAAAATTACTCTATGCTTGAATACCATCACTGGAAATGTAGTTGTGTGCATGTGTGTGAACAACAACTAAAAAGCGTGGTATATGTCATACTTTATATTTAAGTCGGGCAACTTATGCATTTTATTTTTGTTTTTATTTTCTTTTTCAACGCTGCAAGCGCGTTTTATTCAATTTCGCTATTAGTCCAGCGCGTTACATTCTGTACTCGTAAGTAAAACAGGTGAAGTATCGTATTTCACCCAAAAATCCGATGTAGAAATTTCACCGGAAATATATGTTGTATAGTCCCGGAACAGCCCCCCCCCCGCCATAGAGCTCATTGAGACAGAATCGAACTGTTCAAACGTTCTGTTCAATGAAGCTTTTATCCAAATCTTTGGAAAACATTTTCAAAGTTCAAACAATGTGGCCTACATTTTTGTACTGAAAGCAGTTACTACGGAGTTAGGATCTTATTTGAAGGTAATATGAAGGTATATGTTAAATTAGGGCCTTCTATGGTATACTGTTAGAACCGAAACATTTCTCAAGGTTTTGCAGTACTATTACGGATTAGTTAAGCGAAAAATAAAGGCGGCACTCATACCTATCCGTCATGATGGTTTCGTTTCGTAATCGGCTTACCCTCCCGTATTTATAGGACCCACATGCCAATGCCTAAGAGTCAGAAGCCTGTCGGAGAGCCAACGCAAGAACCTGTTAAGAAGGTTCGGCCCGTAGCAAGGCATGCTTGCCTGAGTTTTCAAGTTAATACCGTCTCCATGAACTTTTTATATTATATAACGCATATTACATTAGTCCTTGTGCAGGGAGAGTAAACAAGATACCTCCTGGCGGCAAACTGGTGCAAAATAATGAGAATAATAATGCTCTCACTTCGATTGGTTTTCATTGCGCCGCTCGGAATAGTAGTGGTCTTAGTACTTAGTTCCTTAAAAGTAGAAGGAAAATAAGAGAATACACTACGCTAAAGCGACAGGTAAATCTTATAAAATCTGTCGCTATGCGATTGTCATGACCAGGAGTAAAATGAGAGAGATGTGTTAACGAGGTCTACATTTTGTGTGTAGCAAGTTTTGTCTATCTCTTACGGTTTACCAGTTATACAAAAGTCATTCAGAATGAAGACGACTTCAGAAATGTTTCCCAAGAATTTCAGGACATATATTTTATTTGCTATGTAAATATATTTAATATACAGAAATGTAATCAAAATCGTTAGTCAAATTTTTTGGAAAATCGAACATTTCAAAAAATGTTCCATGGAAGAGGCATTTTCCTAACAACATTCGTGTCGCAAAGTGGAAGATACTAAACTAAAATACCAAGTTTGGTAAATACCTTTTTCTAAACATGATTTTATTCAGGTGTCCTCAAAACCTGTATTTCCGATAACATCTCAGGTCGAACATAAAACCTTTTCTATCTACTATATAAAATGTGCATACGTGCTACAGAAAGTAAAATATATAATTCATTATCTTATTACAAGCGCCACAAATAACTTCCCAGTAATCTACAAATAAAGTTCGCATTACGGCAGCAAAACCTCAATTCACATTGTTATGTGACATCATTTACAATTAAATATAATTGAATTAGATAGAAATATTTAACTAACAAAAAATAAAAATATACCAAAACTAAGGAATGAGCTTTTCTTTTTCGTTTTGTTTATTCTTTTTTATTTTTTGTTCATTTTATAATCCCTTTTAATTACGATGGTACATTGGATTTTGACTTAAAGATTTCATGGTGTTGAAAAGGTAGATTCACACGGAAACATTCAATACCATAGTCGAATAGTTGCGGCTCAATTGGCTCAGAGCAACCGGACCGAAATCAGAAGACCCATGGTTCAAATCCCGGTTATAGCATTCAATTTTTCATATAATTGTACTTTTCCAACCTTGTTCTACTCACGGCTTGTGCGAAAAAACAATACCCAGTTGATGGTGTTTTTACTCTTTGAACATTTTTAGGTGAGGTTACTTCAGGTTATTGTTGTTAACTTATTTTCACAGGCACATTCACTCTCATAACCACACTCGCAGACTTTATGGACTCTATGCCCACCCCCTGGCCAAACCGAACAGAGTACCTCTGGATGAGAAGTCAGCTGACCACTCGACCACGGAGACAGTCTATGAGTTTTGTACATAAGAAGCTAATAGCTTTTAACTTCCAGTTATAGCAACTGAAATCATATATTTTTGCTGATTCTTTCCCCCCAGATTGCTGACGAATGAAAAAACGTTTGGAAGCTACACCTACTTGTCAGTAAATCTCAGATTCGGACAGTTTTTCTGTAAAGGAATCTTGAATCCGTATTCATATAAAAGGAATTTGTGATTAGCTATTCTTCAGAGCTGTGGTCGTTTGCTTCAAGTCACATGGTTAGGAAAATGATGGAATTTTGCATGTTAAAACACATATGTATTTAAAATATAACAATTTTGTTGAGAAATGAGAATTGATTTGGAAAAGGCATTAGGTGGCAGTAAAGGAGAGCTCACCTGGGCTATAAATTGCTTTCAAACAAGAGATATTTCTAAAGTAAGTTTTATTTTGCAATAAAGTAAGAACTACTCAATATTTTTCGATTGTTTATATTGCCCAATTCTTCAAACATTACATTACTTTTTTACCTTTAGCATCGACACTTTTCGAACATTTTTATTAGCGTAGCAAGGTTGTCAGAACCTCCTCTCAGGCTTCCGCCATAGACTATGTAGGAAAATGTAGTATTTTGCTGTACCAGAAATGAACTGTGATAATCTCTGCGACACATATTTGAAAGCTTCTTAAAAGGACATACGAACAGTGAGTCGTCGTTTCGGAGAACTTCAGATACTTTTTTTTCAGCTAGGCTGTGATTAAATCGGACATACGCACCGCTAGTTTCAGTTCCTCCCCCTGAAATCAGCGATTCCCATAATGCACTTTCTTCTGCCATAATTACTTAGATATAGAAAAACGTATATCATAAACAGTACACGATAATTATATGTACTAGCTGAGAACTTCTATCAAATTTATTCAACATTAGAATGCGTAATATGTGTAATGGAATAAAATATGAATTACCAAAAATAGTAGTCATTATTTTATATGCATATTGGAACATACTTTTAAAACATCCTTCATACTAAACTTTTACATTTCTTTTATCAGCAGCCAAGAATTAGTTCATCATCAGCTTCGCAACTTCAATTCAAACTGATCATTTGGTCCAATAACAAATGTGAAATGTCTGAAACGACCTCATTTATTTGGGTACATCGAAGAAAATACGACACTTTCTTGGACCTCTATATTAGTACAATATTCAGCCCTAATATTTTCAGTAATAATGATTTCATTTACCTTCTGAGAACTACATAAAACTATTGAAATCTTTGTGAATTACTTGTACAATTGCACACGGCGTTCTAGGTCCGTAGTCTCATATTGTATGTTACGCACAATGAAAAAGGTGGTTCCAATAATTACATGAAGACCATGAAATCCTGTTGCTACAAAGAAAGAGGAACCGAATACTGAATCTGCAATGGTGAATGGTGCTTCAATATATTCAAAAAGTTGTAAACAAGTAAAATAAATCCCTAATAGAACAGTATAACTATAACTTAATGTAAAATAGGATTACGGTATTGCAGACAATAAAGCTCTAAAAACACCAACAACGGCGTCCTGAGAAACGTTTCCAATTGTTTTATGCTTTCCAGAGGCTTCATTTTTACATATAACAAAGGATATATGTACACCTTAGTCCCATTTTAGTAATGTTATGTTTGAAAGAAATGTCAATTATTTCGAAAATTCTACACATTAACGCAAATGTGGTTTACATAATTATCTACTTCAGAGACAAGATGCATTTTATACATGAGATTCTATAATAAATACAACTTTACGATCACCATGTTACTTATATAGGCAAAGTTTCGCAATGGGGTTTGGGTCCCACCGAATTAAATATACGGACATGTTCACATAGATGATATAATAGTAACATGCACAAATAAACTATTATTTAAACGCAACGCTTATGGATAGATGGGTTTGCATACATTAGCAAAATGTGTATACTGTAATAATATATATTATAAATAATAATAATTATTATAATTATTATTATTTTGGAGCCCTGGGGATTTATGTGTTTATTTGCCTTCTGTATATATTTTATTTGTTTATTGTCCAGCTTATAGCTGTTTTAATATTGATTTCCTTAGTAAAGTATCCTCGCCCCGTCACTCAGCATTTAGCACCATTCATTTTGGAGCTTTAAGGTGAACATCGTGTTAAACACTAATCAAGAGGAAGGACTGGCCGACCGTGGCAGTGGATGTCACACAGGTGACAAAACACATAACATAGGTTGTGACGTAATGTTTTTATATTTGACCAGATGGTGAGATAAGGAGGGAGGACACGAGATACACGCACACCAGCGCTACACTTAGGCACGCAACATCACGCGTTCGCTTTTCATACTTTCTTATCTGTGCCTTTCCTGTCGATGTCAAAAATGGAGGATCTTTTATCATCGCTTTTTTTTACTTTCTCTATACGTACTATGAACATGGTGTATAGAGAAGTTATTGTATTGCACCCAAAAATTCGATACAGAGATTTTACCGGAAATATATGTTTTGAGACTACCTGAATCCAAAAAAAATTTTTTTTTTAGAAAAATGTCCGTGTGTGTGTGTGTGTGTGTGTGTGTGTGTGTGTGTGTGTGTGTGTGCCTATGAGCAGCATAGCTCAAAAACGAAATGACCGTTAAAACCAAACTTGGTATTTGAGTTCGGAATCTTCCAAGGATGAGACACGAAGATTTTCAAGAAAATCCCCCCAGCCCCAACTACCCATTACATGGAAAAAATCTCGAAAATTTTGATTTTCTTAAAAATGGCTAACGATTTTGATTAAAATCCGTTATATTTAAGATATTTACTTGCCAAATAAAACGTATATATTGAATTTTCTGGGAATAGCCTTAAAAGACATCGTTATTCTGGATGTTTTTACTGAATTTTGCATAACTGATTAACTGTAACAGATAGACAAAAACTTACTACACAAAAAATGTAGATCACAATAAAGCACACAATTTGTCATATACATTTTCTTCACGGAGTTAATCGTTTTTGAGATATTCCTTGTTATTGGTTTCAGCTTTAAAAACTTAACACTTTTCTCATACAGGAATTTGTCAACTCCTGTCCATACAAACAAAATAACTTCAGTCACATAGCAACCAGCTTCTGACTATCACTTTAACCTATGGTACTCCCTTATTTCGCTTCTATTTACAAGGAAGCAAGTAATAAGACTGTTTCTGCTAATTTTATCTCGATTAGCATGAAGTAAATAGAAGCATAAGCTTTTTAACAATAACCTGTTGCAGAGAAGTAGAGAAAGTCAAGTGAATAGAACACATCAGATTTTCTTCTGTCAATATGCATGATAAATTGTAAGAGCCGCTGCATACAGCGTGGTGGTTTTGTTCGGAAGCTTAAACTAAATGTGCGACACTCGGTCGTAGAGCCTGCTGTGCGAGGGAGAGGGGGGGGGGGGGCCACAGGTGGAGTGGAGGGTAGGGGTATGGATATTACAGATTTCACTTTCCCAGAGCTTGGAAGTATGAACATGAGTGTAAATCTATGTGCGATCTAATAAGAAAAATCTGATATGTTCTATTCACATGACTTTCTCTATATCTCTGTAACAAATTATTGTTAAAAAGCTTTTATTCTTCTTTTTCATGCTAATCCAGATAAACATAAGCAGAAATCGCCTTTATTACTTGCTCCCTTGTAAGCAGACAGGAAATAAGGGAATACATTAAGCTAAAGCAATAGTTACATCTTAAAAAGCTGACTGCTACGAGATTGAAATCTGTTTGCATGACTAGGAGTTTTCAAATTTCCATTAATTTAAGTATTTTAAAACTGAAACCAATAAACAAGACATATCTCGGAAATGGTCGACTCCACGAAAAAATGTATAACATATACTGTGTATTTTAACGAGATCTACACATTTGTGTAGTAAGATTTTGTCTCTCTCTTACGGTTTACCAATTATCCAAAATTCAGCAAATCATCCAGAATAAAGAGCTCTTCAGAGGATGTTTCTAGAAAATCCAAGATAACCATTTTATTTGTCATGTAAATGTATGTAATATATGGTATTTTAATAAAAATCTTTAAAGCCACTTTTGAGAAAAACAAACATTTTCAAAATGTTTTCCATGTAAAGGATGGTTTGGAGTGGGGGAATTTTTCTTAAAACCTTCGTATCGCGTCCTTGGGAGATACTTAACTGATATATCTAAGCTTGATATTTTACTGATTTTTCGTTTTTGAGCTATCCTTTTCACACACACTGACCATTTCTAAAAAATGCTTTTTAAGGATACAGTGAACCCTAAAAGTGTATTTCCGGTGAAATCTCAGTATAGAATTTTTGGGTGGAGAGCAATATATCTTCCCTACCTATGTACCATGTACTAGGCATGTAGAGAAAGTAAAAATTAAGATGAATAAAAACCTAACATCAGTATTCAAGTTAACCTTTGCCGATAGGTACTACCGATATGAGCATTTGTTTCATATAGAAGTGCCACCGATATGAGCATGCAGTTAATGGCGAGGTATAAATAGAATAAATAAAAATAAATAAATATAAAATAAAAAATGTGACACTTCACTTTTTTAATCCATAAAACATTACTTATGTTATATATTTAGTTACACATGTTATATATTCAGGTAAGAACACTTGTTGAGAAAGTTTGAAAACATCCATCCTTTCTGATTTATTTAACGAAAGAATTACGAAGTCGTAAACTGTAGGTATTGCTTCTTTGACAATTTAATTTTCGTTAACACATGCATTTTTAATGAAAAAAAAATTGGCTGGTTGGTAGGGGGAGGGAGAGAGAGAGATGGTTGCCAAGAGACATGCTAGAAGGAATGATGAAGGCGGAAAAGATTTGTTGCAGAAGCTATCAATTGAAAGGTATTAAAAGATGTGATTTATATGCAGAGACGAACATTAAAGTAGAAAACATATGAACACGGGAAAAAAATGAGAATTCGAAAATAATAACTGTTAAATCGAAATGAATGTGTGTTGACGCTGACGCTAAAAGGCTAATAAAACCATTAGACGCATTGCGAGAAATGTGAGAACCATCAATACTGGCACGAGTCTTTCAGAAACCGGAAATTGTGTAGCTTCGGGCCCATTTCAGATAGCTAAACGGTTTACATTTAATTGATCCTCAGGTTTATTTTAAAAGACGAAAGCAACTTAAACACTTTGCGCACTCTTGCCATTTTGTTTCTTTTGCTAAAGGGGTTATCAGATTAGAAAAATGCTGCTATCCAAAATTCATAACAATCGCTTAGTGTACATATCCCAATGGAATTATGCAGTTCAGTAACTTTTTATGTAAGATTGTGCAAATGTTTACATCGTGGCACGGATGGCAAAATAAAAGGATATGCAATCCTAGGATTATACAAAATGTTTCAAACGAAATCGAATCAAGATGTAGATGTTGTTGCTCAGCTGCTATGTAATATGAAAATAGTTTTCAACGCCAACAAAGGTACACGAACAGCACGCCTCATAATCAGCATGGATTAGGCAGTTATCCAGCAACACTGGTAGCATGGGAGTTCCACGGCGCTGCTTTCGCAGTGCATTCGTGAACATGTGGAAAGGCTGCATAATTGTTACCTCACATTAAGCTGCTTGTCTTTCGAAGCCGCGCTAAAGAATCCGTAAATTTAGTTATTTGTTGGTTCTTCCAAAGTACTTTATTATAACAGACAACGAATGAAAGGAGATTACTGGAAAAATAAGTTGCTAATACTATGCTTTACAGGCAATATAATGGGCATGTACAAGGGAAGGACTTTTCGAAGTTTCACAGTTTGTGTGGATTCTTTTGAAAATTTCTTGTAATTGCGTTGCTGTTTAGTAAATATGTATACAAAATTGCATTAAAATAAATACTCCTAGGACTGTACATTATTTTATTAAGTTTATTATTAAATATGTTGCATAATCAAAATATCCCACGAGTCTCATAATTTGAAAACAAAACAAACAAAAAAATGCTGCAATTTTCGCAAATGGAGCTTTGAATCACAAGCAAAAATAGTATACGGGGGTCCCGGGTTCGATTCCCGGCTGGGGCGGGGAATTCTTCTCTAGCCAGAATTATTCCCTATCCCCCACAGCGCCTGGAAGTTTGTGTGTGAGTGTGAATGTGTGCGTGTTTGAGTAAAACAAAATTATTTAAACCAACGTAAAAAGAACCTAGAGACAACGAGTTGTTTCAAATGGAAAGCCCCCATATGACCTTAGATGTTAAAGGGGGCTATATAAATGAAACAATATGAAAATATATATTTTACATAAATATAATGAGCGAAAGTTGAAACTGTTTATAAACATTTAAGAAAATGCAATCCTTAAAATAAACCACATTATAAAGAAAAACTATTATTGGTATCAGCATGTATTTTATTCTGAGTCGCCCTCCGTAGTGGTTACCATACTAACTTCATATATCCAAGGTCGCGGGTTAAAACCCGGCGGATGGCAATTTTTTTTTTAGGGCGTAAAAATCCTTAGCATGGCTTCCTTCGGAAGGGAAGTAAAGCCGTTGGTCCCGTGCCGTAGATTTACGGCACGTAAAAGAACCTCAAGTCTGATAGAGGCCTCTAAGCAAAATTAAGCGGTCTTTCACGCCCAGTATAGAATGGGATGCTGAGAACCTCAGTAGTTGAAGAGTGTCCATAAATAAAACGCCATTTCGTTTTCATTTTGTCTTGCATAATGTTACTATGGATACGTACCCCTTTCTGGGAAATTGTTATAGAATTTACACAAAAACCGAGACTGTGGAACATTTTGAAAGAATGTTAATGCAGTTTTGAGCAAATTGCTGTTTTATAACATGGTTTTCTATGAAACAAGTTGTAATGTGGACTGCCTCCGTGGTCGAGTGGTCAGCGAGCTGACTTCTCACCCGGAGGTCTCGGGTTTGATTCCCGGCTGGGGTGGGGAATTTTTCTTCAACCAGAATTATTCCCTATCCCTCATAGAGTCTGGAAGTATGAATGTGCATGTGTTTAGTAATATAAAGTTTATTAACCTAATGTGCTGAACCTACGGTTTCAAAAGTCAAAGCCCCCGATATTACCATTGAAGTTCATGGGGGCTATACAAATGAAACAATAAAAAAAAAGTTGTATTGTAGGATCTTTAAATGCTGAAATATGTCGAAGCAAGGGGGCACATGTAAGTGTTGACTCTCTATGATTCCCAACGGTTCCAACATGTATTTATTTCCATTTTTGACCGAGTTTGGTCAAAAATTCACTCCATGTAACGTCAAAGCTTGTAATATTTAATTTTTTTATGTAAAGAGATAAATAATTACAAACTTTAGATAGTAAACAATGCTTACTTTTTCATGATTTCAATGCTTTAGTGCACGCGTTTGAAGCTCAAAACTATGATTAATGTATACGAAAACGTCTGTAATTCGTAATTTGGTAAGCTTACTGGCGTGGTTAGATATGACAAGCTGTTTATTGGTTATCGACAGGAATGCAAGTCTTTTTTAAAATACATATTTAATATTTATTTGTACTTCCAAGTTTGCAGCTTTTGCAATTGTTTTCTTCATTTAGCTAAAGACAAAACGTTTAAGATAAAGGCATAAACAACCTATAATAGAATAATTGTTAAATTTATAATAACACATTTTCGCACATCGTTTAATGAATTTTTGAATTGTTACTTTATTCATGTATTTCATCTAGATGCAACAGTGGGCAATAATAAATGCACATTTTTTATCTTTGAAGTAAAACGTAATCATTTCCATTGCTGCTTCAAATAAAATGGATACAAAAGAGCGATATTACAGAAGGCTTGGTGGGTAAAGAAAGAATTAGAATGAAATCGTAACAACGCCTGATGATTATTCAACCCGAAGATCGGTGAATGGCCTGGATTGAATTGTGGGCGAGGCCATAAACCGATCTCGGCGCCCAGGCAAGGATGATACCGCGGTGGTGTTGCTATTTCCCTCCTAAGGGATTTGATGAAAGAACATAACACCCAGCCATCCCAGCGGGGGAGAAAATCCCCATGCTGGTACCGGAAGTCCACCACGAGTCCTGGTGCCAATGGCAGTTCCGCTACCACTTTGCTACAGGACGGACAATAATGCATATCATAGCAACCAATAAACAACTATAGTACAACCCTTGCTGGAAAGACGCAATTTGCACGAGTTTGGCTGTCGTAAAACGGGCTTATATTATGCTAGAATTCTATATACAACCAAGTTAGAGTGTAGTAATACTCATTTGCGCGCCTCACTTTTGTTATTTCCTTTCCGTCTCCTAAATCCTAAGGTAGGTATGGTGTGTCACCGATAAAATCACGTCTTCAAATTAATATAATGAATTTCGAACACTCGTTGCTGTTTTGTTACATAAGGTCTCATTTTCTTACCCAAATCTGTCATGTGCACAATACTTGCGTAATATGACAGTTGTCAGGGCAAATCATACGAAAGGCTGGATACGCCATTCAACTGGAAAACATTAGTCCTGGGCACGCATGTTCGTTATTGCTGCATAGTCCATAACAAATGCTTAATCTCTAAGCCCTTGTGTAAACGAAACAAAGCTGCGAGAATCACGCAACGAACGTACCTCGTACCTTTGCACATGAACTCAACGATATCTATAATCAATTTCGCAATACATTTAAAAAGTTTTCAAGCAATGACTGTTTCTTGTTTCGCTAATTAAATAACCATCCAGGATTGCAAGAGAAAACTTAATCAGATATTGAAGTAAGTTACGGTTACTTGCATCAATAACTGGAATAATTTGCTCATGCAGTATTAAATGTCTGTTTAAATGAAAGGAAAAGAATCATAAGACCACTTTACGTCTGTGGTCCACATTCTAAGTCCGAGTTCAAACCCTGGAGGCTGACCAATTTGACTCAGTATTTTTTGTCGTTTCCCCTCAATAAATAAGGTAAATACCGGATTGTACATTTAATACACCGAACCAAAGTTCCACCTTAGGTCTAAGAAAATAGTTGCACAATAAGAATGACAGATGGCGCCCTAATTACATCTGCTGGCACGTGTAGAAGCAGAAATACAGTTTTCTGGCACTAAAGTCTCTGTGGACGTATCGAAGCTGACATCGGTCCATCACATATACACCGTTGCCCAGCACTATAGTCTCTGCAGGGGTGTGACGAAGCCAGATGGTGTGGTATAAAGATGAAATCTGGTAGAAGGCTCCTCCAGTAGCCTGGTCGCGGAGGACGATGGATTTTTTCGGATGCAAAAAGGCTTAGCAAAGCTTCCTTCGAAAGGGAAGTAAAGCCGGCGGTTCCGTGTCACTGATTTAGGAATGGAAAAAGACCCCAAACCTGTTAGAGGCATCAGAGCAAAACTTCGGTCGTTCACGCCTAATATAGAATGGGACGCTAAGAACTACAGTAGTTAAGAGGGTCATACAAAAATCTCACTAGCAGAAAGCTAACCGCCCGACACACAGAGCCACGAAGTATCTCAACAGATCCCTCGCGATTTGACAGCATATTAAAGCGACGTAAAAAGAGAAAGAAAAAAAAAATTAGAACGCCAAAATACGCTTTCATTTATGCTTATTTTGCATTAGAGATACATTATTTCTCTCGGAAAATTAATTTACCCTTGAAATTTTAAGTTAACGGGAAAGCGATAGGTAATCTTGTGATGCAGCTCACTCAGTGAACATAAATAAAAGATTCTGTAAATAACTTTTTAGACATTTACTGTCAAAAAGTTAAAAATTGAAGAATAAATATATCGTGTTATTCTAGATCCACGTATTAAGCCTACAACGTTTCGTAATCTTTTAACACCCGCAAGGATTTTTAAAGTATCTAACTTATCTTTTAACAACTACGTGTAAGGAGACCTTTTTTATTAGTGTTTACCGTCCGCTTTTACTGCTATGGCACGCAATGATACATGAAATGAAGATGGAGCACCGGTGGAATGCGATGGCGGGGGAACTCGGAGAACCTGGTGAAAGCCCGCCCTTGCGCCGCTTTGTCCACCACAAATCTCACATGCGGTCGCCTGGAATCGAACCCGGGCCACCTCGGTGAGAGAAGAGCACGGCCCTACAGAGACGATGAACCAAATGGAATGATACTCAAAGTGACCAAGGGATGGTATGTGCAAAGAAACGGCGGACGTTAGTGCTGTAATAAATGAAACGCTGAAGAAGGCTATTAATATACAAGAGAAACCCATCCAAAGCGCGATTCGATTGACCTTCATAAAATTTGAACTACACATTAATCTTACATTTTGTGATATATGATTTTGTTTCACGGATTTTTCCTCTTTCCTACTTACCGTTTCACATTTAAAAGTTAACATTTGAAAACACGTAATGTTAAAATATGTTCACATGCATTTTCTTCTATTATATGTCCTTTAGCTATAAGAAACAGATTCTAATTAACTACAGCAAATTTGTGCTTACAAAATATGCTCCTCGAGATGAACAAACAGCTTTTGAACTCTTAATAATAGATAACACGTCAGAAACTTGATAGACGTCCCCCACCCCTTCTAAGTTCCAATGCTTTTGAAAAAAATAAGTTTTATATTCACAAGTAATATTGCGGCTATTTTGGTTTATACGCATTACAATTTTAACAAAGCTTTATTAAGTTTCATTGGATTTTCAACAAATTGTTAACACAGATTATTTTACACCCATTCACCTGTGTCAAAACTGTAGAATTTGTTTGATTGAAAAGGACGACGTAAATATATATTATATACCTGCATATATATCCTAAAATAGAACATGTGGAAATGCTTCAATGTAAGAATCGTGTACCAAAAGACAACATCTATTAAAATGCATGGCTGTGTTCCTTTCCTAACTCTCCTCTTGCCAGAAATTTAAACATTAGACAAGGTACTTAAAGCTAGGGATAAGTAATTAAAAACAAAATACGCTGAAGTACTCAAAATTAAAAAAAGAATGCCAAAAAAGTACATTTTACCGTTAGATCCGAAAAGTGCAATTAGGAAGATCCACTGGCATCAAAATCAATCCAAATTAATGAAACTGTAGACTCTATGCTGCTAGGAAGTGATAATTTATACATTTATACCGCACAACTGACTTACGCGACGTTGACGGTCAACTTTTTAAACTTCAGGACAAATTAATTTCACTTATCCCTACCACTCTTTATGAAATTATTGTGAACTCATGTAGAGGGTTTTTCTTATACTTATTCCTCCCTTTTACCCCTTATATTCAAGCAAATGAAGGTGAAACATCGGCGGAACGTCTGATTTCTTTTACCTCCTCCCGACAGTTCAAGTTCTGGTAATGCAGCATAACCTCTATGTACCCTTGGTGGTGGAAGCTCGGCCTGAATGGTCCAACATCTATTTGTTTACTTTATTATTTATTTTAAAACTGTGTACCATCTTTTTGACCCCATGGTTATTTAATAACGTAAGCTACTTAGCTTTCACGTAAATATGCTACACAACAAAATATGATTCCGCACTTCCAGGCTCGTAAAGACCCCCTACACTCTCAAGGCGAACATCGAGAAACAAACGTCCGTTCACTGATGTCTAATGTTAGCAGTTTTCTCTCCTTATACAATTATTTACATTGCCCTGCTAATGAACTTGATTACAGCACCTATATTATAAAATAAACAACGTTTAACTTTCATGCATGCAGGTTTATAGAAGATTTTTGCATCCAGAAACTTCAGTGCATATCTACAGGTTGTCCCAGAATTCGACCGCACAAATTGGCAGGATTGTAGAAGGGCCCTAGATAAACAGTTTGAGACAGGGAACCTATGTATTGTCCCTTTTGCTAAATGTCAAAGTTATAGGATGTTCTAGATCGCACATCAATGGCCCTAAATTAAACGAATGAGAATTTGTGTGTCCTATTTTCATTTAGAATCCTCATTTGTACGCTAGTAGTTGAAGAAATGCAAAATTGGTGCACAATCAATACGATATTTAAAGTAATTGAACTTGCAACTTTAGCAAAATTGCCAGTTCTTTGAGGGTGTGCACGCATCTGATAGCAACTCGCTTGATTTCAGATCATGTAGTTAGCTAGAACTCTCCGCCAAAACATACTGGCGGGTGAGCCGATATAGCGCTGGTCATCAAGTCCCACGATACAAAGATCGCGCGCCTATCTGAAGTTTCCTTTTTTAGTACTTTAACTTTCTTGTTTTCTCACAGAATTCAGCATTAGAGCAGCACTAATATGCTTAGTTTACATTTCTGAAGGAAAAGCAATAATCTCTAATACAAATTACTCTCAAAAGATTTTGGATGATATTTACTGGGCGTTCAACATTAAATACAGTAATTGTCAAGGAACTGAACTTTGATTAGCGATGGAATAAAAAAATCTGGACTAATGCCAAGATTCGAACAACGGCACTTTGATTTTATCCGCATGAAATATTATGCCGTTTTAACCACTTGAGCTCCTGTGGACCTGCAACACTGTACTTTTGAAGAATCTTATCTAATGCCTATCGTGACTACGGTGAGAACCATGAATTGCTAAACATTGTATCCATATTGTTAAAGTATACAATTGTGTAAGAAAATAAATTGCTTCAAAGAGGTGCGAAACGGAAAGCACACAGACTAAGATCAAGCTGCGAACTTCAGAGCTCATGTGCTTTTTGCTGCCACATGGTACCATTGTGCACCACGCTTACTAGATTTCTGTTGAATCACATAAACAATTATTACTGACCGAACTTTAGCTTCTTGTGGTGAGGTTCACAACAATCATGGAATATTTGACTGAGTGCGAGGTTCATTTTCTCATAGGTGCAATCTCTGCAGGGATATTGCAGGTCGTCACATCGAAAAGCTCCTCTGGTGACCTGTTATACCTTGTGCTTCGGATATAGTATTATTTCTCGAAGTCTCTATGAGCCTTTCATGTAGAGATGAAAAGTAGAATCAACTTCTTGACTGTACATAGTTCTTAATTCGCTTTATGTAGGTACTTGTTTTACTACACAGATAATTGTCCATTTTTATTTCATTTTAATGTAATTTGATACGATGATAATATTGTCTCGTTAATTATAAACTGTGCCTATAATTGTAATGCACATAACACTATTTTAGAAACCCCTTTAAGGAAGGGGTTAAATGCAATTGTTATTGAAACATTCTTCGTTGCACTTACATGCTAATCGTATATTGCATTTACTTTGCTTGTCAGTACGAATAAATTATATTGAGAACGCAGCAAATTATGAATGGTTCATTGTAAAATGCAAAAAGGAGACAACACAAAAATAAATGTATCTGTGGAGGGTTGAACCCTCAATTTCGTCAACTTAACCTGATGCCCCCACACGACAGCGCTAAATAGTGCAGCTATGTGTCTGCTCTCCGAAACTCAGGTGCTCACAACACGGTCCACTGCGGTTTGATCAGTGGTGTGTTAATCCTTAATACATTTTATGCTGTAGCAGAGAATTCAGAACCCTTTGCCCATAGGTTCCCTATTCCAAACTGTTTATTTTGGCTCCCTCTGCAATCTTGCCAAGTTGTGCGGTCGAATTCTGGGACACTATGTATATGATTAAAGGAAATGTTATCAGAGGTTTTTCATTACAGACACATCTACTTGACTATCGCCTTGTCTTCGGTTTGCTAAAATGTCACATAATGGCTACCAATGTATATTCCTTGCAATAAGCTGCAATACTTTAGTAATACTGCATTGTATATATAGTAACTACTTCGGTAACAGCTATTTTTTCTACTCCACGATATACTCAACTAAAAGTTAAGGCCTTCTTTGCATGCCTATTGATAACTCAAATGTGTTCGTATTCAAATACAAAGATTTTGTCAATTTTTTAATATTTTTGTAATTTATGAAGTGTTATTACAAAGTGATTTATATTCCAATACCCGTCAGAACGATTTGGGCTTTTGAATGGAAGAATTTTTATAATGAGTTGACTGGATTTTGACAAGAAAAAAACATATACACACACCAACTTTTTTCCCTTTATAATACTATTGAGTTTATGAAATGTTGAGTTATCAAAACTTGGAAGAATTCATAACACTTGCGCTAAAATGTCATTTGACTTCATGCGTGGAACCGCATAACATTGGCCTTTTATCTTAAGGAAAACCACAAATGATAAGTTCTGAATTCCAAATGTCAATCTCGTGCATCGGACACCACATTCGTTATGACAATCCATCTGGTTTCCTACGTACAAATCATACTTGAAAAGATGCCTAAGGAACAAAGGGATACTTCATTATCTTGTATATCGCATACATCATTATGTTTTGTTTGTTTGTTTTTTTTTTTTTTTTCCTTTTTCTAACCTAAAGGTGAAGCATCTAGAAAAATGACAAACGGAGTCACACTTGTAGATGGTGCACCAAGAGTGCAGCAATGGGGGATGGCTGGTTAAAATTTGAAGGTTGTGCTCTTTAAATGAAAGAGAAGGGTAACGATTGTATTTCCCTGTCTTGCATTGAATTCTACACCTCTATAAGCATATTCAAGCTGTGCTTTTTTCCTCTCCAATAGTTGCCCATTCTTTTTGGAACTGTTACTTGCGGTTAGTATAGATGGTTCAACATAACCAACCGCAAGCTTTGATATCCTATCTATGTGCGAAAGGAAGCTAAATTCTGCGAAGTTAAACGAATATCCTCGTAACTCCACTTTAAAGAACATTTCAGTAATAATCTAAAGTAATAAAAATAAATAATTCCAGTATGGGGCATTCATATGACATTCGCTGCCCATTGCAAAATCGTTTTAACCTTAGCCAATATAAAAATATACCTACTATTATCCATATTACTTACTCACGATAAACTTCTGTCCAAAGAACATTCCCAATTGCAACAAGTCCTTAGTTGCGGACAATAGGGCAAAACAAAATTAAAAGTATAATCAGAAGCATAAATATAATTTTTTTAATGAAGTTTAGATTCCTACATCATTTCTAATTTTTGGATGGGGATATCAAGCTGCAATTTATTTATTTTTTAACTTGGAAGGATATTAGTTAATTTAACGTAAAGTCTAATATATTAATATATCAGTAAAAGGGAGCGATACACGGAGTAACGGCTTCTTCCCTCATCCTCTACAAATTTGCTTACACAAGTTATTCTTCCGTCTACTTCTTGATAGGCAACATAAACTTTCATTATCATTTATATATTTCATTGTTCATATAAGGTTATAATTGGCTAAAGCGATAGTCAGGGGTTTCAAAGCGGGTCGCTGTGTGACGGTTTTGAAATTACATTCTCTTTGCATGACCACGAGAAAAAACGAATAGCGGCTTGTCATTTAAAAAGTATAACAGTTAAAAATTCAAACGGATTATAAAGAATATAGAAATGGTCAACGCCACAAAAAATTATTCAACATAAGGTTTATGCTTCTAAATTGTTTGTGTAGTAAGATTGTTTCTCTTACGGTTTACTAGTTACATAAAAAGGATTTGTAATGAAGTGGCCTTTACAGACATTCGCAGAAATTCAAGATATGCATTTTATTTAACAGGTCAACATCCTAAATATATAGTAGGTATCTTAATATAAATCGTTAGAGTCATTTAAGGAAATAAAACATAACTAAAATGCTCGTGTAAAGATTATGTGGAGTAGGGAGAATTTCTTAAAAATCACCGTGTTGCATCCTTGGAAGATGGCGAATATAAATACTAAGTTTGGTATCTAAGTAACTTTTAGTTTATGAGCTATGGTTTTTACAGACACACACTATTTGTTCTAAACTTCTTTATTCTATTCAAAACTTGCATATCCAGGGCAATCTTGGTATAGATATTTTGGTGGATTATTTTGAAAACTGTTAATGCCGAGAAAAATATTAACTAACGCGAATTGTGTATTTTAAAAGTCCCTATATTTATCTTACATATTTTCTGTTTACACAGAATTACGCAAAATTCAATCAGAATAAAGCTGACATCATAAGCTATTTACAGAGATATCAACACATTCATTTTATTCGTATCTATATTGCAAATGTGGGACATTTTAATAAAAATTAGCAGAGCCGTTAACAATAAAAATAAATCAATAATTCAATGAAAATGTTCTTTTACTGTAGTTAGAGTAGGTGAAAAACGCTAAAAACGCGGACTTAAATACGATGTATTGTGTTCATTCAAATTTCCATTTTATAATTATACTGCTGCTTTTTCTCTTGACTTTTTAATTGCTTTTTAAAGAGTGTCTCGTGGGAGCTCGAGGCATTTACAGTGAAATTTCTTCGTAGAATTTAGTTTTTGAATACAATACTTCTGGTAAAGAGTAGATAAATAGCTTCAGATAATCAATTCACGAATATCCTTACTCGGCATTAATTGATCTGCATACCTTGGAAATGTTTACTACTCTAGTTAGATCATCAACACCCGCGGACATTATTATCAACTAAGGTGTGTCCCTTTTTACTTTTTCTACGTGTACTACATACATAGTGTATAGAGAAGGAATTGTAATGCACCCAAAAATTCGATACCAAGATTTCACCGGAAATACATGTTTTGGGTCGCCCTGAATCCAAAAAAAAAGCATTTTTGTAAAAAGTCCGCGCGCGCGCAGGTGTGTGTCTGTGTGTGTGTTTCCTGTGAACAGCATAGCACAAAAACGAAAAGACCGTTGAATACCAAACTTGGTATTTAAGTTAATAACTTCCAAGGATGCGACACGAAGATTTTCAAGAAAATCCCTTTGCATGGAACTTTTTTTGAAAATTTTGATTTTCTCAAAAATGATTCTAACGACTTTGATTAAAATATCGAATATTAAAGATATTTACCTGACAAATAAAATACATATCTTGAATTTTCTGGGAATAGCCTCTGAAGACTACTTTATTCTGGATGAATTTTACGGAATTTTGCATAACTGCCAAACCGTAAGAGATGGACAAAAACTTACTGCACAAAAAATGTAGAGCACGTTAAAACACACAATTTATGTTATATACATTTCCCCCCCCCCCCGTAGAGTTGATCCTTTTAGATATACCTGGTTATTGGCTTCAGCTTTAAAAAACATACTTTTCTTATACAGCAATTTGTCAACTCGTCAACAAAGGAACTTCACTCACATAGCAAACAGCTTTTGACTATCACTTTAACCTATGGTACTCCCTTATTTCGCTTCTATTTATAAGAAAACGAGTAATCTGCTAATTTGTTTTCGATTAGCATGAAGTAAATAGAAGCATAAGCTTTTTAACAATAATTTGTTGCACAGATGTAGAGAAAGTTATGTGAATGTAACATTTCAGATTTTATTTATTTATTTCTTTCCTTTTCTCTTGCTTTCTTTACAAGTTTATTTATGAGTTTCAGAAACCTATCATTATGCGCAGTTGTGTGAGCTATCGTGGAATTAACCCAGGAGAAATGAAACCTATAGTGAACCAAGGAAAAAGTTCCATTAAGTGCACAAGGAATAGTACTTTTTAGTGAGGTGCTCCTAATAGCAGCCTTAAATCCACATCTTATCAAGTTTCATTTTATTTTACATGTATTATAACCGTTGGTATAATTTCCTTTGCAGATGCATTTAATGTATTTTTATCAGTCAATGATAGTGAATAATAAACATACAGATATACAAAAGCGTTACTGATCAAATCCCAGAAATATAGATCTTAACCAGGCAGTTTCACCCAAGCCATGCTCAAAATTCAAGAACTTTGTATTTTAGGTTCTCGAAACTAGTGTTTCGCATCGTAATGAGAAAACGTTTACATTTATTTATGCACACGAATAATAGCGAAAAACTGTTCTAATACCTTGAATATTCTAATGAAATTGTGCAAACAAGGCTGATTTTAAAATGTATGCTTACAAACTTAAGCTTTTCTCTAAAGTCTAATCAAGTGAAATATTTCAATTTTTGACATGTATTCCATTACATTTCTCCTTATAAGGAAACTATTTAAAGGTCTATGTAGCTTATTTTCTAAGAATGACCTAAATATGATGTAAATTCCTGTACATACAGCAATTTATTAATACTAGAGCAATACGGCAAAATCACAAATTAATATAATTATGTTTGTTTTCAGTTATTTATACAAAATAGAAATTTACTAGATAGGTCTAGGTCAAGGTCATCATCTTATATCTATTCCTCGGCAAAACGATGAGGCCTAATAATCTTGACTGTCAAGGCGTTCCATTTACTTTATATCTATTTATTCCAACAGGGAAATACTAGGAATTCAGAGTACAAAAGTACTCGTTATATAACAGAAATGGAACACAGTGAAGTTGTATCTTAATATGAAACGTTATATGAAAGTTATACACAACTGTAGTTACGCAGGTACGTAATATGAGAATAGTAACTAATGATGCTATTTGAACTTCATATCTACGTAATATTTATTGCACTTAACTAAACATTACCTTCTGCAATTATCATGGTAAAAATCTCGTGTTACATTCATATGTCTTTCCCTCTATCGCTTAGATGTTATTGAGTATACAAATTATTTTTACGAAATTCTATTTTCCTTTCTCCTTCGTTGTAATTGAAATAGAATTAATAACTGTACTATACATTTAGTTATGATACAAAGGTAGTATCGATAGACAAATGTACATAATAGAACTGGACGCTTTATGATGCCCTTAAAATTACAATGTCTTTCCATGGCATAGCGAGAAAAAACTGAAAATCGACAAGAATTTGAAGGAATAAGTATTGAACAAGAATTATAATGAATATATCGGAGTTTGCTGATGCCACAAAAAGTTATTTACATAGATTGTGTGTCTTGATGAGGGCTACACTTTCTGTGTAGCATGTTTTCGTAAATCGCTTACGTTTACCAGTTATCTTTATTCCGAAAGAAGAGATTTTTGTCATTTTATTTGTCATGAAAATATTTTTAAGCTGTGGTATTTTATTAAATCGTCAAGAGCCATTTTTATTTCACACAAAAAAATCAAAATATGCTCAATGATTAGGGGTGTTGCACATCTGGAAGGTGAATTTCAACATTAAAGTTGTATTTGTCCGAATTTCGTTATGCTGTTCAAGGACACACATATGGGTATTTTATAGAAATGTTTTTTTTTTAAATATCAGGAATCTCAAAACTGTATTTGGGGTGAAATCCGCTATTGAATTTTTGGAAGGAATGCAATAGCTTCTCTGCCTAACAGGCAGGAAGTGGAAGAAAAATAAAAAAGAGAGAAAGAAAAGACACTAAATTAAACACTGTATTTTTTTATTAACAATAAAATTGTAAATAACAGCTTCTGCAGGCAGTGAATTGTAACAAAAATACTCTTCTGAAGTGCGATCAATCTGTACACCTGGAATAACTTCTAACGAGTTAATTTATTCAAGTTGCAGAATTTCGTCAAATTATGCCACTGAAAGATTACTTACATTTTACCATCATCGCTATCTATTTCGAATAGAAAGTATTAACCTAACGTCTGGTTCCAACAATCCATCCTTTTCCCAATACACATCATCAGCAATTACCTTCAGACTTCTCAGTTGGCATACATCATATCTCGTGCCTATCACCCTCTCGTGTGGTGTAATGATTACCATGCTAACTTCATATGCCCAAGGTCACGGTTTCAAGCCCGGCGGTGGACGATGCATTTTTTCGGGCGTAAAAATCCTTAGCATAGCTTCCTTCAGAAGGGAAGTAAAGCCGTTGGTCCCGTGTCGTAGATTTACGGCATGTAAAAGAACCTCAAGCCTGATAGAGAGGCTTCTGAGCAAAATTAAAGAGTGCGCAGTTAAATAACACTCCATTTACATTTTATTTCCAAAGAGATAGTCAAATATTTTATAAGCTGGTTGCCATATGGAAGAAATCCTTTCTTTGCGTTGTCAGGAGTTTGCAAAGCAAATTTCTGCATTAATAAATGTATTTTAAAACTAACAAGGAATGTCTATATAAAAAAAAAGGTCAACTCCACGAGAAAAAAGTATGCCATAAATTCTATATTTGAATGAGATCTATATTTTTTGTGTAGTAAGTTTTTGTCGACCTCTTACGGTTACCAGTTATGCACAATTCAGCGAAATTATGCAGAATAAAGAGATTTTCAGAGGCTATTCCCGAAAAATTCAGGATATACATGTAATTTGTCATATAAGTATCGTTAATATACGTTAAAATCGTTAAGAGCCATTTTTGAGGCAATCGTAATTTTCGAATGTTCTTCCATGTAAAGGGTTGTTTGGGGTGAAGAGACTATCCTCAAAATCTTCGTGTCGTATCCTTGGAAGATATTAAACTTAAATATCAAGTTTGTTATTTTACCGACTTTTGAGTTTTGAGTTACGTGTTCACAGATACATGGACACTTTTCTAAAAACATTGTGTTCCATTCACACAAGGTTCTGTAGTTGTTTCACATACAAACTATTCTTATGGAAAAGTATTCTTTTATCTACATCATGCTAATCGCGATAAACATAGGAGAAACGGACTTGTTATTGACTTCTTTGCAAGTAGAAGGGAAATAAGGGAAAGCATTAGGCTAAAGGGATAGCCAAATGTTTTAACAGCTGGTCGCTATGTGAAACAATTGAGAATAGGTTCACTTTGCATAGTCACATTTGAGAAACGTTAGGTAGTTTAAAACACACCAATTACACGGAATATCGCGAAAACGGTCAACTTTACAAAAAAAACTTATATAACAAAAGCATGTGTTTTAACGAGACGTACATTTTTATATAGTAAGGTTTGACTCTTATGATTTAACCATAATGTGAACATTTTTAAAAACTCAGCTAGAAAAAGAAGTCTCAGAGGCTATTCCCAGAAAATTCAAAACATACATTTTATTTTCGATGTAAATATCTTTAATATACTGTACTTTAATCAAAATCGTTAGTCGTTTTGAGAAAAACAAACTTTTCAAAAATTTTCCATGTAAAGGGTAGCCATTGTGAAGGGGGGAGTCTTGTGAATTTTTGTGTCGCATCCTTGGAAGATGCTAAACATAAATACCAAATTTGGTATTAAGTTTTTTGGTATTTATGACCTTTTTCTAAGAAGGATTTTTTCGGACTCAAAAATGTCGTGTTATTTATGGACGCTCTTTAACTGCTATGGTTCTCAGCGTCCCATTCTAAATTGGGCGTGAAAAACAGCTTAATTTTGCTCAGAGACCTCTCAATCAAGCTTGAGGTTCTTTTACGTGCCGTAAATCTACGACACGGGAGCAACGGTTTTACTTCCCTTCCGAAGGAAGCCATGCTAAGGATTTTTACGCCCGAAAAAATCCAATGTCCTCTGCCGGGTTTGAACCCGCGACCTTGGGTATATAAAGTCAGCATGGTATCCATTACATCATGGAGGGCGACTTTATGACTCAGGGGACCTCAAAACATATTTCCGGTGAAATCTCGACATCGAACATTGGATGGAATACTATAACTTCTCTAGCTACTATGTACATTGTAATTACATACGTGCTAGGAAAGTAAACAATTGGGGGGGATAGGGGACCCTAAACGTATCTATATTTCCGGTGAAATCTCGGTATCGAATTTTGAGAATAGAAAAAAATAAAAATATATATGATATAATCTGTTGTTTTAATAAGATCTACACAAAATTCATCCAGAATGAAGAAGTCTTAAGAGGCTTCTCCAAGAAAATTCAAGGTATACGTTTCGTGTCTCATGAACATGTGTGAAACATGGCATTTTAGGAAAAATCACTAAATCCATTTTTAAGAAAATAAAAAATGTTATTTTCAAAATCTTGTGTCTTAAATACCAAGTTCTGAATTTAATCGACTTTTCCTTTTTGAGCTATGTTGTCCACAAACACAGACACAGACCCAGACACACACACACACACACACACACGGACATTTTTATGTTTTTTTTTTAAATTAGTGGTCCTCAAAACATTCTTTTTCGGTGAAAACCTCGGTATGGATTTTTTTGGGGTGCAATACAATAACTTCTACTATCTACTATGTACACTGTACATACGTGCTAGAGAAAGTAAATGTGATCCAATCCCATGGTTCTCTCCATTCACTCTTCCAAAAAATATTATCTTTATCCTAGTTTAACGTCTTTCAATCTGGTAAGTCGACCTAACGAGATTCAAACTTGAGACTTCTTGAATTTGAGACAGACACGCTACCCTCACACTACGGAGGCGGAAAATAATCGTACCGTTCTATCCTGTTAATTTAGATACCTAAATCTCCATTATTCATTTCCACGTTTCGTTGCAGGCAAGTATAAAAATTATACAATAGATTAAAGAGACAGTTAAATCTTTTCAAAGAAGGTCGCTATGTGATGGTTTTTAAATTTGCTCTCTTTGGATGAATACAATAAATAATAATAATAATAATAATAATAATAATAATAATAATAATAATAACAGCAACAACAATAGCGGTTTGTAGCTGAGAGAAATATAGTGCTTGAAAATTCAAACTAATATCTAACAGAGAATATCTCAGAAATGGTTAGTGCTGCAAACAATGTCCATATAATAATGTGCTTTGGCGAATTCTTCACTCACTAACATCAGAACAGAATGTATACATAAATGTAATGGTAAGCAGGCCTCCCTGCACAAAGAAAAAAAGAAAAGAAAACTGGTAAGTAAACAGTTAACCTCCAACGCAATAATGCTTACAATCTTCCTGGTATTGTTAGGTTTCATAGATAATCCCAGCAATTTACTTTGACGTGCTCGCATGCAATGCATGCCAGCAATCTAGCTTATACCAACTAACCGGGCGCTATGCGGGATCCGACTAATGCACGAAAGCAAGAAATACACAGCATAACACGACTAACACATGAAGGGGATTTTTAGTGGGTGTACCGCGTCTTAGCGGGAAGTCCCACACATCCCCCAGTCATTGCACGCCGGGGTCATATATAGTAAATGCAATAATACATTTCTCCTCTCCAAGGGGGGGAAAATTTGTGCACTAAGATTTTATTTTTTTTTCTAACCGAGCGAGGTGGTGGCGCCGCAGTAACGCATAACGACTCGCATTCAAGAGGTCCCAGGTTCAAACCTGTGACCAACCTGTCCGACTGTCTTTTATTATTTGTTCGCGGCGAATGCTGGATTGAATCATATGATTCGCGAATTTCCTATCGCCACTTTCAACACCTATCATTTTCGTTGTTCACCTCCATGTAAGGCATTAGGCCTGACTAGGTAAGCTATGATCCATAATTTGCCTGCTTTTCGATAGGCGACTGATCTAAGACAATGGCTTGTAAGCCTTGAGGTGAAAGTCCTACAATCCGCTGAGATTTTTGTCCATCTCTTATGGTTTGCTATTGTTATACAACTGTCATTCAGAATCAATAATTCGCAGTGTATTTAAAAATAAATAAATGAATAGCTTTGCCATGAAAATAGCTTCAACATATCTACGCTATTTCCAAAAATAAATGTTTTTCAAAAATGTTTCATGTAAAGGGTACTCAGTGAAATGGGCAGGGTGTCGCACCCTACACCCTTTACACAAAATGCAATATAATATATATTTTAAACTCAAATGAATCTCAAACTTATGACATTTTAATCAATATCGTTAATGCGTTTTTAGAAAATATCGCAACATAATCATAATCAAAGTCGTCATGATGCTAAATTTAAATACCTAGTAGAGTGCATTTGAGCCAAGATATTCTCGTTGACATCATGTACATTTTTCGAAAAATTCTCGTTTTTATTTCAGAGGACTTTAAAACAACTACTTCCGTTGAAATAGGGATAAGGTGCAGTACCCCATTAATTTACGAAGCGTAACTGACAAAGAAAGTAAATCTCAACGTAGCAAACTGGAAGTATTTAACTTCGACTTTCCCTTTAAAATTTGTTTACACACTTCCTTCAGTGCATTAGCTCCCTTGACAAACAATACTTAAGACAGAGACATCCATTTTAAGACAGTAAAAAGTTATAACGTTTTGTTCTAATTATTACGTTTGTAAAATTATAGGATAACACACCTGAGCATTAAAACTATGTAAATCTAAGTATTAAGAGATGAATATACAAACAATTGAGTCAAAATGCATTAAAATAAACACAAATCTAGTTTAAAATTTCAAATTATACGCAACAGAAACTATATTCATAATAACATATTGAAACTGGAGCAATATATTCTCAGATATCTGGCGTCCCGTTTACACGGCAATTCAACTAAAGGCCTGATTTAATTTGTGTGGTCCAGGTAGGTATATTGTTATTACTCATGTTATCAATCGTATGTTTGTTACGCTTTATTAAATGAGATCCACTACTAAATAGTATAAAACATGGTTATTATGTTTACACAAAAGTTCTGTTTAATTGTTTTCCAAAACTTTTATTTTTCAAGCATGTGACTGGCATTAATATTTTGAAAGTATCTAGCAGCCATGTATTTTATAGTTGCGCATATTCAGCCATTAGAAAGCGAATAAATATGTAATCCAGATTAAGACAAAAACTGAAACAAAAATGTTGGGCGACTTGTGTTTCTTATCGAGATGGTTACTATAATAGGACTTCAACTTCTGTTTGTTGTGACTACTGTACGCTTTTTATATGGACCTGAGAAAACTGAACTTTTCGCTACTTCATTGATGATAATTTGCTTCGGAGCACACGAGAAATTACTTAAATGTTGACAAAATATTATGTATTCAATTTTAAAGAAGGTTTTAGAAACATGTTTTAGTTCTCATCAATCCTCACGTCTTTTTCAGATGTTTCAAATGCCAATTCCTAACTTAATAGTGTTTTCACCTGGAGCTAGCACTGATTGATGTTTCCAATCCATTTGAAATGCTGGTGGTACGCCACTGCGGCTACAACCGGGCAGGCCAAGCCAGGCCAGGCAAGGTCACGCCATATACCGGGCGCGAACATGTACATCCATCCCGTGACCTGGTTCCGACGGGCTCCGAGCGCCACCGAGCGCCGAGAACAAACGCCGGATCGATGCCACCAAGGCCGATAGGTAGGCAGGTACATAGAGAAAACTCTACTTCCCCCACTCCACTCACATAAAGTTACCTGTACGTCCCCTCCCACATCACTCTCCTGTCTATGTGCCCACTTACCTGCCACCATCCCACGCTTTTTCACAGCAGTAGCAACGACGACGGCGGCGTCATCGGTTCACAGCACCGCGGAGATTAGCATTGCCACTACCTAAAATACCATTCCCCGACAATCACCGATACCACATCGCATTCACAACACTGCTAACCCTCGCGACACCGTCGAAGGGAACTGTAACAGTTAACGCTTGGTGGTACACCGCACAACCCAGATGTTCGCCACTTCTCATCGATTGGCAGGCAGGTCTCGTGACGTCACCAGACCGAACCAATCCCCGAGTCCCGCTGCTCTACATAATGGAGGAGCTGTCAAAACCCGTGCGAGTCAGCTGGTGCTCCACGGGGTGGTGGAGCAGTACATCTGTCTTCTTGAAGAACATCCCTTTCCTTCCTCAGCCTCTTGCTGCGGCAGTTGCACACAAATGGGATTTATATATTACAAGACCTGCTCTATTTTCCATCTCATAATCTCATCAAATGCGGTTTCCACCAACTTATGTCCCATAGCATGCTTTCCTTTTCAGTGTTGCCTTTGCTTCTTTGCTCTCAAATCTTCACATATATTTGTGTATTAGCACCTATTATTTATGACACTAAAGAAATCCTTCACACTATTTATGACGAACTCCAAAATCCAGAGAGTTACAATTCCCATAATCCGTTCTATCTCTAATGAGTTTTTGGGGATCAAAATGAAGGTGTTTTCAACATTCAGTTTCTGGTCATCTAGTGTTTAATTTTAGCACCACGATAATAATGTTTGAACTCTTTAATAGTCTTCGTCAAACGTACGTAAAATGTACGTTTTAATGCGAATTTTAATACTTAAATTCCGGTATGTACTAAACTTTTCACCATGGCAAGGCAGTTTTCTAATCATAAGTACTTCTCCGTAGTTCTACTTTATCCTTTAAGATGTCGAACATTCTAAGCTATGAGGACAATAGATTCATTTGAGCTGCGTAACATCCATTCACCCTCCGAATAAGATCTGGCCACTTAAGAGGACGTTTCTTCCGCTATTGCAAAAATTGGGTAATACAGCGTGTTAATTAGTTATAAAATGTGAATTTTTAGTTTCGAATTTTTAAATTATATAATTTAAATAACATTCTAAAATGTTCAAAACAATCCTAGCAGAATTAAAACATACAAAATTATTTTTCAAAAAAGTTTATATACTTATTTTTAAAAGTTCTTGCCAATTTAAATTATGTTAATACCCAAAGCTACTGAATATTAAAATCTTGGTAAAATATGAATAGAACTGAGAGACATTTGCACGATTTTATTTGCAATTTCTGGACTTTCTCCCTGTCCAGGTCAAAAACACAAGAAATGTACACGAATGGAACTTGGATAAGAATTTTTCAATGAAAAGATGAATTGTTAGGTACCTATCATCTTCATCCACCATGATTTCTCAGCAACAAAAGTAGAAATATCTATTTTAAAGGCCGATTATTTGCAAAATTATCGTTTTGAGTGCATTGCGACAACACGTCCGTTTTCTATTAATGTGAACTGTTTAGGAAATATATTTAAGCATTTTTTCAAAGAGATGTCCATGACATGTTACCTACTTATAAACACTGCTACATTAAATGTGAATGTGAATATGAATGGTTTATGAGATACACATTTTCTATATATGATAACCTGCAGCCCATCATTTCAGATTTCAATTTAAACTGCATTGAATATAAAAACTGACTGTGCAAATGTCAGCTTATCTAAGGATACTGGCAACCGATCCCCTTATCCAGAAGAGAAGCTCCAAACCTATCCATTTGTTTTGGTCTAGTGTCCTAATTTCGGAAAACCAAACTACTGGTTTTAAAACAATTGGTTTTATTCGACATGTTCATGGCTTTGAAGAATTTCTGCTTATCAGCCTGTTATTTCTCACGGTTGCTTATACAGTTGCGCTCCAAGTTAACCCATAGCTACCACGTTTTCTTGTACCTATAAGAGATCAATCAATTGTCTTGTCCATATCGTATCAGGCATCGTCCTGGCGTGAGTCATAACCGTATCACCGCAACCTTCTTTCTTTCCAACTTGCTTCCGATGAAAACTTTTAGGTCATGCATTTTTTGTCCCAAGTAGTTTCTTTTCCTGGTACGGTGTTATAAATTTTCAAAAATGAATTTCGGATACTTCATAACACAGTGATTGCTACTATTCATCTGTTCGCATATAAACAAGTAGAAAACTTTTCTTCGTAAGACAACGATTATAATTGTTACAACTGTAGCCAATGGTGATGTAGTTTTTTCGTAAACCCATTGAGAACTATGTGTTAGATGTGCGGAGAACTTGTGACTCTCTCTCTCTCTCTCTCTCTGAAAACCAATAATTAATTTTCTCCTCTTGGACTTACAGACGCAGAAGAAAAAATTCACCCACAAATTTGAAATCAGATTTCACCAGAAGTTCATGTAAAATCTAATGTGTTAATATTCATGAATTCCTCTACCTCTATTGTTAATTTTATATAGGTTCTACAAACTATCCCTTATTTTTCAATCTGCTTTTTGTTAATCGAGATGAAGGTTTGTATATATAGTTCATTGTTTTCTAACTGGAACTTTACCTACTTGTCTTCCGCAGAATCTGGAATATAAGGAGTGTAATAAATTAAAAAATAATAATACCAAATAGTATTTTAACAGCAGGAGTGGTTTTTCAAGCCAAAACTTCGGATATGACCATCGAAGTTGAAGGTTGATTTAACAAATGAAACAGATAAACATGCTAAACGATGGCGGCCACCATAAAGGTACTTTATACATCTATGTCAGCCATCTTGTTCTGGAGTTACAATAGTCTCCGGGATTCAATGCTTTAACATTAGGTTATTTTATATAGGGTCCAAGTAGTCTTCACGTTAACAAACCGAAAAAAGTGCATCGCCCAAAACACCTGGACTTCTGGAAGAACAGTGAAAGTCCTGTTTCCCTGAATATAAATTCATTCGGCAGGTACCGGGTTCGATGTGACTCGATTATTTTTTTTTATTGTATACTTAATATTACATCCTAAAATAAAATATACATAGACGGTAAAACCGAATACTTTGCTATCTGACATTGATAATAATTATGCTCCTTACTGTCATCTGCCCACTACATAGATTTAGAAGTATACCAGGGTAGTTTGTGTGTGGTAAAAAAGCAAACAAACCGCCATTCTCCTCGATATGGTCTCCTTTGAGATATATTCACTTGGTCCAGCAATCCTCCAGCTTTTTCATGCCATCGGAAAAATAGGTTTTGTCAAACTCTACAAAATACTCGTTGACGGCGACTATCACTTCCTCGTTTGATAAAAATTTCTTCCCACTAAGCCAATATTTCAAGTTGGGGAACAGGAAGAAATCACTTGGGCTAAGTCTAGTGAATAGAGTGGATGAGGAACCAATTCAAAGCCCTATTCATGCACTTTTGCCATTGATGTCGCCAATGTGTGGGACGGTGTATTATCCTAACGAAAGAGCACTTTTTGCGTGCCAGGCTTGCTCTGTTTCAGCCAAAGCTAGTTTCAAACGATCCAACAATGAAGCATACATAATAGGGTCCAGTTATAGTTCTATATTTTTCCAAGTAATCTATGAGGATTATTTCTTGGGAATTCCCTTCCCACCAAAAAATGGCCTACACATTACCTACTAGCTTTCCTTTCTTCAAGTGCACTTTCACCAGCTTTTGTCCATTATTTTGACTGCTATTTTGACTGATGTTTAATGATAGATCCATCACAGATCCGAAAAATGTGGATTACGATTAAATATCGCCAGACATTGTGCTGAAATGCTGCTATGAATACACTTTTGGTTGACTGAGCAATGGCGGCACCTATCTCGCTCACAAATTCTCCGTGCAGTATACTATACACTTACTCAGTTGAGATGCCGACAGCTTCAGCAATCTACGAATTTCTTGCATTACCATATCATGGAAGTTGTCAATGATTTCATGTGTGGTGACCTCAATTAGACAGCCGGAGCGCGCTTCGCCTTCGGTGCTCGTTTCACCACGTTTAAATTAATTAATCCGAAAATAAATGGTCTTCAATGATGATACAGAGTCCGCGTAAACTTCAATTTTCTCCATTTTCAATCGCAGTTGACACACTCACAATTATACCTCTGTCAACATTGAACTATACGCTACCTTGAATAATCTAGTTTACCAACCACTAAGCCGCTACAAAAATGTTAAATTCTTTCATGGTACTTACCAAACCACCCTCGTAGTTACCCAGAACTAAGGTAGATACGTGTCGAAACTATGTCTGTAAAGGTTGGCTAGCTCTAAGGCATCTACAGAAACGTATAGAAGCTATCATCTACCAATCACGTAAGTTACAGAGTTACAGTTGCCAGAGTAGACACGTATCGAAGCTGACATTCAGTCCATCACGCATAGTAGCAGAGATACAATTGCCTAGCACTAAGGTCTCTGTGGGCACGTGTAAAATGTATTCTACGGCGGTAAGGTTATCTAGCATTAAGGCCTAAATGGAAGCGCGTCGAGGCTCTCATCTGCCCATCACTATAGGCAGAGTAGCCTAACACTAACGTATGTGTGGACACGTATTGAAACTAGCATTCTGCTCGTCACGTATGGTAGCAGAGATACAGTTGTAGAGTTATCTAACACTAACGTCTCTAGCAGATGTCGAAATTGTCATTTGTCCGTCACGTATAGCCATCACGTACAGCCCGAGAGATACAGATGCCTGGCAATATTTCTGTTGACACGTGTCGAAACTGCCATCTACTTGTCACGTAGTAAAACAGTGATACAGTTGCCTAGTGCTAAGGCCTCTGTAGTCACATGACGAAGCAAGTTGGTATGGGATAGGGACGGGACTTAGAAGACTATATAGCCGTCACACACCGTCACAGAACCGACCATGGCATTGCATTTTTCTAGCATGATTCAACATCCCCTCTCTTGACACGTTTTCCTCGGCGTGTCATTATTTGTCTTTTTCGTAGTGATATTTAAATTATATTTTGTTTCGGAAACATTTTATAAACAATAAAATCATTAAACGTTGAGAACGTATGCTATTATTGTCACAATTACTGTGTTAGACTGAAAGAGCCGTTTCAAAAATCTTCAAGTTAATGCAAAACAATGGCACTTCAAAGCTGATTGTTATCAGGCTTTACGAGTACCGATCTCTGGAAGTTGGTCAAAAATTATATACAAATATAAAGATTATTAATTTATTATGTTCGATTTTCTGGAAACGTTTTCGTGTAAATATTGTTATTAGACTCAAAATGACATGCAACGATTTAAATGGTACTGGGCGAAGAGTCTTGTTGCACATGTTAGGATTTTCACATTTATTTAAAATTTCTAAAAGCCCATTGCTGAATTAGCTGCGCTTTGTTTCTAAATTATGTTTTTTAAGCACCTATATAACCATTTTAAGAAAAACAAAAGCATACATATGCAGAATTTAAGATCTCTTTATGAGTATAGTTTTAGGCTCGTTTTTCTTGATGGTATACTTTAAGACATTTTTCTACTCCTAAAAAGTTCCTTACGAAGAAGTCTTTAAATTATCAGCAGGGCTTGTATTTTAGGTAAAAATCTAATCTTTTCTTCGTGAAAAATGTGAAATTAAATTAGCATAACAGGATTCATGTGATTATTTGACCAAAACTGATAAACTTGTAGTATCTAAAACAGCCCAAATTATGTAGGAAACTATTTTTACCCCTTTTAAATATTTTGAACAAAAATGCATTTTAAACTGATCAAACTAAGTAAAAATGCTATAATAATTTATTAACATGGGTAGTTAATGAAATTGTACGTTTCTCAAGACATGTTTTGAGCCCAACCCTAAACTACAATAAACGATTCGGATAGCACTTCTTGCAAAATAGAGATTCAGTATACATTTGGAGGAAATTAAAGACGAGAATGCTGCAAGTAATACTTCAGCTAAAGATATATTGAAGGATTCATCAATTTACCTTATTGGATATATTCTTACATTAATTTCTTACCAAATGGTTACTGCCCTTGAATCTTCGAGATAAAATGTCTATAAAAAGGAATTTAATTAATAAAGCAAAAGGAAAAATAAACTCGATTGGTGATAAAATTCGAAAATAGCTTAAGTGATTCACAAAAATTCGCATTTATCGAATCTTTATAATATGGCTAATACACTGTCTGCTACAACTATTGAGATAAATAAATAATTCCCTGGCGTCTCATACCAAGATGGAATATGCTCTGGTGATGTTGAGCGCTCATTATCTGCGTGCAAACTAATATTAACGGACAAATCTTTGCAAAAAAGTCTAGAAAAAATATCAAGTAGTTCCTCCAACATTTTTATTTTTACTCCATGGCACGACAGCTCACGGGGAACCTTGGCCTACCGCCCGGCCGCTGCGTCCCCCATCTCGGTCCACTACAGACGTCATGGATGAGGTGCAGTATTGGAGGGTGAGACGTGGTCAGCGACTCGAACCCCCCCGGCCGGTTAATGCGGTCCTCATGACCTGGAGCCGCTACTTCTCCATCAAGTAGCTCCTCAATTGGCCCCCCAGGGACCTTACGAGGTTGAGTGCACCCCGGGCCAGGTCTCCCAGCGGGGGAAAAAATCCCCACGCCGATACTGGGGATCGAACCCAGGTCTCCCGCTTGGTAAGTACATTTGCTAACTAAAACTAGCTATGCAATTACTAATATAAGACAAATGTGTTACTTCACAAAGCTATAACAAGTATGATAAGTATGTTTCTTTTGTAGAAGCTGAAACTCTCAACCGAGCAAACACTATTTTTTATAACCAATTAAATTACCAATTAGCTAAAATAAATGTCTATTTCTTAGCAAACTTATTTTCTAGTTGATTAAGTAGCATACACGTTAAATATTGTTTAAAGGTTATGAAAATGTATTTGTTAGGAGCATTTTTGCATCACATTTGTGTTTTAAAATGCATAATCCAGGAACAACTTAACATATATTTGCTGAATTTTTCAACTACACTTCTCTATACGGTAAACAATTCAGAGCATTGGGTTTTGGAATATTCTCAGATTGGTTCACTTAAGATCACCTATGGATAAAATGTCTAATACACTAACTTACAACCGCTTGTGTGTGTTTGTGGGTGGGGGGGGGCGGGTGTGAGTTTGTGTGTGTGTCATTGCAATATCTAGGGTAGTTTTCAAATTATTAATTTTTAATTAATTATTTTAATGCCAAACAAAAAATGGTCCACACAATGAACGCATATGTTCTTTTTGACAGTAAGAAGCATTTCTAGTTTTTTGAGAAAATAATTATAAACTTATGAGAAGCAAAATTTTTCACTAATCATAGTGTGTTATTTAGATATTCTAATTAATATTTCTCCCTTCAGCTTTGGCTGAATCTGCATAAAAGTTCAAGAAAATGTAATAAAACTTGCATCGTGTGGAACATTTTGAACGCGTAAACACGGAGGGGGGGGGGGGAAGTGAGAAACACAGCTTTGAAATTCTAAAGGACTATTTGGCGTGGTACGCAGGCACATGTAATATTTGGTGTAAAATTATTTCTAATGATCAGTAATGCACAACACAAAGAGATCATGAATACAGGATTCATTCCTAATAATATATCCACAAACAAGAATTTCGTTCATTTTCCACCTGAAACAGTAGTAGCTAGTAGAATGTTGATTCCTTGAGCTAGTACATCAAATACTTGGGCATGAACTAGCAAGCTGCGCAATAAAGTTTAGTCGGCAGGAGTGCGTGCATGTGTGTATGCACCGTAGGGTGCCTGTTTCTGGGCGCGGATAAGTTTGCCAAGTGCGAGAAGGCAGACCTCGTGGTAATGATAACAGTGATTAATGAGAAGGGAAGCACGCACATCTTGCAACGCATCCCTCCTCTCTGCCGGAAATCTCGGCACCAGATTTCCCTCCCCCACTTTATATCGCGGGCTTGCTGCCGAAGTCTGCTCATGGCCCACTTTCATTCCACCTTCTTGAAAGACACCACTTCAGTCTTCAAGTGGAGATGTTAAGCAACATTGCCCCGTGTTCTGATTAAAGATAAGTGCATTTTAAGTAACTTACAGAGAAAGATGTAGGAATTGTATAATTTGAACATAGGTACATATTTTTTACTTCAACATATCGTTAGGGATTTAATTAACAATGGTATAAAATGACTGTGCTGCGAATGATTTAAAATAACACACCATCCACATTATTAAACAATTGGTACGTTGGAAATACCAGTACTTGGGATATGAAGAAATGGGCCCCTCTTTCAACTATGACTTATAGAATTTATTGATATCTTAGACTTAAAGGTACAGAACCCAAAATTATACCTATCAATATTTCACCTTAGAAAGTAGATTTCTCTCTCTTCTTAACTACCTCTCCCTTTAATAATGCACATTCTCTACTACGTACAATAATTAGGGGAAGTATTCTAATGCACTCAAAATTCGATGTCGAGATTTCGGCGGAGTGTATGCTTCGCAGTACTCTGTCGCGTCTTTTCAGAAAAATGTATGTGTGTGTGTGTTTGTGTGTGTGCGTGTGTGTGTGCAGGCGCGGGTGCGTCTGAACAACATAACTGAAAACGAAAAGTCCGTTAAATATCAAACTTTACATTTAATTCAATATCTTCCAGGATGCAACATGAAGTTTTCAACAATTCCCAGTCCCCAAATTACCTTCATATGTAACATTTTTCAACATTTTTGATTTTCTCAAATACGGCTAACAATTTTGATAATACCACAGGTATACATATTTAAAAATCTTCCATAACAAATGAAAAGCATATCTTGAATTTTCTGGGAATAGCGTCTGCAGTACTCTTCATTCTGGATGTGGTTTACATGACTGTTAAACCGTAAACCCTATATTACAATATCACATTTCTAGGACACAGATGTGATAAAACCTTTGATCATATGTTGTGATCACATTTAAGCTGCCGAGTATATTACAGTAAGTCAAACATTTTATCTTATCTTTTATTCCAGTTTTAAAAATCTGTTGTGCGTTTCTGAACATCTCTGTAACAAATTGTTAAAAAGCTTATTCTTTTATTTCATACTAATCGAAATAAACATTAGCAGAACTGGCCTTATTACTTGCTTCCTTATAAGTAGAAGAGAAATAGGTACATTAGGCTGTGCACCTAAATCATAAAATCATAAAACCTATACCTAAATCAAAAAAACAATTTGACTAGCTGGATTTATATTCCATCATCTAATATCTCAAGATTAGAATAAATTAATATAGAGGAAAATCAAAGTCTACTTTATGGTTTTTCATGAAAATACATTATGTAGCCTTTAGCCTTTGCTCATTTCTCCTTTGTACAATTTATCTCGGAGCTGCTCTTTATCGGTCTGTGAATTCTCTTCCAATGGTCATGCCGAAATGTTACATGTAATTTATTTTATTTTTTCTGGTCGTTTAAGTACTTGACTTTAGCAATATAACAGTGTGTGGCGACGCAGGCCAAAAAGTTATACGGAATGGGTATTAAAACGAACCATTTATATTCCCTGCAGAAGAGAACCAAAACGGACTGAAGAGCCAGAATTTTATTACGAGGTGTCCACTGTGTTGCACACGCAGGCAACTAATATGAGTGTGTCAAAGCACCGTATTTAGTGGATAAAATACCAGTCAAACATACAGCACTTATCCGTATAATGTTTGGAAATGATAAATACAATAGTATAAAGAAGTGATATTTCAGCTGCAAACTAAACATTCTGAAGCTTGATCCATCACAAGTAGACAATTTTATATTAATGTACATTATCATCATCAAAACTCCTTTCACAAGCGCAGTTCTTACTATACGCAAAGATGAGGCTTCATTCTATTCTAGAAATTACTAGACCATATCTAATTTAAAAAAATTCTGTTACACACATATGACTTTCTCTGCAACAAATTATTGTTAAAAAGCTTATGATTCTATTTACTTCCTGCTACGCGAGAAAAAATTAGCAGAAATAGCCTAATTACTTTCTTCCTTGTAAGAAGGGAAGTAGAAGGGAAATAAGGGAGTGCAATATGCTAAAGTGATAGTTCAAAAGGTGGTTGTTGTATGGACAGGAGTTGACAAATTTCTGTATGAGAAAAGTATACGTTTTTTAAAGCTGAAACCAATTACAAGGAATAGTTAAAAAACGATCAACTCCTTGAAAAAAATGTACCTATATGACATATATTGTGTGTTTTATCGTAATCTACATTTTTATGTCGTAAGTTTTCCTCAATCTCTTACGGTTTACCAGTTTTGCAAAATTCAATAACAATCATCCAGAATAAAGAGATTTTTAGAGGCTACTCCCAGAGCATTTAAGATATATATATTTTGCATGTAAATGTCTTAGATATAAGAGATTTTAATTAAAATCGTTTGAGCCATTTTTGAGAAAATCAAAAATTTCGAAAATTTTTCCATGAAAAGGGTAGTTGGGGTGGGGGATTTTCTTGCAAATCTTCGTGTCGCATCCTTGGAAGATACCAAACCTAAATACCAAGTTTGGTATTTAACGGTCTTTTCGTTTTTGAGCTATGCTGTCCAAACACACACGCACGCACGGACCTTTTTCCAAAAATGCTTTTTTTTTTGGATTCAGGGAGACTCAAAACATGTATTTCCGGTGAAATATTGGTATCGAATTTTTGGTTGGAATATAGTACCTTCTCTATACACTGTTCATAGTACGTGTAATAAAAGAAATACACATCTATACTGAGGTGTCATTATAACCAAAATGTAACAAAAACATTAAACGTTATTTTTAATAAGATAATCCTAAGTTGTAAGGTGCTAACATTTAAATCAGAAAATTGAGAGCAGCTTTGAAAATGATGCTGTGTGTTGCCATAAAGATCGTTGCAACTTTAAGCTGATTGTTCCGCGGAGTTTAAATGCACACTAACAATGCCTCCACACTCTGCAATTAGGGCACACCATGGACGATAATGTGCATTGCTGGCTCAGAGGGAGGTGAAGTTGATGTATGTCCTTTATTACAGTGCGAATACTTCGAAGAAGATAAAGGACTGGGCTAAGCCACGCAACATCTCACGTAGAGGTAGGCGGTCGTATATGCCAGGTTATCGATTGGATCCTCTGCTCATTGCGAACACAGCGTCCGAGCTTGACGCTGTGCGGTTCAACTGCTTTAAGGGGCCTTTCTGTCTCTAAGAGCCGCGAGCTTTCTGGCTCACTTCTCACCTGTTTAAAGAGATACAATCTTTTGTTAAACATTATAAATACATATTATAAGCTACCCCCACTTCTGTTAAAACCTAAATTTGCACTAACAACTAACATCGCTTGATTTCTTTTTTCATGGAAAATGTGTTTCTCTCACATTGGCTGTATGGCACATGTTTCACTACGAAGTTAATAAGGTGGCTGTTTCTTTTCCCCAAAATTCTATAAAACGCTCACACAGGTCGTCCTAACTTAATCATTTAAGTTATTTAATATTAAAATAAACCTTGATTTATAAAGGACAACTAAATAACGAAAGGAATACGCTGCCAAAACGTTAGACACTAATGTAGTCACTTTAACTATCATGAACATTAACTAGAAGGAAGACAGTGATTTACTTGCAAAACTAATCAGATTACAGCTAGGGTTTAGGGTTCATGAGGGAATTTTATTTACTATTTTCCAAATGTTCCCTGAATTATTATTTTAATTTGCATGACTTTCCCTGACTCGGGTATTAAATTTTCTATGTGCTTTTTAATTTAATTAACAACACATACATGTCTACATACCTATAGGTATATACATACAGTGTAATATCGGACTCCACCATTCCCGTAACCATCCAAGCTCTTCTTTAACTTTTTATTTCATTTTATTTATTTATTTTTTTCCACATACACAGCCTACTCAAGCAACAGAACGAACAAACTTACACAAATTTCTTCAAAAAGCTACCAATACATGAAATAGTTTTTATAGCAAAGGCATTTCAAATTATATAAAGCAATGATATGCTAAAACACTCATACAATAACTTAATAAAGAGAATTCGAGGCCAAACGTTCTGATTCATTTCTTTCTTTTTACAGATTTTTAATGATTTTTAAAATGATAATACAATTATTTACAGTTGCATCATTTTTACATGTCAAAGTCCCTGGCTTTGGTGCTAGCCGGAATTGATTTCCCTTACTCAATTTTCTTCGACTTTTCAGGGCTGTGTTAACTATGAAGTTGGCAAGCATGGGCTTTCTTGAATATTTGTAAAACTCTCTTTCAGTGCATACGTCCGCACTCTATAGTGGCAAGAAAACGCTATTTTAAAAGATTAAGTTAAAAAAATCTTGAAGGCATATGGCCATTTTATATATTTTGTTAAACTAATTTAAATCATGCAGTAAGCGAACTTATTCACACCTGCACAAAACCAAAACTAAACTTTATTACACTGATGAAATAAACAAAAAAATATACCACCATTGAAGCTGGGATCTGGCTTATACAAAGCTCTCTAGTTCGAATGTCAAGGGGGGAGGGGCTCAGAAGGCGTATGCCATATAACTTAAGTCTGCGAATTCATGGCTAATTTGAATTATCATTATTCATTTTATTCGTTTACGTTTAATGTCCTTCTGATTAAACTGTGTACAATTTAATAATAATAATAATATGTGTAAAGTGTTTTGCTTGGCAAAAATCAACTTCATACCAACACAGAATATACTTAAACTTAAAATGAGAGAGTAAAATACAGATTACGTGAAAGGTAAGAAACCGATTGCTTGTGCCCACGTCGGTATCGTTTGTCGGGACTTTATATTCGCTATCGTATAAGCATGTGACTTGTTTATCTCCTCCTCCATAGTGTCAAAAACTATGACCTAATAATCTGAAGAGAAATGAGGTGGTAATTTTATACGAAATTTTGACAACCTTCCTAAAACCTAAATCGTAATAATTACTGGTCTCAAATGGCTAAAGTAGGAAGGGAATAGTCTTTGTAAACAATTGCAACTGCGATTCCATACCTTTTGTTAACAGAAGAAGTAACTATACCAATAAGAGCTGTCGCCCTCCGTAGTGTAATGGTTACCATGCTAACTTCAAGGTCGCGGGTTCAAACCCGGCGGAGGACGATGGATTTTTTTCGGGCGTAAAAATCCTTAGGAAGGGAAGTAAAGCCGTGGGTCCCGTGTCGTAGATAGGCGGCACGTAAAAGAACCTCAAGCCTGATAGAGAGGCCTCTGAGCAAAATTAAGCGGCCTTTCAAGCCCAGTATAGAATGGGACGTTGAGAACCATAGCAGTTAAAGAGCGTCCATAAATAACACGCCATTTCCATTTCCAATGAGAGCACTTAAAATTCTAAGCGACGTTATACACATGAATAGTAGTCCAACACGCCGCTGTTCTTGCCCATAAAATGTTCTTAACAAACAGACAAAAGTGGTGGAAAAAATCCAAAACGGGTAAGAAAATACTTGACATTAGAAATCCGAAAAGATCGTAAGCATTTCTATCTCGATACAGCAAATGGCATCAAATTCCATAAAAACAATAAAATTGCATGACATAGTATGAAGGTTAAACGACTGTGACTTTTGTATGTGTATTGCGATTAAATTTAACTTCCATTGTGAATGGGTATTATACCATGTCTTTCCTATATTGAACGATTTTACTGTGTTTCTCTGTCTCTATCTCTCTCTGATTTTGCCGTTTCATCAACACTTCTCATGGTATTTTGTTTTCAATTGATAATTACAGAAATAGAGTAACCCAATACTTTAGAAAGCTTTCCGACATTGCGTCTTTCATCCCCAAATATTTTCGCAATGAATGTTGCTTTATTTATTGTTCGAACAAGTGCAACTTCTGGAGCCCCCTCCAATTCTTATCGCCGTAGAAAGTGAAACTAAAGAAGCAAACTTTTGAATATCACGTATTCTTAAAAAGTGTGCAGCTGCCCAGAAATGCAATCACCAAAGTTGGTGTTTTTAATATTCATCAAGATCTAGTTTCAAAGCAATGATTCACAACAAAATACCTATTCAAGAAGTTCAAAAAGCGAAACTTCTCTTAGTGTTCAACAGTAATTAATTTTCTTTATGAACAAGCGAAAGCAACATCAGAGACTGCTATGATGCTCCTGTGGGATGGAAGCCAATGCATACCGTGCCAAGGCTACCACCAAAGGCAGCTGCCAACATCAGTGGCGTAGCTCTTACGAATGAAAGGATTAAATGCACATTTTTCGTCTTTCAAACTGAATCACATAGTTCATCAGTACAGTTGGATCATATTACATTTACATTTCGTTTTTAATTTCTTTAAAAAGAAATAATTTTCTTAATAGTCCGCAAAAACCATCCATTTCTTAAATTTAAAATATTAGGTCTTATGGCTTGTTTTGATCTCACATTTGAATGTTCAGTCCAGCGCTCTTTTGCACGACCTAGAGATTTCTTCCCGTTTGGACGATACTGAAGTCTGACTTTTAGCATTAATTTATGCGCAACCGATGTAAATGATTTGTATCTGTTCTGTTGGTATTTTAGTAACCAGTACGAAGTTCTAATTGATATTCCTTCATTATGTCTTCATTGCATTTTTGTATTTATTTGGTGTATCTCGCTATGTACGTCCCTCAGACTAACATATTCAGCGCAGCTTTTTTTTTTAGAGTGATGCATCGATATCTACGTTCAGATGAAAAGTGAATTGGAATAACAGTTCCACTAAGGAAGGATAAAGACACACGAGATGCGACTGGACAGCTACGAACAAACGGAAGAGAAATTGTGTTTATTGCATTAGTGGATCTGGAAAAGCCATTTGATTAGGTTTGAAGAAACTTACAGATACGTTTAAGAAAATCGATGTGGCATGGGAAGAGGTAATTCCTGAACAATCGTTTATGCAATGAGAGCTGAAATGACATTAGAAAAGTGGATTAGAAGGTCGAGAGCGTTATTACCCAGTGAACATCAGAAGAATTTGGCGTAACACTCTCAGCAAAATAAGAATCCAAGACGGATAATATGCATAACAATTGCTGGTGATTAACTATTAATTAAGGTGCCTACATGACAACGCCCGAAGATCATAGGATGGAAACAAGACATTATATGCTTCAAAATTTAAGATGAGGTAACGAAGCAAGTGCACAGCTTTATATACCAACAATATGCAAGAAATATAAGGAAAGATCTTGCAAGAAGACAGGATAAAAAAAACAATAGTAAACCTTCTATGGATCCGGTAGCTTTAAGAGAAGTATACTAACTGTAGTGCGGCGTTGAATAACTCGAAAACTTCCACATTATGATGGAGCGAAGAAAATGATTTGCAGAAAACACAGGAGTGAAATGGAGAAAATATTAAAATGAGGCTGTACTGGAAATGGTGAGTAAAAAATAAGAAGCAATGCTGAAACTAGTAAAAAAGGAAAATAAATGTCGAAACGGCTCAAATGCGGAGAATAAAAAGCCGCAAATAGGGATGATGAAAGAGATTGGGTTATAGTGAAAGATTCCTTATTTGCAACTTACACGTCGACACTGGAACATACACACAAAGTGTAAATGTTGAGAAGAAATTCATGTAATAATTTTGAAGCCAGCCTCAATTATTTTTCTTATATGTTTTTAATTTGCTTATTTCAAGGCACACTATTTCATGGTTATATTGCGGCCACTTAAAATACACAAAGACAATGAACTACAACACATATACTTAAAATGCTATGTATACATTGTAAAAATCATGTATGTTTAGTTACATAACAATGGGGATAAGTAACAATAACTAGAACCACAGAAATTACATTCATAATATGTGATATGTAGAGCAAAGTAAGTAGCTCTTAACTGCAGAAATAAGCCATTTTTGTTTAGTGATATGGATGTACTTTGTTATTTTGTGGTGGTTTCTATCTGGAGAAAACTGGAGACATTTTATGAGAATACGCTTTATTGTTAGAAAACACTTGCACGTTTCACAACCTGGTGATTTCTCTCTTGACTGTAGATACCGGTGGGTTAACTTTGTGTGTTCAACTCTTTGTCTTGTAAATTGAACTTCGTGTCTTTTATGCTTTCTCTTTACGTACTATGTACATAGTGTATAGAAAAGGTATTGTATTTCGCCCAAAAATTCTATATCGAGATTTCACTGGAAATATATATATATATTTATTGAGGTCCCTGAATAAATAAAAACATTTTTAGAAAAAGGTCCGTATGTTTCTGGATAACATGCTCAAAAACTTAAACCCAGTTAAATACCAAACTTGGTATTGTTTAGTATCATCCAACGATGCGACTCGAAGACTTTCAAGAATCCCCACCCCCAGACTACCCCTTACATGGATTGTTTTTGAAAATTTTGTTTTTCACAAAAATGGCTAACGATTTTGATTAAAATGCAGTGTATTATATTTACATCACAATATAATGTATATATGTATAGATTATGGGAATAGATTATGAAGACCTGCTCATTCTAAATGCATTTTGCTGAATTTGCTTAACTAGTAAACCGTAAGAAATAGACCAAAACTTACTACATAAAAATGTAGATCTCGTTAAAATACATAATTTATGTCATATACACTTTTGTTGTAGAATTAACTGTTTCCAAGATATTCCTTGTTATTGGTTTCCATTTTAAACGACGCAACTTTTATCAACCAGGGTTACCTCTCCTGTCATCTCTCTGTCGTTTACTGCTGGCCTTGGGAAGCGAACAGAACTTTAATTGTTCACATTGCGATCGGCTTTTTAAAAGATTTGACAATCGCTTTAGCCTTGTGTATTTCTTATTTCTTTTCTATTTGCAAGGAAGTAAGTAATAAGACCATTTCTGCTAATGCTTATCTCGATTACTAAGAAGTAGATAAAGTAATATTTTTTAAGAATAGTTTGTTTGCAGAACGGATAGAGAAAGTCATTTGAATGGAACAGATCAGATTTTTCTAATTGGAGTGTCGTACAGATTTTGGGGACAGGTTTTGTAATACTGTGTGAAATTTACTTGATTGGGTGTCAATCCAGAGCTTCATCCAAATGTCTTTTACTTTCTTACTTTTATTATTTTTGTTGTAACAAGAGCTTTTTTGATCCAGTATCTCTATGGGGTATACAGGTTTTTGAATGTCTATGGGTTTTTCTATTATTGAAAAATTATCAGGCCTCGTCTCTTTTCAACCTTCTGTCGGTAATTTACTGAAACAAATTTTGCCTAATGGAATATAAATTATCTTACGTTATAGTTTTCTCCTGGGCAAGCTTGGCCTCCTGTAAATGTAATTCTAGAATACCAAAAAGTGGAAAGTTTTAGTAAAAACTTAACGGATACTCAAGTATGAATAAAAATTGATAAAAATCATTTAACATATACATTATTTTGTCACTGACATGTAAAAATGGTATCATATGACTTAAATATTGTAAAAATGGCGCTATGGCCTTTAAAGTTATCTGCCTACGAAGCTAAGTAGTGGAGTTAAAATTTAAAAGCAGTTTTTTCTCATTTTCTTTACTGTTTCAACAGATTGAGAATGTTTAGCAAGATACAATTCTTGTTCAACTTTCTTCAAATTTCAATAATATTAATAGATAAATTTACATAAATTAAGACTGGGAATTACTGTTAAAAATTAAACGTCTAATATACATTTATAACTTCAGATAACTGCCCAAATTCATGTGCTTTATTTCAAAGCCAGCCTCTTCAGTTTCTCCCATTTCCAGTTGTTTGTTTCCCGATCTGAAGCATTTACTATACAATCCCCCTAATCTATTCATGGCAGTAATGACGTTTAAATGTGTTGGCTTATCGTGCCTTTCACCCGTCATCATAAATAATAAATAAATAAAAATAATGAAAATACATAGAATAGTATATGCATCCGATTTCATAATGTAGGTATATTAAACGAATATCTCTGATCATTACAAATGTATTGTTTACTTTGGAGTGTTATTCTGGAGATAAGTAACTCCAACTTTCCAACGTTAAAATTGATGTTAGGAGTAAGCTAAACTTGTGATATGGCATAACGTAACGCGGTGCATATCGTGTTTGTTACAACCAGCATTCACAGATATAATCCTTTTGAGTAGTGTCGAGATACTGCAGACTAATATATCTATCGACGTAGGCACTTACATGACGAACTTTGCATTTGAAAATATAATTTAAACTAGAACTCTTTAGTATAAAAATAACGAAATCCAAAATCGTAAGCGTATGGTATATCAAAGCCTAAAAATTGGGTCACATGTCAATCAGGAAGGAAAAATGAAAACTAAATAATCGCAGAGTACGACCACGAAAGACGGATATATACGTTGTTAGCAGTAAGTGAGTGAAGTCACTTCCCTTTAGTATCTCCATATCGCACGTAAGCTAAACTACTGGGGTCGTTGGAGGAGGAGGAGGAGGAGGAGGAGGAGGAGGAGGAGGAGGAGGATAAAAACAAGCATTTTAAAATTATGGCATAATTTGCTCTATATCAGCAATTGGATTTTTAGGTTTCGTTCTATCAGCTCATGATATATTTACAGTATTTTTCGGAACATGATGATCCTGCCCCACTCTTCTTCCAAAGGCTTAAATTTTGGAATTAGGGTGTGTGCGGCTGGAAACCAACCCTCGTTGTTGCCAAACCTTCTACTTACTGGTCCCTTAACTGAGGCGCGATTCTCGACTTGCAAGCATTGCCTCCAAGAAACAGATTTTACTACGTTGCCTCTCGCCCCTAGTACAGGATAGTCTTTTGTTTGCTAATGGCTATTGCTCTGTGGTAGGTGGGAACGGTCCCTTGTGACGGCCATCATATTTTGGAGAAAACTATGCATGTTTACAATGGTATAAGTACGCTCAATATTTCTCCGCAAATTAATGCCTTTAATTATTAACGTTTCAGTTTCAATTCCCAGGGAGAGGTATTTACAGTACAGTCCGGTGCATAGAAATATGTCGATGTGTTAGTGTTTAAAGTTGGCAGAATCTTTTCACCGTGTGTTCCTCACCAGTTCCTAGTTTGCCAATATCCTGTTGGTTTGTGTTCAAATCCGACACACAAGTTGTGAACTATGAACAAGGCTAGGCCAAGGTAGGGGACGAGTAGAGAAACAATTTAACCCGAGTGGAACGATAGTCAACACCACCTCCTGTCAGAATGCTTGCTGTTTGGGAGGGGGCGGGGGACATGTATTAATTATTAGAATATTAGCTTACTTTAGTTCCATTTTATTTTGTGTTTTCCCCCTATGTTTGTCTACTTAACTTCTGTTCACGTTATTGGTGTAAGTGATGCAGTTCTCCTATTGTAACCTACTTTCGTAAAGGATATTTCTTATAGTTTGTGATGTCACTTTTATTCCCATTTCTGTTTCAACTTCTGTTGCTATCTTCGGAGCACTAAGTTTTGAGTTTCTGCTTTACAATTACTCTTTTGTCTCCCCTAGATAGTTTTGAAGAACGGCTGACTCTTAGTACATTTTCCAATTGTTACGTTTTCTTAAACCTATACACAATGTTTTAATAGTAGTAATAGGTCTTGAAATTGTTTCACTTATCTCTTTGAAAATTTTCCATTTTTAAGTACATGTACTACTATTCTCCTTTCTTCTTCAGTAGTTTTTTTCGATTTCTTGGACATACCTGCTGCAAAACACAAACTGTTCCAAATCACAGCAATGACTGCTCATACTGCCACACTCGCTGTTCCATACCCTCGTACAGCCGGAGAGCAGTGTACACTTTTAATTCAATACATATTTATAAACAAGACTCATACTTATTTGGGGGCAGAAAATCGCGTGAATTAGCTTTGTATTTACACCTTTAAAACAACATGACATACCTGTCTTTTTCGGTTATATGTTAGAAGCACTATCGTGAATGAATATTTATCACACTATAATGAATAATATTTACGTTCTGTTGAATACAGTTAAATTTTTTATCACTAGTGCTTTCAGACCAATACTTTTTGGAGCCAATGCATAGGTATTTTTCAATGTATCCTCCATTTCACCTCCGCCATTGTGAAACAAGGTTTCGCACGCCTTGCTATAGCTGACGGCTTTGAACTGGTGGCGTGGTAGAGGAGTGGTGCCATTCACCTACCAACCTAAACAGCTGTTCCTCATATCGCACGTTTCCGTGCACTGAATGGTTACTACGTTTCAATTTCTGGATTACTCCGCAATAGTAAAAAAATGCCACAAAGTTTTAGTTATCCGACAAAAAAACTCCTAGCTGCGAAGTCTCTCAAGACTTATTTCTTCAAATTAATTATGGTACTAATTAACGACTTAACACACAGGACTTCTTTGATTACTTACTCCGCCACTGTGCAGGTGACAAGATGCAACCCCCCGAGGAAGAATATTTAGAGGCGCTGAGCAGTGAGGAAGTTGGCCAGACGAGCGATCGGGTTTCCCTTTCTTCATTTGTATATTGTACCACGAGAAGCAAACCTTCCACCCTAAGACCTGAACAAACGTTTGGGGACAATGACCTTAACATGTGCGCACGTTTTCACATACATGCCCTAGGAATGGGGATGAAAGCATTACGTCTTCCTGCTTTATGAGGCACTGTCTTTTAGCACCCACATACGAAAAAGCGGCCTAATGTTGTCGGAGATCCTATGTTGTAATGACCAAATAAAAGACAAATAATTACAGCACTGATATTTTAAATCTAATTGTTTTTATATTAGTTTCTAATTCACTTAAAAGCGTCTCACGTTAAAGGGTTTTTCTTGCAGTTTCTTCATTAAGGATTTCTTTGTTGCTCTACTGTTTTGCTAAGTTAGAAGTGCTCCAACCGAAGGAGGAATTAATGTGGAGGTTTTATCAAAAGTACATGTGCTTTCGGGAGAAAAAAAAATAAAAACAAGAAAAAAGAAAGAAAAAGTTAACACGCGCGTCTTTGTGAACCGCAGTCAAAAAGTAGACAGTCATCAAACGTCCTACTAAAGTTCGGGATTACCTTCCAAAGATGCAACAAGCATATTCTTTTTGCGAAATTTCCTTTCACACAAGGTTATACCAGATATATCTTTCGTCACTTCATATTCCGTAAAAGACGGGTCCCTTTGGATTAAAATATCTAATGTTTGAGATTCTGAGATGCCACTTTGAATTTCTTATAAACAGACTTTTCGTTTAAGGACATTTTAAAAACCGAGAATAATGGACAATGTTCATTGACATACAGCTCATTGAAGTATAAAACTTATGTTGAATTTACTTTTGGCAAGACAAGCAGTTTTTCAAGTATTCTTTGTTGCATAAATGGTGGACCATCTGCGCAACAAGTTTGGAAATGACTGTTGCACATCACATTTATTTGCGGAGGTGGGTTCACTTCTGATGTGCTTCAATTTATTGGCATCTATGTTGCTGAAATCAAACGTCTTGTATGAACAAATAAAAGCTGTAAATATAACAAGTGGACAGTATCTACGTTTGTGAATGTAAATTCTACAGTTTATTGAAATCGAAATCGTATGACTCCGATATTAGAGCTTTCTGTTGCAATCTACATATATATTATGACAAATTAACCTCCTAAAGCGTGTTAAGATAGTTATTAAAGTATCATTGAGATACTGATATTAGTATTAAGGTCTATTAATTATTGTGTGTTTATATTTTAACAATTAGAAATGTTAGAAAAACAAATATATTTTAACAATTTCACGGTAATCTTAAATGGTATGCAGTAAACAGGTTAACAGATGTTTGTGAAAACACCTGGACGCTCACGACCGTGCTTTTGCTTGCCTGACAATCTTATCGTGCACTTAAAAATTGTTTTTCATTGAGGAAACTTAATGAAAACATTATAGAATAACAAATATTCATTATCACAAAATGACCACCGAACAACTTCAGCTTTCATTTACGGGAGCTTAGTGAAGAACTTCCGAATAATTTGGCTGAAGAACTCCCGAATAATTTGGCGATGGTGGTGGTGGTAGTGGTGGCAGTTGTTCTGGGATATAGCAAACCAAAGGGCGGGGGGGGGGGGGATGATTAGCTGACATTCAATTCTATCAACTCTGCAGATGCTTTGAGATTCACTGTATGGCCAACAACTATTCTAAAACATTCATGATATGTGGTTAAATTAAATTGAGTCTTATTTATGGACGCTCTTTAATCGCTGCTGCCCCATTCTATTACTTGGCGTGAAAGACTGCTTAATTTTCCTTAGAGACCTCGTTATCAGCTTGAGGTTCTCTTGCGTGTCGTATCTACAACATGGGACTAACGACTTTATTTTTCTCCTCAAGGAAGCCATGCTAAGGATTTTTACGCCCGAAAATATCCATCTCTCTCCGCCGGGTATGAATACGCAACAATGGGAACCAGAGGTTAGCATGTTACCTCTAGACCACGGAGGATCATATACGGTTGTTCAATGGTTCTGCCTAATAGGGGACCAACCTTAATTTGGGTGAATTGCATCAGGGGAGAATTTTCATTCCGTATCAACAATGTTGTGCATTTACTCTAATAACTTAATAATGCTTAATTATTATTTTCTAATTTATTTGAATGTAAATGCTCCTATGCATAAGATAGTGTCCTCCTGTTATGCCACAAGAAACACCTTTGCTGTTCTTTTCTGGCAAATAATTGCTTGTATTCAGTAAGCTAATAGAACGTCTGTTGCTATAGTTTTTAGAAAAGTCATCTGCAACAAAAGTGTTATTTAACATTTATCAAAGTTAGTTGGCCAGGGTGAATTGGAATTGGTCTACTTAACTCTCGCTATTAGGTGTTTAATCATTATCAACTCTAAATGGATTAGGAGAATTCTTCTGTTCCGGCCTCATATTTCTTCCCATCTTTTAACTGGTCTTCCTATTGTTCTGTAGCCTAGAGGTTTATATTAGGTATTAAATATAGCACAATATGCTGTAGACCAGAGCCTCTCCAACGCTTAAACTGGCACGCGTGTATACCTAGGTGTGTCACGTTGGGCCGGAACAATTCGTAGTGAGGAACAACAGGGGGAAGGTGAGGAAGGAGAAGACAGGCGGAGCTAGCACGACAAGCGACAGGAAAGAGAGGCAGTGCTATTGCTACAAATCGTCAACCTAGCTAAGTCGTATTTTGCACCCTGCGCCGAGGGCGGTTCAATAAGTACCCCTTTTCAAAATAAATACTCTTACTAAATACTCTAGGTAAGCTGGTGTTACCATTGTGTACTATCATTTGTTATACGTCGCCACAACAAATTTGGTACTGACTGATGCTTAGTTTGGATTTGGTGCGCATTTGTTAGTGTTTAACGAATTTCACCAAAATGGAAAAAATAGCTATGTTACGTTCAGACGATTTTCTCTACCCATTCTTAAACTATTAGTAAAAAATAAAAAATAAAAATAATAAATAAAAAAAAAAAAAAAAAAAAGCGTATTCTTCTATCTACCTCAATTTATTCGACATGAACATTTTTATGTATTCCACTTTTATGACGTCCATTATATATGCATTCTTCGCCTGAATGGTCTTGGTGCCCCTATGGTCTCTAACACTTCGCGAACATTCCTTCGATGACAAACGATAGTCATATCGTGGATTTCCTCGGTAACCACATCTGCCGGCGTCCTGGGCGTTCCTCAACTAAAACAAATGTTCGACCACATTTGATGTTGGACCAATATCTACCTATTGTCATATATGGCGAAAGGTCACCATAAAAAACATCCGATTCCGCTTTCAGCTCTTCGTAAAATTTACCATCCAAAGTAAAACGAATTACCGAACGATACTGCACTGTTTACTTTATCCAGCACATACTATATACATGGTAGGTAAAGAAGGTATTACAGTTCACCAAATTCGATATCGTAATTTCACTGGAAATATAGTTTTAAGGTCCCCTGAATTAAAATAAAAACACTGTTGAAAAAGGTCCACGCTTGCATGTGTATTTCTGTCGCTGTGAACATCATAATTCAAACACAAAAAGTTCGTTAAATACCTAACTTGGTCTTCGAATTTGGCATCTTTCGAGGACTCAACATTAAGATTTTAAAGAAAAGTCACCCTTCCCAAACTACCCTTTCCACGGAAACTTCTTCGAAAATGTTGATTTTCTCAAAAACGATTCTCACAATTTTAATTAAAATACTTACTCTATATTTAAGCTATTGTCATGACAAGTAAAATGTATATTTTGAATTTTCTGGGAATAGTCTCTGAAGCCCTCTTCTTTGATGATTTTTGCATAACTGGTAAACTGCAAGATATAGACAAAATCTTACTGCTCAAATACTTAGATGTCAAAACACACAAATTATGTCAAATGCATTTTTGTGGAGTTAACCATTTTTTAGGTGTTCCTTGTTATTATTTTCAGTTTTGTAATACTTAAACCGTTCCTCAAATAGTAAGGCGTTATTCGCATCTTGCCAAGCAAAGAGAGAGGTATTTTAAAGCTCACGCATAGCGACCAGCTCTTTAAAGATTTGGCTATCCCTTACTTAAGCCTAATATATTTCTTTATTCAAATTATTCTACAAGGGCAGATGAAATAAAAGCATACATGTAAATTAATAAATATTATAAGAGCATCATTAATACAGAAAATGTCATACTTCACTTTTTTACGACGTTCATTATATATGCATCTTCACACGGTGGGAACAACAATTAATATTTTGCATGATAATCTAAAAATGAGAAAGGGTTACCGCAATTGCTCACAGTTGACAAACAATTGGGCGCGGCTTTGAATTTCGAGGTGTGTTTGAAACAAATGGCGCCCTATTTGGAACATGAGCAGTTATTGAACCGCCCTCCAATAATACAGCAACGATGAATTTTAAAGTCTTTATAGAAGAGATTAAACTTACAAAAAAAGTGCCCTCAATTGGCCGAATAAAAAATATATTACCTTTTAATAACATTTCAGTTGTTTAGTTACATACGTTGTTTTATGTGACCTGTGGCATTGAAACCCGTGCATTGAATCTCTGTGTTTGTTTTGTTGTTTTGTTTAACGTCCTTTATTGGTACATGAATGATGCTCAAATGGGTTTGGGTCCACGAAACTTTAAAGTTACTCTACACTCGTCTTCTCAGGATAAGGGAAACCCCCCACCCACACTACAAATGCGGTTCCAATATTTATTAACTGATCAAAACCTCAAAACATCTGATAAATTTTCTGTTGCTGTAATCTGTTGACATATCTTCAACATGATCGCTTTTAAAACTGAAGCAAATGGATTTTTGCTGTAGGAGATTTTTGTGAAATCGGGTGATTTATAAAAGAAAACTGATGGATACATTCGAAAGATTTTTTTCTACCAACAAAAATTCGCATATTCCTTCTATGCACAACATTTATTTTCAGCACCATAACCTAGGAGAGACTGGATGTTCTGTAAGGGCGAACCTTGCGTACATAGGGGCACAGCAACATAGTCCCAGTTGGACAGCAGACCTTACATATATTCATGAAGATGTGAATAAACATAGAAGTAAACTACGTTTACAAACAAGAAATTAGGAGAATATAAAAGAGTGTATTACTTATATGTTATGGTATGCATATAAAAAGAGGTTCTTATAGCTGTGTTATCTTACCGATAAAGTTTATATTTTGAACTATTACATATAGACAATTTATTCGTATAACAATATTTTGCATGGAAAGAAACCAAAAGAAATCAAGAATAACAAACTTTCAAGGATACGCGTTAGAAGTCCTGGAAGGAATATTTAGAACATCTCAAACACTTTGAAACAGTTCTTCACAATTTGTGTGTTTTAATGATCTCTCTATTTTGTTAGTGTTTTTTTTTTTTTTTTTTTTCCTGTTTTGGGGAATAATTAAAAATAAATCCACAAAATCCTATCAAATAAAGGGAACTTCAAAGGTTATGCCCAGAAAAATTAAGGTATACATTTTACTTGTTGCGCAAATATCTTAAACATACAGCATTTTAATTAAAATCTTTAAGGCATTTTTCAGAAAATGAAAATTAAGTTGCCCCCCCCTTTTTCATATATGATTAGTCCTGGATGTGGGGCTTTTCTTAAAAATCTTGGAAGATGCGGAACTTTAATACCAAGTTTAGAACTTAACCAGTTTTACGTTGAATTGAAGCTCACACTAAAGGGCACACAGGGATCTTTTTATAAAAATATACTTAAGGCGTCTCAAAACTTTAGTTTCCGGTGATATCTGAATATCTAGTTTTGCGATTTATACAATACCTCCACTTATGTAATCAGTAGAGAAAAGTAAAAGGCATTAGCAATCCTGTGAATAAAATTCTCATTATTCGACACTCAAATGCAGATAATGACAATGAAAACTTGTGATGAACTGTTCGATTGATAGCCTCTCAAAGTCCACTTCAATCACGTATTTCACCGTTATATTTACTGATCCCACTTCATGTGTCAACATATCACGAGTGGCAAGAGTAGCTGAAGAATGTCGCTGGGAGTGGAGTCCTAGAAGTGTCAACCCCAAGCAGTCAATGACCGCATAGCGAGCGGGAGGTATACAAGACAAACGGGAGAGAAAAGCGCAACAAGAAACATCTCGTTTATAAAACACTGAGATTCCCTTCCCCCATAGACAGCTCCGAGTGTTTCTACACTGCTACCAGTGGCGTTCTACTATATCATACTATTCAACTGAGTATTATATTGACACATTTTTAATATGTGATTGCATATTTTTTTTCCAAAGAATGTTACGGAATCTTAAAGCGACGAAATAAAATTAACCATATATCTACAATCGACTTAAACTGGTATCGCAGTACTGCAGCTTTAATTTTCGCGGTACAAAACTTGTTTACGAGGTCAATCAAAACCTACATCCCCATAAATGAGAAAACAAGAAGGGTACAAACAAAGCAATCACCCACACTATTGAAAATGCCACGTTGCCAACGCGACCTCGAGCTCCTTTGTTTTAAGTCGGACTGTTGAAAATACCATTCTGTTGAGGGAATACGTGTCTAACATATTTAATAGGGAATTACACTGAGGGACGAATGAAATTACACTGGCATACTCTGGTCTAAAACTACAAAAGCAACCGTTAGTACCTTTAGCTTCACAGCATGTGAAACACTGCTGGTAGCAAAAACAGCTTCAGAAGAAACAATGTAACGAAAGCTAACCAGTTTGTTGGAAATAACGAGTATGGATGAATGCTGATCTATGAACAGTTTATACTGAGCAGAATAGCATCAAATGTTATATTAAGGGCAGTATAGTAACCTCCAAATATTTTAAATCTCAAACACTTTTAAATTCAACTTCTCCAATGATATACGGTCTCTTTATTCGCAACCTCATTCGATGAGGCGACTCCAATCTTTCAGTAACTTTGGGCAAGCGCTGTTTACCCTTAGTATCCCTGTTGACCTCTGATGTGGCAACAGGTGGAGGTAAATTGTGCGACCACTGATCCTTAATGAAAAGGAGCTGTTTGGATTGAGTTCGACTCGGTTGCATGGTTGGAGTAATGTGTGTCGCCTAAAGGCCTGGTATCCATTGGATGGTTAGTGTTGATAGATCTGTGCTACACTTTGCCACCTGACACCGACGCGATAAATGGTAAGCGGAAGGCTCACTAGTTTACAGGGTCAGTCTATTGAGACAGCCCATGTAGCATTACAAGCTAAGGTTCTTGAGTAGAACACGGAGGAGGGGGAATAGCCCGACACTTGCTATCAACATCAAGCAAGTCCTTCAAAGAACTGTCATAGTGAGGCTTTCAAGGGGCTCCCTGCAGGCAGTAAATGTATTTCTGACCTTAAGACTCATAATGAAATGAAAGGCTATTATGTAACGTCACCATAACTTCCACTCATGATCAGGGGTATATTTTTCATTTCCTCAGTAAAACCCCTTAGTGCTGTAAGCTACAACAATTGCCTGGAAACTCAAGTTCTCCTTCTCCTGGTCAGTAATTTAAGCGTCTCATGTTCGACAATGAATAACTAGTTAACGCACTGTGATTTGAAAAGTGCAGTACCTATGTGACCAAATGATGTCTAGAGCAGCTTTTTACCATTGGGTGAAACAAAGTTTGGAGATTGCGCTTAATATGTTTGGATTTTATGTTTATGTGAAACAGTAAAGTCAACAGTTCGTCTTTGAAATAATTCAAGTTATGTAGAAGTCATTAAACTACAGAACCATTATAGTATCTTTCTTTTGTAAGTTTAGGCACGCTGTGCACGGGGGAGCCGCCACTGAGAAGAGTTATAGCATGGGGCTGGCCGGATTTCCGCCCTGTGAGGCCGCCACCAGCTGTCGCTGCTGCGTGGCGTAGCTCGTGCCATACTCCTCTCCCTCCTGCAGTGGGATCATTTCCAAATTCTCGTCCCCGACCCCACCAGAGTGCGAGAGAAAACAGAGCATTTCTCTTCCACTTTCCTCTCTACTGATTCACTTCATTGGATGCTTTAAAGCCGCGTTACTCATCCCACTAAATCTGCGTTACGCAGATCTTTCCCGAAAAGCAAGTGTACAGAAAATGAAAAGTTCAAGTAGTAATCAGATGTGGAAAACTAATGAGTATAAAGAACAAAACATTCTCACATTTATTCTTTTTTCGTTTTTAAAACAATCTAGTTCAATCTCTGCATATAGTAAATGTGAACACATTTTCGGGATACATTCAATCTGTACGAATAACTGATGCCCACATTTACAATGGATTATCTAAATGGCAAACTCACATTTTGAAGGATTAATAAACACATTAGTCGGAAACTAGATAGATAATATGCATTTTAAGTCATAACCTGCTCAGAATTAAAGTCCCGGCTGGTTATGAAGAGATACAAAGTTAAATATTTGACTCAGTATTACATTGTGTGAAAATGTGTTAATACTACACAGCTTGTGAACTTATTTTTCTGAAAGGTTTGGCTACTTACAGAATGCCTTTTGACTTTCTATTTAAAGGGTTAATCTATTTTTCGTTACTCTTGTTATATTTTAATGTAATCTATGTATTTACTTATTTATGTTTGGTCTTCGGTCATCAGGGACAAATCAAACATTATGGTACAATTTCTTCTTTGCCCTTTTTATGATTAGCGTACTTTAGGAGGACATGTCATATTGCCCAGTGAATAAACAAAATGATTGAAGTGGCGTACAAATAAGCCCGGACTTACAGTTACTCGATATTCTTCCCAGAATAAAGGAAAACGCTAGAAAATAAACTTATCCTGGTAAATCCCCTGAGATTCAAACTGGGGGTCTCTTAAATGAGGTAGATACGCTACCCCGACACCACAGAAATGGGCTTTACTATGATTGTGTACATAAACCAACTATTTTAAACATTACAATTCTGGATCTTTCTCGTGCTGAGGGTTTTGGTTTGATTTCTGCCTTTGGGATGGCGATTTTAAGTCGGCTCTAACCAAGCTTTCAACTCTAATCAACTCAAATGGAGTTTCCCCAAAGCCCAACATACTTCGGAGACAACGCCACAAGCTGTAGGTCCTCTCAATTCCGTCGCCATCCTAATCTTCACTCTCCCGTCGGAAACAATGGACTGCGCCCGCTCCGCCCAGTACCTCAAATGGAACCGTTATCATTTAATGGAATGGGAGCGTTGGAAAACAACACTGTAGTGTTGGGGGGGGGGCGGGATCTACGCTTAAGAAATCGAGAGATATTAACTTTTTACTATGGATGGAACCTTGATACGGTCTTTTGTCAATACTCTCGATACACGGTCGTTAAATTGTTAATTCTTGTTTCCGTTTTCGACACCATTACCCATTAGCAGTAGTTATGTTTCTATACCCCAGGCAAGAAGCAGAGAAGTAAGACGGCTGAAGCTTATCATCATTCCCTACGACTTGTCATCAAAGCATAGTTGGATTCATCCATCATCCTGCCAATGATGGCGGCTTATGCTAAGTGAATTAATGTAATATTCAATAAGTAATATCTGAACGAAAGCATGGTGAAGGTGGAATAGTCTAGATGTAACCTGCAGCGTTAAATAAATTGTGAATAACCCTAATAACCATTCAGCATTGCCCTGCATGAAAAGTGACTCGCTCTCAGCCTTTACTTTTACTTACTCCGCCTAACACGATGAATCCAGCAAAACACCTATCACAGCTCAAGATGTCAGTGATTGAAAGCATTTGTTTCCTTCAACATGTTGGTATGAAGATAAGCAGTCATACTCAATCGATGTTTTTCAAGTAAACGCGTATTACACGATCAGTTGGTTTCATTTACTACACTGATTGAGCATAATAGTGATATTAGTGGTTTTATTTAGTGATTTAGTGACAGTAAATAAAATGTCATTTACTACACGCAAAGCGACTAGGCGTATTGATCTCTGCTGTCAATGCGCTTCATTCGCTTGATACACGTTTATTACAAAAAGGAAATACTAGAAACTCAGCATACAGCAACAGAGCATAAAAGAGCACTCTGGAGCTGTGTGTGTCTTGGTATAAAGCGTTATATGACTAATTATACACACATGTAAGTTCAGAGGTTCGTGTTAGTTGCACACGCCTGCACAGATGGATCATGGATTGTCATACCTACTCAAATGCTCCTGCTCAGTGACCAACAGTTTCATAGATTCTCATGGCGCGCTGAGAAGGATTTCTGCATTAGGATTATCTGCTGCATAAACCAATTATCATTGTTTTAGGTGCTCCTGGAAAATAAAAATTCCAAAGGAACATGCAGGGTATGGAAATGGTCCTCTCCTATCAGTCATCTGTCATGGCTCCTTTGGACAGCTGCAAGAACCTGCTCGGAGAATTTTGAACTTGTGAAACAACATTTTCCTCCTCTTCCAAATGTTGCAACATGTGTAAATAAGACAGAAGGAAAAAAAAAAAAAAAAAAAGCATAAAAAACACCGGCAAGCGAAACACCCTGGCACACGAAGATATCACCTCTATGGGTGGTTGATGATAAACCACATATCGAGCCGAATCTCGTGCTGTACACCCGATTTCTGCAACAACCTATAAAATGTATTCAATCTGCTTAGATGCAGGGGACAGTCTTGGTTTTCTCGACCTTAGTTTGTCGTGTTACGGATTCTGCCTCACTAACATATAAACAGAGAACATGTTGGATGGCCGGCTGATTTCCATCTAGAAATACTTCTGATACAACCATGCAGGCTCGCAAATATTACCACTCGCGCAACTGCTCATAAAATCATTTCTCACTGGCCACGATATAAAAACCACGACATTCAACGTGAGAAATGGATTAACCACGAATGTAATTGGCAAATGTAAACACGTCTTGGCAACAACTAACCATCCAGCATACAATGAATCATTCCCCAAGAGCTGTATCGATAACAGCATTCAATAATGAGAGAAAAACGCATTTTATTTTCGGTTACAAGCTTAAGTTATCGGATTTTATCTTGAAACAAGCCGAATGTATATTTTCATTAACAATTTAAAACCCAAAGGATTTCCGGACATATGCTTATATAGACTTTCTTTTTATTTTAGTGTGAGGGAACCTATAGTTTACAAGCACTTCTGAAGCAGTATGTATAAGCTGAATAGTACACAAAAAAGCACTAGAACTGATATCCGTTAATGGAGGTGGGGATATGGAAACCAATATGACGTTTGGCAAATAAAAACTCCTGCCAACAATGGCATATTGACAAATGCCATATGAATTACTATCGAGAACATATACAAGAGAAAAAAAACTGGCAGAAATTAATACACAGTATTTTGTACACACAAAGTGGCGGACACACACACACACACACACACACACACACACACACACACACACACACAAGTCGTTGAAGTAGTTTATCCCGAAGTCTCTGGGGGATTTGGTTTTTTCGGGGGAAGGGTTGGCTTTTTGGTTAATCTCCGCAGAGACAACATGGGGAAGAAGAAAGGGAACCAGATCCACCGCCGCCAAAACGGAAGACTTCTGAGGAAACCAGCATACTGGTGGGATCACCGCAAGAAGCCGGTAACTTGGCCGTAGCAGCGTCTGTTCTCGCCGAAGCTTCGCGGCAGGTGCAACCGCAACTGCCGGCACTTCAACACATGGTTGCCGCAGAAGCCACGAACACCCACTACTGCACATGCCACCACCGACCACGCCTGCTTCCCTCACGGGATCCTCGGACCTCAGCATCGTCACCGTTGCGGTATCTCACCGCTTGCCGATGCCAGCGATTTCGAGGCTACCTTGCGCGAGGGCCTTCCCATTTTTGGGCGGCGCCTAAGCAATGAGGCGAACCGAAGAGTCCCGGCAGACTCCATGCCGGCGTGCTGTGCATTCAGCTACGACGCAGACCCCTTCAACGACCAGCCACGGTACCACTATTATGGCGCCCTGAGTTTCACGGCTGAATGCGCAGCCCACGACTTAAGAAACCGTCGGAGGCACTGCGCCACTTTTAATAGCTTCGGCCGCTACACAGGTCAGGCGTAGTGCCCCCAGTATCCCCGCAGCAGCCATCTGCACAAGAACAGGATCCTCCACACCAGATCTTTGCTTAGACGACTCCGGCCACCGCACCTTAACAGTCTCCAGGAGAGACCATTACTTGCTTTTCAGTCATCTGATGTTTATTCTTCAGACGAATTAGAAATTAAGTTAATGAAATCATTAGCAGCAGCAGATTCAATTACAGTAGGTATAAATCTGTGTTTAGCGCTTACAGCCACGAACGACAGTGCCGTGAGGGTTGTCGTCCAGAACCTCCTCTCTGAGGTCCTGAATATCAGCGCCCGATTGGCCTGTCTAGAAGGGGCAGTAGTCGCCATCACCTCCGCCGTCTCCGCAGCTCAAGAGCTGACACACCAAAAACTACAAACCATCGAGGGCGGAATCCAGAACTTGCAACAAACCACAGCCGCCACTGCATCAGCCCAGCTTGATACTGCCGCCGAAAAGCATAAGTCACTGGAGGAAGCCTCACCCGACTGACGCAACTGACTCTCCGGCAACTTCCAGACTATTCTGATGTACTACACAGCTTTCTCCAGAAAGTCACACGCCTAGAACACCAGCAACAACTGACAAAAGCATAGCCAATCCGACCAGCAACTTCAATAGACACACTTCAAGGCGACTTACAATATCCAGCTTACCAACTCATCCCTTGGAGCGACACTATTTAGAGACTAGATACTACATCCGACAACTTAACAATCAACGAAAACAATAGAATAAACAATAAAGATTCCCGCAAACTTCCTATCACACCTTCCTTAACTCCCTGCCGGGCCACTTTTCGGCCAGCAGCAACTTTCTCGCACTAACGAGGGTGTTCAGCGGTACCACCATGCCCCGAGTTATCTCCATCATTTCCGAAACTCTCTTCCTAAACCCGTAACTTCATCCAATGTCGAGATACGCCAGCCTTTACCCTTCCAACTCTCTGTCCTCACTTTAAAACAATACAAAAAAAAAAAAAACAACAACAACAACAACAACAAAAAGAAAGAAAACAAGCGGACAGCGGGAATACCAGAAGGTTTGCATAAGCAGAACTGCAAGGAGGGCTATAAAGACACAGGATACGTTGCAAAATGAAAGGCCAATACTTGAAAACAAACACTAACTGCTATGGCTGGTCCCGTAGTTCAGTCGGTACAGCACCAGCCTACTGTGCGAGGAATCCATACTTTCATTCCTGTCTGGGCTCGAGAAAATGTTTACAATGTTTCGTGGTATACCAGCTTGTGGTGTATGTGAGTACACGTGTGCGTGCGCGTAAGTCTGTGTGTTTTATTGGTTATTAAATAACCAATGCTATAATGAACAGGAATTCAAGATTGCCGCCAGGCAGAAACCAAGTACATGTGTGCATATAATTACATTATACTTATTCTAATTCAGTATAACTATATTCCCCCAGTTGGCGCTACAAAGTTAACAAGATTAAATAAAGCACTTTTTATATATTTAGTTCCTTAAGCACCATTCATAACATATTCAAATATATGTCCTCTTGGTGGATGCATTGGTGTAAGCACCGCTCAGTACCTAATGGAAACCTCTTAAAATTTTAGCATTTCCGGTGAAATCTCGGTATCGAATTTTTGGATGGAATACAATACCATCTCAATCCATAAATTAATCCAGAAAATAAAAAAATATTATCATATGCATAATTAATTTAACAATTCTTTATTTAGAGATTCAAGTTGTTCAGAGCGGTTTGTAATGTGATATCTCTTCTCATGGGTTTGGTTAGAAAACATAGTAAGCGCTTCAAACTGCCCAAGCTATATAAATGCTTGCTTTATATTTGTCACTAGTTTTGTCTACGTTTTCCTAGGCCTTATTACACTCAAATGCCGATACCGTATCCTAATTTGGTCAGATCAACTGTCCAATACTTCTTTCAAGTTGATAACATGATTGTGAGCCACTACTTATCACCCACGTAAAGAAGAAATTAAAATGTGAAGCTGATAACAAAACTACTTTTTTGTGCTATTTTCACCTAAGGTCCAGTTTAGGTAACATTCTTCCCGAGCTTCCGAAAGGTTAAGAGTCTAACAAACGAAGACGTATACCGTTTACTATGCCTGCAATAGAATAAAATAAAATAAAATAAAAACACAAAAGCAGATACGCTCCTTTTAACAAAAACTTCAAGTTGCTTCAGATCAACAGCTTCTTGAACCCGCTGTTCCGTCATTCTCCTGGCTTTCCGATTACTCACGCGCTTTTGGCGTCCAGTCCAAACAGCTCTGCTTGTCGTTTATCTGGCATGTGCAACACATTTTTTTCTCCCCTAGCTTAACTTAGGAAAGGCACTGGTATTTGGTACTGCCTAATCTTTTCCGTAGGGGCGCTAACGAAGAGGAACTATGACAGCACGAAAGGTGAAGAATGGAAAAAAAGATGCTAAGAAGGAAGCAAGAACAAAAATCTGATGTGTTCCATTCACATGACTTTCTCTATATCTCTGTAACAAATTATTGTTAATAAGCTTATCTTTGATTTATTTCATGCTAATCGAGAAAAATTAGCAGAAATAGTCTTATACCTTGCTTTATTGTAAGTAGAAGCGAAATAAGCCAGTACCATAGGTTAAAGTGAAAGCCAAAAGTTGGTTGCTATGTGACTGATGTTCCTTTGTTTGTATGGACAGGAGTTGACAAACTCCTGTATGAGAAAAGTATAAGTTTTGCAAAGCTGAAACCATGAAAAAGGAATATCTCAAAAACGATCAACTCCACGAAAAAAATGTATATATCATAAATTGTGTGTTTTAACGTGCTCTACACTTTTTGTGGGTTAAGTTTTTGTTCATCTCTTACGGTTTAGTAGTTTTGCAAAATTCATCCAGAATAAAGTATCTTCAGAGGCTATTCCCAGAAAATTCAAAAAATACATTTTATTTGTCAGGTAAATATCTTTAATATATGACATTTTAATCAAAATCGTTAGAGCCATTTTTTAGAAAATCAAAATTTTCGAAAAAAGTTCCATGTAAAGGGTAGTTTCGGGTGGGCGGATTTTTCTCAAAATCTTCGTGTTGCATCCCTGGAAGATACTAAACTTAAATACCAAGTTTGGTATTTTACCGACTTTTCGTTTTTGAATTATCGTGTTCACAGATACACGGACACACACACACACACACGGACCTTTTTCTGAAAATACTTTTTTTGGATACAGGGGATCCTAAAACATATATTTCCGGTGAAATCTCGGTATCGAATTTTTGGTGGAGTGCAATACCTTCTCTATACACTATGTACATAGTACGTATAGAGAAAGTAAAAAAAGGACATTAATGAGTAATCAAATTCTCACCTGAGTGCGAATCAAAACATTACATTTTATATGTCAAATTATGCTACTAATACTGCGACTTTTACTTTCTCTATTTAGTACACAGAGAAGGTATTGTATCCAACCTAAAAATTCACTGGGATTTCACTGGAAATCACGTTTTAAGGTCCCGTGTATACAAAAAGTATTTTTAGAAAAAAATCCATGTGTGTGAGTGTGTACATGCATGTGTGTGAACACCATAATTCAAAAACGAGAAATCGATTAAATACCAAACTTCATATTTAAATTCAGCATCTTCCAAGCATGCAATATTTAGAGTTTTAGGCGAATTCCCCGCCCCTAACTCCTCTCAACATAGAAAATTTCTAGATAATGTTTATTTCCTCAAAGTGGCTCTAACATTTTGATTAAAATATGGTATATTAAAAGATATGCACATAACAAATAAAATGTTTATTTTAAATTTATATATAAATATATTAATAGATTATGTGTTTTAACAGGACCTATATTTTTTGTGTAGTATTTTCTATCCCTTACGGCTACCAACTATGTAAAATTCAGCAAAATTCATCCAGAATAAAGAGGTCTTCAGAGCTATTTCCAGGTAGTTCAAGCTATACATTTATTTCTCATGTAAATATCTTTAATGTACGATATTTTAATCAAAATCGTTAGCACAATTTTTGAGAACATCACAATTTTCAAACATTTTCCATGTAAACAGTAGTTGGGGTGGGGGATTTTCTTGAAAATCTTTGTCGCATCCTTGGGAGATAGTAAACTTAAATACCAGGTTTGGTATTTAGCGGCTTTTCGTTTTTAAACTATGTTGTACACAGAAGGACCACGTTGACCTTTTTCTAAAAATACTTTTTGGATTCAGGGAGTTCTCAAAGCATGTGAAATATCAGCATCGAATTTCTGGAATACAATACCTTCTCTATACACTATGTAAGTATACAGTATGTGTAGAGAAAATAATACACCCGAACCATGGTCAACGGATAACACTCGGTCCTGGCTCCCAGTTGGCTATGGTAGATACTAAAGAAAAACAAAAGCAGCAAAGTTCTCTATTCTGTTCTCATTGATTTTGCTGACTTGCTGTAATTGAAAATACTGCTTCTATGACGTTACTACTCAAAAAGATTCTTTTGGCTTGCTAAATTGCTTTGCTGTTACACTCTCAATGTATACGAGATATCCCTTGTCCATATTGGCAGAGAATTGTGAATGCTCACAATGGTAGTGTCGATTCAATAATCCACCAGAGGGGAGATTCATCGATACTTTTCCTGGTTGGACGTTTAGCAGAAATTTGACACAGTCAGAGCTTACTGTAGAGTGTAATCATCTGTGTGAGTTCTCGGGACGTCACCGGAGTCTCGCAGATTTACACAATTGTAGAGATGTCAAGGCATGTGGTAATGGCGACATTTTAGAAATGAATGAGATGTCTCAACATCACACAAACATAGAGAGGTTTGCAACTTTACCAAGCTTTAACTTTAAGCTGTACTGCACGGTACTGATGGTCATTAAAATACTTGCTCACGAAATGGAGTGTTAGGGATTCAATCCCGTATTGACAAAACTGATATTTTACCCTCAAGTTACTACATACAATCAGCCCATATAACAGCGATTTATAAAAACGGAGGAAAATATTATTTCAACAAATTTATTTACATTCTACTTAAAACAGAATTATAAGATTGAGAAATACAATTTTCTATAATTATACTCGTAGATATGTATGAGTTCATTCCTAACATACCTTTTACTTTAAAAACCTAAGGGCGGTTTCCTAACTACAGACATGTCAGGAGGAAACAATGCAGTAGTTCAATCAATGGTAAAGAGGGTTTGATGTAAGCCAGACACAATGTCGTCTCACTCACACGTGGTAGAAAGCTGTAACAACCGCGAGGTGCGGAATGTTTCTACTCCCCCGCTACACCGGGATATTAAAAACATCCGGCTGAAATCGCAACCACAATACGTTTGTCACCAGATGCCTCGTGCTGCAATCAGCTGCTTTAACAAACTTAAGAGTGCTCTCGTGACAGTCCATTCTTCGTAATACGGTATGAGCTTAGTTGACTGAAAGATCATTTGAATACAGGCGACGTTTTACAAACTTATCCTTCCTTTGTAATTCATTACTGCCCCAAAATGTGAGCAGAAATTTAGCTAAAGTCTCTACAATTACTATCATGCTAATCAAAACAAAAGAAGTGCTTAGTATATGTTTTGTTTCTTTTCTTTATCTACTTATTTATGGCAAGTAAGGTAGAATTGGATTCCATCCAAAAATTCGATACCGCATTTCACCGGACATACCCGTTTACATTCGACGTTTTCCAGACTCAATCCGAAGATTTAAGAAAATTCCCTCATTCCATTCATCATTTACATGTATACTTTTTCGTTAATTTTGATTTTCCTAATAATGGGTAGAACGATTTCGACTAAAAATGCCATCAATAAAATATATCATGACAAGATATTTCAAAATAAATAAAATGTAACTCGAATTTTCTGCGAACAGCATGTAGAATCCTCTCTATTCTGAAATATTTCTGTATAATTGCTAAACCGAATGTGATAGGGAAAATCTAACTGCACACAAAAATACTGATTTTGTTAAGGGACACGATTTATGTCAAATTTTTGTGTGACATAAATCCTTTCCTAGATATCCTTTTTTAGAGGTGTGAATTATCAAATACTTATACCACGTGGTATGTCAATATTAGTTTTTACTACTTTATTTCCTACTTACAGTAAGTAGAGGAAACATTGTATTCCATTCCAAAAACACATTTCAGGAGAAAATACAAGTTTTGAGGCACCTGAATCCAAGAAGGTATTTTAGAAAAACCTCCGTCTGCATCTATGAACAGCATAGCACAAAAACGAAAAGTCGGTTAAATATCAAACCGGTTAAGTTCAGTCCCTTTCAAGGATGCAACACCATTTAAAAAAACAAAAACACCCACCTTGCCCTTTACATAACGTCATAAATTTTGATGTTTTCAAAAATGGCTTTAACTATATGAAATATACACTGTAAAGCTCTCTTTATTTTGAATGACCTTTCTATAATTGGTAAGCAAGAGGTAAACAAATTGTTACTATAAAAATATTGTGTCAAATAACATTTTTGGGCTCTTAATTGTTTAAATATTCTTTGTTATTTCGTCAAGTGCAAATCATTATTCCCCACCCCTTCTTTTTTTCGTGTTCATGCAAAGACCACACAGTACATCACATAGCGATCGGCTTTGAAAAGATTCAACTAACGCTTTAGCCTGTTGTATTCAGCTTATATCTACAACGTAATGTGTGAATGAATAATAAAAGTTCATCTTTTTTAACAACAAGAAGGTAGAAGAATAAGCTTTTGTAAGGTCAGAGAGCGAGTAGAAAAATCACGTGAATGAAATATCATAAGTTTTTTACATTCTCTAGCCCCATATGTACATAGGGATACAGAAGGTATTGTAATGCACCCAAAAATTCCATACCGATATTTCACCGGAAACATATGTTTTGGAGTCCCCTGAGTCCGAAAAAGCATTTTTAAAAAAAGGTCCGCGCGCGCGCGTCTGTGGATAGCATAGCCCCAAAATAAAAAGACCGTTAAATACCAAAATTGGTATTTAGATTTAGTATCTTCCAAGGATGCGACACGAAGATTTTCACAAAAATCCCCCCACCACAAACTACCCATTACATGGAAAAAATTTCGAAAATTTTGATTTTCTTAAAAATGGCTAACGATTTTGATTAAAATCCCGTATATTAAAGCTATTTATGTCCGAAATAAACTGTATATCTCGAATTTTTTGGGAATAGCCTTTGAAGACCTCTTTATTCTGGATGAATTTTGCTGAATTTTGCGTAACTGCTAAACCGTAAGAGATAGAAAAAAACGTACTACACAAAAAATGTACCTCATGACAAAACACACAATTTTTGTCCTTTACGTTTTTGTTGTGGAGGTAACCGTTTTCGAGATATTGTTATTGGTTTCAATTGTGAAGTACTTAAACTTTTCTCACACAGAAAATCACTTTAGCATAGTGCATTCCCTTATTCCCTTCTACTTAATAAGGAACTAAGTAATAACATTCTGCTAACATTTATCTTGATTAGCATTGTGTACAAAGAAGAAGAATCTTTTGTAGGAGTTTTGTAGAGCAGCTAGAGAAAGGCATGTGAGTGTAACACATCAGATGTTTTTTGTAGTACTGCAAAGTGAACCGTTGTTTAAAAATCTCGCTATCGCTTTACCCTATTGTATTCTTCTTCTACCTGTATCCGTAATAACAGTTGTATCCAGATTGAGTAGATGAATAGGCTTTCATAAAATAGTCTGCGGAATAGGGAGTAGAGAAAGTCGTACTAATGAAACATTTTTTTCAGGCAACACGGAAATCCTACTTAAGGCAATGTATCCATAAGTGTTTAAGATATCGTTGAAATTTACACCAGTTATGATACACAATACCCAACAGGGTATCCGCTTGTAATTCCTGGGGACGTGCGGGGGGGGGGGAGTGTCAGCCCTACATACGGATAGGGTAAGCCGACTACAAAAAAAAAAATTATACACAATAGCGATACTTTTGCCATGTATTAAAATTCTAGCTTGCATGGTTATTTAAATAATAATTTTTTACCGTCTAAATTCACTGTTCTAATGATGTGTGTAATGCAATTTTAAAAATATGCACATAAAATTCTAGTTTTATAGTAAATGAGTTTACATGTAGATCTGCCATATTATTTTTATATCAGCTGTAATTAGTGTAGAAAAATTATTACTTTTCATTCTCTCCAAAAATGCTGATTTTTCAAATTTTAATAATTTAATTACCTTTCATTCTCTCCAAAAATCTTGATTTTTCACAATTTATTAATTTATTACTCAAAGTTATATGGTTAAAATACAATTAATTATATACCTCTTTTAAAATATCTGACTATCGCTTTAGCCTAGTGTATTGCTTATTTCCCTTCCATTTAGAAGGAACTAATACAATCACGTCTGCTAATTTTTATGCCGATTACCATGATGTAAATAAAGGAATAAATGCTATGTAGGTAAAGAAGCATTATTACTAATAGTAATTATTATTATTATTAAGTTCATCAGTATCATTTCCTTAAGAGTACATAATTAACAACCAGCTGGAGTAGAAATAAATCTTGTCGTGTTCGGCTACAATTATCATAGAGCGTAAACGTGGAAAAAGGTTTTATTGTAATACATTTAGAGGTAATTTTCGTTAGTTTGTTTTATATATGCTTATTAAGGTAACTGGGATCAAAATATAAAGCTTTGATAACCTTACTTCGCGAAAAAAACGGGGGAGGACGATTTACAATCCTTAAGTTAAAAATACCAGCGTAGAAAGCCAGAATTTTCACGGTTATCACTGTTGCATATATTAGATTAATTCGTTCGACGTAAGAACCAGTAAACCTAGGTTAATTTACATAGCTTGGAATATCTGCGAACGCATCCGCCCAAGTGATTTATCAAAACCCAACCTTAGAAGTGAACTGCTAGAAGGAAATCTCTGCGTCCGTGCATGCTCGAGTGCTCAAGAAGACTTGCGGCAGGAAATTCCATTGCAAAGTTTGGTATGTTGGAGCGTAGCCAAGGTGTTTCCACAGTAATTTGCCAAAGAGATGCCAAACCTGTGAGGAGCATAGCGTAAATGTTGCGTTTCAATGTGTTGGACTCAGTGTTATAACGTACAGTTTCATATAGATTCATCAGGGTATATCTTCACATAAAGTGTTATCCTTCTTTCCTCTTTTGGACGATTGTTTTGGGAATTTTTATGCCCAGAGATAAGTAAATGTCTGTTTTTATTATTTCCTCTAGCACGTATGTACAATGTATTGTTCATACGGTATTGAATTCCACTAAAAAAATCGATAACGAGGATTTACCGGAAATATAGATTTTGATACCACCAATATAAAAACAAAGTATTTTTAGAAAAATGCCTTGTGTGTGTGTGTGTGTGTGTGTGTGTGCGCGCGCGCGCGCGAGTGCGGGCAGTATAGTTAAAAATCTAAAAGTCGGTTAAATACCAAACTTGGTATTAAGTTCAGTATCTTCCAAGGATGTGGCTCGAAGTTTTTCAAGAAAATCCCCCCCTCCGTAAAATACACTTTACAGGGAACATTTTCCGAACATTTTTAGTTTATCATGGGCAATACAACTCAAGTTAAATACCAAACTTGGTAGTAAGTTCAGTATCTTCTATGGATGCGACACGAAGTTTCTCAAGAAAATCCCCCCACTCCCAACTACACTTTAGAAGGAACATTTTTCGAAAATGTTGATTTTCTCAAAAATGCCTAACGATTTTGATAAAAATGTATATTTTAAGCCATATTCAAGAAAAATGAAATGTATATCTTGAATTTTTCGGGAATAGCCTCTGAAGGCCTCTTCATTTTGGATGACTTTTTAATAACTCGTAAACCGTAAGAGATAGACAAAAAAATTACTACACAAAAAACAGATCCCATTAAAATACATCATTTGTCATATACATTTTTTTCTCAAGTGGAAAGTCAACTTCCATCTCGTTTGTTTTACTACGGGAATGCAAGAGAGTTCAATTGTTTCACATAGCGATGAGCTTATACAAAAATTTAACTATCGCTTTAGCCTAGCCTATTCCCTTATTTCCCTTCCTCTTACAAGGAAGCCAGTAATAAAACCATTTCTGCTAATGTTTATCTCGATTAGCATGACGTAGATAAAAGAATATCTTTTGTAAGGAAACCCTGTTTGTAGAACAGACAGAGAGTCATGTAAATGGAACACATCGATTTTTTTTTTTTTTAATTTGTCCTGTGTTATTTCTAATAAGCCATAAAACAACCCTTTTCTTTTGCTATGCTCTTATTCTGAAACTCGCGCGTTACTTTCTTGTGAAGACTTTCTACACATTGACATTATTTTTCGTAATTAGCACCGACGGAAAATTCCTTTCTTTGAGATTACTAACTTCAACTTCAATACATGTATATAAAACATTGCAACACAGATGAGAGGAAGAGGGAGTGACGGACAGAGAACATTTTATACATTTATGCTTCAGCTTATATCTTTCCAGCCTTTTGTAATCGTCTATAAACTGTTAGCTCCAGCAGTCAGCTATTAAATGCTATTAACTCCAAACTAGAAATATGTACTTCAGGATTTTATTTATTATTTATGCAACTTCCTTCATGTAGCTGTCACGTGAAATTAAGTTGAACTGATGCTTAAATGAACCCGACGACTTGCAACGCTATTTGATTTTCAACCCCAAATCCAAGAGAACCACCCAAAAAATCTCAGCCATACAATATTAAGTTTATTTAACAGTTAACATAACTTTTATAGTCTTTTAGCCGCAGGTGTATTTTTATTAGTCAGGAGGCTGACACACGTATGTACACTTCTTATACAATTATAATAATTTATTGCGGTTTATAATACACATTTTGCGAGGTTTAAACTGAAAACTGAAAATACCATTCAAGAGAGGCCTCAGGAAACGTTAAACAGCAAATTAACTGTGGAGGAACAAGAAACTACTAAGGAGGGTCTATATATGCAGTAAATGCCTTGTAAGTAGCATCATTTTAAATTCTTTTTTATCGGGTTTCCATTTGTCGGAACATTTTCATTTTCAAACAGTTCCAGAAAACTTTCTTCTCATTGTGTTTTATATCTTAATATATATACCAATATAATTATTAATATAAATAAGTAAAAGCCACGCCTACATTTACAGAAATCATTATTACAAACTGTGGTATTTATGGTTTTTCCGTTGCATAGTATTTTCTCACTTAATTTTCTTTCTTTATAGTGTTCTGAAATTTTTAATATGCTATATTAATTATTTGTTAAAGCGCGTTGTGTAATAATTTCAAAATGCGTTCAAAGAACCGCATGAACAAATGCAACCAACGTCTAAATATTTTAAAGCTCCTAAACCGGCAAGACCGGCGATTTCAATGTCCAACGATACATTAAATGTATAAGTAACATAATAAACATTATATGGATTTGCTAGCATGCTAAGTTGGGATGTTATTAAACAATAACTCTATTCTATAAACTTTCAAGCAAAAATTGAAGCCTCATATTTGACAACTATTTTCTCCCAAAATCCAAAGATTAAAAACAAAAACAAAACAAAAATCCAAATTGTATTGATACTACGGAATAGTTGAAACATAACATATAAAATTAAAATAACAGCTCTATATGGCGCAATTTTTCAAACCAGTATAAATAAAAATAATATCTCGGGAAATAATTAAAACAATGCATGAAAATTGGTATATAACTACTATATATACTATTTCTATACATTTATATTCTACATTAACCTGAGAGCTGCATCAAACCTTCAAACTAGTCGGAATGTAGTTGTAGATTTAGAAATGTCCACGGCGGACTTCTGAACGTATTAGGTCGGTGACACCTAGCGTTTACAAAAAATTTCTGTCGTTTAAAATAATGAAGTATTACGACGTGTTATATCTTGTAAAACACTATATGCCCGCACTAACAAATTAAAATCACATTTAGACATTTCCATAATACGCTTGCGGTGGAAATTCAGACAAGCAAACCTAGAATATACGCACAATCTTAGGCAACTCCTCCGTACAGCTGCAGGAGAAGTTGCCGAATTGGACAGGGGAAGTTTGTTAATTTCACTCCAACCGCTATGCGCTGTAAAGCTCACATCAATAAGTGGCGCAGGGGATCGTGGGTTCGAGTCCCGCCTTGGACTTGGGTGTTTGTGAATATGTACATGCATGTGTATTTGCCATACAACAGAAAACGGTAAAGAAAGGAAATTTAGGGAAAAAGGGAAAAAAGAGGGATAAGAACAAAAAATAGACTTCTTGCAAGGAATGAAAATTCAAATCATAGCATTTGTAAAAACGCGGGGTATATAGCCCCTGTTCGTAGTATGACAACGATACATTAAAAATTATAACTATCGGTGGTTACTCTACGACCATGAGAATAGCTGGTCTATACACCGCATGCTCCTTTATTCGTCAAATTAGTACCGACGTATTTCAGAACTTACATGAAAAAGCGTGTTTTTTTTTTTGGGTTCAGTAATTACATTCTATGGTGCACACCTTTGAATTTAATTCGAAATATAAGTAATTATTGACTGAAGGCTCGATTATACATTGACTTACCTACATTTCTGTCAGAATACCTGCTATGCCTTTGTAATTTAGCAACCTACTTCCTGTAGGTTACGAAAGATTTAATGCTTTTATGGGGAAAATCAGAGACGCAGCTTTATCGGTTGATAATGTAACTACACGAATAAATTGTTTGCTATATTTACAGCTAAGGATATTTAATATATACTCAATATAAACTCATAAAGTGCATTAGTGCAGTTTACTAGGTAAACTTAAGAATATTAACCTGACATCATGCTATTGCAGAATTGTACAAATCACTTCTTTTTTCTTTTGATACAGTATAAATATACTCGAAGCTTCTATTAGGTGTTTAATTTTTAGCGTTAAAATGCGGTTCTACCCAAAGACGAACGGAAAGAATCCAATACAACTCATATGGCAATAGCTGCAAATTAATTCGAATTTCTTTCAACCGCATGTACTTGTTTTCGAAGCTCTGTTTCTCAGCTATTACTAAGACACCTATCGTGGTGTTTTACCTCCACCCTTCATTTCTGCAACAAAATCCGAAATAAAACATTGAAGTTCTACCATGATGGTTTGCTTTGCTACATCGGGAAAACGTCAGTTACCTTACACACGTATTTGCTTCAGAATATTTGAGTAACTTTGTAAGCCTTAAATTTGCGAATGGCTATTTGTTCACCTAGGCCTCACTTCAATAAATACCAGTGTATCATGTGGTGTAAAACAGATGCATTAGCCTATTCTATAAACGAGTCTTGAAAAGAAACACGTAAAATGTTAAGATTTTTCAAGCGTATGATGTGTGCATTCCTCTCACTAGCTCGCTCTCTGACGTCGATGATTCAACATGAATGAACGTCCGAGATATATTTGGTCTGGTCGAGGTTCCTAGGAAACACGCATATGAGTAGGGATAAATCGCTGTAACGCTTTTCTTCATTCTCTAAACAAGAACATGCCCCAGTTTTTTTTCTCATTAAAACACGTTAATACTAAACTTAGATAATTAGCTTACTGGAATCACTGCCGTACAGTGATTTAGTATACTTGTGGAGTGCAGGGGAAGTAGAATAATACAACGACAAATTCATGAGGCAAATTTGAATTTACTAGAAAGAACCAAACTGTGACTTAGAAACTACACGATGTTACGAGTATTAATTTATTCCTTCAGATATCACCTAGAACTCAAAGAGGTTTCTGCCTCTGATGTTTCTTAATATTCGCCACTTCTTGCTGTTTTCCGTTTAAGCACTATAAAATGCCTTTTACTTTCTCGAAAATTAAATGTCAACGTAACGCTATAAAAATGCTGGCCAGTATAAGAAACATTTTCGCAAAAGGGGAAAAAACAAAATTACTATAGACCTCTCCTTATTTGCAATATTTGGGGAAATCTGAAGGTCAACTGATACATGCAGTAAACTAATGACTCTGACCCCATATTGCCATTTTATACAATGTGAATACAATCGGATGGTTAGGTAAATATTTTACATTTTAATAAATTTATCTTTCAATAAATAAATGGACTAAAACAACACACCTTTAACTTTAGATCTGATATTAAACCAATAACTGTCATACAATGTCTACTAGGTTTCCTTAACGGTTAATAAGGTAACCGTTATAATTCCGTTTTCTGACCTATAACAATGCCACAATGTTGCATTAAGTAAATTTCATTGAGTAGACTTGCAGAGTGGCAAAACTGAATACTCAGTCTATTTGGGAAGCTCCTTGAGAACTGCACAAACACTTCCAAAAAAAGTTGAGTCTATTATATTATAACCGTGGCATTTCAGCATGTTTGCGGCAGCTTCATGTAATTAAATTTGCCTGCACATCAAAGCCCGTGCAATGAAGAGATTGATCTTGGCTGAATTAAATAAGATGTTGTCTGTTTATTTCTTTATTTATACATCTTTCTTGTGGGGGCCTATATTTTTCTTCCTTTAGAGGACCATAAATATACAAAACGACTATTGGGAAACCCAGAGTACCCACATAGAACCAATGGGTTATCCGAAATTATTCAGAATAAGGGGGGAGGGGCGGATAAATAAGAATACCTATTCAAAGAACTCATGCTTCTACTATCGAAACTAGCTTCTGCGGATTGCGATACTATATATTAATCCTAGGCACTGAGATGTATAATATCTTTCCTGTGGAACAGTAAGGCTGTTGAAGTATTGAGGACGAACCTATGAGGATAATCGAGGATGATTTGAAAGAACACACATCCAGAGCCGATTGCAATTTTTTTATACACGTTGCATAGGAAGGCGAATTACACTGATAAATCAGAAGGGACGTGAAATGGCATTCTTTTGGCATAACGTCGGCCTGCATTCACGAAGCACGAACCAAAAAACACCAGTTTCTCACCAAACGAGACATTGGAGCACTGTTATTTTTCAGTGAAGGCACTGCACAGTTTCTGCCCTTGCTAACGCCAAAGCGTTTGGCAATTTATCATAGCAGGGATTTAAAGAGCGTCATAATACTTCTCCAATGATTCCGTGATTTTGATCATCAATTAGAGTGAAGTACTCCTGTGGAAAACAAATGTTGAAATTACAGCCCAGGAAACACTGCACACTTTCATGAGCTGTAATCCAACAAAATTGTGCTGAACTTCATGCGAAACACACATACACATACATACATGCATAAATAATTGTGTGTGAGTGCGCGCGCGCGCGCGTTTCTGAGCGCTGTAAATTATGATCTTGGGATGTGAAAAAACACTCTTTTTATTTCGGTGGTTCACTAAGAGAATTAAATGACAAGGCTTTATCAGATTGAAATACATGAAAAACAAAATGGTTTAAGAAGAAACTGTGAAACCATTTAGAGCACCATAGTTCAGGGTATGACAAAGATCCAAGAGTTTAAAACTTGTCTTGCTTGTTTGTGGTAAAAAAAAAAAAAAAAAAAAAAGTTCTTTTATATACATTATAAATTGGGAAAATTATTCTTAACAGCTTAGCAATACTGATGAGTTAATAAGTAGTGTATATATGTCCTACCTGTACAATTAAAGTCGAGTGATAACTAGTAGCAATTTAAGATTATGCCAACACTGCCATTTGCCATTTAATGTAATTTCGTGCAGTGTCAGGTAACCTTAAACTGGATAGTGGGAAGTGAGCTACACATAACAAATGGTTCTGTAACCAATGCCTTCCTTGGCTGAACCGCTAATAAAGAAACCTACTTTAATTATGAACAAACTCGGTGACAAAATTGAAAGATCTCAAGAATCTTGGCGGACAGTCATAGAGGACATTCATGTTTTCGTTTATTAGTTGTGTTCCGCCATTGAAGGAGTAGCGAGTGGGAATTATTATTCTCAATGATTCAGCCGTATGCTAATTCAATTAGATAAATGTAGTACAAGGAACCAGATTCATACTTTCCACCTGTAAAGTGATATAAAATGCGTGGTCCAAGGGCAACCAATATACGCATTCTGAAATATTTTACCCCTAGCTACAGTAACACACTATTTTATAAACATTTAAATTCGATGACAATTTCAATCACAGCATATTTCATTCTTAAGAGGACAGAAACACAATTTATAATCACTTTTTAATGTCATGGTATTTTTGGGGGAGGGAGTTTATTACCATAATTTAATTACATTACTTTTCAGCCAAAGTCATTAAGCCACATATATATTTACAAAAGATAACGGTGGTTAATAACACGAAAACAAACATGAAAATATCAGACCTTAAAATATTTCCGATGATTGGAACGCTGTAGTCTTTATAAAAATAATGCTAAAAACACAAATATCTAAACACAGAAAATAAGTGAGAGCTTCAGCAATTGCTAGGGAACTGCACTTTCCCAGTCCATTTTAAGGAGTTAAAAGTCAAACCTTGAGGGCCTTCTGACTCAGCTTCATAAATATGTAAATGAGAATCGCGGCGAGCAGTAGTTTCGGGCAATAAAATGTCTCACCCGAAATGAAATTGTGTGATACATTCTCCAGAGAATCTGCATGTTGAATACCACGTGTAGGAACGTAGTGGCTCGCTTATTGATTCAGAAACGTGCATTCTTTTCACTAAAATGAACTCAGTTCTATGTTTGTAGAATAAATGAACACCTTTACAAATTCGATTGGACGGCACCTCAAGATTTGCTTCCTCTTTTCAAGGATTATTTACATTAAAATATGTCCAGATGAACATTAATGATGAACACTAATTCATCGCAAAATTAAAAAATGCATTAAGAACAGAGAACGTTTCTAATAATGAAGCAGAGGCCTAAGATATGTACGTAATTTAATGAAGCCATTTTCCCTGAAATGTCAACTTTACTGGACGCAAGGTTACCATTTAAATTAAAATGCAACCATATTGTATATTGTTGTGCATATAAGATATTACTACATGTGCTTTACAATGGCATCCGATCTTTGTATTATTCATGTTTATCTTCTTTATGGAGTAGTTCAAATATATTATTGAAAGACGGTAATTTCCAAAGAACGAACAAATACTTTTCCTGAACATCCCCTGCTAACAAGTAGTTGAGAGATGCTGCAAGGAAAGAAAAGAAACGGCTTTGTTTAAGCAGTTTTCTAACGTCCAAGTACTGACACTAATTTGTTTATAGGGAAAATGTTGCAAATTTCAATTTCCCATACACAAACTAATTTTTCTTGGATAATCAAAACAAATTTAAGTTCAGAAACGGTACCTTACGCTAATCACAATTGAAGCAAACTTTTGCACTGCATAGCTTCTGAGAAAGAATACTTTGAGGAATTCAGTGTGTAAATATTGCGTACGTTTCTACTCGTGGTGTTTCAAATCAATGGAAGATTATTTCAACAATAAATAAACAAAATGGAAAATAAAGCCAACCGTATGTGGAAATGGAAAGCAAATGGAAAGCATGGCAGGATTTCAATAAAAGTTACTATACAAATAAGCAAATATAACTGCAAGCAAAATGTCAGTCAGGGTGGCGCAATTGGTTAGATGCTGACCTTCCGATTCCAATGTCGCGGGTAGAAACCTGGCCCAGATCGATAGTTTTTAAGTGTGCTTAAAAGCGATAGCTCCTCCATGTCAGTAAATTTACTGGTACATAAATTAACTGCGGAACGAAATCCCGGCACATCGGCGGCGCTCATACGACTCTAGAATTCAGAGCCTCATTAACTCCCCCCCCCCAAGCAATATAGTTTACGAATAAATAAATAGAAAAATTAAGGATCTTCCATGTTTAATACAGACACATTACTGGATTTTTCTAATCTACAATGTTCCATAAAAAACCTCGGTTATCAGGTTTATTTCGGATCTACTGAGTTTAGGAGCATCTTCAGCGAGTGAGAAGTATGCACTACTTATCATTTTCTTCAAACCCATCGCAACTGGTGCTTTTGAATGATTCTTCGAACAAAGTTTGAGGGTATACCAAAAACCGATTCAGGTCCAGTAAATGTTTGAGCATATTCGCTTCTTTCGAGAATATCTGCCTTTTCATTTCTAAAACGATTTATTTACAAGCGCCCATTCAAGACTGAAATTATTGTGTTTTGCCAGTTGCACAAGGTTTATTAGGCAGTTCCAGACTACCCTAGATATTATCAGATGACTTGCAATTGCTTTTAGCGCAGCCTGCCTGTCGGAGAAAATCAAAATTTGCTTCCTTTGTAGCCCCTTTTTTGATTCCACTGGCAGAAATCTCTATTTCATAAACTTCAATTGGAAATAAGTGGTATTTTATATTACCAAGAGCAACAAAAATACCACACTGTGGTGCTTTCCCATGTATTTCAGATTCACTGACCATTTTAGAGTCATCTGTGCACTAATTAGGCTACTTCGAGGACATTGCATGCTGTACCAACTCTGATCTAACACTATGTTGAATGCCTTGTCAAAACATATTTGGTAACCTCAAGATAAGGATTCTTGACTATATTTTTAATTCTATTGTGCCCTACTCAGGGTTGTACCAATTTGAGTTTAGATTCAGCAGATTAGCCCCCAACCTAGCCTTCCCTTTGATATGTACGTAAATCAAAAGGAGGCAGGTTAAGGTGAACTTCCATAGGGGCTGAAGAGATGCTTTTCATTGTCCATTTAAACTATTCTTACAAAAGTTTATTACGTACACTACGTATAAAGTATACTCCTATTATTGGGGATGTGGGGGAGAAGCTGCATGAATAATCGAAAAACATAAACAATCGAGAAACCTGAAAGTAAACGATTTTAAGGTATAACATACATATGTATATAGGAAATTACTTTTAAATCAGGCTTATTTTCAAACATATATTCTTTGTTAGAAAGTTTATCCAAGTTCTGTGCATAGGTACAGCAAGACTGTTTATATCTTAAAACGGTCCATAATGTTGCTCTGCATCTGAGAGTTGACATTTTTTCGCACCGCACTTCGAATTTTTCTTGCAGTATTAACATCATTGTACTGAAACTTCCTCTGGCCAAAACAATCTACACATAGAAGAGTATCAACACATTGAAATACAGAACAATGACTAACAAAGTCCCTGTTTTCATCCCCATTTTCATATTCGTTGTCTTCTTCTTTGTTCTGCTGGAAGCAGCGGTAACAATTTCAGCCACTCATGTACTGGAAGCCGGGTTCAAATGCGTCGATCTTCAGCCATTGTTTTCTTCATCGACATCTTCAAAGACATTTAAACCCGTTGTTAGATTCATTATCTGTGCAGTTGTTATTTCTTCATCACTGAAATTTTGAAATTCACTTTCTTTTATATCTGTGAGAATGTTCCTCCATGATCGAGTAGAGTAGATAAGTGGGTTGAAATCCCGTCCGTGTATGGCATCCAGAATTGTCAAACTTCTTTCAAAACGCCAGCAAACATCTTTATCAACTAGCATTCTCAGCAGACCAGCCGGTAGCGCCGTTTTACCGATGCATTATACATGGTATGATGATAAACACGTTAAGAGGAGTCAATCAACAGATACGAGAGTGCTCTCATCGGGATGTGAAGGGGTGTTAAAAAGTAACGGAACAGTTTCTTCTGTGGTAATCCTTTCTCTTCTAGAAATCGCCGAACTTGTGGTACAAAATGTGGAATACGTTTTTTAAAACGTCATTACCCTTTCATGCTTCTTTTTTGGTTGTTATTATGTACAGGGGGATTCTTAGCTGCGATATCGTTGAATACTCGGAACTCTTTTTTCTTTTCCAATCACTAGTAGTGTCGCTTTATGGTTCCCTGAAGCATTAGGAGTGCACAAAATTGTAATGCGCTCTTTTGACGACTTATATCCAGGAGCACGAATTTCGCTCTTAAAAGCAAGGGTTCTGGTTAGTATACATTTCTAATAGAGATAACATTCCTCTGCATTTTAAATTTGGTCTTGTGTGAAATTCTCTTCTTCCACAACTTCTGGAACTCTTCCCGAAAGGAACCAGTTGCCGCAACATTTGAACGGCTCTTCCTGCACAGTAAGTTCGCGAGTCCCATGACGTTTGAATCTAGTTAGCCAACCAGGTGGGACATTAAATTCTCCCTTTAAACATAGAGCTTTATGGGGGGGGGGGGGGGAATTAGCCTTTTCGGCACACGTCGCGCCTGAAACATTTATACCTGCTCGTTTATTTATGTTGTTTGTTTGTTTGTTTTGTTTTTGCTAAACCATTGCAAAATACCAGAATCTAATTCATCGAATCTCTTCATGGTTTTTCGTGCAGACGGTCTAGAATTACAGACGTAGTTCCTGACAAAATCCTAGATTTTCTGCTTATTCTTTTTAATGCCCCGAATAGCCTGCATTCCAATACTATAATCACCACTAATTTTTGCAGCAGTTTCCCCTTCTAAAATCCTTAAATTAATTTTAATTTTTGTTGTTATGCAAGACATGTTTTTTGTTTGTTTGTTGTTTTTTTTTTTTTCGTTTCTCTGCCATCTCTGTTACAATTTTTTTTTTAACTTGATTCATGTCCGCTGATTAACATTAGAAAACAGCTTGTTTTTTTATTTACACAGAACACACTGGTCAATAATAATGGAAACCGTACTCTGTTGTCGTGCAAGGGATCGTTTATTGCCGCTTCCTAGAGAAAAAAAAATCTCATGTGTTCCATTCAGATGACTTTCTCTACATCTCTGTAACAAATTATTGACAAGCTTACTCTTCCATCTACTTCATGCTTATTGAAATGAACATTAGCAGAAACGGTCGTATTACTTAGTCCCTTATAAGTAGAAGGGAAATAAGGGAATACACTAGGCTAAACTAACAGTTAAATGTTTTAAAATGTGGTTTCTTTGCGGGGCTAGGATTTGACAAGTTCCCGTATGGGAAAAGTTAAAGTATTTTAAAACCGAAATCTTGAAAACGGTCAACTCCACGAAAAAATGCATATGGCAAAAATTGTGTGTTTTAAGGAGCATTATATTTTTGTGTAGTAGGTTTTTTTCTATCTCTTACGGCTTACCAGTTTACCAAAATTCAGAAACATTCATACAGAATAAAGAGTCTTCAGAGACTATTACCAAAAAATTCAATATATACATTGTATTTGTCATGTAAATATCTTAACTATAAGAGATTTTAATCAATCGTTAAGCCATTTTTGAGAAAATCAAAATTTTCAAAAATTTTTCCATGTAAAGAATAGTTAGGGAGGGTAGATTTCCTTCAAAATCTTTGTCGCATCCTTGGAAGATACTGAACTTAGCAAGTTTGGTATTTAACAGACTTTTCGTTTCTTAGATATGCTGCCCCCCCCCACACACAGACCTTTTTCTAAAAATCCTATTTTTATTAGGGTGTCCCAAGACATGTATTTCCGGTAGAGAAAGTAAAAACGTATGTGACATCATAAATAATGTGTTTTAACGAGATCTACATATTTTGTGTATTAAGATTTTGATCTATATCTTACGGTTTAACCGTCAAGTAAAATTCTACAAAACTCATCTAGAATAAGGAGTACTCCAGACGCTATTTCAAGAACATTCAAAATCTACATTTTATTTGTGATGTAATTTTTAATACAAAATCGTTAGTCATTTTTGAGATAAACAATAATTTTCATGTAAAGTGTAGTTTGTGGTAGGATGTTTTTGAAAATCTTCTTGTCGCATCCTTGGTTTTAGTTTTTAACAGTCTTTTCGTTTTTGAGTTATGCTGTCCACAGACAGACAGACAGACAGACACACACATACACACACACACACACACACAAAACGGATTTATTTCTAAAAATGCTTTCTTCGGACTCAGAGGACCTCAAAACATATTTCTGGAGACAGCTCGACATCGAATTAATAATAAACTAATATTTAATTATTAATGATATAATAATGTACAGTTGCAAACAGGATAATTCGCACACAAAAAACCGGAAGAATAGTGTACTAAGTAGGTAAAATACCTATTGTATTTCACCCAAAATTCAATACTGCGATTTCATAAAAAATACACGTTTTGAGAATACTGAATAGTTTTTCTATGAATAACACGTGTGTGTGTGTGTGTTTGTGTGTGTGTATGTGTGACAGAGAGAGAGAGAGAGAGAGAGAGAGAGAGAGAGAGAGAGAGCGACAAGAGACAGACTCAAGAGGGATAAATACCAAACTTAGTATTTGGGTTCAATATATTCCAAGGAAGCGGCACAATTTTAAATAAAATTCACCACCCCTTAATATTGGAAAGTTTTGTTGTATTTTGTTGTTATTTTTTCTTTCAAAAACAACTCTAAATATGTTGATAATTGATAATTGTTAAGACAAATGAAATGAAAGCATGTCATTTTCTGGGAATAGTTTCTTTAGTCCTTTTCATTCTGAATATTTTTTGGAAAGCTTAAGATAAGCCTTGTTTTTGAGATAATCCATGTTATTGGTTTAAATTGTCCTTATTTATGTGTATTTTTTTAAATGCGAATTCGTCTTTTTTATCTTACTCCTGGCATAAAAGAGAAACTAATTTCAATGTATCATATACTGAACAGCTTTTAAAAGATTTGAAAAAAGCTTTAGGCCTTATTTCCATTATACCTACAAAGAAATAAGTAATTTCGATTAAGGTTTCTCGCGATTAGTATGAAGTGAAGGATATGCCTTTGTAAGAACAGTCTGTGGAGAATAGGCAGAGGAATGGAACAAATCAGATTGTTTTTCTATCTACCTACTTCTTGTTCATCGACATAAGCTTTCGTCACATACTTACACATGCCATTTTGGAAATATGTGTTTTAATATTATGTTTTTTTAAAAGTGTGGTAAGTGTATGAAAATAAAAACCAGTAACAACTATCTCGGAAATAGTTAACGCCACAAAAGACAGAAAACATATGCCTTAATAGTTTAAGAACCTTATATTCAGGAGAAGTCCATTAATAATATCAATATTTACAAATCATCCATTGGACTATTCTGGCAGAAGTGTAACAGATTTAAAATCTGCAAATACGATGGATATAACCATAGAGACAAAAATGATAAAGAGTAACTTTATTAGTAACTTTAATTTTGATTTTTTGTGCGGTAAGATTATCTCTATCTCTAATTGTTTGCCTACTATATAAAAGTGGTTGAGAAGAAAAAGGACTTCACAACCGAATCTTAGAAAATTCAAGATACACAGTTTGTCATGGACAGCTATTTGAATCAACATAGTTAAAGCCATTTTCTAGAAAATATACCAGAACTACAAATGTCCATGCAAAGGGTAGGTTGGAGTGGTGCGGGCGGGGGGAGTATGCCACAGCCTTGTAAGGTTCTGAACTTCAATACCGAGTTTCGATATTAATCGGCATTTCAGTTTTGAGTAATGCTGTTCACTATACGCAGAAAACACGTTTTTCTAAATATACTGTTTTGTGTGTTTAGGGGGCCTCAAATTATGTATTTTCAGTGAAATCTAGAACTAGAAATTTTGTGTGTCCACACAAAACCTAGTTAAAACCTGTAAATACCTAGTTAATAGATAAAGTAAAAACTATGCTTATTTTCTCTACTTAGTACATAAAATACAATACTGAGAATATACGTTTTAGGGTCCCCAGTATAAAGTAAGAAAACAAAAGCGTTTTAAGTAAAAGGTCCGCGCGTGTGCCTGCACATATGTGTGTGTGTGTGTGTGTGTGTGTGTGAACACGATAACTCAAAAACGAAAATTCGCCAAAATACCAGACTTATTATTTAAATTTAGCACCTTCCACGGATGCAGTAAAATGGTGTCTTAAATTTTCTGGGAATAGCCTCTGAATACCTCTTCATTCTGGATGACTTTTGAATAACTGGTAAACCGTAAAATAGACAAAAACTTACTCACAAAAGGTGTAGATCTCGTTAAAACACACAATTTATGTCATACATTTTTTCGTAGAGTTGATTACTTCCGAGCTATTACTTGATTTTGGTGTCAGTTTTAAAATATGTACTTAAGAGTTTCTCATACGGTAATTTGCCAAGCAAAGAAACGAATTTGAATCACATAGCAACCAGCTTTTAAAAGATTTGACTATCTCTTAAGCCTACTGTACTCCCTTATTGACCTTCACTTACAAGGAAGCAAATAATCTTAACCATTTCTGCTAACGTTTATATCACTGGCATGAAGTAGAAAAAAGAATAAGCATTTTAACAATTTATTACAGGTATGTAGTGAAAGTCATGTGAATGGAACACAACAGATTTTTTATTAAGGGAAACTCAAAACTTTCGGTAAAACCTCGGTATCGAATTGTTAGGTGGAATGTCCTCTATTTATTATAGGTAAGCAACATTGAAATTAAAAGTTAGGTTAAACATTTTGTCAAGCCAATATATCAAAGAAGTACCTACCAATGCGTTCAATATCGTTAGAACCGTCTCTAAAATAATAACAAATTAGAAAATTTTTCTCATGCAAATCATTGACTGGGTGGAAAGAATTTAGCGCAATATTAGCATTTCATCGTGAAAGATTTACCCAAATGATATTTATTATCTCTTCGCTTTGTTTCTAAAATGCATTTTTGCGTTCAGGACCACTTTTTTCGATTAAATGGTTATCCGAATAATTAGATGAGATACAATACTTGATCTACCCAACTTAAAGGATAGAGAAAGCAATAAGGTAGATCAAATATCACATAAATCAAAAGTACCTATTTACACCTAATATCAAAATGCCAGAAATTCTCTTGCATGATAGAACGGCCATTCTCTTTATGTATAGAAATATGTCATCCCTCTAATTTATAAAAACAAGTGCCAAGACTAACAAGCATGTATAATAAGTCACAGGCCTACCTAAAACGCAATTACCCATTTACAGAAGAAAAGAGAACAATGTTTACCCTAGCTTACAAAGTAAGGTAGACAACTAGGATTCGCTCAATTTACAAAATGGCAGCCGTTCAGGCGACTCACTTCGTGCACAACATGGCCTGCAGATTGCCATATACTAGTTGCACATCAAAGATCATAATGTTTTCTTAGTACAAATAATGTTCACCTCTGTCATCTCGGAGTAGGGCGTTCAAAATCAAGAGGGGTGATCCGAATCTCGGTTGAGAAAAGTTGCCTGGATTAGGCTTTCTTCCTGGGAATTCCACTTATCCTCAAAAGACATATCTCGCATTATCAACTCAATGACTGTTTTGAACACCATTTCCCCCATTTAATTGGCGGTATCTGCGATTTCGGTTGTTAGAATGGAAGTTAGAGACATAAAACAAAGTATAAATCTAGAAATGGAAAAGAAACACCAAATAAAAGTAATTAACTATAGTAATCTATCGTTATGACATTTAAAATGTTTTGAATTATCTTCTAGAGATTATTTTCTTCTAACACTGTAATTAAGAAAATTAAGGATAATTACTAAGAGTGCGTATGTTTCAGTATTGATAACACTAAAACCAGAAAAGACAAACGGGCAATTGAATGTAACAAATCTCGTGTTCCATTCACATGACTTTTTCTGCCTATTCTGCAACTATTCTTACAAAAGCTTTTTCTTTTTCATACTAATCAAGATAAACATAGGCAGAAATTGTCTATTATATAGCTAGTTATTTGCAAATAGATGGGATGTATAGGAAGACACTAGGCTAAAGCGATTGTCAATCTTTTAAAAGCTGGTCGCTCTGTGATACAATTTTTTTTTTCATGAACAGGAGCAAAACAAGGCATGAAACGAATCACGACTTTCCGTTTGAGAAAAGCATAAATATTTTAAAAATATAACCAATAACAAGGAATATCTCGGAAATTGTTAACTTCACAAAAGAAATGGATAGACATGATAAACTCTGTGTATTAATGAGATCTACACTTTTTGAGTAGTAAGTTTTTGTTTATCTCTTTGTTTACCAGCTATGTAAAAGTCATGCAGAATGAAAAGGTCCTCAGAGACTATTTGTCATGAAAATATCTTCAACATATGGTATTTTAATCAAAATCATTAAAGCAATTTTGAGAAAATCAGAAGTATCGGAAAAATGTTCCATGTAAAGTTTAGTTGGGGTAGGGGATTTTGCTGAAAATCTTCGTATCTGATCCTACGAAAACACTGCACTTAAATATCAAGTTTGGTCTTATCAGACTTTTCGTATTTTTGCCATCCTATTCACCCAAACGCGCGCGCGGAGGTTTTTCTAAAAACGATCCTTTTTTAATTCAGGGGTCTTCAAAATATAAATTTTCGGTAAAATCTCGGTATTGAATTTTTGGGTGGATATAATACCTTCTCTACCTACTACGTATAGATACTGTAGATACGTGCTAGCGAAAGTAAAAAACATGGTCATTATAAATAGGCGTTATTAATTTTCAAATATATTTAACCATTGTTTGGTTTAGAATCATACAAATTCCTGCATTTTTATTGTTGTATATTTCTAGAAGGTATTGCTGTAAATGTTTTTGGGTTATTCTGGCGGCATCAACTAGATCTATTGTGACCAACACAATTATAATAAAAACAGCGAATACTCGGCAACCGCTGACTGAAATAATCTTATTTTCTTGTCTCTGGTGTTTTAAGTCACGGCAAATTTATGCTTCTTGTTGAGAAAATGTTAATTGATGAAATACATTTTTCGTGACTGTCTTTTCACAAATTCTAGACCATAAAACTGTTCCACCAGTTAAGCACAGGACAACAAATTCATTAACACATCTCTCTAAACTAAATCATGTTATTTCTGCTTTCAACCACTATTCTTCAAAAAGTTTCCCCTATGGGGAACCCACTTTTTAAGAAAAATACTAACCCTTAGCAGACAGCACACATTAAGATATAACAGACGTCACAATCAAACGTCAAGGATGTTCAAGTGGTGACCATTACCTAGATTTAGCTGAATAATAAAAACATTGAAAAATAATTGAAAAAATGTAAGTTGATTTAAAATAGGCAAAAATTGGAATTTTAATTGAGATAGACAGCCGCAGCTTAATGTGCAAAATAAAACAGTTATATAATTTCCAAATATGTGCTCAAAACAGAATTATGTCTAAACAAATTTTGACTTATTAGCTACCACTCAGTAAAAAAAGGCATTTTGTTTAACTTAGGACTCTAATAATTGGCATTCTCAAGTATAACTACAACTAAAGATGATGATGATGATGATCATGATGATAATAGCAATAATAACAATACACAAATACTATCATTGCTCGCTTAAGAATTGGGCAAAACATGAATGATCTAAAGTTATTCTATTGCAAGAATGTTACTGACAACTTCCATGAAAGAATGTTAAATTAAATGACTTCTTAAACACTAAGACAACTACATCCTGCTTCAGAGCAGAATAAGCTTTTCTTCTTATTATTACTTTTATTGTTATTATTAATATTGTTACGCAATTTAAATCCTGAAAAACAAAAACGCACTTTGATATAAACACTGTCAATTTTTAAAAGTACTATGAGTACTTTTATATGTTCATGCACCTTGCATGTTTAGCACATTAAAACTTATTCGAGTGCGACTAAGCGGAATCGCTGCATTTTACAAGGTGTAAACAAAACGAACAGTAATCCTCTAAAACATGTTTAATTTTGCTATAAGATTTCATTTAATCAAAGGTAAAACACTACTGTTGCTCTTCAACGAATAAACAACAGAAAATACCGTCTGTTCTGCCAAGGTCCCTTAGCAAGGAATGTTGAAAAATCGTTTCTCTCGTTAATGAAGCAGACTGCTAGCCAACCGCCATCTCGCATCTTAATCCCTCCCACTGCCATTTTCTTTCGCCAACATTAACGTATTAAGGCTTTAGAAGCCATTACGTACAACAGAAATCACTCCTGCTCTTATGATGTAATTTACGAGAAAAGGAATTAGTTAATGGTAGGTACACACATTTTTTCGAAAAGCAATGTTAGTATGTTATTGTAAAATAAAATAATACCTAAGTTAAGTGTTATTACAAGTCTAAACATTAACTAATGCGCATATCAAAGCATTACACCTGATTTCGTGCGCATGATATCACGTGGCATATCAGTATACAAGGAGAAGCGTCAACTTCACACACACATTCAAACTCGGACTGTCATTGGCTATTGGCGTAACCAGTCATACAAGTACAGGGTATTCAACTCGCGGTTACATACCTACTTGTCGAGCTTGAAAAATATATTAGCTCTGACATTTAATATCTAAACTTACATACGTGAACGTCAGGAAGGCTCTATTTCATCAGAAACATATCAACACTGCGAAGTAATTTGTGAAAATTCAAAGAAATAAGATCTGAATTGTAAAAACCAAAGTTCATGGTTCAACAGAGTTTAGCTAGTACTATAACGAATCTTCCGTTAACATTAAAAATGCCGAATATTGTAGCATAGCGCCGTTTGCGGAACTAATGCAGAGCAGCTTTCATGTAGAAAGCTAAAGACACGATTCGTACTTTAAAGCTTGAACGAGAATTTCATTTCATATTAAACCAAGCTATAGCGCATTGCTCCAATGAAAATCCTAAGATGTACATTTAAGTAATGATTAGTGGAAAAAGGGAATATATGCAACCTATATTGGCTAAAAGTTTAACACTCACAGAAATTTGGATGATTTAATGTATATCATCTCTTCCTGTAGTTTTGCTGACGAGGGTTGAGGATCACAATACAAAAAAATGAATGAAACAACACTATCACACAAGAGCAAGAACGACACAAGTTGCCAACAAAAACATCGCCCCAAACAAAACAACAATCTACTAATAAATTCAACGCAATCACAACAATCCTTCACATCGCATCGCATCGCACAACGCGCGCCGAACCCAACCACCAACCAACTACTTACACTAGCCCCGCATCAGCTGGGCCTACCATGCATTACACCCTAAAAGTTCCCAAAAATAATTGTCAGTTTCAAAATAAATCTATGCTATCCTGGGAAACCGCTTTGGTGTGTGCTCTCTTACCTCGCGCCGGCTTCGTCGGTCCGTCCAAGTCGCTGAGGCGGCCGCCGTGCTTGTTCGGCGCTGCTCCAGACCCCCTTCCCCCGCGGCGCGGCGCCCAGCGTCCCTCACGACTCCGCACGAACTATCACGAACACGCCCACAACCTCCCTCCCGTCGATACCCCTCCTACAGTCTGATTTGTTTACACCGTAACATCTTCGTCAGCAGCCGGAGCCGTCGAGAGATGTCAATGTCATGATTACCTACCTTTCTTCTGCGGCCCACGACTTTAGCAGCGGAAATTTGCCCTTAACTTTGCGTCTCACTCAGCACTGACGCATTCTATCACTTTGGCCATTCCATCACAAAATGTAGACACATTGCCAGTAATTCTGGTTAAGTTATATTCGGTAATAAAGCAAGTAAGCTCAGTACACCTACATATTTGTTAATTTCCGAAAGCATATTATCAGAATAAATGCCCCTAACGGCATTTTCAGATCCATACACGAATTTCTCCATAACCATCGGGTGAATAGGAAATACAAACATTTTGATATTCATTCACATGAGTTTCTCTACATCTCTGTAACAAATTATTGTTAATTAGCTTATTTTTTTTTTATTTCACGCTAATCGAGATAAACATTAGCAGAAACTGTCTTATTACTTAGTTTCTTTCCGTAGAAGGGAAATAAAGGAACACTAGGCTAAACCGACAATCAAATGTGTGGTTGCTATGGGATTGAAATCCGATTCTTTGCGTGGCCAGGAGCTGAAAGTTCCCATGTGAGAAAAGTCTAAAACCAGTAACAAGAAATATCTCGAAAACGATCAACTACACGAAAAAAATTTATATGACATAAATTGTGTATCTTAGGGAGGTCTACATTTTTATATAAGTTTTTGTCTATTTCTTACGTTTACCAGTTATGCAAAATTGCACAAAATTCATCCAGAATAAAGAGATATTCAGAGGCTATTCCCAGAAAGGCAGCACATACATTTTATTTGTTACGTAAATGTCTTAAATATACGAGATTGTAACCAAAATCGTTAGAGCTATTTTTGAGAAAACAACAATTTCGAAATTTTTCCCACTTAAAGGGTAGTTGGGGTGGGGGAATTTCTTGTATATCTTCATGTCGCAACCTCGGAAGATACTGAACCTAAATATCGAGTTTGGTATTAAAAGGACTTTTCGTTTTTGAGCTATGCAATCCAAAGACAGACAGAGAGAGAGAGAGAGAGAGAGAGAGAGAGAGAGAAACACACGAACATTATTCTAAAAATGTTTTTTTCTGGATTCAGGGGATCCCAAAACATGTGTATATCCGGTGAAATTTCGAATTGTTGGGTGCAATACAATGCCTTCTCTATGCACTATGTAGTAGCTACGTGTAGAGAAAGTAAAAGCACTATCTTTGGAGTACTAAAATTCCTCAATCAAGTAATAAAATTAATAAGTTATTATTATTATTATTATTATTATTATTATTATTATTATTATTATCATTATATTCCATTTTCGCTTCCTCTCAGTTTCTTCTGATACGTCCTATGTTCCAAGTACCACTTAATTTATTTACTTTTTTACTGATGCAACTGATGCCATGTTTTTAGTTAGATACATAATTATATTTATGTTGTTAATCAACAACATTAACGGTGCCTCATGTGGAGAATGTACTAAAATTGGTGATTGCTTGTGATACTGAGTATAACCTTTCTTCAATGGGGTTTCTCCTCCCCCTTAATAAATCACTGCTCGCGTATACAGTAATTGACACTGGATTTCAATTTCATGTTTACTTGACTAATCCTCCTCCTTATTCCTTTCTTTGTGGATATGCGAAATAGGCTAGTCAATTTCTTTGAATTGAGAGCACAAACACAGTGGCAGCAGCTCAGGCAGAAACGTTACGGTGTGTTTAGATATGCTGCGTTTGAAGCAGCGATATCAACGTAACCACCTCTTTGGCTAACCTTCAATATGCTAATAAGAAAAATACTTTCTCCCGCCTCCGCCATTGTTGAAGTGTCTTATTTATTTAGTTAGTTTTGTTTTTCTTTTATAGGAAGCAAATTGTTTTAGGAGTACTTCAAACTCTGAAAATGTATAGTTCTATTCTACAAAAATTTACCACTAAGTCAATTTCTAATCTTAATGGACTAAATAGCTTTTGGAAATGGGTAACTCACATGTACTTTCCTTTTTTACAACTTAAATGGATGCTTTTTATATTTTTTTATTTATCGTTATTTTTGTTCTCCTTTGGCTCTGTGCACATATATACATTCGCGCTCTCTCTCTCTCTCTCTCTGAGACATGCACACAGCGCAATCCAATTCGCACCATGCCGCAGCGGGTCAAAATACAAATGGAAATCCTGAGGATTGCTGTTTTGAATTGTGACGAAGCGAGCACTCGCGTACGCACTTTTTCACAATCCATACATAAGCGAGCATAACCACAGGGCGCAGATACAGTTCCATGCATGAGAAAATACAAAATTGGATGTTGGCTGACCATTGCCGTATCCTTTAAATCAATGAGGGACGTGGTTAGGAAGAACAGCTCTAATTGGCTACTAATTTTAATAGCCCTTCAACAACGTCCATGCAGTTTTGAGATGTTGCCCTTGATGACAAAACAACGGAGAATATCACGTCCCCCAACTGCATATCAGCAGCATTTGTTACGTCAGTCCACAACATCCTTATATACATAGAAATGCCTGTAACACTGCTCAGATACATTGGACCCGGAAGTGAGTAATTATCTAGCGAACGAACCTCGTTCTTGCTTGTCCAGAAAACATTTTGTATCTTAATATTTTTCTAAAAGCAACGGTATTTATAATTTTAATTGCCCTTCAACATCGTCCATTTAGATCTGTGATGTTGCTCTTGATTGGCAAAACAAAGGAGAATCTCACGTCCCCCATCTGTACATCAGCAGCATTGTTAAGTCAATCCACGTCTTTATATACATGGAAATGTCTGTAACAATGCTGAGATACATTGGGCTGGAAGAGTGTAATTATTTTTTGAACGAAACTCGTTCTTGCTAGTTCATAAAACATTTTGGATCTTAATATTTTTCTAAAAGCAACGGTATTTATAATTTTAATTGACCTTCAACATCGTCCATTTAGTTCTGTGATGTTGCTCTTGATTGGCAAAACAAAGGAGAATCTCACGTCCCCCATCTGTACATCAGCAGCATTGTTAAGTCAATCCACGTCTTTATATACATGGAAATGTCTGTAACAATGCTGAGATACATTGGGCTGGAAGAGTGTAATTATTTTTTGAACGAAACTCCTTCTTGCTAGTTCATAAAACATTTTGGATCTTAATATTTTTACTTTCTCTATACGCACAATGTACATAGTGTATAGAGAAGATATTGCACTCCACCCAAAAATTCGATACCGAGATTTCACCGGAAATACATGTTTTAGGGTCCCCAATATAAAAAAAGGCATTTTCACAAAAAGGTCCGTGTGCGTGTGTCCGTGTGTCAGTGTGTCCGTGTTCCTGTATGAGAAAAGTAAGTTTTTCATAGCAGAAACCAAAAATAAGGAATGTCTCAAAAACGACGAACTCCACAAAAAAATGTATATAACATAAATTGTGTGTTTTAACGTGCTCTACATTTTTTGTGTAGTAAGTTTTTGTCCATCTCTTACGGTTTAGCAGTTATTCAAAATTCAGTAAAACTCATCCAGAATAAACTACTCTTCAGAGGCTATTCCCAGAAAATTCAAGATATACATTTTATTTTCTTTAATATACGAAATTTTAATCAAAATCGTTAGAGCCATTTTTGAGAAAATCAAAATTTTCGAAAAAAGTTCCATGTAAAGGGTAGTTGGGGGTGGGGGATTTTTCTCAAAATCTTCGTGTCGCATCCCTGGATGATACTAAACTTAAATACCAAGATTGGTATTTTACCTACTTTTCGTTTTTGAGTTATCGTGTTCACAGACACACCGACACACACACACATACACACACGGACCTTTTTCCGAAAATGCTTTTTTTAGATAAAGGGAACCCTAAAACATATATTTCCGGTGAAATATCGGTATCGAATTTTTGGGTGGAGTGCAGCACCTTCTCTACACACTATGTACAGAGTGTGTATAAAGAAAGTAAAAATCTGATATGTTCCATTCACATGACTTTCTCTATCTCTCTGTAACAAACTATTGTTAATAAGCTTATCTTTTATTTATTTCATGTTAATCGAGGAAAATTAGCAGAAATAGTCTTATTGCTTACTTTATTGTAAATACAAGTGAAATAAGGGATTACCATTAGTTAAAGTGAAAGCCAAAAGCTGGTTGCTATGTGACTGATGTTCCTTTGTGTGGACAGAAGTTCACAAATTTCTGTATGAGAAAAGTATAAGTTTTTCAAAGCTGAAACCAAGAAAAAGGAATATCTCAAAAACGATTAACTCCACGAAAAAATTGTATATAACATAAATTGTGTATTTTAACGTGCTCTACATTTTTTGTGCGTTAAGTTTTTGTCCATCTCTTACGGTTTAGTAGTTATGCAAAATTCATCCAGAATAAAGTAGTCTTCAGAGGCTATTCCCAGAAAATTCAAAATATACATTTTATTTGTCAGGTAAATATATTTAATATATGATATTTTAATCAAAATCGTTAGCCATTTTTTAGAAAATCAAAATTTTCGAAAAAAGTTCCATGTAAAGGGTAGTTTGGGGTGGGGGAATTTTTCTCAAAATCTTCGTGTCGCATCCCTGGAAGATACTAAACTTAAATGCCAAGTTTGGTATTTTACCGACTTTTCGTTTTTGAGTTATCGTGTTCACAGACACACGGACACACACACACACACACACACGGACCTTTTTGTGAAAATGCCTTTTTTTAGATAAAGGGGACCCCAAAACATATATTTACGGTGAAATCTCGGTATCGAATTTTTTGGTGGAGTACAATACTTTGTCTATTCACTATGTACATAGTGCGCATAGAGAAAGCAAAAATGGATATAAACACTATTAATGCGCATCCTTTTACATGGATATGACATGTATGCAGCGCTACAATAATTGTAGGGAAAAAAAATTATTCACTCCCTGTAGTACTCAAAACAATGCAGTCTTATATTAGTTCTACAATTACGCACTACATACATCACAAAGGACTGATTCAAAAATGGTTTTATAAAGAAAACTACTTTGTTTTATTTGTAAATGCACACCCAAATAAATAAAAGTACATAAATGTAGTGTGAGGCATTATGAAACCCGGAATTTTTAGTTCTAAAAGTTAAAATTAAGTCATATGAGTATATTAGGATTTTATAGGATCTTCAGTTTAGGATTTTATAACAGTTTGGAATGTACGTAGTATATTTATACTGGTGTCCACAAAATGAGTAACTATTTCGTGATTAAGGTAACTTGCGAATGTGTTTTAGTTACAGATTGATCACTCCTGAACGTATTGCTGTTGTCACTTCGTGTCTACAGGGTGTGCGATGAGGGCTTCAACAGAAATTTAGAAAAGATGGACCAACGAATAAAACCATATTAAAACTGCTAAATAAGTTTCAACGAATAGGCACTGTTGCTGACGAGTCTCGACCATGTCCACCTTCCGCAAGCACAGCTGACATTCACGCAATACGGGAGTAAATTTAATTAGGTCCTAAATCAGTACGTTGTCTTTCACGTCAATTGCAAATTCCGTAATGAAATGGCTAACACTTGCAAATGATATGCACGCTTCAAGGTGAATTTCAGCACTTTGAACACTGATGATTTTAGAATTTGCGTAAGTTTTATTATGTTAATTGATATAACTGAAAGTGGAGCTTCTAATTAAAGTTTATCATTGCAAATATTATGCCGGAATATAATAAAGATTTCATAAGATAATTATTTAGCGGTTTCGTATTCGAAACATCATCTTTCGCTTTGAAAATATTTGTATATAAATAGGTGTACTCTATTTGCTTAAATAACAGAATTAGGTATTTTAGGTTCTATCACGAAAAATAGGTCCTATTAGGTCCTAACGTAAAATTAAGTCCATTTAGGCTCTATAAAATTGAAATACATTGCTCGTTGGCACATAAAACATTAAAAAACTTTGAGAGTATGAGGTCAGGAATAGTAGATTAGAACCTAAGAATACGGGGATTAATTATTACCATGACCAACAAACCTGAACCCACCTCCTTGTGGTGGGGTAGCGTGCCTGCAAGCGGTCTCGAGTTCGAATTTCGATTACAGTGAACTACCCGGATAGAATTTTGCAGCGTTTTTCCATATGCTGAGAAGACGAATTTTTATTAATTAAGCCCTAAAAGCCGGCTATCTTTGAGCATCATTTCATTCATTCATCACCCGATATCGCTTACCAGGCGGAATGAAGTTAAATTTTAAGAATAAAAAAAATAGCTGTTTTTGTTTCCTGCTTTTTTAAGGTTGTTGATAAAAGACCAGACAATTTTGCTTATTTTAATTTTAAATTGTGTAATCATTAAAACTAATTTCTAAATTGTGTACAGATCGAAGAATCGATCAGTCAGTCGCTAGCGACTAGTCTCACATTGCTATCGATATCTTCTTCAGCAACTTTATGGCACTTAAGCCCTAAAAATTATAAACTCTGCATCACTTTAAATAATGGGAGCAGATGTTGCTTGATCATAGTATTAAGTTGTTGTTTATGAGAGAATTTCCTTCCAATGGTTTAGTTTCTCAAAACATTTAGTGCATGCGGTGAGTTTTGTAGTTATTTCCGTTGTTACGCAATTATACCGGAAGCAGCAGGAAACTGGCATCAACTATTTGGTGAAATGCTTCGGGATATTTAACCTGTGGACGCTGTAGTTTCGTCCTGAACTTAGGCAATATAGTCCACAAAGACAATTTATTCTTCACATTAATATAACCAAAGTAAGGAAAATCAGAAATTCTATACTGGCATTAAAGCGTACTATTACTCAAACTTAACAAAATAAATCAAAGCATTAAATTAATACTTAAAGACGTTTAAACTAAACACATTAACGGTTCGCTTCCTATTTTCAATGAACTATTTTTCGTATTCTCCAAGCGACACATGCAGGAGAATTGACTTCTTATGCTGGTCGCACAAGTTGAAACAAAAACTGAGGATTAAGAACATAATCGAAGGCCAGTCCTCATATCTGTATTTACGTCGCGGTTAAACTACATAAATGATTAGTATCTTTGCACTGCAGGAAAAGTTACTTGCTTGTGCGTGCGCGCGTGTCGAGAAACATAACACTAATGTTCGAAGATGAACTGGATACCTTTTAATAATTCTCTAAAAAGATGCAAGAAATATGGTGAAGTAGCTATAACATACTCTCTTAGGTATTTATATTCACTACATTTACAGTCGAAACTACGAGAACCTGGCTCTGCTGTATGGATATACTGGCATGCGATTGGCTGGGAGTTGCTACTATCACTGTCGTCAGCTGCTGACATGAACCTCAATGCCAAGAAAGGCCCTGTGTATGTCCTAAAGAAGACACCGCAGCATTATATTATAGTCTAGAATATAAATGTTACTCGCAGAGTGGAGGAAAAGACAATATTACGCACAGAAGAAATGAGAGCTCTCAAGATAACAGGAGCAAAAGAAGCACCATCAGAAACAAGGGAAATGATAGCTTAAATAGAAGGAAAATACAGGTACAGATAAAAATGTTAATAAGGACCAATGAGGCAATTCAACATAACCCATGCGTCGACTAATAAAGGTTTTTACTTTAAAAATGGGAAACAGTTGGGTTTGGACCGCGACAGCTGTGTCCCGTGCAGAGGCCATTAACCATCTACGCAGAGCTCGCATCGTTTACATCTCTCTGGGCACGAGGTGAATTCCAAAGCACGCGACAGAAAACTTTGGTGGAGCGCGATGTGATATCCCCCTGCATTGGAAAAAAAAAAGAAAGAAAGAAAGAAAAAGAAAATCTTGCCAAGAAGATAACAAGGTTTCTACTGGAGTCTCTTCCATGTGTTTACTTCTGAGGAAAAGAAATAAACATTAACAAACGAAAAGAACGGACTTTAGTGGGGCCATATAACAGGCAAGAGAGAGAGAGAACATGAAAATTGAAATGACAACTGGCTACTTCATCGTCTCGGCTAACTGAATCAACTGCTTTAAATGTGCCAGAAAACACCCGCGCCAGACAAAGTGCCTCTTTAAATGAATCAATATCAGCCAAAAAACCGGAATCGTAAAACAGCTTCCCTACAAATCACGTTGAAACCAAATGCTCGTCTCCGCCTGTCCTTTTGGCAAGTTGTCAATTCGCCACCTCACTTCAGACATTAAGTACTTTGAAAAAATAACAAACAAAATGGACCAGTTTTCTCTCTCACCTGCAGTAGCAATATGTTTTGTTCATTTTGATTTCTGATCAGTGGGCATAGGTGCTGGTAACATGTTACATTTGAGTGCGTACTGTAATAGGACAATGAGAATAAAATTACTGAATGTATGGTAGATATGAAACGTTTATTTTGTTCTTAAGCACACTAGGAGCCCTCACATATAGGTTGTCTCTACAGAAACTTCGCAGTATTGCCTTTAAACAATCTTGGGCATCTAATTTGAAAACCATCCTCAAGACGATGAGTAGAATGAATACACTATGGAGAAATGCAACTGGGGACCTTCAGCGCGCGCGCGCGCACACACACATACATACATACACAGGCTGTTTCAAAACGACACCAAACGAATATAGCAGTCAATTAGCTTACACTTTGACTTGTCCGAAACTTGATGTCGCAACTTTCTAACTCTTACATTTTAAGTTTTATGAGTGTTTAAAAATCGCACACATTTGTGATTAGGCAGCTAAGGAACAACGGCTGTCATACGCCATGTAAACAGCCTCACAGCGTGTTATACGTAACACATAACAAAATCCACGTTTTCCTGTGCCGTGCCGGCATGCCTATCAAACCACCCCTATATCACGCGGCTTGGACCTTCGCTACCAACTGGCATCTCTCTTGGAGTGGGCCAGACACGTGCCATTTACTTATGTGCGACTGCCTAATCCATGGTGATTTTATGGCAGTTTTTGTATGTGCCGAATTTAGAGTTGAAAATTATATTCAGTATCACGTACTGTATGACCACAAGGTCCAGATCTTCGTTTGGTGTCGTTTTGAAACACCCTGTGTATATCTATATTACCTACATATTAGGTATACAGGTTATTATTGGGGATAGAACTCGAGGCTGTCGAAGATAAATATGTATCGTTCGTCACGGATCTAGATACCCGCGTAATGAGTAGAAATGTGCAAAAAATGAAATGCCATCACCACAACAAGGCTACTAACGCTATGGAGAAAAGGATTTTTAATAATTTCAAATATGTAGAAATCAATTTGACCGTTTAAAGGTGATGTTATATATTGTTCACTAAATGTTTAACTTCGGGACAATTCAAAGTGGAAAAAGCATTATATTCCACCCAAAAATTTGATAACGCATTTTACCGAAAATATATGTAATGAGGATCCCCTGAAGAAGAAAGTAAAAAGAATTAGAAAAAAAAAATATATCTATATCGTGTGTGTCCGTGAACAGTATAACTCAAGAACGAAAAGTCTGTTATGTATAAGTTCAGCATTTTCCAAGGATGCGACACGAAGATTTCAAACACAAAGTTTACTCCTGACCATGCAAAGAGAACAGAATTTCAATGTCATCGCAGGGCGACAGCTTTTAAAATATTGTATTATCGTTTTAGCCTAGTGTAGGTATTTCCTTATTTCCCTCCTACTTACAAGGAAATAACTCTTAAGATCATTATTCTAATATTTATCTGAATTAGCATGAAGCATAGAAGAATAAGCTTTTGTATGAATAATTATTTGTTGTCAAATAGGTATAGAAATTCATGTGCATGGAACACATTTGACTTTTTTCTCCTGGTCATGCAAAGAGAATGAAATATTAAAACCATTACACAGCAAGCACATCTGAAGAGCGGCGATGGGAAAAATTCCAGCCAATTTTAGTCAAAATATGCTTTTTGCGTTTTTGCATGGAAAAATGATAGGCGCATTAAAGTACATATATGCAAAATTTCGAAATTCTATGATGTCTGCGTTGCCTTTTAAAAGTTCTCCTCTATTTGTACCCTTTGGTAAGGGATATTTGAAAAGTCACTGTTTACTGTTTACAACATATCTGCACATTCAAAGCTAAATGCAATCTACAAAATACATGCTAGCATGCTAACTGTTACTGCTTCTTCTCAAAATTGCTCTTAATAAAAGCATGAAATGGCTTGTCAGAGCACTGCTTCAGAAATAAACAAATATGGTATTTTAATCAAAATCGTTACAGCCATTTTTGAGAAAATTAAAGTTCTCGACAAATGTTCCATGTAAAGGTTAATAGGAATGGGGGGAGTATCTTGAAAATCTTCGTGTCGCATTCTTGGAAGACAATGAACTTAAAAACAAAGTTTGGTATTTCACAGAGTTATTGTTTTTGAATTATGTTGTACACACGGTCATTTTTTTTTCTAAAATTGATTTTATTTATTCAGTGGTCTCAAAACATGTATTTCCGCTGAAATCTCTGTATCCGATTTTTCGGTGGAAATCAATACTTCTCGATCTACTATGTACGTTGTACATGCGTGCTAGAGAAAGTAATAATTACATATACCCTTGCATGTAAGAAAGATGTTATTTGGTCCTGTTTATCCATACTCTCCTTGAAACAATCTAAAAAGTACAGATATTAGAACACTCAGCAGCGTCTTTTCACTGGTAAACGAATGTGAGTACGAATGCCAGAACTTGGATGACAATAAAGAATTTGTTCCTGGTTGCCAAAGAAACGGAGTAGATATCAGTGTTTCTCCACTTCATCCGTTAGGGCTTGAGAAGCAATATCAATCTCCGTAATGAGCTCCATCGTTAAGATGATAGCGCCAGCCGACTCCCTAGAAAAGACGTAATATTCTCCATGGCAAGAAAAAGAACCAGCGATGTTCATTCCATTAGTCTAGCCGCTGTTCCTTGCCTTTTAACATGAGTGTGAGGGCATTTCAAGATATTAACTTAAAACATAGGGTGCTTTTTTTAACTCGAATAGTCACTTAAAATAATATCTATTTTTCTACTTTCCTTTCAGCGGTAATCAGTGTTATACTTAAATCGACCACCCTTAAATTCACGTGTTACTCTTCCTTTAAAAATGTTCAAATGTGTAGCAGTGAGTAAATATTAAAGCAACATCACATCAAGTATAAAATATTATGCTATCAAAATGTTGAGTGAAACTAAGTAATGTTTAATTGCTTACTAATTAATATTTTGCTTGACAAGTCGAAGTAGGGTATACAACGAAAAAGTTCTTTTGATACTGATGTCTAAGTTAGCTTTCCCCATCAAATATTTTTTGTTGCAACAGCTGCGCGTAGTTTTAAGGTAGAGCAAACGAAGGCAAAATGCCGTTCTGGTGCCACTTTCCCATTGGTGTCGAGGGAAAAAAGTGTAAGTCCAAAAATGTAACTTTTGAGTAAGCATTTCAACAATTATTACTAGAGGAAAGGTGATAAATATGGAATACCAACTCGTTTTCTCTATATATTTTTGTTGGCATAATATAATCTCATCTGAAAATTATTGGATAACCTTCCTAATTATCATTCCCACTCAATTATTGCAATTACTGCTATGGAAATGTTTATAACAACACCTTTTTTTTAAAAGTACTCTCAAGATCAATTTTAGTAAACGGTGACAAATATGGAATACCAAAACAAATTACTCAAATATAAAATTAGCTCTGAATTTTTGTTATTGCTTACAAAAACCACAAACTTCGGTCACATATTCATAATCTGCACTGTCAGCATGGCACCACAGACCGCATCTGGACCCTATACATCATCTGAGTATTTGCCATCGCAGAAAAGGCATTGAGAATCACCTGACTCTGGAGCTTTTAAACCATGAGTTTCACCATCGCTAGTGTCATCGTGGCTGGATACCTGTTCCTCAGAGCTGGTACTCTCAACAATGGTTGTAGATGCTGATTTCACTTGTTTCTGTTTCCTCTTTCCTTTGAATATATTATTCTGCTCTCGTGCCTGCTTCTGCTGCTACAGCTGTTTATAAGGTGACAGTGTTATGATGGCAGAAAACCCAGGTTTTTATCTCGGCGAGACCTCTTCTTCTGAACAACCGGATGGCAGAAATTTGCTGTTGAGTAATCTCAGCGGAACTGCTTGCGACAGGTTCTTCCTCTCTGTACTCAGTTGTTTCCTTCTTGTCCTCTAATCTGGGAGCAATGAACATGAATATGTTATTCCATAATTGTATACCCTACAGTATTCCATATTACTTACTGCCATGTTGAAAACTTTCGTAAAACATAACGGTATATGGCATCTTCAATAAACAGAAACCAAGTAAGCAATGGATAGCCTAATACTTTATTTTCAATTGAGAGATTCAATATGATATAAAATATAATGATACTATAACAATAAAACTGTTCTTGCTTACCTGCGAACTTCTCGTTTTGTAATAATATCTTGTCAACATGCGTACGACTCACACAATCAGCTTTCACTCACAAAATGGCAGCCATTATACTTCTAGGCATCTTACCATATAGTTTTGCAAGCATCCGTTAGATATCAGTTGTTGGTGAAATAAGTTAGTATTCCATTTAAGTACCTCTATTCCGTATTTGCCACTTTTACCAATCACAACTACTTCGCATTTCAGTAACTCTTTTACTTTTTCTAGCACGCAATTACAGAAGGTATTGTACTCTACACAAACGTTCGATACCAAGATTTCACCGAAAATGTATGTTTTGAGGACCCCGGAGACAAAAGCGCATGTACTACATGCATGATAAAGGTTCGCGCGAGCGCGTTTGTGTGTATCTGTCTGTGGACAGCATAATTCAAAAACGAGGTCGGTTAGATATCAAATACTTGGTCTTTAAGTTAATATCTTCCCAGAATGCCAAGCGAAAATGTTCAGGAAAAATCTTCTCACCCCAAGCTACTCTTTATATGGAGCAACTTTCGAAACGTTCGATTTCTTCAAAATGGCTCTAACGATTTCGATTAATATACCCTATTTTTATGCTGTTGGTGGGGTGTGGGGAGGCCCGCCAGGTGCTCTATCTCGCGTGTGGTTTAGAATGGGGAGGGCCCAGGTTAAATAATCGGTGATACGTCATGCCTAGATAATGATGGGACAGGCAGAAGCACCCGGTGTGAGAACTGTTTTGTAAATTTTGAAACATTACCATACTCACTTTTTTTGGTTATTAGTGCAAATTATTGTATTTTCAGCTTGAAAAAGACACATTAAGGCCAAATGTTATTGGCCAAAACCAAATTTGGGATTTTTCCCAATTTTTCACCATAGTGAAAAGGTTAAAGCACCACACCCACTTACAGTCATCCATTTAAATCGTCACGTGATACGGTTTAAAGCGCCGCATGGTAATTAAAACAACAGAAGATTGAACTACGAGCATTACATTATTTAATTAGGCAAAAAAAAAAAACAAAAAAAAAACATTGTTTTCATTTCTTGCACTTTTTGATCAAATTTCACACATGCGTTACCTTAATATGGCAATTCTTTTGGAAATGTTTTCTCTGTTAATAACTAAAGGGGCTAATAGTGCTAATAAGCTTCACTTATTCGAAATTTCATATTTTCTTTGGTTGTAGGTGCTTTAAATATGACTTTCTGTTTGACGTATTCCCATAAAAACATGTCCAAGGACGTTAAGTCGGGTGAACGAGGAGACCAGATAAAAGGCCCAGCACGATCAATCCTCCTATCACCAAATGTTTCTTTTAGTTGACGTGTGCATATTGCAAAATGTGATGGTGCACCATACTGCTAATTCCACATTTCTCTTCTCACATTGAGGGAAACGTTTTCCAATATAGGAAATAATTCATGGTTGAGAAAATGGCAATATGATTTACCAATAATTGTGCCTTCAAAGAAGTAAAACAAGGCAATCCAAGAACTCCACACCAAACATTTAGCAACCAACGATGCGGAAAAAGCACATCCATTTAGGGCCCAATAATTCATATTATGACATACTTGTTCAGTATTTGAGAACGTTGCTTCATTGGAAAATAATATGTTTGCCAAGAATGAACTATTCTTTGATGCGGTATTAAATAACCCACTTGCAAAAATCAACTCGAATCTGAAAATCTCCTTGTGTGAGCTGTTGATGCAAACACACACATATAAGGATGGTATTTGTGCTGCTTTAGTTTCCGCTGTGCAGAGGTGCGGCTAATCCCACTGTCTTTGGACAATTCACATTAACTTATCTGTGGATTTACTTCTGTAGCAGCAAGAATATTGGTACTATTTTCATCATTCACTTTTGATATCACTTTCAAGCGATTATTGTTCTTTACGTTTCCATACTTATGTAGTCGTGTTTCCAGTAGTCTGAATTTTATATGCCACATTTGCATCCGTATCTTTCACTACTGCCGATGCAGTCCGATAATTTCTCCTACATTCACCTACTACTAAAGGCATACGTACCTGTGCACCAAAAGCTTCTACCTATTTATATTAATTTTGAAGAGCCACAGTAAATAATCAACAGGCTAACTACGAAGGGTGTTCTCGTACTTTAGGAATTCGGGAGGCTTTGAAACCACAATACCCATGTTCTTTCATTTGATACTCCATTCTCTCCCAGAATTTATGAGGGACGTGTTTGTAACATCTCAAAAATTCATTTTAGAAAAAAACAAGTTTTCATAAAAGTTTCTTAGTTAATTGTGGGGAAACGGAAAAAAAAAAAACAAAAAAACACTATGGTTTCATTTAAAATCCTTAGGTTGGGCCCTGTAGGCCAATGAAAATATCTTCCATATCAATTCCTTACTCCTATAAAATTTGGAATTCTTGGCATTTGTTTTTTTTTCTTTCTTTCTTTCTTTCTTTTTTTTCGTTTAAGAGATGTTCACTTTATATGGATCACCCTGCGTATAGCCTCTGAAGACCTCATTTGAATGACTTTTGCATAACTGGTAAACCGTAAGAAATAAATACAAAATTACAAAACAAAAAATTTAAACCTCCTCAATTTGTGATATTCCCCGCCCCCCCCCCCCAATTTTAAAATACTTTTAACTTTTCTCAAACGCAGGAATGTTTCATCCCGCTTTCTTTTGCTTTACTGCTGGCCATATAAAGAGAAACGAATTTCAGTCGCATAGCGAGAACTTTTAAAACATTTGACTATCGCTTTAGCGTTTTGATTTTATTTCTTTATTTCAATTCTATTTATAAGGAACCATATAATAAGACCAGTTCTGATAATGTTTATCTGATTAGAATGAAGCAGATAGAAGAATAAGCTTTAATAAAATATTTGTCACTGAATAGATAAAAAAAAAATCTGATGTGTTCCATTCAAATGACTTTCTCTACATCTCTAAACTATTGTTAAAACGCTTATGCTTCTATTTAGTTCATGCTAATCGAGAAAAAATTATCAGAAATAGTCTTATTACTTGCTTACTTGTAAGTAGAAGCGAAATATGGGAGTACCATAGATTAATGTAATAGTCAAAAGCTGGTTGCTGTATGACTGAAATGCTTTTGTTTCTATGGACACGCGTTGACAAATTCCTGTATGAGAAAAGTAAGTTTTTCAAAGCTGAAACCAAAAACAAGGAATATCTAAAAAAAAAACAAAAAAAAAAAACGATCAATTCCACGAAATATATATATATATATATATATATATATATATATATATATATAAATAACATAAAGTGTGTGTTTTAACGTGCTCTACATTTTTTGTGTAGTAAGTGTTTGTCCATATTTTCGGTTTAGCAGTTATGCAAAATTCCGTAAAATTCATCCAGAATAAAGTAGTCTTCAGAGGCTATTCCTGGAAAATTCAAGGTATACATTTTACTTGTCAGGTAAATATCCTTAATATACGATATTTTAATCAAATTGGTAAAGATAATAAAAAATTTCGAAAAAGTTCCACGTAAAGGGTAGTTGGGGGTGGGGGATTTTTTTAAAAATCTTCGTCGCATCCTTGGAAGATACCAAACTTAAATACCAAGTTTGGTATGCGGGTCTTTTTGTAAAAATGTTTTTTTTTTGTATTCAAGGGGTCCTAAAACATGTATTTCCGGTGAAATCTCTGTATCGAACTTTTGGGTGGAATACAATACTTCCTCTATACACTATGTACATAGTACGTGTAAAGAAAATAAAACGTAATGTGATTTGTTTTAATTGTAAGTAAATTGTTTCTTCCGCACCAGTCGTGTGTCGGACAGGAGTAGAAAAATTCGATGTTATAGTCGGGATTTGAAGTACGGATATCTTAGTTTACGTCCAGTACTCTAACCACTGAGCTACCGTGGCAACATCCCGGCACGCCATTAATTCTCCAGTTGACCACACAAGAAGATCTCAAATTAACTTGAAATGACATACCTCAATGGCGACTTACAAACTTCGTAAGTACTTTAAATCAAAATTTTACAGTTTAATCCAACTATTAGGTCCATCAATGTAAATCACTGTAACTGGGCAGAGACCAATAGATACGTGGTTCAAATCTCGGCTATGGCATTGCATTTTTACTTTATCTACATGTACTACGTACAGAGTGTATAGAGAAGGCACTGTATTGCACCTAAACATTCGATACCGACATTCCACCGGAAATATATTTTTTAAGACCCTCTAAATCCAAAATCAGCGTTTTTTACAAATCTGTCCGCGCGCGCAGGCAGCATAGCTCAAAAACGAAAAGTCTGTTAAACACCAAAACTTGGTATTTAAGTTCAGTATCTTCCAAGGATGCGACACGAAGATTCCCCTGGGCCCAGCTACCCTTTACATGGAAAAAGTTTCGAAAATTTTGATTTTCTTTAACATGGCAGTAACGATTTTGATTAAAATATCGTATATTAAAGATATTTATGTGGCAAATACAATGTATATCTTGAAATTTTATGGGAATAGCTCTGAAGACATCTTTATTCTGGATGAATTTTGCGGAATTTTGATAACCAGTAAACCGTAAGAGATGAACAAAAACTTAATAGAAAACGTAGGCCACGTTAAAACACAATTTGTGTTATATGGATTTTTTTCGTGGAGTTGACCGTTTTTGAGATATTTCTTGTTATTGATTTCAGTTTTAAAACATACTTTTCTCATATGGGAACTTGTCAATGCCTGGCCACGCAAAGAAACGGATTTCTATACCATAGCAACCACATTTTAAAACATCTGAATTGTCGGTTTAGCCTAGCGTATTCCCTTATTTGCTTTCTACTTATAAGGAACTAAAAAATAAATCAGTTTCTGCAAATGTTTATCTTGATTAGCATGAAGTGGATAGAAGAATAAGCTTATTATCAATAATTTGTTACAGATATGTAGAGAAATTCATGTGAATGGAGTACATCAGATTTTTAGAAAAAGGTCCGTATGTATGCGTATGCTTGTGCGTGCGTGTGTGTGTGTGCGTGTGTGTGGACATCATAGCCCAAAAATAAAAAGTCGGTTAAATACCAAACTTGGTACTTAAGTTGAGTATCTTCCAAGGATGCGACACAAAGATTTTCAACAAAATCCCCAACTAACCTTTACTTGGAACATTTTTCAAAATTTTTGACTATCTCAAAAATGGTTCTAATTATTTTTATTAAAATACTTTATGTTTATGTTATTTTTATGACAAAAGAAATGTATATCTTGAATTCTCTGGGAATAGCCTCTGAAGGCCTCGTCATTCTGGATGACTTTTGTATAACTGGCAAACCGTAAGAGATACACAAAAATGTACTACACAAAATGTGTAGATCTCATTAAAATATGTCTTATACGTCTTTAATTTTATTTATTTATTTTTTTTTTTAAATAGAGTTTACTGTTTTCCAGATATTCCGGATTATTGGTTTAATTTTAAGCCACTTACACTTTTCTTAAGCGGGAAGACATATTTCTTCTGTTTCTACTTTGTTTACACTTGGCAGACAAAGACACTAGAATTTCAATTGTTTCACATAGCGACAGACTTTTAAAGGATACTATCGCTTTAGCCTGCGTGTTTTCTTATTTCTTTTCCACTTACAAGGAAACTAGTAATAAGACACTACTTTTGTTTATGTTTATCTTGATTAGCATGATGTAGATAAAAAGGTTTAAATAAAAGGTTTGTTTGCCGAACAGCTAGAGGACATCCTGTGAATCGAGCACTTTATATTTTTCCCTTCTACTTACAAGGAACCAAGTAGGTAATAAGGACAATGTCTACTAACGCTTATTTCAATTAGCATGATGTAGATAGAAGTATAAGCTTTTTAACAATAATTTGTTACAGAGATGTAGAGAAAGTTATGTGAATGGAACACATCATATTTTTCAATCTGGCTCTATCGTTGTTGTAATTGTTTCATAGCCCTCTTTAACTTCTTTGGTCATAACGAGGGCACTGACCTTGGAAACTGCTAGTGGTGTTAGTGCTCGCTGAACTGTAGGGATTTTTGAACATTGGTTTTATAATTTTTACTTTCTCTACACATACTATGCATACTAGAGTAGATATTGTATTGCACCCATAAATTCCACACTGAGATTTCACAGGTGTGTATGGGTATGTTAAGAGGTCCCCGAACAAAAAATTTAGAAAAAGATTTGTGTGTGTGTGTGTGTGCGCGTGCGCAGGTGTAGTTTTTGTTTGTTTATTTGTTTGGTTTTTTAGTTCGATATGATCCAATTTGCAAGTTTTTCTCTCGCTATTTTCTGAAGTTATGTACACAAGGAACATTTCACGATGTTTTTAGAATGCCTATTATTCCGTATGTCAGATGTATGGTTGTTTACCTAACAGATCACATGGTTGACCCTCCTGAGTTCTAGCCTTTGCCCCGGCCAACTATGTGGTGTGATGTATGTAAACACAGCAGGAACATAGTTCAGAGTCATTCAAAACCATTAGACCTGAAATTTGCGCTTTATTTATGGCAATGTAATTAATAAGCGGACAAAAGAGATACACTTTGACATTTAGTAAAGAACAGTGCGTATAACACATATTATTTTGTCCGTTCACCAATAGCAATGTCATAAATGAAGGACAAATTTAGGGTTCTAACGTTTGAACGACCCTGCGTTATGTCTGTGCTGTGTTTACATCAAGCAACCCAGCTCCTGTGATTAGCACAATTGGCACACCGCCGAACTGCATTCAATTACTCACTGTAAGGGAACCTGCGACCGATTCAGTCGTAAACTTTCCTTTACACAATGAATGTTTTTTTTTACATATGCTGAATTAGCATTTATACCTTTAATTTACGCCGCAACTGGGGAATCCGCCAATGCTGCGAAAGACTGTATCATAGGCGTTTTTAAATCATCTTCCCACAAGATGAACGTTAACTGCGGTGAATCAAATGATTTGTGACACAGGTTTTATAAGTGTTGAGGTTTAATTTTAATGTCTCACTTTTGTAGGAACAATGCTGGTGATTTTTTAGTTTAAATAATGAAGTGCTAATGTTGTTACTTTCTCTACACGTACTATGTACATAGTGCATACAGAACACCCAAAATTTTGATACCGAGATTTCACCGGAAATATGTTTTGAATTAAAAAAAAAAACATTTTTTTGAAAAATGCCCGTACATGTGTATGTATCTATGGGCAGCATAGCTCAAAACGAAAAGTCCGTTAATTACCAATTAGTATTTAAGTTTAGTATCTTCCAAGGATACAACACGAAGATTTTCAAGAAAATTCCCCCACCCCCAATTACACTTTACATGGAAAAATTTTCGCAAATTTTGGTTTTCTCAAAACGATTTTGATTAAAATATCGAATATTAAAGATATTTACATGACAAATAAAATTTATATCTTGAATTTTCTGGTAATAGCCTCTGAAGACACCTTTATTCTGGATGAATTTTGTAGAATTTTGCAAACCTGGTTAACCGTAAGAGGTAGAAAAAAACTTACTACAAAGAAAATGTAGAGCTCATTAAAACACAATTATGTTATATATTTTTTTTTTCGTAGAGTTGACCGTTTTTTAGATATTCCTTGTTATTTGTTTCAAAAATCGCTATGCATAGGCCATCCAGAATGTCAGAGGCTATTCCAATAAAATGCAAGATATGCAATTTATTTGGCATGTAAGTAATCTTAATATACGATATTTTAATTAGATAGTTTGATAATTTTTAGAAAATAAAAATTTCCAAAAGTGTTCCATGTAAAAGGTAGGTTAGGTCCCCAGACTTTCTTGAGATCTTATGTCGCATCCTTGGAAGATGCTGAACGAAATCAAGTTTTTTACCGACTTATCGTTTTTTGAGCTATCGTTTTACATAACGTATACGCGTGCAAGAGCGGACTTTTTCTAAAAATCTGATGTGTTCCATTCACATGACTTTCTCTATAACACTGCAACAAATTATTCTATTTACTTCATCTAGTGGAGCAAAAATTAGCAGAAATAGTCTTATTACTTGCTTCCTTGTTAGTAGAAGCGAAATAAGGGGTACCATAGGTTAAAGTGATAGTCAAAAGCTGGTTGCTCTGCGACTGAAGTTCCTTTGTTTGTATTGACACGAGTTCACAAAGTCGTGAAAGTATAAGTTTTTATATCTGAAACCAAAAACAAGGAATATCTCAAAAACAATCATCTCCACGAAAAAAATGTATATAACTTAAATTGTGTGTTTTAAGTTATTCTACATTTGTTCTGCGGTAAGTTTTTGTCCATCTCTTACGGTTTAGCAGTTATGCAAAATTCTTTAAAATTGACTCAGAATAAAGTAGCCTTCAGAGGCTATTCCCAGAAAATTGAAGATATACATTTTATTTCTCAGGTAAATATCTTTAATGTACGATATTTTAATCAAAATCGATAGAGCCATTTTTTTTAGAAAATCGAAATTTTCGAAAAAAGTTCCATGTAAAGGATAGTTGGGGGTGGGGGATTTTTCTCAAAATCTTCGTGTCGCATCCCTGGAAACTTAAATACCAAGTTTGGTATTTTACCGACTTTTCGTTTTTGAGTCATCGTGTTCACAGACATACGGACGGACGGACACAGACACACACACACACACACACACACACACACACACACGGATTTTTTTTCTGGAAATACTTTTTTTTTGGATACAGGGGACTCTAAAACATATTTCCGGTGAGTGCAATAATACCTTCTCTATACACTATGTACATAGCACGTATAGAGAAAGTAAAAATGATTTTGCAGATACAGGGGACCCTAAAACGTTATTTCCAGTGAAATCTCGGTATCGAAAGTTTGGCCGGGGTGCAATACCTTCTATACTATGTATTATGTACGAAGTAAAGAAAGTGAAAACGAATTATCCGTTCCCATTTGAGAAAAGCAGCAGTATTGAAAAATTTAAACCAATAACGAGGAATATATCGGAAATTACTAAATTTACAAAAAATGTATACGGCACTAAATAAAATCTATAAATTATACTTTTTTTTTATTTTATCAACTTATCACATTTCCACTCCATATTTTATACTTTATAATATATATTATAAATAACATATAAAAATGGAAACGATTTGTGTGAAGGAGCCGACTTTACTGAATGGCGTTCTTTACTGAATGTTTGCGCTCATTTATTGCCGATTATTCTAGGTTACTATTGGTGCAATTGCATTTTAAATCCGCAAGTTTAGTTCGTTAAGCTCAGTAAAGGGCACCCTGATACTGATTAAAGATGGACCACAGAGAATGTCTGGCCTATTATATACCAATTAGCGCGATCTATTCAGTCTGTAATCTCATATTATAAAACAATGTAATATAGTTTAATAGTTTGTTCATGTCCATGGTGAAAATCTATAACACTTTGTAACTGCCTACAAAGCCATAAAACGCCCCCTTTGCCGTTAAATCGTAAAAGGGCTTTCGTTCCCGTACATTTTACTGGCGAGCTGTTAAAGTGACAAGATATAGCATAACTATTAAACAATGGTATGGAGTTCAAATATATGTATCTCTATGTGTTTACAATATGTTTTAAACGACTTTATACACTGTTGATGTCAGAGAGAGCATGAACATTTTTGCTACAAAATGTATCAATACTTGGTAAGTTCTTAATTTTCAATCCACAAAATGTTGCCGTCCGAAAGGCTTTCGTATAACTTATAAGCACGATAAGTTGAGTGTATACGCTACGTATCACGCGCATGTTTCTCTCTCGCACACGCTGGTCGTGACGTCATTTGGTGTATATACCGAGCCACGGCGTGCTTACTGCTGTGGTTATTGTTAACAAATTAAAAGCTATAGTACTGTGTAAAGATACACATTCGGATTTCCCCCATCAAATCGTAAATAAAACAGATAACTTGTTCAACTCTAACCATTAAATTTAAATCATTGAAGCTAAATGAGCAATTGTTTAAAATAATGAATATAAAGGCTCACCATATGGGCCCATGTCTCACGCTAGCTAAATGTTGCCCCCAGTTGTTTAGGTATCTTGCGTGAATTCTTCTGTTTGATAACTGCATCCTAAAAGAGTTTAAAGCTAGATTAATAAAAAACTCAACACATTAGTAAGTATTGCGGAAAAAACAGAAGGTATACAATAAAATATATTACCCGATGTGGTGTTTCCTGTTTCATGTGCACATACAACTATTTATTCGGTTGTAGCATACTTTTCTCATTTTCTTTCTCGTCAAATCAGTGCGTTTGTTTCCGGGTATTTTCCATTTTTCTGATTTTCTCTTATTCATATTCTTCAGCCTAATATATGGCAGGTCGAACTTTTTGGCTTTCAGTGCCTGTAAGTAACATGAGGTTGTGGCGTAAGTCATAGCATTTTTAAGCATAAACGTGTTTTTCAGAAACCTCTTCTGTGACTTTCTTACCATTATGTAAAACAAATCCTTCGTCCAATAAATGGTTTCTGAATAATTTCATCAAGTGAGGAATGTCGCAGAAAGTCCGAAAGGGGCGATTTTCAGCTTCTATTGCAGGATGCAAGATGTAGGATTTCTCTCTTATAATTCCAAGGTTAAAGAGTAATTTCCTGTTTGATCCTCCCAATCACAGACTAAGGAACGGATTTTGAAACCTGCCTTTCGACCACTTGAGCAACGTTTGTTAGTAATTTTTTTGTTACTGTCTCATCAAAATTGTAATATATCGGTGGTTTCCACTTTCCTGCTAAGCTGCAGACCGCAACTTGTGTCTTCAGTGTTGTCACATTAAAAATCGGATTTCACTTTCATCTCATCAAAGCTCAGAACAAAATCCTTCTCATACTCGCTAACAGAACTTGCTTTCTGTTGTAATAGGTACACATTTAATGATTCCTGTGAAATGATGAATTGGGGCAAGCGTCTTTTGATGTTGAAATTAAGTGCTTAAACTTCTGATTTAATGTCCTCTGTATTTGTAGGTGCTGTGCTAAATGACGAGGGAGAGGTAACAGGATTTTCGAGATATTTACTATATTTATTTTAGAATTGCTCTTTGTTTCTTCTAACACAGCATTTACTACTGCTTTGCATCTCTGTTTAGAAGCCGTTTTGTCTTCTTTTCTTAGGACTGTTAACTTTCTGATACAAGTCATTAGACAACTTTAAATTTAGATGTGGTAAAGCAATGCTTTTTAATCTTTTTAGGAACAAGTTTGAAGAGTTCCGCTTTTAAATCTCGTTCATAAACTTCCTCGTCAAAATGTATGGAACGAATGCGGGGATTATCTGTAGAGAAACGATCATCCCTTCTACATAACGAAACCCATCACGTACAACACTCACAAGAAGATTGAACAACCAAATCCTCATAAACACTTGTCATTGTAGTGAGAGCAACCAGCAACCGCTACACCAGCTGACGTCATCAGCACGGAAGTTTACTGCGCATCTGGCTGGTGATACCTACCGTATTACTCAAGCATCTGTGCTTATAAGTATAGCATACTAACATTGGACAAGATTTCGGAAAATCAGTCCAAATTTCAAAATGATTTCTTTCGAACTACATAAGTATAAATGTGGTAAATATATATATATATATATATATATATATATATATATATATATATATATATATATATATATACACACACACCATGTGCTGATTTTGCGATTGCGGGTTGGGTATCACTTGGTAGAACATTTTAATTGTAGGTGGCAATAGCTTACTGTTCGAAAACGTTTTATTACACTAGCGACCAATTAATGAAAATGCAAATACGACCACGCTGCTCTCCAATTCTTTTGGAGTGAGCCATCCAGTATTCGTAATAGTATTGTTCTCACTAAATTCACAGTGTGTTATTGTTCAAGCGTGATTTTAGCAACAGGTTTTCGTTCCATATTCCAGCGCAGAGAACACGAATCACAATCTGAAGTATTTGATGTTGCCGCACCGAAAACGCTGGAAAAACAAAATATATATCCAAAGCGTACACATTTGCGACTAGTCGCTCCAAACTACAGCCGGTCAAAACAGCTTTCAGTCTCGCTCGTTTCTCGCTGCCGCTAACCGCGACTCTCGTAGCCAGTAGATGTAGCTGAACGTATGGCTGGCAGGAAGAGAATTGACTAAAGAGCCTACGAGATTCTCGTTAATAGCAAGACTGCGGTGTAATGTGCGGAAACTAGCAGAGTCAGAATGCAAATGATCTATAGTTTTGTTATAAAACAGTTTTAAACTTTATTTGAAGCAGTAATTCTGTTATCCCCTCTAATCTAAGCACATTTATTAGAATAGAACAAAAACTCTTTCCCTGGCCGGTTTGTTTTAAACACTTTGTATGTATACGCTTCTCCACTGTACTACTTTGTTACTCAGAAAGTAAAGAGATACCTATTGTAATTATATGTTACGCGTCCTCTTGACCTTGTGACTTACTACTGTGTCAAGAAAGTTCCGGGAATTTGACAATAAAACATTTATGCCAACGAATAATCCAATCATCAAAACATTTTTTATAGGCACTTTTAGGAATCGATGTCAATTGTCGCCGCGAATTTTACTTTTTGTCTTCTATCGACTGAAAACGGGTGTCTCGAAGTGATAACTTGAGTTTTGGAAAGAAAAAGAAATCAGAAGGAGCCAGATCAGGTTAATACGGTGGTTCTTTGATGAAATTTGATGAGTTTTTGGCCAGAAATTCATTCACAATAATAGCCTTGTGAGCTGGTGTGTTATCGTTGTGCAGAATCCATGAGTTGTCGTTCCACAAATCTGGCCTTTTTCACCGTATTTGTTCTCTCAAACGCCGCATAATGCTCAGATAATAGTCTTTATTTACCAACTGACCTTCTGGCAAGAACTCCGAGTGCACGACACCGCGATAATCGAACAAAACTGTCAACATGACCTTCAGTTTTGATCGAGTTTGACGTGCCCTTTTAGGTTTCCGTTCAGTTGGAAGGCGCCATTCGGAAGCTTGTTGACTGGTTTGAGTGTCAACTCGTAAATCCACATCTCATCACCAGTTACAATGCGTTTCATTAATGTGGAGTCGGAATTTCTCTCGTTCTAGCATGCCTTCAGCAATCCTTACGCGATTGAGTTTTTGAGTTCAAGTCTTTCGGAACTAACCGAGCTGAAACGCGTGTCATGCCCAAACAATCGTTTAAAATGGTACGAATCGATTCGTGAGACACAAAAAATTCAGCGGCAATCTCTTTCACACCTAAATGACAATTTTCAGACACTTCGCTTTAGCGATGTTCAGTTCAGTTGAAACCGTTGATGGCCGACCAGAGCGAGGCAAATCGTCCACCACATCTCGACCACTTTTGAATTCACTGTATCACTCATATGCGTGTGTTTTTGATAAAGTCGATTCACCGTAAGCCCTCTGTAACATTTTCAGCGATTCGGCACACGAAATACCATTTGCAATGCAAAATTTGAGACAGATTCTTTGTTCACTATTTGTATCCATCGTAAAATCGCAGATCACCTTTGAGATGAACTAACAAAATGGCGTACTGTAAACAAACTAGATAACAGACGTCGATCAAACTCCACGTGGGTATATCAAACTCCAACTTAGCGAAAACAATAATTTCGAATTCCCTTTTAAACAGGATTTTTAAATGATCAATTCCCGGTACCTTCTTCACAGAATGTACATTCACCTTTCAGCTATCAAACGAAGGTGAAAAACCGAAAGCAGTGCATATGATTATTTTGACCTGCATTTTTTACAATAAGCGTGTTCCGTTGGATCAGGTTGAGTGCGTTGATCACCAGTTGCCAACACATGTTTTTTTTTTTTCCCTCAGACCAGCTCATAAAAATCCGTCAAAATACATCAAAATTAGTAATTTCCGTATTTCCTTTCAGAAATAAACATTAAAACTCAAGGTCAGCACTTTGGAACAATTTCTTGGTCAGGTCTGAAAGATGATCAAGGGAAGTGATCAACTACAAACAACGTGAGAACAGCTTCTGCAGCTGCACTTCAATAGACTGAAGTTGTATTTTTGGCTGTGAAGTTAAAAAGGGTTCACTGCTTTTAGATGTTTCTCATTTTTTCCATGAAAGAGTAAATCTGACAAGAGCACATTTACATTGCATTGGCAATATTGGCACCGCGCACTACTAAGTACCCTGGGCACTTCTAACAACCATTCCTTTAATTATTCATTATTTAACCATTCTTTTCTAGAATGTCGTACATACTGCAAAGTCTTCCGCTCAATTGGGTACCTAATTAAAAAATCTGATGTGTACCATTCACATGACTTTCTCCATATCCCTGCAACAAATAATTCTTAAAAAGCTTATACTTCTATTTACTTTATGCTACAAATTAGCAGAAATAGTCTTATTACTCGCATCCTTGTAATTAGAAGCGAAATAAGGGACAACCGTAGGTTAAAGTGATAGTCAAAAGCTGGTTGCTATGTCAATGAAGTTCCTTTGTTTATATGGATAGGAGTTGACAAGTTCCAGTATGAGAAAAGTATACGTTTTTCATAGCAGAAACCAAAAATAAGGAATGTCACAAAAACGACGAACTCCACGAAAAAAATGTAATAATATTAATTGTGTGTTTTAATGTGCTTTACATTTTTTGTGTAGTAAGTTTTTTTCCATCTCTTACGGTTTAGCAGTTATTCAAAACTTGGTAAAATTCATCCAGAATAAACTGCTCTTCAGAGGCTATTCCCAGAAAATTCAAGATATACATTTCATTTGTCAGGTAAATATGTTTAATATCCGAAATGTTAATCATAATCGTTAGAGCCATTTTTGAGAAAATCAAAATTTTCGAAAAAAGTTCCATGTAAAGGGTAGTTGGGGTGGAGGGATTTTTCTCAAAATCTTCGTGTCGCATCCCTGGAAGATACTAAACTTAAATACCAAGTTTGGTATTTTACCGACTTTTCGTTTTTGAGTTATCGTGTTCACAGACACACGGACCTTTTTGTGAAAATGCTTTTTTTGGATTTTGGGGACCCTAAAACATATATTTCCGGTGAAATCTCGGTATCGAATTTTTGGTGGAGTGCAATACTTTCTCTATACACTATGTACATAGTGCGTATGGAGAAAGTAAAAAGGAACGCATTAGCACTGCGTTTACTATGCTGAATTCAGAATCCACTTTGATAAATACATGTGGCCATATACCACAGTGTCATGTTTGCGGAGCTGTTCAGTCATCCGAAAAGTTTGTTGCTGTTAGCTCTAAATAAAAGTTACTAAAGCTGTTACATTGCTTAACAGACACTGTCTTCTAGGCACACAAAGATTTACATCCGTGATAGTTTTTCTACAGAAAATCAATATAATATTACTTAACAATTGCTAATCCGTCATCCGTGAAAACTTAAATTTTGCCCGTGACATAACTTGGCAACCCTGTTGCTCGCTAAAACTTTTGTATACGACGAAGAAGTGCTATTCCGTTTATAAATCGCAGCGCTAGACAGTTTCATTTTATTCAAGATCACAGCAGCTGCAGAAATATGTGAAACTGATAGTTACGAACTGTGTTTTAGGGTGTAAACCAACGCAGCATCGAGACATAACATACCAGAAGTGATGACAAATCTATAGCATTCCTTCAGGTGATTAGGAAATCGTTTATAAAATTGTTAAAATGGGCTAAAATTGATAAAATTGTGCAAACTTATCTAAACGAGAAGAACATATACTAAATTAATATTTGCCTTAGACCTGTAACTTCTATTATATCATCTGTTTAAATGATTTGAGATTTAAATAGCCTAAAAAGACAGGGATGATATTTACATAACTCACGCTAGAGAGCGGGTTAAAAACGAAATGTGGTATCACAGAATCTGCAGATATAAATCTACATGGTGTCCAATTTTATTACAAATAAGTATTTAAATATTTTATTATTCCTAAGAAGTTTATGATACGTGAAGTAATTCTATTTTCGGTTTTATCTAAGTCTGAGTATAAGTTATACGCGCAAACGCGTTTGGATATGCATGTGCACTGTTAAACGATGAGTCATCTTGCGTTATTAACAGGACCCGGAGTTTTAGTTTTTTATAAATGCAGTTTTAGCCTTTTATTATCTTCTTTTAACCTCTTTAGGTTTATAAACAATTTTCCTAGCTTTTCCTAGGCTTTTAAACAATTCACC